>CM042833.1:11952874-13192874 GCA_009982885.2 Hyles vespertilio
GTTGCCATAGAAAAAGTTGTAGCATCTGAAATAACCTTTCCATTGATATGTGGCTTGTCGTTATTGGTCGATAGGCTGGGATGCCCCTTCTCCTTTATGACATATTTATGGATATAAAAATAGATACAAGGATATTTTCAAGTTTTTTTTTTTTATTGAACCCAAGAGATTTTTTTATTCATAAGCCTTAAATTTTACCGTACATCAATATCAATATTCAATACTACAGTTTCTAGGCACTGGTGGTAATGCACTGTTGCGTTACGGTTTGAAGGATATTGTAACCATAATATGTACTAGTCACATTGAGACTTAATATCTTATGTCTCAGGATGGTGGGCGCAAGGGCGAGGGGAAGGCTAAGCATAGCTTTGTAATTCAAGGTGTTGTTTGGTTTTGCTACTGTTCATGAGCAGTCGTATCGCTTACCAAACAGCTTGCTCGTTTCGCCATAAATTGCAAAAAATTGCAACTCAGTACCTAGGTATGTTTTTTGTTTCCTTACACATTCTATTCGATTTAACAGTAAAAAATATGTGCCAATGTAACCCAGACCATTAACAAATTGCCTGACTACTGATTAATCAAATCAGTGAAGTTTAGGCGGCGGCGGCGCGCCAAGTGGAATATTTTTCTCACAAACAGAAATATAATCCCTTTCGGTTTACTAATAGTCAGAATTTAATATACATATGTGCATATAACAATTCTGATTTCTGATTGATTTCGTTGCGGGTTAAAGACAAGTTAGACATTCCCGGAGACTCGCCGAGCTTCAATGCTCGGTGTCATTACATTGCGTGCCACTGTTGATCCTGGCTTACGGGAGTTGCAGTGGTGGGTGTGAGGGCGGGACAGTCTCCATGTGCATATAACAAAAAAAAACTATCATATAATATTGTAATTATATATATATATATATATATATATATATATATATATATATATATATATATATATAAACCTTTTTTTATAAAACCCACATGTTATCAAGGTATCTTTAATAAATTAGATACATAATATTAAGATGAAAGTTTATGTATTATAATATACTACGCGTAATATGTATGCTTAACATAGGTACCTACGTAATTATTTATAAAGTAATAAGTAACTGCAACAACAAAAACAGTGACAAAATGAAGAGCCATAATACACGTGGTGCCAAATGCGATGGATAAATTTCCCAATTGAATCGTTGCCGAAATAGCTCAGCGTGCAGAGCATTAGTCCCATAAGGGCTAACGGTCCCTGGTTCGAATCCAGGTTTCGGCTCAGTAACTTTCCTTTCCTCTTTCCGAAATTTTTTGTCCTTTTTATATACTTTTCTATTTAATGATTTCAATCTTTTACAGTCAACGTTACAGTTAGCATAACTGGTTCGAAAAATATAATGTATCGAGAACTCGTAGAGTAAAAAGTAATAAGTATTGAAAAACATAATTGATGATTGATTACTATTTTATTAATATACAATCTAGTTTTATAAAACTAAATATCTTATAACTTTTACAGTTCAATGATATTTTCTTTTTTTAATAAACACTTTTTATTTTTTAATACTTTTTTAAAAATATTTCGCAATTATTTAATCGTATTTCCAATACGTTTTTGTCCTTGAGACTCGACGAAATATTAATATCAATATGCAATATCAGTAAAATTCTTACGGACCTAACGGAACTTTTCATATTTAGGTATACAAATACTACAATATTTAATAAATCAGGTAAAAATAAACTTTAGATAAACAAACCTATGGCCGTACTACCCTTAATATTTGCATATACCCATTCTCATAAAGAATAATAGGTCCCTATAACTAATATTTCACAATGTTGAGGGCAATATAAATAGGTAATTTAAATTTAAATAACTTTGATATTATCTACACAAGTTGAAAATAATTGCGTGGGTCATTAGAACAGATAACCTATTATCCCATAGGGTGGTAGCCATCCCAGTGAATAAAAATATATGTATCTATCATTAAAGTCTCCCAAGTCTCAGAAGTGTGTTATATTTTAGATTATACTTCAAGCAAATTATTATACGAGAAAAACGATTTCCCAAATAACATGATGGAGCACTCTACTGGCTAACATGTTTAAACTTCCCAAAACGTCTTGTACAAAAGCACAGATCACCTTAGTACAAATAAAAACACATAGATGTCGGAACTAACAAATTCAAAACATTACAACCCAGACTGCGGAAAAAGCGGGAAATAGAGGATAGTTTCTACAAAACAGGCGCTGCAGTCGCAAGGAAAAATGTTGCTAGCCTTATTTCTTAAAAAGCTTAAACTGAAAATTACTATTTCATAAAGGTATCTCTAATAAATCATGTTTATTTCCTGGTAAAAAGTTTAAACCCTTCTATAAATAATTATAATTACTTTTTCTAAGTTATTTTAATGAGTAAGGGTTAAGTAAAAAAGATCTATTCATTTCGAATTCCTCTATGGTTTTTTTTTATACCTTAGATTTAATTTCTATTATTTACTTACAGTTAATACGAGTAAATACACTAATAATTCTCAGTTATCATTTTTATAACAATGATGAAGTGAGGTCGTCATCCTAAATTATATCAGTCCTAGAGTAGCACTGGCGGTAGGTCTCACGTGTGACAGAGACCGTCACGCTAGGAACCACCACAATATCTATTTCTCCCGCCAAACAGCAGTGTTCTGTTCCGGTTTGAAGAACATTGCGGCCAGAATTACTACTGGACATAATGGGACCTAACAATGATGTTACATATTCTTATATCTCAGGATGGCGAGCGCAGTAGAATACCAAGCTTTACTTTGTAACTCCTGGTGTTACTTGGTTTTGCTACTGTCAATGGGGGTCGTATCGCTTACCATCAGGCGAATGGCAGATTCACCATGCAATTTATCGCAAAACAAAAAGCGGTGACCTAATACATAAGTAGTATCAAGCAAGCTGGTAGCGCATTTGCTACACGTGTGTGCGCAAGTGTCGGATGCCTGCCTATAAGGTGGAAGGACGACCTGGTTAAAGCTCCAAGCTTCCAAAACCGGTAGCCCTGTTGTGGCACCACTAGTTCTCGCAATGTTCGCGTTCCACACCTTCCACCAGCATAACATAGATGTCGTTGGTCTAACCTAGTTTCTTAAAATCTACTAGAGGTCATAGTATTGACAATTGAACATTTCAATAAAGTTACTAATGTAATAAACTTATACAGTTGCAGTCAAGTTTATTCGAAGAATATCTATTGTTACTTGACAGACTTTTTTTCAACTAGGGTGCAGACCAATATATAAACGTGATGAAGATAAAACAATCGTTATTAAAAGTAGACACTTTTAAAATTGGCAAAGCCAATCCTTATCAAATACAGATTTTGTATGTTTCATGAAGTGATTCTTTGTTACTTAGATTGTATTGAAAGAAGAGGTATTTACACCGCCCATGAATGTACATATAGAATAAGTCTACGAGTCCGCCAGTTGATGTAAACACACAGAAACAGTCTCACAGAAAACAGAAGTGCAGCAACAACTTTCCTAGCTCATTTTGGTTATAGACCGATATTAGCATACATTCAATTTACCCCCTTCTTTCTCCCATCCTTTTGCGCCCTGTTTCTCCTACATTTTCTGGAGACCTACGGATCAACAACTTAACTGTTGTAGATGTTCATGGTACGCGCTAATCACTTACTGCCAGGTGAGATGATTATTCGACTGCTGGACCTGTGCAATTTAAAAACTACAGGTCTTCACAAAGCTCATAGAGTAGAATGTAGACTTTCCTCATTATTATCCAAATGAATTACCTTGTTTTATGGACATTTGCTTAGAATTATTAGGGGGTTTACTGTAAAGTATGAAACATCAGATTACCTAAACCATTAACCTTCATACGGTCTTCAAAATAACCAACGTCAACGGGCCTCGGGTCTAATTTGAACCGTAACATATATTGCCTACATTTATGTCAAATAATTGCATTACAATTATTGTTTAGGTTTATATTTTAATACATTTATTTATTGACAATGAAAACAACAACTAGTTAATATAAATTTTATTAGAATTAATTAAGTTTCGAACATATACCATTTTTACTTATTAGGTGCGTAGTGGGTACTACATTACTCTATAATAGCAAAATAACATAATAATCAAAATCAGTTATTACATTGAGAACACAAAGTGATCGTTTTAGAATGCTGTTTACATATAAATTTTTTGCATGTGAGGCAAACCAATCCTGTTTTATTATCCGTTTTTTGACACAAATGACATCGGCCTCTCTTGGTTGTTTTTTTCTCTGTATTCCTTTCAGACTGGGATGAGGTTGATGATTGTGGATCGTTTTGAGAGGAATCTCGTATACTCTTTGCAATTTCAAGTGAAAAACATGCTCGAGGTAAAGTTTGTCGTTTTTTCACAAAGGGAGTAACAAGCTGCATACCTAGATTTTCTAAAAAGTTACGACGCTTAGCAAGGTTGCCTTCTTTCCAGGCATGATTAGCAGAAGTGAATAAAACAAAAGCATTATAAGCCGATATATCAACCATATTACTGAACACCACTTGAGGCCATCGTTTAGTCTTTCTTCTACAAGTATAACAAGATACAGATTTATCCAATGTATCTACACCACCTTTACATTTGTTATAGTCTAATATTATTACTGGCTTCTTATCTGTGCGATTACTAACTTCTGAGTCATGATGCAATGTGCTCAGAAGATTTACAGATTTATTTTTTTTAGGAATGTAAGACACGAGAGTAGTATCCTTGGTAAAAGCAAAGTTAGATGAAATGGGCACCTTCCTCTGAATGCTACTAACTGTTCATCTACAGTTACATTTTGGGAAGGATTATAAAGTTTCGGTAATATATCAACCCACTTATTCCAAAGCTCGCGAATCGGAGCAAATTTATCTAATAATCGCCGTTCGCTTCGAGTTTCTCTGTTATCGAACCTTATAACTCTTGAAATTTTTTTGAACTTCTTGAGTGACATGGTCGCTGCAAATATAGGTCTGCCTTTTTTAGAATCCCATAAACTTTCAGTACTTTCATTATTTGAACGAAACACACCAGCTAACAAAAGTAAACCAATAAACGCGAACAATTCAGTACTGTCAATATCAGTCCATTCTTTATCAAAAACACGTCTACCCTCAATATTCGTATAATTCAAAATAATGTGTATCAGTGGAGGTGGAAAATATAATTCAAAACTTGACATTTCTACTTCTGTGATTCTTGATGAAGAATAACGCGTCAATCCTGGCATCATATTGATAATATTTTCCCTCGAAGCTCTTCCGTAACTGCTCCCAAACGGTTTTTTACTGTAAGTTATTTGACCATTCTTTGACATTCTTTCAGAAGGAACAAATGAACTTTCACTCTCACTAGAACTACTGTTAGATAAATCAGCATTCTCCACATGATCTTCGAATTCAGAACACGATTCTTCCTCATCAGACACCTCGTTCAAAAAGTTTTCAATATCACTGTCCCTCATTTTCAAATACGAAACAATTACTTGATCGTGTAACACTGACGTTCCATTCGTTCAATGTTTGTTGTAAAACTAAAGTGGGGTGTGGGTAGAACAATGTAAGCATTATACAATAAATAGTGGGTAACACGATACCAAAAGTAAACAAACTACAATCGTCAAATGTGACCCGAAGGCCATTAGAGTAAAAAAATAAATATATTGAAATATTTTATATATTTTTATAAAATATTCATACAGGGTATATCAAGACTGCTACCGAAAACGAAGCCGGGTGGTAGTTTAAGCGACTTCAGACACAATGCAACAGAAAAAGTTGCAAAAAAAAGCGACAATTTTTTTTTAATTTTTTTCCTATTGCCATATTTTGGTGGTAAATACATTTTTTCCTAAAATAATAGTGTATACCCTTTAATTTATAAATACTCTAAGATATAAGAGAGTTTAAATTATTATTTTAGCAAAATCTATGGATTTACCACCCAAAAACGACGATATTTAAAAAATCATAAAAAATAATTGTCGCGTTTCTAAGCGAAATTTTTAATTGCATTGTGTTTGTAGCCACTAAAACTACCACCCGGCTTCGTTTTCGGTAGCAGTCTTGAGATACCCGGTATATTTATATTAAGCTAAGAACTTTGCAAAATGTCACGCAATATCAAATGTCAAAACAAAATACTTAAAAAGAAAACTTTGTTTCAGTCCTGAAATGGGTCAAAAATGACCCGAAGACCGTATGAAGGTTAAGTTGGCCGATGGCCTTAGTAGTACGAGAGATGACAACCAAAATTTTTGTCTCATAGCAATACGGCCACAACCGCATCAAATTGATAGATTTGATTATTTCGAACTCGAAAATACCAATTTCAGACATTTTTCGCGTAGCGTTTGACCGCACTGAAATTTCAAAAATGTCAACAAATTTTACCGGACTGTATCATAGCAATCTGTCTGATTTTCTGACTGTAGTTATATAATAACTATAAGATACCGAAAACATATTTTTCAGAAGTTAATAGTGTAGCGCGAACCAAAAAAATAATTTAGAAAAATTAAAAATGAGACAAAAAAATATGATGATAGCAATCCGTCTGAAAATGTTCTTTACGGGTAAATTAGGATTAGTTAATACGAAAAAAAATATTTTCAGAAGAAAATGCAACAAATTTTGAGACCATTCTAAATATGTTAAGTAATTTTACCGATCGGTATCATAGCAATCTGTCTGAAAATTGTTGAAATTGATGAAATGAATTAACCAGATGTAAAAAAAATTATATCAGAAGAATTCAGTGTAGCACCTCCCTTATCAGACAACTTTTCGATATCGACCGTATTGAAGCGTGACTGATTGCAAGTTGGGCAATCACCTTGCTTTTGTCTTGCCAAAATAGAGCGCGGACAACGTATCTATGCTATAAAAACGTCTATTATAATTGATAATTTTGAATTCTTAAAATACTACTCTTCCATCCCCGACAACTTCGTCAATGGGAGATGAGCAAACTATGCCTTATCATTGGGAATAGAAGAAAAAAAACGTCCGCGAGCCCTCGGACAACCAGCGGACACACCCACGTCCGCCTGAGCTACTTATAGTTTGTTGTCACTTTAAGTGAGCGTTATTTCAACGGTTAGGACAGCTGGTGAGTGACTATGTATAGTAAGAGAGTGGCAGGAGTATACTATGTGAAAAAACCATTCCCACCGCAGCAGAAACGTAAGAAGCGCTCAGGCATCGGCCAAGCGACTCCAAATCGTTCTTTTCTCTTTTGGGAGTACATGCGACATCTAAAATGTCTGAAAACATTTTTTTTGCAATCTTGCTTTATTTACGAACGGTAGAAAAAAAAAATCATTCCGATTGCTATGATACAGGTCGGCTAAATTTGTTGACATTTTCGAAAATTCGCTTCAGCTATATACTACGCGCAAAATGTCTGAAAACTAACTTATTCGTCATAAAATTATAAAATCTATGTACATTTCCAATATCAGACGTATTGCTATGATACCGACTGCCTTTTTTTTTTGGACACAGCAGAAATAGCCTAACATGCAATTGCTACACTTTTGACCGTTACTACCTACCTAGTCAGGTTTAGAATTACATAATCTAACGATTTGATACAGTTTCGACCGTATTGCTATGATACATGGTTTTGGTCGTCATCTCTGGGACTATAGATCTCTCTCTGCAATCTTCTTTTAATTAGATCGTTTTTGCACACGAGCGGATATTACGTTTCGTTACTCGCTTCTTTACTCCAGTATATTAATTTGACAAAACTATAAATTAAGACTGATTCATAATATTATGCATACACGGCATAAGATTATGAATCGTGTTTCGGACACATAACTATTAGAAAACCATTACGTCTTTATGAATTATACAAAGGGACATTGCGATTAAAGCTAATTCTCTACAGGATAGGTAAGGGTTTAAATAAGTAGTACACACGATAAAGAAAAAGAAAATCGAAAATTAAGATTAATTGATCTAAAAAATTTATTAATGAATGAAGAGACTATGTGCACATTGAAAACACTTGTTATATTACAAGACCGCTTGTACACTATTTACAGAACCCGCGTTACAATTATCCTCTGACGGCAGAGAGGCCCACACGATACAGTAGCATCATTCACTTAATCATTTTACAAACTGTACATAAGTAATTTGTACAAGTTACACTTAACTTAAAATCTAATAATCTAATTTCAAAACAAATAGAAATATTGTTCTTAATACTCAAAGGATAAGGATGTAAGACATTAATATCTTAAAACTAATACTTAACTGATTATATCGGCTAATAATATAAATATGTTTCATTTATCTTTAACCTAATGACTGGTACAAGACGCTCAGCCATGGCTTTACATGTAAAAGTGAGGCGATGCGAGCACGATGGGTCGACGCGGCGGTCGAGGCGCGCATCGTACGCACATCGCGCGCGCGCGCACGCAAACACGCACGCACACACACCGACACTCGTCACCGAGACCTACCGGAGCGGTCACTGCAAGCTTCAAACTACTCACTAATGCTAGGAAATTATGTTGGCTTAATTACTAGTCGAGTAAGCTCGCAACAAATTCGAAAGGGCATCGAGAGTCGCGTCCAGCGTTCCCGCACTATATACAGTACACTCGCACCCGCGCTTCTTGGCGCGTCTAACATAACAACACACACACATATTATTAAAATCATTACGATCAATGTAAATTACAACTCCGTACAAAAAATTTCAAAATAACTAACACTCAGTGAATTAAAATACTCAATATAAAATCATGCGCTTAAAGCACGAAATCTAAATAACGCGACAATATAGAGTCCCAAAAGATTGATACACACATATGTATTCTCCAAAATATTAAAGAAGTACCTAAATACGTAGCTCATAATTTATCTCATTATCAAGTAAAAAAATATTTATCAACGCAATGAAATTCACGAAACACTATGTTTACGAATTCATACATCGATTATTTTTATTCCATTCAGTCGGAACCTCGAATACCAAGTTATTCCTAATACCTTAACAATCAATAGCATAAATTAACTCAAATCACAGTAATAAGGTAATGGTCGACACAATAAAATTGTTCAAATGTGATGTCCAACAAATAGCCGGTATGTGGTTTGTGCGTGCTAGTAACACTAATAAATATTTAGATTTACTCAGCAATCAGCATCCGCCTCAAGCCCACCGTTAAGAGATGACCATCCACTCACAATCGCAGTTGTGTCTGTACTTTCATCCTTATCATCTATAAATTTAAAAATTACAAGTAATAAATAACAATTCAATAAACTAATTCACATCATCAGGAAATTTCATTTTAGTCGTTATAATAGATATGTAAAATTTTCTATTGAATATATATATATATATATATTGCATCAGCAAAAAAATTGTCCTATCTAATAATATGTATAAACTATATAACATGATGAATTATTTTACATGTACTTCTGTCATATTAATCTTGTGATCTAATATGGCACTTGCATTCAATGTTTAAAATAGAAGTGCTCAGGTAGAATATTTTAAATACACAGATACTGCGTTTATAATGAACAGTCACCTCTTTCCGCTTTCATGTACATCGCAACATCACACCACGACCCTAACGGTCCACTCAAGAATTTATGCATGCGTTTGAAACTATAAAATATCAATAACTTCTTGAACTTATTCAATGATCTCTTTGAGATATATATTTGTGAAAATGTTAAGGGGGGCTGTCAAAACTGAAAAGTAATGGACAAAAGAGCCTCATGGTAGAGAGTAACTCAAGTTTATAGATGGCTCAAAAACTAATCAAAAATATAAATATTTCATTATGCGAATACATTCATTTAACACACACTATGTACACATTACGGGAATAAATTAATTATTCATTTCTAATTTTAATCCTTATAAGGTAATTATCCGTTCACATCTATGTAAATGCTTACTATAAACGATAAGAGAGACCAGTCAATACATTCAAAACGAATCTCAAATATAATGTGAGAAGAGCCCCGAGGCGCATACAATCCCTCCGAGGCGTACAAGACTGGTTCTTAGACACCGACGCTACTATATCATAAGAGAATAGTCTACAACGTACATGTACCATATTCATACATAAGGACGAACTAAACGAGTAAAATGGTTGTCAGTACACACTCACACACCACTGTCGTAATTCTCTCATTCTCCGGTGACCCTTACGACTAGAATATGTTCTTTTTACAAAACATTACATTTAGTATTTGAATATTTCCAAAATTCAGCCCAATGTTCCATTATTATTATTATCATGTTCAAGTTATTATACTTTGTGGCTTTCGTGTGATCGATGCGGGAATTTCAATAGGATAGAACACAAATAGCATACCCTATACGGCACCATTCATCATTTCAAAATAAATGCATGCAAGTGTTTTTAAAAACCATTCACATAATTTAATATCCCTAAGTATCATCCAAAAAATAAATATTTCAGTACGTAGAAAATTACATATATTTAGGTTTCGAATATGTTAAAAAAATACAAAAGTATAAAAAGTATTAGTACATTAAATTTGAAAATATTTCTCGAAATAAATATTAGCGTATCTACAGCGAACGCGCTCACTCCCCAACTTGGTAATGTGTGTTTTTGTGTGTAGATTTTAATCTCGGATGTGGTTCGGGCACACGGCAGGCGACGATCGATGCTACGCAATCGTATGCAATACATATCATATTATTTATAATATTAAAAACATTCATTAGTGAATAATATTATCATCTACTAATCGAAATATATTAAGAACTTTATTTTGTATGGTTCGGTTTGTGTGCGAAATTTATTTAATCAAGTAATCTGAATATTTTAATCACTTTAATTAACACATTTAATTGTCCATTTAACTGTGCGAATTTAACCGTGCTACCGTTAAGTCTCTTTAAACTACACGACTGAATACAAAATTTTTACATTTAATATTAAAAATATTTGTTTTCAAATTCTACCTCATCAAAGTAAAACAGTAGACGATCTAAATTTATAATATTTTCACAGTAAATTGTAGTGTACCTATTTTTATTACTAAGCTCATTTAAACAGCAACCAGACGGAAATGCTACAGCGATGACACGCCACAGATCAGTCTCCACATGATGGCCATATGATGGCCGCCACATGTCGATGGCGGTATCGCACCTCGCACACCACGTTCGCGCTCTCGCTACATCGCTTTGGCGTTTCAGTTTGGTCACATCCTAACCGAGACTACATTACAATTTTATTATTTCATCTACTTTTAAGGACAGTGTCCAAATTACGCATTACATATGGAATATCAATACATCATAACATATACACGCAGTAGTGATACACACATAAAACACCAATTTACATGTATACACTGAAATTGTTTCTCCTATATTAAGTCCAACGAGTTATGAAAACGTCCACATAGCATATTTTGAACAAAAGCCTTACTACTCACAATGCTAATATTTATATTACAACACAAATGATTCAAAGACTTCTCTTAAATTTAAAGAGCGTGTACTTAAGCCTAACATACGTTGTCTACTGCCACAAAACATTGACTACGCGATGAGTATTGCCAAATATTGCACAAAATAATAACATTTTTTAAGCCAAATAAAAATCGAATCTGTTACTACGGCATACGCTACAATTTATATTATGTCCTTAGTAATATTCATTTTATACAATTCACAATGATATGGTAATAATAATGTGGAAATACAAATAATGATGTTGATTCCGAAGCTAACAAAGCACACTGCAACACATCGTTGTTACTTACATTACAAAGCATATTCCAAAGATCTTTGTTGCGACCTTTTGCTAAAACACATATGCTCAGTAGTGCGATTTACGTAACTTTTTGACGCGCCGATTAAGTTGCGGTGCGGTTACAATTAAGTTTACGCTTTGGTACAAAATGGTATTCTTGTAAGTGTTTAGCTGCGCGTGAACTGCGCGTGAGCTGCGCGTCAACTGTACGTCAGACGTATGAAATTTGTTTGACATTGACATGTAGGCGCAGCAGTAGAATAAACTAAAGCGCTCGCGTGACGCGAACTTGACGCGAGCGTATTACGAGAATACGAAAAGGGCTGTTTTGATCGAAACTTAACCGTAACTGCACTGCAGCTGAACTTATTATATTACGTGAATCGCCCTACTGCTATCTTTAAAAGCATAAAAAAGTCGAAAAATTATAAAAGTTTATAACCAATATCAATAAGCTTAACAAAATGTTTTTGAAACCAGAGGTATTATTTACATAATGTACTGTCAAATAGTTCATCGCAGTGCATACTGTTTCAAGTAAAATTTCATTTTACGCAGTGTGCTCTGCGACAAATTTTAATATTCCAGAGGAATTAAAAGTCTACTTTTCGCGATGACATATTATTCATATTTTGTTACGAATGGTTGTTCACGATTAAAGCCCTCTATAGATACACATCGGCCTCATAAGCTTGCGTTTTTTATCATACAGACACACTTTGAAGCGAGCATCGCACCATTCTCATTCCTCCAAAACGACCAGCGTTACTATATTACAACTTCTGCAAACACTACTTGACGATGCTACTTCAATCGTGTGTCTAATTATTTTAGTTACTTCAACAAATATTTTATGCATTACATTGTACGTTAATCACGCTTGATGAAATACTTTACAAAAGATACTTTTATGCAAATTGTAACGTACAGTGAAATGTTTCATAATTTACAAATAGTGTTTCAAATTAAAACAAAAACAATTAATGCCCATTTCTATCGAGTAACTTAAATTTCCCATTCTTTGGTGTTATCCAAACATTTACGTTTAATTGGAATGAAAACTTGGCTGCCAGTGGATTGGCTGATCACTTTGGACTGAGTATGTATTGACAAAACCGACGACTTATTTAAACGCTCTATTTGATCAAAACAGTTTCAGTATCTTAACAGATTTAATAAACTGTAAAATAACTATAAAATATTTGCATCCCTTAAAATTTTTATTAGGTATATAATTTAGTCAAAATAGAATTAAAGTGATAATCTCAAAAAATACTTTTAAAATAAATTTATATTAATAAAAGAAAGATGTATTTTTTAAAACGATTTTATTACGAGAAAAAACATTTAAATAATAATAAAAAAACGAGACAAATTATTCATGGAGATATCTACAGATGGAAAGCATAAAAAATAGGTATATAATTTATCATAAACAAATAATCACATTAATAAATTCTCCATGTTGAATCACGGAAACCTCAAATTAGTGTAAATTTAATAAAATATGTTTAAAAAATAAATTTTCAATAATATTGAACGTAGCAATAATATATACAGCTTTGTAAAGGGTCCGCATAATTATAAAAGTTGTACATAAAGTCTTACCTCGGAAATACTGTGTACCGTGTTCATAAAATTTGTAGACGTATTTATTATGTACAAATTAAATCCGCAATTATACAAATATGTTTAGAAATATTTTTTAAAAGATAGGTAACTTTTGAAACACAAAATAAAATTGCGCCATACGTCAAGTACGGCTTGTGTTGTGAATAAGTTGTGTGAATCTAGAAAATAATAATATTTACATTTAATGAGTTCAATTCGTGACCTTTAATTTTGTAGCAAATCTTATGCCTAATGATTATGATTATGAAACAAAAATAATCGTCCACCGCGGCCACTGAGCTATATGCTTAAGAGATAAATCTTCGGCAAAACCCATGCAACAAACAAGTGTTGTCAGTGCGTTCAGAACCTACTCTAACAGCGGACTTGTATCTTCAAAGCACGACGGATATTACCAAAGTGGTGAGTCAATCACACCGAGCCAAATACGATAACATTATAGAGCAAATCGTAAACAAAAATAATTATTTTCGCGGGGGACCGCGATATTTAAATGTGGTGTGATAGCGAAGCTTTCAAATAGTGTATTACTTAATTGTCAACATAGTTACAAAAACCGTATGCGACAAATTAATGAGATTCCATACGAGGCACAAAGAAAACAGTAACATTAACAATAATAATATATATAAATATATATATTATATTTATATATATGTTATATTTCATATCAAAGATTTACTTGCGCATCCCACGACGCACAACGCTCTATATTCTTACAGTAACTTTAAGTTAATCATTGAGCTTTCCATTTATACAAATAAATAATATAATAAACTAAATTATAAAGACAGTATTATTATTTTAAAAATATACAGACATTAAATTACGGCAACTGTACAAATTAAATTTTGCGCTTATGCACGCGGCCAGCGCGGCCAGCGCGGCCAATGTCTCTCTTGAATCTCCTGAAGCGCGGTTTGTATCACCTCACTTCACAATGTTTATTCACATTAAAGGGCAGCGAGGCGGCGGAGGTGGAGGGCACGGCGGCGCCGGTGGGCGTGACGGCCGCCACGGACGCGACGGACGCGACCGACTCGTCGGGCCCGAGGCCGGCCTCGCCCGCCGTGCTGGGGCGGCGGCGCGGCGCCTCGGCGGACGTGCTGGGCCGGCGGCGCGGTGCGTCCGAGGACGCGCCGGCTCCGAGGTGCAGCGGCTCGGGGACGGCGGCCGCGCGCGGCTTCTCCGCCGCGCTGCTTTCGCCGCTCTCCTTCATCACGTAACCTGAGCCCTGCGAGCTGCGCGCAAATTTTAACCGGATCGGCGTCACCTTGGCCGTGCGGATCTTGCGCATCGCGGAACTCGCTTCCAAGTAAGACGGCGTGTCGATGGCGAGCGGGTCCGGCGCTGTGGGATCGTACTCGAAGGGGTCCACGGGAAATTCGGGAGTCACGATCGAAGTGGCCGTGGAACCGCTCCGCCCAGGAGCAGTGGCAGGAGTATTCGGCTCTACTTCTTCTTCTTTGGGGCGTTTTATTTTTATGATCAATTTTGGAGCACCCCCAGCTGTTTTTTTTCACTACCTCCATTTTATCCGATTTCTTTTCCTTTTTCTTTTTACGTTTCTCAGTTTTACTGGGTTTAACTTTCTTTTCTTTTTCATTTTCCTCGAAATCAGCCATTACCTTCCGCCGGAATTTCATACTTTCGCGACGGATGTCCTCCAAGCTGGGTTTATGAATAAGTCTTTTCTTTGGCGGCCGGAATTGAGCGCTAGGGCTTTCCTCATTCACTTGTTGAACTACATTAGATGGGCCAATCTTTATTTTCAATTTCGGGGCCACTGGGGATGTAGCAGTTTTATTAGGTTTTGTAGATGCACGGCCTCGTCTCTTTTGGGTCTGGTTAGACGTTCCTGCGATGGTTGATAGTTTGACATCATCTGAAGGATCAACGTCATCGTTCATACTGACTTCTAAGTGTCTCAACTCTCTGGATAGGCCGCTTGTAACTTTGCGCTTTTTCTTTTCGACTGGAGTCTCGGTAATTTTGTAGTCCTCTCTGGTTGGGATGCTAGTCATTGACGCCACTGCTTTCGGAATAGTAATAACCGCCCGCGTGAGCGGAGAAGGAGCCGCTGGCGCAGGAGCTATCATAGCTGAGGAAGCGGCTGGATCGTCCATGTTCATGTCCTGTGTCCAATACTGACGAAGCAACTCCTTCTTTCTCATACGTCTCAAATTGGTTGACCCAGACATCATACTCGGTCCAGACATACCCAAACTATTGACTACACAGGGGTTTGAATCAAGAACGGGTGCTGGAGGTGGCGGCGCCACAGGCTGGGAGGAGCTCGTTGAATAATTGGCGTCCAAAAACGGGCCTTTTATTTTCACCTTTAATTGATTTCTTGAATCCGATAAGGAAACTTTTGGCATAGGCGGCATCGTCTCCTTAGGCGGTTCGACGGGCTCAGGCACTACCGCCACCGAGGGCGAACCTTCCTTTGGCTTGCTCGACATTAGTGCGCTGTGAAGTTGATTCTCGACCTCTTCGTCAATGTCTGGCAGATGCTGATCAGCAGTTCCACTGGCGAACGCGAGTAAGTGGCTGTGATACCCGTCTCCAACTACAGGTATGGGATTTTCAAATGGTTGATACGTACGCATGTCAACGGGGCCAGGCAATACTGGATGAACATGAGAAAAACCTGTTCCACGCTCTGAAGAACTATTATCGGGAGAAGGGACCCTTTCTTTAGGTTCTGGTGAGAGAGGTTTAACATCTTTAACATCATCTTCATCTAAAGGAGGGTCTTTAATACTGTGCTGCGGGCTCAATACGCCAGGAGACGGCGATTCCTCTTTAAATGAAACCTCAGATTTTCGATCCTCAGATTTACACACATCTACCGATTTACGTCTTTCTCGAAGAGCTTTAAGATCTACACCATCGTTAGCTATTTCCTCATCGAAGTCGTAAACAGTGCCTACTAATTTACTCTGAATAGAATTACCCGTGTAATCAAGCGACTGGAAACTATGAGAAACTTGTCCACGGCTTTTAGAACGACCTCGTCCACGCTGGCTTCTATTGCTCCTATTGCTTGGACGTTTAGTACCTTTCGGAACGTCATTATGCTTTGGTGAGATGCCTGGGCTTTTACCAGGCGACTTAATCGGGAATCTAGTCATGGGCTTATTGGCTTTTGAAGGAGATTTAGCCTCCTGAGATTGCAAACTAATCATTGCTTCGTTACTATCGTTAGACATTTTAGTCCTATTAGTGGCTTCATACGAGTCCACGCTTATACTGGGACTCGAAACAACGTGAATTGAAAATTTGTCACTTCCAGTGACGTCAATTTCATCTCTAGGAGATTCCATTCCTTTAGGGGTGGGTGAAGCTATCATCGCTGTTGTTAATGCTATATTTTGAGACGAGGACGTAAAAGCTGCACACAAAGGGAATGATGGTTTTGGTAATAAAGGCGTAGTAGCGTACGTTAATCCTGTGGCGTACAGTCCAGCACCAGGTGAAGGCAATGGCAATTGCGAAGATGGCCCGGTAGCGAATAATGGTAGTGACATTGTAGGTAAGAACGGTGAGGCATCTGGTGGATATGTCGAATACTGATTGAGAGGCATTGAAGGCTCTACAGGACATGAGTAAGCCGGCACCGGAGGATAAGAATCAATTTCGGGGATCATAGGCATTTGCCTCGTAGTGCATGTCAAATGTGACTGGGCTTTGTGAGAAATTATGGAAGCTTCAGAATTTGTACTCGAAGCTGAAGACCTTCTCGTGGTTATTTTACTCTCCCTCCATTTTTCTTGACTAATATAAGGCGAAGAAATAGTAGCACAATCTGAATGTAACAAAGAATTATTATTATCATAATTTTGATTGTCTTGAGTTATTTCCGGATCATTACTGTGCATGGAATGGTCAACGACAGAGAGCGGTTGTGAATCGTCACTTTGTTTAGAGAGCGATATAGTATCTGCATTTTCTGAAATCGATTGTACATCTGACTGAACAGTGGCGGGCTCTTTGATTACTTCATTGAAAGAATTAGAAATTTCATATTTTCTATCACAGGTTTGATTCATTGACATGTCAATTTCAGAAGTTACAGGCGCGGGTGCCCATTTTTCATTGCTTGTCATGGCGATAGGTTGATACTCTTTGCTGGCTATGGTATTGCGCCTGACAGATAATTCTAATGGCATCATGGTTCTTGACTGATGATGGTCCATCGTGGGTGGGGTTTTAGGCACTGCTCTCTTATCGTGTAAATCAAGTGCGACTTCTTTTTCTGGAGGCGCCGATGATTCATCATCGTCAATCCTTATAGGTTTATCATCTACTTCGATTTCTATTACTTCTTTTCGTCTTTATCAATCAAAGAAATTGGATTTTCCTGTGTTGAATTTTCTACGGGCACTTTTTTGGAGCTCAGTTGCATTCTAAGCCTATCAACTAAATTTAGCGTTTCCTGAACACCTTGTTCTTTTGAATCCTCTTTAAAGAAAAACTCTGGGTACGACGCAAAGGGTTTCATTATATCATCGTGATTGAATCCATCGTCTATGGCAACCATTTCGTATTCGAAAAGCTCATTTTCTTTAGGTTGAGGCGAAAACATGGACCGATTAGGATAGGGATTAGCAGTAGAGGGGATTTTAGCACTTTTTGAGATCTCTACTCCTTGTACGTGGCTTGCATCTTGGGTAATAAATTTCTTATCAGGATCAAGTATGGAACGTTTCCTTATGTTCCTCACCACAGGATTTTCGGCATCAATGTGTTCCATAGAAATTGTCCGAGCATCCATTGGAGTTTTAGGCGACTTAATCATGGTATTTTCATTGAGATTGGCTTGTATTTTTGCGATCATTTTAACACTGCTTTTGTCGGCACAGTCTGAGTCTAATGACTTATCTTCGGTCATATATTTTTCATTTCCACCCGGTTTCTCAATAGGAGTTGGATTTTCTGTAGGACTAGGTGCTTTCGGCAGCCAGTGCTTATCGTTGTCATTAAAATCATCAGGTATGCTAAGAGGACTTTTCACTTCAACTACGTCCTGAGTTTTCTCCGAAGGCTGTAATTTTTTCATTGATGACACACTATCATGTTCTGATACTAGGCTCTTTGACCTATCTTCCTTTTCTGTCCTAGTCTCGTGTACTTCGGGTATTGATGGTTTTTGTTCTTTTGGCGATTCTTTGACGCTCATGCGTCGACTGATTGATGTCTTTTGTTTAGCTTCAGCAGTCTTCTTGGGACTTTGTTTAGCCAAAGGTGGGACCTCAACCTCCAATGTTTCGATATCTTCAGAAGTCACATTAGTTTTATTCACAGCAGAAGGCTTAAGCTTCACCTCGATATTTACCTCAACAGGTACTTCAGTACCCTCTTCTTCTTTAAGATCAATTTTTATGTCCTCGTCCTCTTTCCGCTCCGGAGGTGAAAACTCACTGGACTCGAAACTCTCTTTGAGGTTTTTATTTGCTCCAGGGACGACGCAGGTGTCGTCTTTAGATGATTTTCTAAATCTGGCATCAGGCTTATCAGGCATATTTCCGCTTGCAGTAGTGCTTCTGGTCCGAGCACGCGTGGCAGCACGCGTGTCGTTGGGTCGGCTTGATTCCTCTCTTTTAATAGTCGGTGATGGTACCCTACACTCGGACCTCCGTTCGGAAGTTTTAAGCTTCTTTTCGGGGGGCTTGCGCGGGGACGCATCGGTCGAGACACTCTTGCCCTTTCTACGTCTCCTTGGCCTTTTCGGAGAGGGACTTTCTGAGCCCGACCTCTCGGACTCTTTAGAGCTGTCAGAATCACTCGAGGCACTAGTCGAAGACAGCGGTCTTGACACCTTGTCGAGAAAGGGCAAGTCCACTGTGGGCCTCGTGCCGGGGGGTGAGAACATGGATGGTTGTCTGGCTTTAGCAGTTGGCTTCATTTCAGGTTTTTCGTGCTCTTCTTCAGAACTAGAAGATGACGAATAGCTGCTGCTACTGGAGTTCGAAGAAGAACTTGAACATTCCTTTTGGGAATCTTTACCACCTTTGCCGTCTTCTTTTTTAGGCGACACTTTAGAAGTTTCCGGTTTCTCCAGGTCTTTTTTCTTGTCGTTTTCATTTTCAACGGTAGGTGCCTTGCTACCCAGGCCACTTTTAATGTGAGCAGCTGCTTTCTTAGCTGCTTGCCGTTGTGGTACATAAGCAATAGTTTCCTTCTCTAATTCCTTTGATTTTCGTTTGTTGGATCTAGTCGGTATTTCTTTCATTTCCTTATCCTTTGGTTTCATCTTCGGTTTTGTTTTACAATCTTCTGCAGGAATTTGCTTATCCGCGCCCGGCTCTTCTTTTTTTACAACAGCAGTTGACCTCATGTTCTCTGATGCTTTTTTGGCTGCCTGCCTTTGTGGAACTATTAGATCGGTTGGGTTGTCTTTTTGCTTCGAAAATTTTATATTTTCTTTATTCTTAGCCTCATCATCCGACTCCTGTTTGATAGGTAGTTTCTTGTCTTTGTTAGATGGTTTTCTGCCTCTTTTCTTTGGCGCAGGTTTGTCTTCTTCCTTTACAATAGCTTTCTTTTCTGGTTGAGTCGATATAAACTCTTTCATAGCACCCTTAGTTCGCGGCAAAGGTTGCTGGGAATCATTACCATTCGGCGATTTTTCTGGTTTAACTTTTTCGGATCGCACCTTATCAGGCTTAGATTTTTCTGTTTTAATTTCTCCTTTTACATCAGTTCCTTCATCGCTGCTGTCAGAATAAATATCAATAGGAAATTTATTGTTTCTGGTCGATCTAATTGGCATTAATTCATCACTATCCGTGCCGGATTGACCTAACTTCCCTGCTGTCATTTCCTTTTCCATCTGTTGTAGAGTTTTGCTGCGCGACTTGTCTTTTTTCAGTCTAGAGTTCAATATCTCGTCTTCACTGCTGCTCTCTACAAGAGCTTTAGATTGGGGCGCCTTTTTCTTCTTTCTTTCAGTCTTTTTAGGAGATCTTTTACCCTTTGACTTAGGCGACACTTTCTTCTTTGGTGATGGAATTGGTTTCTTCACTTCTTCGTCAGTGCTTGAACCAATGGCCCTACCGCGATATCTATTTGTTCTAGTCATTTCCGGAGCGCTTTCCTCACTAGATAATCCACTGTACATGCTACCGCTGCGTCGTGATCCATTCACATAATGTTTTTTGTATGGGTTTGAAGACTTCGAAGGCCTTACCATGCCATTGCGATCCTTTTTCTTTTCATCGCCCGACTCCAAAGGAGCAATACGTGCTAGCAAATCTTCGAAGTCATTCTTATGATCCAAGGCATTCGGATGGGAATACAATCTATCATATATCGAAGGACCGTGATTAGCCTCAATTATAGCATTTAGCTCTAATTCAGGAATGGTACATCCAGATGACAAGACTGCTACTTGTTTATGAAATGTTTGTTCTCGCATGCGAAAAAAAGAACGTGACAATTTCTCCCGCCTACTTACCATGTAACACAAATTCCTAACTCTCTCGAGATCCTGCCTAAGCTGTACGAACATTTTCATTTTGTCGAGATCGGCTTGTTCTTGACGATGAGATAGAAGCTCATTGTCGTCGAATTTAGGCGGAAGCAACGGCCGGTTATGGCCTGCTCGCCTTTTTAGTTTCCAATAGTTATAAATATACTGAATAGCATCTTGATCGACGTCTAGTACATGTGTGCTAATGTCCTTAACGCTGACATGACGATCGAATTCCCTTTCAATCTCCTGTAAGCGAGCAGCACGAGCTTGTGTTTTCTCCTCGGAAGTCATATCTTTCCGTCTCTTTCTTTTAACCTCCTCCTCATCAGAACCCGAACCAGGACACTTCTCCTTTTTTGAATTAACACTGTGTTTTGAACAATAAGAACGCAACTTGACCCCGTCATCTGCGTTTTCATCCTCAATGATAGCGCGCATTTCTAGTCCATGTTTAAATGCACAGGTGACATGATAAGCAGTTTTGCATGTTTTAACTGAGCACTGTATACAGGCTCCTTTGCGTTCGCGACAAAGGACACAAAGAAGCGACCAGCGCGACGAAGGAATAGAGGAAATTTTTGTAATTGGTTCCATCTTTTCAGCACAACCGATAGACACTTCAGGAATCCATAGAACGCAGCTTACATGGGCCCACTTAGATCCGGTCGGAGTGCACTTCATCGCACCGCCCTGGTTGGGGCAGAGTGCGCACGTCGGCCTAACGCCATCATTACACGGCTTGCACAACCACTGACCTGAAATCAGACAACCACATCAACGATTACCTTTACTATCCTTCGTCTCCCTACCAGTATATAAGTCTAATACAGGAGATAGCGTTACCGCAACAATTTTCATGCAAGTAAAACTGAAAAATTTAATTATGGATCAGTACATTTCTATAATACTAAAACGTAATTGAATAGTATTCTTATTCTTAACATTATACAGTTAACCATGGTATAAGTCTTTTAATTTATATGCAACAAGTAACTCTAATTGTATTTCTTGAAAGTATTTGAAATACACGCAATCTTATACAGTTATTACTTATTAACGATTGAGATATGCTAAAAAACTAGCCATGATCTTGATAGTCCATCTGCAATTGTGTTAGAATGTATGTATGCATAAAATTGAAATCAGATTGAGTTGAAATTCAACCCGTGCCCTGGTGTGCTGTTTGTTACTTACCGTCTGGGATGATAGTTATGCCATAGCAGGCCTGGTGCACACATATGTTACATGAGTCACAAAAGACCATTTCATTTCCATCCTCAGAATCGGGCGAGCGACACACGTCGCAGATCACATTCTCGTCGTACTCTATGCCCAATCCCTCTTCGGATTTCATAATAGCCTGGATCTTATCCCATGTGCGAATCTGGAAAGGCGGATGTAGCCAATGTAACATTGGTCTGAAGGGCGGCAAGCAACGAAAAAAATAAAACTTTTAAAATATGCATTAATAAAGAGAATTAAAAAAACATAGCCAAACATTGTTTATTGGTTATTGATTGTAAAATATTAGTTATATTCAACGAAAACCACGGCACGGCGACCCAGACATACAATTTTCTTTTATTTTGATTGTGTTGCATTTGGTTTATTATATCCATATGATAAGCCTTACCGTTTATCCAGTAAAACAATACTATTCCGGTGACGTGGAAGATAGCACGAGTTATTCTACTTAAGGGAAAGTCTGGTTCAGATTTATGAAGCCATTGAGACCAGCCAATATAACGACGACAGTAATTATGATTTGTTTCATGCAAGATTAACGTATAATTGTTTAAATAAATAAATATTATTGTCTAAACACTAAAATTTCATTTATTTATCAATTGTAAAATAAATATATTTTAAATTATTTATAAATAAAATTTTATTAAATACAACTTGGCAAAAAAAGGTATGAAATGAGGGCGCTTGGATCTAATAATATGATATTAATATGGTAGCCCGATATACAACGACCAAAAATATTTGAATACTTTTAGTTTTATTCATTTTTGTGAACTGCACAAAAATTTTATTTATCTATCAAGATAATCCGTATCGTTAATAAATTGATCAACCTGGTACCAGAATTTATAGAAATCCGCAAAATAATTTCAGCGCATAAAGCAATGACATTTCAATAGTGTTCCCGCAAATTCGTTTTTTAGTTCGAACTTTTTCCGCGTCATACTGTTCTCGCCAACTTATAGTTGTATCAAATTACATTTTCTAACAAACAGTAAAAGAACGACGTAAGTTGTTAGTGACACTACATGTATACAAGTTTTCTAACACAATAGAGTTTCAAGTTTCACGTCTTTCAGCTACAGGAAAGCTTTGACTAAGCTGACTGGCTTTCATGACGGTTCCTCGATACCAATATTTCTTTAAAGTATTAGTTGTTAATGTTAATCAAACAAAAGCTTCTGCAGAATTTACTACATATTATGTCAAAAAGACGTGCACGAGTACACAAAACCGCACACGAATTAATAGTCCACGTCCATTAAAAGCAATTTGTAATCAAGTTCGACACTTTAAACGAGATCATTGCCACGTATTGACACCTACGGTTAAATATTGGAAATTACAGAGAGTGATGGAACGATTGAGTTCGATTTTGACGGGGCCTTGTCAAACGGACAATTAACACAAGAGGTACAACGAGCTTTGTCCTGTCGACACACGCAGTCGAACCAGACTCTCGAACGACCTACACACATGTTAACAACAATCTGGGAGCCCTTTTAACAATGCTCTATTTTACTACGAATAAATAATACTATATCACGAACTTATTGCAATTTTATATCTTTCCATCAGCGCCAAATAAAAAAATATTGGCTCCAAAGAACTCACTTATTATGTCTGTAGTGAATGAAGATTTCAGCCTGATTTCACGCGTCAAATAAAAATCAAATAATTTACAATTTCACATAAAACTTAAATTCATAAATATATGTAGTTAACAAAAATCATCTGAATTAAATTTTACAAAATTGCCTTGCCTGGTACTGGCAACCTGAAAACATGAAACGCCAACAATAGTCTCAACATTATTTTATTTAAATTCTTTTGGTATCGCTAATACCACATATTATATTTAAATAATTTAATAATTATACAGATAATAAAATCTTCAATTGATAAAAATATATCTTCCTTAAACAATAATTAAAAGTTCTCTAAAAGGGGATAATGTGTAATTGTAAATACACAAAACCCCTTATAACCAATACCGAATCAACTGTCATAAATTCTATAAATCTGGCGATTACAAAATTGTAATAAATAATACTCAAACTGTTAATTCTTGATATGTATTCCTAAGCACGGATTAGCGGAGATGTTTCTAAGGAGGTCGCAACAGGCTTTACGCTCGAGCTTACAAGCTCACTATAAATAGAAAAAGAACGACTTTGCACATTTTCATAGGAATCATGGTCGTTAATTTCTATTATTATCTTGTATCACATCCTTTTCACATTAGAACGCTATTTTTGGCTTTGCTCATCTCTGTTAGCCCTTCGGCACACATAGCCGTTTTAATGAAACTGTTAAGAAAAATATATAGTATGTGCCGTGAAAGCGTGATGCTTCAAGGAATACGATCAGATAACGATATTACCTTCGATGTAAAACTATATTCAGCCGTGTTTCTAATTAACGTTTCATACATGTTGCACTCTATTATGAACGCGACAATGCGAATATAGACTAATGAAAGTAAATCATTCTCAGACCTATGAAGGATTTAATATATATTAAAATAATGCAGTTCAATAATTTATAAAAGATCGTTACATAACGCGTCAGAGGTTAGGCAGAAAGTACTTATACCTAATAATCAATAAAAGCCAAATATTTTTTTAAATCCCATTTTTGAAGAGAATCTATTGTACAATGAGAATGAAGCACGGAAAATGATAATTGATTTCAGGTCACATATAAAAGGGTATTTATCAACCATATATAAATAAAATCCCGAGCTGCGGCAACTTTCTTTCTATACATGTTGTAATATGTTAATAATAAATCATATATTTTAATTTCAAAATTCATTTTATTTCATTTTAAATATAGGAAATGGTTCACCACAGACAGATTACAAATATTGACTTTTTACAAATTCATGAAACGCATATTTGTATTATAATTATCCTTTATTTTGGCTTCCACCCTCCCAGTAGGCACCCGTCTTATAAAACATGGGAGAGTTTCTACTTTAGGGCCTTGTTTTAAAAATTGCAGTGTCCTAAAATACCAATGACAAACGAATTGACGACATCTTCAATGCATTAAAACGAATGAGATTAACGAGACCGGTAATATTAGGAAATTATGCAAGTGTGAAGACGTAAATTACTTCGTATAATTAATACTTCAGATTTACAAGAAGTCCATACCGTAGGGTTTAAAGAGCTTTTAACAACTTCTCCTTCGTAGAAAAAAAACCTATACCAGTGACGTTCATTTCTGCGTGATTGTTAAGAAATCCTAACAGCCCTCGAACTGTTGTTTATATTCTAACTTAGCATCTTATTTAAAAATATTTAATTTTCACACGAAAATTCAAAATACTTCAACCAAAAATAGAACAATCAATACATTGAATATACTCTTTCAGTGGGTTATATTGCGATGCAGTTATCATTGAAGTTTAATATTTCATAAAAATCGAGCCCGTGTATAGCCCTGTGTATATTTTCGCTTTATTCAAGTTACTGGGCTTGAGCATCAACGCACGCTATTTTTATATTATTGAAAAATTTAACTGTAACGAAGGGTAATATTTTCCCGCTTGTTAATACTCAATCTAAGCAACATTGTTATTACCATCGAATTCAGTGTAGTCACTGTACCATCAACTAAACAAAATCGAACAAAGCTTTTACAAAGGGATACAGTTACACAAGGCAACCATGAAGTACGAAACGTGATTAGCATATTGCAAAGCGCACCTAAAATCACTATTTAATTTACAGGAGGCGTATTCGACGCGCCGCGCCGGCTCGCCAGTCAATATGTTGCTAATCGCAACTAACAGCGGTACACAGGAACCTGCAAAGCGTTGTTTGAATCCCGCCAACCCACACGCGTGAATACTTGCCCAAACTCATTAGTGTCCGGAAATGCAACCACTCGGAACTCGAATGCCAAACAGAAAGGCAAATTACAAGGTGCTATCCACTTTGATTGGCCAACTCACGTAGAATAATTAAGCCTGAATTCATGGGTAAAATATTCACTAAAAAAATTGACACAAATGTGGAGAGCAAGCCACATTAACATTTTCCATGAAAATTATATCCTATATCGAGTGTAAATTATTGATAATAACATTAAATATATAAGTTTGTTTCAATCAAAGGTTTTCGAATACTACCGGTTTTTACATGAGTACCCTTTTCTGTTTAAAGACTCATACGTAAATACGGGCAATATACCGGGCAATATTGGCCAGAAGAAAGAACACAGGCCAGCTGTCTTTATCTATCTGAAAATAAGAATTACTACTAAACCGTAGATTCGGCCCAGACTGAGCTTAAGCTAAGTAATGTAAAAAAAGAAACGCAATTAGCTCAACCCCTATCAAGAGTGCAACGTATAGATACGTATCAGTACTAGACATGCTAAAATGAGGTAGGTAGCCAGATTTCCTCGGAATCCTTGCATATTGTTGCCAAGTAAGGTCCACATACGAAGACTTGCGATTTCTCAATGCGCGACTCACAAGAAAACGATCATCCCGTGGTTGGGTACATGGTTTTCTTCCAGAACCAGGCTCAATCCTATAGAGCATGTCTGGGACGTTCTGAAACGACGCGTGAGATCAGTACAACCGGCTCCGCAGACCGTCAGAGAGCTGAAGAATGTGATTACCGCGGAGTGGGAACGTATTCCGCAAGCAAGTATCCGGGATATCCTAGCTAGCATACCCAGACGAATTCAAGCTGTGATTTCAGCTAGAGGGGGTCACACTCGATACTAAACATTTATCTGCTTTTATTTATTTATTTATAAATTCTTTATTGAACACCACATACAGTAATAAGATAAAAAAATATATATGACAACACGTTTAAATAAAGGTGACAATTGGCGGTCTTATCGCTTAACGCGATTTCTTCCAGACAACCACTTTTACTTTATTAAAGAAAAAACAACAAAAATTTTTGTTAACTTTTACTTCACGAGCATATGCACTACTAGCGAGCATACACTACTAGTGAACTTTAGCATTAAAACCCATAAATTTTATCAAAATTTTATGATAATACTGACGAAAACCATAATTTGCATATTAATTTACAAAATTGTGAAAGTAAAACTACCTATAATTATCAAACAAACTAATAGTAACATTTGAAATGGTTCATTGCTTAGGTGCCCGTTTTTTTTTGCAAATGAGTTTATTTCTTCCGGGTCTGGGTGTTTGTGAGACCGAAAAGTCTCTCGTAATTCCTGATACCCACGACACAAGACTCGATCTTAGTGTGGGGTCAGGACTATGTATGTGACTGTTGGGTGTATTTATTTATTATTATTTTATCTACACGGCGATAATAAAGAAAGTGCATAAAAATGGGATCATAATAATATGTTGACTACAGCCACTATAATTATGATGACTAATTTATTTTTATATTTCATATTTATTTGGGAGACATACAGCACAATAAAACATAAACAGAATACAATTGTCAATACACGATCCAGCGAAGTTTCCACAGTTAAACTCTAAGTACGTTGTTTACGTTTAGAGCCCAAGAAGGTGCTAACACCTGTTGCGTCATCGCCAACTTAAAGACAGTGTAGAGCCTTTTGCTTTCATTGAAAAAAGGTAACAAAATGTATTTATTATTTTTTCGATAGAATCTCACAAGATGTGAATGAATTTAATGGTTTTAAATTATTCAATCGACAATAAAATCTTGTAGAAAGCGAAAAACATTTTAAATTATTATTGATGTTACTTAATCGAATGTCAAAATAAGACCTAATTACGGTTGTAAATATATGTTATGGGCTAAGTGATTAATCGGTCATTATTCATAATTCCCGGGCAATATGAATAATGCCCAATAAGAGCGGGCAATGTGATTATAACCAATAAATTTATCCCATTGCCCGGGCATTATGAATAATACCAAGTGCCTAATATTTTGTCACACGCTTTGCACAGAGGGAAGTGGACAATAAATTATTTCCAACTCCTATTAATTTAACTTTCTGATAATTTCGTTGCGGGGAGACTCGCCGAGCTTCAATGCTCGGTGTCATTACTTTGCGTGCCAGTTGATCCTGGCTCACAGGAGTTACAGTGGTGGGTGTGAGGGCGGGACAGTCTCTAAACTGCCTATTGGGCAGAATTATGTAAAGCGAATCAAAATAAAAACAATGAGCCGAAGTGGCATCGTGCGGCTATTGCAAGGTCACGCACCTCCCCTGGTACCCCTTCCATGAAAAGGTAACGCACCATTCCTGAGAAATATCAATTATAGTAACCTAACCTCAAAACACTTGTTGTCAATACAAATTTGGTTCTGCAAAGTCTCCGGCGCTACGGGAAGTTCAGCCCCTTCGCCCTTGCGTAACAAAAGATAGGCACCCATGCCTATCCTTCGTTACAGCGGGCAGGGGCTGCTCTCCCTCCGCGCCTCCGGCTTTTTATATACACTCTAGGGTCGGTAGCCAAAAGACTACGTGAAGTCGGGGTGTCCCGAGTCGGTTTTGGGGCACAGTCGACTTAACTGATCCATAAAGTGGGTACACTAATTTCCTTCTGAAGATAATGTTTCGGACGTTAAAAACCAACATAACATAAGCAGATCAATTCAACCTTTCTAATTTATGGGTTTATCGCATCGATGCGACAATGCGGCAGCGCACCACGTAAAAATTTACCTATTAATCACATTGCCCGATTATCATGTAGCCATATTCATAATGCCCGGGCAATGTGATAAATAGGTGAGTTTAGATTGTAATTAATCACTTGGCCCGATATGGCTGGGCATTATTCATACCCGAGCATTATGAATACTGCCCGCATTAATCACTTGGCCCATAACATATATACTAGAATTGTCCGTCCGGTATACAAAGATTAAGAGGAATACCAAAAACCACATGGACAAATCTAATGACGATGCGGCGTCATGAATAGGTCGAAGTGGAAGAAGGCTGACTCCACCCCGCGTCGTATAGGATATATTGTCGGGAAGAGAGATTACTAACTGTCCATAATCTATATTGATTTTTCTGTTCTATACTGGGTGGAATCGCTTACCGTCACGAAAAAAATTGTGCATGACTTAGAACACTTTGGCATACTTATTTTATTTTTTTTATATTTTTGTTTATGTAGTGCAAAATTAATTTACCACTACTAGTTACTAATTTAGAATAAGTTATTGATAAAAAACGTTGTTTAGAGAAAGATGATATAAATAAAAAAAAATCTTCATAATTACACATCATTGTTACCCTACTTTATGCAATATGAATTCGAGTAGAAACTTCTAAATCTAGGTAATAAAATCCTTTGATCAAGCCGCCCTCACCGCCGCGCCGCCCGCTCCCGCGCCGCCGACGCCTTCCAGGGATATTGCCACTTCCTCAGTCGTGCGAAATTCGGTACCGAGTGGCGTTGTACGAAATTATTTTGGTTATTGGTTAGTTTCTTGCGGTCAAAATGAGTGATTCCACGAACAGTGAGTATGTGGCAATGATGACATGCTATGTCCGATCCAATGAAAACTTGGGTCATGCAAGAAGGATGTATGCAGATCCAGAACATCTGCAGTCTTTGCGTAGGAATTGTATTATGAATAATGAAACCACAAGTTCCCAGCACAAGAACTATTTTACAGACTTATCCGAGGCTAGTCGATCATAGTAAGTTCAAACTTCCTAATCATGCAAGAATCTGTGACCTTCCACAGCGAAGTCGTCTATTTTCGACTTTATTAGAAGGTTTAAATAAAAACATATGCAGCTTTTTCTAAGATAGTAGGTACGTTATGAAAATAATAAGTTCAATTAAAATGTAAATCTTAACAACTTACCAACAACTACATTTACTTAAACGATCCTAACACACTAAAATTCTAAATAAATCAAAATGTTATATGATAATATTTAGAGTAATAATACCGATAAATAGGCGCAAAGTAAGTTCAAGGTCGCTGCTCGATAGTCAGCTGTGGCTTGGCGTGACTCATACACGCGCTCGTCTATGTATTGACATGTCGTTGCACTTTTAACTGTAGGGTGATTTAGATAATATTTGTTTTGGGGATATCTTGTACTGTTATTGTTTATGGGATAGTTTGTAGTATATGATGATAAATCTTGTATATAACGTTAACTTCACATACACAATACACTATGAAATTTTCCGGACGATAAGCGAATGCACCCAGTATATGCATGTTATAAGTATATGGATGCATGATTTCAGAATTAAATTTTGAATACTTTAGAAATCAATACTTCCTAGTAGTTGAATGGAAGGTCCAAAAGATAAAATCTATATATTAATACGTGATGCAAAAACTTTGGACCCCTTTTTACGAAAATTGCGCGGACGCAGGAGCATAAAATTTGGCACACTTATAATTTATATGTAGGAGAAGTGCAGAACACTAATATTTTTCAATAATAATGCTTATAAAGTACATTAAATAAAAAAAAAAACATTACACACACTACCATGCATTTCACACACACATACATACACAAGTATTTATACACGCATACATACTCTGTTGTCAAATTGTGTCTTTTCTTTTTCATTTTGTTCTTCTGGCATAGACATATCAAACAAAAAGTTTTATTTGCCTCATTTAATATAAAAATATATTTTAATTATAATGCATAAAAAGTACATTATATCAATAAATAAAACATTACACAAACCAGCATGCATTTGACACACGCATACACAAGTATTTGTACATACTCTTTGGTCAAATTGTTTTTTTTTTTTTTTGTTTATTATAGACATAGTTGACATGTCAAACAGAAAAGTTTGTTTACTGTGGTTTTATTGAATGTCAAAGAGAAAAGTTTTATTTGACGAATACTACGTGAAATACTGAGCGCTTATACAAATTGTGTAGTAGTAAGATACATTTAAATGTACACGGACTATTATTATATGCATAAAGAAAGATCTGTAGAAGCAATCTGCAATAACAACATATATATAATTTGCTATTGCTGGTTAAAAGCAGTTATTGTAGTTAACGATTTCAGTAATTGCATATCCTTCAGGATAAATAAGTGATTTTGAGAGATACGTACATTTTAATGTGCACGAATTATCAGAATAACAACATCATCATACAGATAAAAACTTTTTCTCTTCTTGATTTGGTCGAATTTCGACCCCTGGGCGACCACTAGTAAAATGAAATCTACACAAAGCCATTATTAAGTTTGACTGTGATAAAGTATTCACTTTTTATATAAGAAATTACTCGCACGTTCTGCAATACTGTGCATACGTGTTTTTTTATTACGTTATAAACTTAAGAATTTTTTTCAATTTCAGCTGTATTCATTATTTGAGAATATTTATTTCTGGTATAAAGACTCTAATTTTGAAAATGGTAACATATTTTAATTAGAAAACCAACGAGCGTCGTATTCAACTGCTGTATACCGCAAAACAATCAATAATTAAGTTTTAAAACATAAATATACGCCCATTAAATTGTATTGATTCGATAACGTATTCTTCTGCAAACACAGTCACGACATAGACGATTTTCGATTGGGCACGATGAATAGAGTCGTTAGGCTTTTTTATTATGTTATAAGAAGATCTGCATTACTCTTCCAAATTTCAACCAAAATGATAATTGAGAGATTCTAGAGCTTTCATATACCAATACGAATACTGCTTAATGCTCATTATATAGAGTTTAACTGAAAGTAAATGCCATCTTATTATTAAATTCAGAACAGCACCGCTGAATCATTGTCGATTCTACATCGTTAAATATTTTTGAGCTGTAGTGTAACAAACTTCTGAAGAAAACAAGTACACATTTGCATAATTTTAAAGTAAATAAAAGTATTTTTAAGTTCCGAGCTTAAACTTTGTTAATATTTATACTCTTTCCTAGAAGAAGCTTTGCAATCATATCAAAGGAACTTTTGGTTGCATTGCAGTTGCATTAGCATGAAATTCATAAGAAGGTAAATACCTAATACGAGCATTGGTACAAAATAGAAGATAGAAAAATATGAATGTTATTTAAAAAAATATATAACATATCTTTTTGTAAAATATTTTATATGACATGGCAATCAATGTATGGTGATAAGTGAAAAAACGATTCGACAAAAATGAATATTTTTTGATGGAGTCAAAAGGTTTTCAGTTTTAATGATTTATTTTTAAGATTACCGTAATCAACCATACTTCAAACTTCATATTTTAAATGACAGACGACCGCTTATCTATTTATGATTATTACCAAAACAGTAATTTAAATAGTCAGTTTTGAATTTTAGTAATCGCATCAAAAATAAGTATAGAACTGTAGGCTTAAAATTTTGAGCAAGTCTAATTACCCTGAAGTATATTGTAAGGTGTATTATAAACACATTGAGTAGATATTTTGCGGTTGCTTTTTCAGCATTTATTTATACATGAATAGTACAGTACGGCATTAGCTTATATATGTGGCACTGCAGGGCACAGGCCTCCTCTACAATCAAGTGTATGATGAGATGGACCGTTTTCAGCGTATTAAAAGCGTTTATTTCATTTTTAATAAGAAAACTTGAAATGAGCACTTTGACAGGCGTTTTTACTAATGAAAAGTACTTGACTGTACTTTTTGTCACGCACACGCACCTACTGTACATACAAGCTTGACGCATACATAGAGCCTCGCGCCAACATAAGTTGAAGGAACTTTACCAAAGCTTTAGGGACTTGTATCATATAGTCCCAGAGATGACGACCAAAACCATGTATCAAAGCAATACGGTCGAAACTGTATAAAATCGTTAGATTATGTGATTCTGAACCCGACTAGGTAGGTAGTAACGGTCAAAAGTGTAGAATTTGCATGTGAGGCTATTTCTGCTGTGTCCAAAAAAAAGGCAGTCGGTATCATAGCAATACGTCTGATATTGGAAATGTACATACATTTTATAATTTTATGACGAATAAGTTGGTTTTCAGACATTTTGCGCGTAGTATATAGCTGAAGCGAATTTTTGAAAATGTCAGCAAATTTAATCGACCTGTATTATAGTAATCCGAATGATTTTTTTCTACCGTTCGTAAATAAGGCAGGATTGCAAAAAAATGTTTTCAGACATTTTCGATTCGCATGTACTCCCAAAAGAGAAAATAACGTTTTGGAGTCGCTTGGCCGATGCCTGAGCGCTTCTTACGTTCCTGCTGCGGTGGGAATGGTTTTTTGCATATTGTGCTCCTGCCACTCTCTTACTATACATAGTCACTCACCAGCTGTCCTAACCGTTGAAATGACGCTCACTTAAAGTGACAACAAACTATAAGTTGCTCAGGCGGACGTGGGTGTGTCGCTGGTTGTCCGAGGGCTCGCGGACGTTTTTTTCTTCTATTCCCAATGATAAGCCATGGTTTGCATTGACAAAGTTTTCGAGGATGGAAGAGTAGGTTTTTAAGAATTCAAATTTATCAATTATAATAGACGTTTTTATAGCATAGATACGTTGTCCGCGCTCTATTTTGGCAAGACAAAAGCAAGGTGATTACCCAACTTGCAATCAGTCACGCTTCAACACGGTCGATATCGAAAAGTTGTCTGATAATACATTGAATTCTTCTGATATATATGTTTTTTACATCTGATTATTCATTTCATCAATTTTAACAATTTTCAGACAGATTGCTATGATACCGATCGGTAAAATTCCTTAACATATTTAGAGTGGTCTGAAAACTTGATGCATCCAAATTTCCTTCTGAAAATATTTTTTTCCTATTAACTAATCCTAATTTACCCGTAAAGAACATTTTCAGACGGATTGCTATCATCATATATTTTTCTCATTTTTAATTTTTCTAAATTATTTTTTGGGTTCGCGCTACACTATTAACTTCTGAAAATTGTTTTCGGTATCTTATAGCTATTATATAACTACTACTACTACTACTACTGTTATATAACTACAGTCAGAAAATCAGACAGATTGCTATGATACAGTCCGGTAAAATTTGTTGACATTTTTGAAAATTCAGTTCGGTCAAACGCTACGCGAAAAATGTCTGAAATTGGTACTTTCGAGTTCGAAATAATCAAATCTATCAATTTGATGCGGTTGTGGCCGTATTGCTATGAGACAAAAATTTTGGTTGTCATCTCTCGTACTAATAGCGCCTCCCTAATTTCGTTTGTGTACGAGTAGATTTTGGACTGCTGGTCAGCGTATAAACGAATTAATGTTTAAGCCATTTAAGAGTTTCCGATATACTGCATAGACAACTTTATTACCGAATGATGTCAGCGGGGACTTCGTAGTTACATTGCTAGATTTCCCAGTAAAAGGTATAGGAATATCATTTCATTTCATTTCATTTCATACATTTCCCCACGCTGGCCTAATGTGGATTGGCGGACTATACATACTATAGAATTTTAGTACATCGCTATGGTATGCAGGTTTTCTTACGATGTTTTCCTTCACATCACATCAATCATACTAATCCATTCACTATAACTCTAATCCGAGGTTTTACGGTTTTTAATGCTCCAGGCACTCCACTAATTGTATGAAAGCGTCGTCGTTTTCGAAACACAAAATCTCAACAAATCCAATATAGAAAGCTTGCAATAGTCGATTTATATTATAGTATCGATAAAATTATGGAAATATGTCTTTGTTATAAGACCCGAATTTATTTTATCGAAGTTATTTAATTAGTATTATGTTGATAGACGGAAAATAAATGAGACTACAATATCTAATATTGAAAGTTAATTTTAATTTGTATACTATTTTACAAATCTACCGGATATATCAAGACTGATACCGAAAACGATGCCGGGTGGTAGTTTTAGTAACAACAAACACAATGTAACTAAAAATTTCGCAAAGAATTAAATTTTTTTTTTAATATTTTTGTTAAATATCGTCGAGTTTGAGTGGTAAATCCATAGTTTTTGCTAAAATATTAATTTAAAGCCTTGCGTACCATAGCGTCTTGAAAAATAAGAGGGTGTACACTATTATTTAAGAAAAATCGATGTATTTACCACCCTAATACGACGATAGAAAAAAAATAACAAAAAAAATCGCCACAATTTTTTGCACAAAATCTAGTTGCATTGTCTGAAGTCACTAAAACTACCACCCAGCTTTGTTTTCGGTAGCAGTCTTGATATACACTGTATATGTACAGGATTTTCAAGATTTTTAGCTGTGTGTGAGATATTAACATTTTTATTATTGGAAAAGCAGATATATGCAATTATTACAATAAAATTATGATTTCTTTACATCTTTGATTTTTCATACAATAATTCATGATTTCACCCCTATGATACAGTTTTTCCATAAGCGTTGCCCGTTATTATTTTTGGTTTGTATAAAACTTATGATGCAGATTTTTTTATCGTTTTCTGTTTCACGAAAATGAATACTTAAAATAAATCGTACTGGATTTTGTAGGAATCCATTTGCCTTTATCGACTCACTCTCGGAAACCTACAAACGAATGAATTAATATTATAAAGTATATTCAAATACAAATATATATTATTATCACATTAGAACATAAGGATAGGTCGTCATCGTTATCAAACGTTAAGAGTACTACAATTTAAAATTACTAAAGGATTTGATTTAATTTTCTTTGTTTAATGCTTATGAAAACTAATTTACGAGTATACGAAATCTTAAACTACATCGATATAGTCACTATGTACATGACTACAACACTGTGTGACATGTGACAAATTTCGAAGTTGACATAACAAAAATGAGTCGTATGCATTGCGTAGGAACTTGGCACTCGCGTACATTGTATACATACATTGTATGTATCAGCAATGTATATTCTTGATATGAGGATTTTTTTGGAAATGAAGGTGAAAATCAATAAAATCGGGTTTGCAAGATAAAATAGCACAAATCTGCATTTTTACTCTATTTTGCCGGAACACCACACTCTAAGGCATTTCGACAACGACTGATTAGACAAATCATCCGTTCCGCGGCAGTGCTTTCTATGCACCACCTTGCGACAACGCTTGTATTTCCCTTCTAACCATATTCATCTGTTCTGTGGTACTGATCTATAACGAACGAATACTAAAACTTTTGTGCAAGAACCGACTCTTAGACCGCTGAACTATGGGGACTTCAAATATTAAAATTCCGCCTACAGAGTATTTGTTCATAGAGTAGTTTAAAATAAATCGATTTAAAAGGCAAAAATATGTTTCAATAAAACCAAACCAGAAAAATAACCGGCGGATTTGAAATATTACTTCTATCAGGTTTCGTTATTAATAAAAAGTATTTACCAGGATTTAAAACGATCTATTCCAATTCGCTTTACAGTAGTAATTTACCCTACCTAGTCAGGTCATAAATTCTGTCACATTTTTAATATAAAATAATTGAAACAAGTTTATTCATTATGTAACCATTTATATACCAAAATGAACTTAACAAAACATAGATTCTTACGACACTAAAGTTTATTCAAAATGACCTCCATGATTTTAAATACAGGCCTTCAATCTGCGCGGCCAGTTGTCTATCGAAGCACGAACGACGTCCATGTCAATATCGGCGGCTGCCTTAATCAAGGATGTCTTGAGTGACTCCAAATTGGGATGAGGCTTTGAGCACGCCTTTTCCTCCAAGTGTTCCCATATCTTGTAATCTAACGGATTCAAATCTGGACTGGAGGAGGGCCAGTCTTCGTGCCGGATGAAGTCGATTTCACGCGCCGCCAGCCAGTCTTGTGTTCTTCGCTCTATGAGCTGGCGCCGAATCTTGTTGGAATACCCAGTGCCTGTTATTGATCATGGTACGAGAAACAGGTTCCACAAGGTTCGTCTGGACTGTATTTTGATACACAACTGCATTCGTTTTTACACCTTTCTCACAAAAATGTACCTCTGTTAAGCCGCAATAAGAAACTCCCAACCATACCATGAGCGAGGATGGAAAATGACCTCGTTGGACACGCGGAATACGGTTGCTCGCTTCTTCACTACTGTGTGTGTACACCTTATCATTTTGTTTGTTGTAGCTATCTTCTACGGTAAAAAATTTTTCATCTGAAAAAAGAATTTGCCGATATTTTTTTCCCGCGTACCGCTTCAACAAAGCACGGCATCTCTTCAGTCTCAGGTCCATTAGACGAGCATTCAAACGATGTCCTGTTTTTCTTCGATATGCCCGAAGCCTTCATTTAACACCCTTTTCGCCGTGGTTCTGCTTAACCCCATCTGAAGGGCCAACAGTTTCTGCTTACGTTAGGGATTTTTTTGAATTCGCGCCTTCACAGCTTTTATCACTGCTGGAGTCCTAACATACCGAGGGCGACCACTCCATGACCTGTCATCTACACTATAGTCTTCATTGTATCGTTTGATGGTACGATAAACGAATCTTTTGGTTATATTCAAATTTTTCAGTATGTCAAAAATTTGAATTGGCGCGTAACCGCAACGATGCAACGCAATAACTGCAACATGGTCTTCTTTAAGCGTCCACTCCATATTTAAAAATGAGTAAAATTCTAAAAAGTATACATTTTTATTTTCATGAACAATTCGAAATTCGAATTCAATAAATGTTTTTGTGGCCAGCATTCTAAATGAAAAGTTTGTACTGTGTGACAATACTTATGACCTGACTGTGTATATTTTTAATGTAAATAACCGGTCGCCTCTATTTACTTTATCCTCGGAAGCAAATTGATAAAAATGATGAAATTACGCGAATTCAACTTACCGAACCTTATTTTGTTAACTCTGCTCTACTTATTAAGTGAATATAGGCTGCCGTCGCCCAACACGATGAACCAAAATAGGAAAAAAAATTGAAAAAATAGACGCAACAAAAACTGCCACCCGCAACTTCGATAACCGCTGGTGGAAGTCGCGTAAAATTTTCACCTGAAAAAGAGCGGGGTTAGTGTACCTTACCATTCCATGTTAACGCGGCGTAGTAATAAAGATTGGAAATTAAAACAAAAAAACAAATACTGTGATATTAGGTTGAAGAGCGAATACGGGCGGCAGGACACAGCACGCGCGCGACCGGGTGCTGCGCCGGTCACTACGGGACTGACGTGTCCAGATTGCTCAAGGGTTGAGCTAAGATACCGCCGGCACTTATATACCATTTACGTGTTCACACCTCGGATGTACAATAGATAGTCGAAGGGGCACAGATCGCGGGTAAATAATGTAATTGGCATCTAGTTTGTTATAATTACTACTAGTGGAGCGCCTGGGGGTTTTCACCTCGAATTAGAGTTATAGTGAATGGATTAATATGATCGATGTGGGATATTGTTTTTTAAACTATAAATTGCAATGTATCAGCCCATATACGTCCCACTGCAGGGCACGGGCCTCCTCTACAATCGACAGTACGATTGAGAGTGGAGATAAATTGCAATGTTTACCCAAAAAAAAATTGGGCACTCCATTTTTTTTATTATTTAAACAAATTATTATGAAAAATTAATGTTTGACCATATATTTTCACTGTAAACAGTTTTTTTTTATTTATGTGTTAAATCTTACCTGAGTAGACATATAGGAACATTTTTCAAAGATACCTGTGTACAAACATAGCAATAGGGATCTCGAACAGAAGAACGTGGAGGGGAGTGCGGAGCGACAGCTGTTATGTACAATGGAATTTCTCGGCCAGTTTAATTATAAATGAAACGTACTCTATTGTGCACATTAAAAAAAATAAGGCAATTGATTACGACTAATGAAAAGAAAAAATATATTAGTATAAAATCTGTTTATTTAAATATATTACATTGTTGTCTACACCAAATATTTTCTTCTACTTCATCTATCTGTATAATAGGAGAAGTATTGGAACTACTATTTCCGCTGCACTGTAAACATGCTACTCTCTTCAGTTGGTCCCTCATTATTGAGGATCGTGACTCTTAATTGTCTTGATGACCTCTCTCCACCGGCACCGGTCCTCTGCTTGATGTAATGCTGCATTAAGGTCCCCATCCTTTAGTGCATTGGCAACCTGGTCCACCCATCGTTTGGGAGTTTGTCCTCGTCTTCTTTTTCCCTCCAATTTTCCAACAATGAGCAGTTTTTCCAAGTTGTCTGGTTCGCGTCTAGCGATATGTCTGAAGTATTGTAATGTTCTGTGTAGGCAAGTTGCAGAAAGTTTTGGTCTTCCTTCGAGATGCACTTGTTTTAAGATGGATATGTTGGTTCGATGTGCCGTCCACGGTATTCTTAACATCCTGCGCACCACATCTCAAACGCATCTATCCTCCTTCTATCTGCTGCTTTGACGGTCCAGGATTCACAACCGTATAGAAAGATCGGTATCATCAAAGTGTCAATTATTCTTATTTTTGTTCTATTAGATATGTTGCTATCCTTCCAGACCTTTTGAAGTTGAGTCATTGCAGCTTTGGCCATTCCGATGCGTCGCCGTATCTCAGGTTCACAGTTACCCCTGTTGTTTAATACAGAGCCGAGATATAAGAACTGATCTATGGTGTCGTATTCCCCAAATATCCCTGTGTTCTCAAAAGTCTCTGAACGGTCGACTAGCATTATTTTGGTTTTTTCTTTATTTATTGTGAGGTCAAAGTCTTTGCTGCATCGTTCCAAAGGTGTTAATAAATCGGCCATTTCTTCTTCTGTGGACGCGAAAAAAAACATGCTACACTGCAGGATAAACCACTTTTTCGGCATCCACACGCAGCTCCACGCATAAAAAACAATTAATTAATTATTAATTGTTTCCGTTTCATTTATAATTAAACTGGCTGAGAAATTCCATTGTACATAACAGCTGTCGCTTCGCACTCCCCTCCACGTTCTTCTGTTCGAGATCCCTATTGCTATGTTTATACACAGGTATCTTTGAAAAATATTCCTATATGTCTACTCAGGTAAGATCTAACATATAAATAAAAAAAATACTGTTTAAAGTGAAAATATATGGTCCAACATTAATTTTTCATATTAATTTGTTTAAATAATAAAAAAATGGAGTGCACAGATTTTTTTTGGATAAACATTGCAATTTATAGTTTAAAAAACAATATCCCACATCAATCATACTAATCCATTTACTATAACTCTAATCCGAGGTTTTACGGTTTTTAATGCTCCAGGCACTCCACTATACTGATTGGATCAATTTAGGAATTTTAGTATAACTGTCGATTTACATAAATTTGGCACGCCATTAACACTACTCATACCAACACTTACAAGATACGTATTTCTATCATAGCGGGTCAAATGACCCGACTTTATGTTTTCTGCTTGAATGTATGAAATAAGGTTGTTAAAAAGGAAATATACGTTCCACTGCAGGACATGGGTCTCCTCTACAATCGAGAGTACGATTGAGAGTGGTTAGGCCATACATTTCCCCACGCTGGCCTAATGTGGATTGGCGGACTATACATACTATAGAATTTTAGTACATCGCTATGGTATGCAGGTTTTCTTACGATGTTTTCCTTCACCGTTTTAGTGCGTTGTGATTGACTATCTACACACATAACTCCGAAAATTCAGAGGTGTGTCCTGGGATTCGAGCCCGCGACCACAGTGAACATGTTGGCAGCCGCGTCTTGTCCGTTTACCAATAGGCCACCTCACACAGAAAAAAGGAAATAAACATTTAATTTATTATAATGAAACAAAATAGTATATAGAGTATTACAGACGTAAAACCTGGATTCCAAATTTATCCGCCTTGTCAGGTCTGTAAATCTACATCTTACTTTAGTCGGAAATAGCTGTTCGTATATACACAGTCAGGTCATAAGTATTGTCACACAGTACAAACTTTTCATTTAGAATGCTGGCCACAAAAAAGTTTATTGAATTCGAATTTCAAATTGTTCATGAAAATAAAAATGTATAATTTTTAGAATTTTACTCATTTTTAAATATGAAGTGGACGCTTAAAGAAGACCGTGTTGCAGTTATTGCGTTGCATCGTTGCGGTTACGAGCCAATTCAAATTTTTGACATACTGAAAAATTTAAATATAACCAAAAGATTCGTTTATCGTACCATCAAACGATACAATGAAGACTCTAGTGTAGATGACAGGTCAAGAAGTGTTCGCCCTCGGTCTGTTAGGACTCCAGCAGTGATAAAAGCTGTGAAAGCGCGAATTCAAAGAAATCCCAAACGTAAGCAGAAACTGTTGGCCCTTCAGATGGGGTTAAGCAGAACCACGGTGAAAAGGGTGTTAAATGAAGACTTAAGTCTTCGGGCATATCGAAGAAAAACAGGACATCGTTTGAATGCTCGTCTAATGGACCTAAGACTGAAGAGATGCCGCGCTTTGTTGATGCGGTACGCGGGAAAAAAATATCGGGAAATTCTTTTTTCAGATGAAAAATTTTTTACCGTAGAAGAGAGCTACAACAAACAAAATGATAAGGTGTACACACACAGTAGTGAAGAAGCGAGCAACCGTATTCCGCGTGTCCAACGAGGTCATTTTCCATCCTCGCTCATGGTATGGTTGGGAGTTTCTTATTGGGGCTTAACAGAGGTACATTTTTGTGAGAAAGGTGTAAAAACGAATGCAGTGGTGTATCAAAATACAGTCCTGACGAACCTTGTGGATCGTGTTTCTCATACCATGTTCAATAACAGGCACTGGGTATTCCAACAAGATTCGGCGCCAGCTCATAGAGCGAAGAGCACACAAGACTGGCTGGCGGCGCGTGAAATCGACTTCATCCGGCACGAAGACTGGCCCTCCTCCAGTCCAGAGTTGAATCCGTTAGATTACAAGATATGGCAACACTTGGAGGAAAAGGCGTGCTCAAAGCCTCATCCCAATTTGGAATGACTCAAGACATCCTTGATTAAGGCAGCCGCCGATATTGACATGGACCTCGTTCGTGCTGCGATAGACAACTGGCCGCGCAGATTGAAGGCCTGTATTCAAAATCACGGAGGTCATTTTGAATAAACTTTAGTATCATAAGAATCTATGTTTTGTTAAGTTCATTTTGGTATATAAATGGTTGCATAATGAATAAACTTGTTTCAATTATTATTAAACATGTGACAGAATTTATAACCTGACTAGGTAGTAATATTACCACCCGTAACAATTTGTAACAATTTTGGCTGTCCTCAATGAAAATATTCCAAATTGTAGATACCATAGCGAATTTGTCTGTTTTCAAGCGTTAGCTTTGCTGAGTTGTTTTTATCGTAACAAATAAACCTAAGAATTTCAGTAAAATTATTTCTGCTCATTCAGTAGCACAGTTAAAGAAAAAAATTTAAACCAACCCCATATGGAATTCCACGAAAATGAATTATTCAAACAATTTGCTCCATATAAAATTGCAATATAAGCATCAAATAGTTCTTGACATGAACTCCATTCGGATCCTAACACTCCCTGCATAAAAACTACTCTCAAAAAAAATTATAATTTCTTGATATTATTCTCAGCTATTTTGATTGTTCTACATTACGCAACAGTCCTTGCATAATGTGCAGCGTACCGACTGCAATATGATAAGCAAAATGACTCAAAATGCTCACCGGGTCATTTGACCCGTTGTGGTAGATATCGGTATACGACAAGTATTACTCAAAATAAACAAAACAAAAAAGACAAGAAATAGGAAAATAACTGTAGATTAATCAGTAAGAAAAAGTCGTGAAATAAAATGTGCAAAAACAATAAGGTAAATACGTTATTTTCAATGCTAAAGTTCAAAATGGGTCAATTGAATTGATTGGTTAAGGTATTTTTAGTGTTAAAACCAATTTTGCGACTCGTAAACAGGATAATAAAATTCTGTTCTAAACTTATTTTTAAACTTATTAATCGGATTATGGAATATTATCCGTCATTGAGAGAGATTAGACAGTTTCTGGAAAACAAATATTCTTCGAATAATGTATTTTTAATTTTTAGTTTAAATGTTGTTGTTACTACTTGGTAATATGATGTAAAGCTATATTTCAGATAGAACTTAATAACATCATTTAAACACGGGAATGGAAAAGCAATAAATGTAACCTGAATGGTTTGTCCGCGCTTTTCTGATTTAAAAGCTTTGGTCTCTTGATCGAGATGCACAACGCTGCGGTTTAGATAACCCGTGTCGGGTACGGCTTTATGAAAAAAATACCAGAAACAGCAAACTCTTCACATCGATTGGAACTTCTCATGCATGCTACAGCTTTGTTATAAAGATCTTATTCATAGACAAATTTAAATCCTATTTTAACAATCGTATGTTTTGTCTTCTTCGGTGAAACTGAATTCAAAATTCGTTTGACAAATCATTAACTAGAATAGGTTTTAAAGTAAGGTAAGGGTAGGTTAGGTAGGTAGGTATTGAAGGGTAGGTAGGGTAAGGGTGGTAAGGGTTTATAGAGTAAATATGTATGTTTATATGTCCAACCAGAGAATCAAATTTGAGGATCTCACGCTCGTATATGCAACTAGGCCGATGCAATAACTTTGTAATTGAAAACCTGTTCCTTATTTTTCTTAGTAGAGATTTGTTGTGATATTGTATTATAGAGTAAATTTAAATAACATTTCGTTCAAAGGGATTTAAGCTGAGAGCCAATAGACTTAAAATTCAAAATAACTTACATGGTTTCTCACAAAGAACATGTCAGTGAAATGCAACAATTCAATCACAAACTGCACTTAGACCCTATAAGCTGTCCCATTGCAAGGATAACATGTAACCATACATTAAACAGGTCAGATCACTCATGCGGCCGTTATATAAAGTATGCGTAACCTTGGAAGCATATTTTCTTTGTGCGTGTACATCCCTCACTAGCAGGGGCTGCAATTTATCGAGAAGAGGCATCTCGAACGCGAGTTTTACTTTAACGTACAGTGGTAATCCGTTTTCAAGCTAAAGGGCACTCAGTGCTTCAAGATCCCTTATTTAAATATGCAGCTTCTATCGACGTAAATACATCGTATAGGCATCTGATATAACGAGTGTTGAAGGAATGAGAATAGTAATTGAAACAACGCGCATGTCGCAACAGTTAGTGGATATTTTTACTAGAAAAAAAGTTATGCCTATTCTTTTAACAAGAAATAAGTAATTATGGTAACGATGTGTAATATATTACGCGGTACACCCACCTACAAGGCCCATCGCCCTTATGTGTTAAATAACAAAAAGTTTAAAATATTAGATGCAGAAAACACAAGCATTAAAATTTACGTAAACACTATTACATTATTTAGTTTTTAACTAGTCAAATAACAAGCCATATCTGCTTATTCATTACAACTAACCGGAAGGTAATACGGCCTAAATACCAACAATAATACGTAGAACCTTTGATTATATACTCGTCTAGATTGAGCAATGCCAACAAACGATGCGCTAAAACTGTCCTCACTTTCGTTGATATGTGTGAGTACCGGTCGTGTACTTATTGTAATCCAAGTGTCAAGGTGTGTGTGTTTAGGGATGCCTACTCCAGATTATTAACTTAACTTTTCTCCATTATTTGATAAAAAAAAATGGGTTAAACATATTTTGTTTATTTTTCTTTTTCTTTATTTAAAGTAATTATACTATTAATTATATTTATAACGCATTTTAGTAAAAACAATAAATACGATGGTAAAAGTATACAGTAATTTTTTGTTTTATGTTTTATTGTTATTTATTTATTTAAATCCATCTTCTAGTAGTACAGGCAACGAAGCAACGAGTTACTCTTGTCCGCAATGCATAATTTGCCAGGAGATTTTTGTTTTCATGAAGAGGTGGCATATGACCCCACTAAGTTAAAAACCCAAAATACTTACAAAAATGGCGTCCGCTAGAGCCGCCATTTTGGAAAACGCGTTTGAAGCCATATCTCCGGAACCGTCCACGTTAGGCCCATCATGCTAAGGACCTTTCTTGTAGATAATTAAATTTCCCATTTTTTTAGTTCAATAATTTTTTTTGTACCATTAACCGTTCGCGATTTACAATGTTATTAATTTTCATTTTATACCTTTTTTACAATAAATTTTACATGGATTTTTAACAAAATTTACTATTTCCTCATTGCTTTGTTCCCTTATGCCATCAGTATTTAATTAATTACGTGATAATCATGGAGAAATCATTGGATTTCATAATTACGCTATGCATCCTTCGTTTCCATTGACCTTGATGCGGTAGTACACCATTCAACACGCGATAACTTCTAAAATATTGATTTTAGAGAAAAAAAAGTATGGGTGAAAAGTTGTTAAGAATTTATTGATTTAAAAGTTTAGTCATTAACAATTTTTTGTTGAAAAAATTATTAACAAAGATATCGGCAAAAAGGCATGAAACGAATATTAATAACATTGTAAATCGCGAACGGTTTATGGTACAAAAAAAATAACTGAACAAAAAAGATGGGAAATTTAATTATCTACAAGAAAGGTCCTTAGCATGATGGGCCTAAAGTGGACGGTTCCGGAGATATGGCTTCAAACGCGTTTTCCAAAATGGCGGCTCTAGCGGACGCCATTTTTGTAAGTATTTTGGGTTTTTACTTAGTGGGGTCATATGCCACCTCTTCATGAAAACAAAAAACTCCTGGCAAATTATGCAGGAAAAAATGCTTCGTTGCCTGTACTATAGTGTTTGTTTCCGAATAGAATTAACTCTTTGGATTTATTGCATGGGCTGTAATCTGATTTCTGTATTTATGTAAAATATAAATCATCATAAGTAAAATGTTCGGAACACATGACTTCTTGTGAGGCTACGAATGATCTTCTTTTTTCGTTTCCGCTGTATAATGTCTCTCCAGCAATTTGCTAGTACAGGATCCGTAGGAAGTCTAAAAAATATTAGAAAGCACTAGCAAAATTACTATGAAGTGCATGACGTCATGGGTTTCATTCATATTGTGTAGGTAAGTTATTATTTACTAATTAAATAAATAATGCCATTCTTCTTGTTGTTCTTCTGATCGAAATATGATGTAATGATATTTGTATTTTATATCCCATAATTTAACCAAATCTTCCTAGTAATAAATGGACAACACTGGGCAATGAAACTCATCTTCAAAATAACGAATTAAAATTCGTGTTTTCTTCAAATAATAGTGGTTTAACAACAAATGTTACCGATGAAAAGTGATATTGGTGTTATTATACAGTTTTCCCACATAATTGCGATACAATACGACAGCACAAACCGGCATAATTAATTATTTTTCGGGAGCACGTTATCCATATGTAGCTCAAATGACACTGACGTACGTGAGAAGCGAGTCTACCAAATTTGGTAGACTTTATTTGAGCTTTGCGGTAAGGTGTGATGTGTCATCTAGACGAGTATATAATCAATCTAAGCTAGTCTTGTGTAAAGTATGTAAACATGTAGTTAGGTTTGAGGCAATCTAAATCAATCTAGACAGTGTTTACTTCGTTGCAGCTTACACGTGGCTCCCATATTGCAATCGCCTGTGGAAAACGTAGTGCGACATGCTTTAACTTGAAAGTCGCATGCAATCATCGTTCCTTAATATAGTTGAGACGTTTCCAATGCAATCAAATTAACAAGTAATTGAAGGGTTGTTTAGTGATCATACAATTGATAAAAAGCAGTACATATGTACGTAGTATGTATGTTCTGGGCCAAGTGATTAATCGGGTATTATTCATAATGCCCGGGCAATATGAATAATGCCCAATAAGAGCCGGCAATGTGATTATAATCAATCAATTTATCACATTGTCCGGGCATTATGAATAATGCCAAGTGCCTATTGGGCAGAGTGATGTAAAGCGAATCAAAAACAAAAAAATGAGCCGATGTGGTAGAATTTAGAATAGGGCAGCACGAGGGGGTAGGTTGGGGGGAGTGGAGGGGGAGGGGAAGTGTCGCACCTCCCCTGGTACCACTTGTTGTCAATACAAATTAGCTTCTGCATCGTCTCCGGCGCTATGGGAAGTTCAGCCCCTTCGCCCTTGCGTAACAAAAGATAGGCACCAATGCTCCGCACCTCCGGCTTCTTATATACACTCTAGGGACGGTAGCCAAAAGACTACGTGAAGTCGGGGTGTCCGGAGTCGGTTTTGGGGCACAGTCGACCTAACTGATCCATAAAGTGGGTACACTAATTTTCTTCTGAAGATAATGTTTCGGACGTTAAAAAACAACTAAACATAAGCAGGTCAATTCAACCTGTCTTATTTATGGGTATATCACAGATGCGACAATGCGGCAGCGCACCACGTAAAAAATCACCTATTAATCACATTGCCCGATCATCATGTAGCCATATTAATAACGCCCGGGCTATGTGATAAATAGGTGAGTTTAGATTGTAATTTATCACTTGGCCCGATATGGCTCGGCAATATTCATACTGCCCGGGCATTATGAATACTGCCCGCATTAATCACTTGGCCCATAACATGTACATTATACAAACACCACACGTTTTTAATCAGCATTAATTTTGCTTGAAAAACAATATTTTCAGTGCAAAAATAGATTTGTTGATAAATTGCATAGTATGATCTAAACTGATATTTAAGTTGTGCTTTACATAATATAAAATTGTTATGTATCATCTCACATAGTGAACTTAAAATGAACGTACTGAAAATCTGAGTTGAGTCGCTTTTGAATTTAAATAGATACATTTTCAGCCTTAATAGGCAGCTTTATTAAAACTAACAGAATCATAGCATTATCGAATAAAATGTTAATATTTCAATGGTTAAAATAAACTCGCGTTTTGTGGACGGATAAAATTACTATATACAGCTTATTTTTACATAATCCGGTTCCACATCCGGTTGATTCGGCGGAAATATTTTTCACGACAATATTAAATTAAAATTGCATATTTTGCGACCTGATTTTTACGAACAAAAGGAATGTTACTGAACAAACTTTACAAAAGGTGTATAAGAGTGTCACTGGCCTTGTTCAGCACTAAATTCATGATTTTGCCATTAGTTTCATGCATAAAGATAGCATTTTGAGGAAGAGGCTTGTATGTGGTTGCATAAAGTTAGTCCTCACACTGCAAAATGAGATAGCGTACTTCATATACCTTTAAAATACGGATCACGGGGCCCATCTATATACTTAATATATATGTTATGGGTCAAGTAATTAATACGGGCAGTATTCATAATGCCCGGGCAGTATGAATGCCGATCCATATCGGGCGAAGTGAGTAATTACAATCTAAACTCATCTATTTATCACATTGCCCGGGCATTATGAATATATTTTTGTTTTTACTTTGGCCGGGCATAGTGGCGGCATTGCTCCTGATGGTAAGCGCAAATGCCGCCCAGGCAGAATATCCATTGGCATCCGACGGCAATCCCATGCGTGGACGTGCCACGTGAGACGGCAAACAAATCCACAGCCTGACGGTGCGGCACAAAAAAGAATTAGAGAACTGTTTGGTTCGCGCCGGGATGGTGTGGACCGACAAACTATGGCTTCGCAAGCCAGCACGCGTGGTTCTGGTAAGGAATGGAGAGGAGGGGATCAAATTGAACAATTTTCAGAGCACTCACCGTGATACTGGCGGTAGATTGATATATAGATAGATTATAGATCAATACGGATTGCCCGCCGCTGCAATCCATCCAAGGCATCGAGCAGGCACTGGGCGGATCCATCCCAGAACAGTGCGAACAGTACTCCATACCCGGCCGGACCTGTGCTTTATACAAACGATAAAGCTGACCGGGCGTGAAGAACCAACGCACCCTGTTCAGGACTCCAACCCTGCGTGATGTGGCAGATATTACGCCCTCGATGTGATTCCTTGGATTGAGATCACAGCGGATATCCACACCAAGGATACTCAGGTCATTCCGCACTAAACTTCCCGTAGCGCCGGAGACGATGCAGAAGCTAATTTGTATTGACAACAAGTGTTTTGAGGTTAGGTTACTATAATTTATATTTCTCAGGAACGTTGAAGGTGTTTTAAGGGCTGAAACTGCGTTAAGCGGGCGCCCGCGACGGGCAACCGTCGCGCGTCTCCTCGCGTGGACACGCGGGCGGGCTCTGTGGGAACGCGACGGTCCCTGTCGCGGGTACCCGTCGCGGAGACCGAATTTATGCAGTGTCGCTAGTTGAATTTTAAAGGTGTGCATGTACAGTCGTGTCAATGGAGAACTTAATATATTATTACATAGCAAAACGACGACTAGCAAAAAAAAAACGTCAGCCAGTAAGCCCGTTTATTGAATCTAGGTTGCTGTGCGGAGAATTTGTTGTAAAGTTCAGTAAATTAAGAGAAAATGAAAACTCATTTTACAAATATTTTACACTTTCGATACCGGTCTATCGCCCGAATACTGGAACGACATTTAAATAATAAGTTGCTCTTAACAGCGCACGGCTCACTTAGCCAGCACATTTAAACGGAATTAACGTAGTCAAGCGCAACTTATATTTAAGTTGCGTTCCAGTATTCGGCCGTATGACGAATTATTTTCGAAACTGGAACCATATTTGAAGGTCAACAATTTAAGAGTAAAGTCTGTATCAGTCATATCACCAATGGAAAGGCTGGCAATAACATTGCGGTAAGTAAAAAATATTTATTTTTGCTTAAGTATATTCATCATCATCATCTCAGCCACAGGAAGTCCATTGCTGAACATCGGCCTCCCCCAACGATCTCCACATCGACCTGTTGGAAACGGCCTGCATCCACCGACTTTCTGCAAACTTAGCCAGGTCGTCCGACCTTGTAGGCGGGCGACCGACATTTCGCTTGCCTGTACGTGGCCTTCACTCTAGAACCTTTCGGCCTCAACGGCCATCGGTTCTGCGAGCTATGTGCCCGGCCCACTGCCACTTCAACTGTGTCGGTGGCCTTTGTTCTCTTACGGATCTCCTCATTTCCGAGTCGATCTCGTAGGGAAATACCGAGCATAGCCCTCTCCATCGCTCGTTGAGTGACTTTGAGCCTTCTTATGAGGCCCACAGTGAGAGGCCACGTCTCGGTGCCGTATGTCATCACCGTCATGTTACCGCTGGCGGACACCGCGCGCTGTACCGCACGTGCCCACGCGACGGGATCCGACGCACGTAGGCGGGCCCCGGGTGCGGAACGCGCCTCCCCGTGCCGGACGCCCGCGCGGATCCCCGCGACGGAGCACTTTTGTATGAAACCGCGCAAGTGCACACTTAACGCAGTTTCAGCCGTAAGAGTTAGGTTGCTATAATATATATTACTCAGGAATGGTGCGTTACCTTTTCATGGGGGTGGTACCAGGGGAGGTGCGACACTCCCCCTCCCCCTCCACTCCTCCCAACCCCCTCGTGCTGCCTTATTCTAAATTCTACCACTTCGGCTCATTATTTTGATTTTGATTCGCTTTACATCACTCTGCCCAATAGGCACTTGGCATTATTCATAATGCCCGGGCAATGTGATAAATTGATTGGTTATAATCACATTGCCCGCTCTTATTGGGCATTATTCATATTGCCCGGGCAATGTGATAAATTGATTGGTTATAATCACATTGCCCGCTCTTATTGGGCATTATTCATATTGCCCGGGCATTATGAATAATGCCAAATTAATCACTTGGCCCATAACATATTATATACTCTGTATATGCGAAACGAAGTTCAAATCTTCGGACGATCGAATTTATGACGATACGAATGTACCTACTCTGTAAATGTTCGAAATCGTATAACGTACATCGTAACCATAAGTCTATGGTCACGACCATAAGTATATGTAGGCACATTCGTATCGTATATAAACTTCGATCGTCGGAAGATTCGAACTTCGTTTCGGATTTACAGAGTAGGACCCCAGACAGGCTTACCAATATGTTTAGGGTAGTCACGGGTTCAAATCCCAGGGCAACCCCTCACTTTTCAGAGGGATTTGTGCATTAATACTTATAGTCAATCACCACACACTATAACAAATAGAGCAATCGATACTAAAGCAAAGTCACCATGTTTGTTCACAGATATCTTCAAAACGTCTGTTGTGTGCCCTCTGAACTCCAACCAATCAAACGCGCCACCCCCCCTACTCCCCCATACGACCAGTCCAGTCCGCTCTCGGCTAGACCACACGCAAATGCCATTCTACACTGTCGTATTCAACCATCAAAGACATCAGAAATCAGATAAAGGAATTGATAAAAGCCGCAAATTACCCGGTTCAAAGGGAAGCAATATTAAAATAAATATTCATTCGACAGAACGCAGGTTCTCAACGCATTCTACTGACACGTGGCATCGATCCTTGCAATTAAAAAGAGCCGCTTGTAATGTTGTCATAGATAATAACGTGGGCGGAGATCATTAGGCTCTACATTATTTATATTGAATAAATGTTCAATAAAACCAATATCAGGGATTGCCAGAGTATACAGAAGGAAGTTGGGGCGTCGGACCTCGAACTCATTCGTTCGCAATACCCGCGCAACAGATCTCTACGATCGCGAATCGTAAAGAAAATACTTCAATTCTGCTGACTTGAACTTCTAAATTATCCGTGACAATGCCTTATACGTTTCAGTTTCAAAGAGCACAATATTTAAAGAACTGTGATATACCTACCTACCTGTGTATAACATTAAAATACATTTGAGAATAGTTTACGTTACATAAGCCGAATAATCACTAGTAACCTGCAAATGTAACTTGCACGATACAGTAACGAAGAACCTCGTTACTGTATAATATGCGTATTACAGTACATTTACAGAATGAGTACCTTAAAATCATCGGCCGCATACGTACCACTCACAGCACATTTGTGAAACGTGCACACACACACTATGTTTTTTGAATATGTACATGGCATCGATTACACGTGAGTGAGTAACTTTACATTCAATTTCCCGGTAAAAGACCGTCCTTTTTTCATCAGAATTGAATTATAATTTGATATTAATACATCTCTCGTATTGCAACCAAAAAAAATAAAAGTATTTTTTTATGAAAATAAAACGTAATCATCTTTATGGGAAAGCTGTTAGCATATAAACACAGAAATCAATCAGCGTATTAATCGTTTTTCACAACACGTGTCTTCACTTGAATTACGACTATTAAGTCAAAACAAAAGTTCCCATAGTAAAAAACAATATACATCGTGAGTGTTTAAGAATCTCAAGTGGAATACGAAAGATTTATTTCTTCGCTTTTCGAAGTAAGTGCTTCAGTGTATAAAGTCGCATATAAAAGCTACAATTCGACCTACGCTCCGTTCTACGGCAAGATTCGCCTCTACGAGTCGGCGGGAATGCGCGCCGCGTTCTCGTGTCCCATAACCTGTTTGAGGATATTAATAGTGTAGAGTTCTCTATCGTTATTACTAGAAAAATTATACCTTTAATTAACCTAATTATTTATTAGGTTAATTAAGTAATTCAAAGAAATATAAATATTTTTTGCGGTCATCAAATTATTGTTACTTTAATTAATTGATATTTTATAGATTAAAAATCCACAAAACTCGATAAAATACATTTTATCTAAAATTAAGATATAAAAGCAAATTTTAAATAAATATCAACTTAAAACAGTCATTTAACATTTACAAAATAGCTTATTAGCTTATTGTTGATCAAAACTATCATAATACGCAATCGGGAAGCACGTGAGCGCTGGCCTCCCGCGACTACACCTGTAAATGCTGAACTTGTTGATAGCAGGATCATAACAAAGTTCAGTCGATGCCATGCCGCTGTCGGAATATGTCTACGCGCTATTAAACGGAGCTGATATAATTTAAATTCACATGTTGCCGGAAATCTTGTTATTATATTAAAGTGTTAATTAATAATGAGCATTGGTGCCGAACTTGAAGTCCAATAAAGCGATCGTTCGTAATTTTATTTCACGAGTGTGAAGTGGTTTTTATAATTTAATTTTTGTGTGCAAATTAAAATTATGTGTCGGAAAAATATGGCCAGCATAGTTTGCGGATCGAAGAAATATTGAAAAAAAAGGCTTTCGAAATGCAAGAAAAAATTATAAGATGTTCTAAAAGTGAGTTTTTAGTATATTATATTGATGATGTTTAATTTTTTGGTTTTGTAAGCATTGTAAGCATGAAAAGTTATGTTATTTCTTTGTGCCGCGACGACTCCTGCACGTTGTGTGTTGTAGGCAATGAACTAGTTTCTACCGTTGTTTGTTAGTAACACAATGACCAAGACAGGTTTGGCAAAATATCGGAATGAAATTCATTTCTAGATTTGACTTTATTAGTGCTCATATTAGTTGAAAACAAAAACCTTTAATATACTTTTTTTTTCAAATTAATTATAAATATCCCACTTCAGTATATTTAATCGAAAAGGTTCTAAGATTTTTTGCATTGTAACTGCTATGCGGAAACATACAATAATAATTTATCCATCATGACATTAATTTTTACTTGAAAAAACGAGCGGTTTTCATACCTTCCGCTAAGATATTTAGAATTTAAAAGAGGTGTACTGGGATATAGTTACGAAGAAAAATCTCTGTTTCCTGTATACAAACATAGATAATTCCAAGCCATATTTTAAATAATGAAAAAATGATAAAGGTTTTAAGGATTTTATTAACTTCTTTACACAATATTTAATGTTTACACCCTCGTGCTCTAAAACAGCACAAACATGTATCACACCTTCTTTGAAGAAGGATAAAGCGTAGTTCGGCTAGTGTGTTCCGTCACACGATGTAATAGGGGGCGAGCCTATCGCCATATCGGGCACAATGTCTTGACTACGGGTAATAGTGAATAGAAAAATCCAATACTTGATTTTTGAAATTGAGACCTCAGATCAGACCTACGATAGCGTAGTACAATTGCACCGCTGTGACAGATTCTACTCGTAATAATAAACAATCTTTAAGATGCTTCCATTGAGATACCGTAAAAACTGCGCAAGCACGCTAATTATTTTAATAATTCGTTTTAAAAAATATTTTATTTAATATACTTATAATTTTATTACAATAACAGTTCAATATTTACTTCATTAAAATTAATATATTAATTATTGTTTGATCGTTTGACAATAGTCAGTAATAGAATCCCTACACGATTTTCGAAGAATTTTGGTTTTCATAAAAACACGTAGATACTTACAAACTTTCGATGTAATGTATTTATTTGCAGCGCGGACAAGGGGCATGGTATCATTTCGATACAAAACATTATTATATAACTGAAAGTACATAATAGTTTGCATAACGTTATCCTACTATACTAATCCTTATAATATAATATTATAAAGGCGAAAGCTCCTGAGTTCAGGCAGAAACATACTACTGAAACGCCACGCTAACCGATCCGACGTGACATCAGTTGAATCAAATCAAATCGTACTATTTTCTTTGACCAGAACCACACTACAAACACGCGATGCTACGTTGCGTGGCGTGTTCGTAGTTTGATGCTACGTATGAGACGCATCAGGACGGAAGGTATTAGGACGAAATAGAATGGGAAAAATATGTAGAGGACGGCAGTCACGTTACGTTTCTGCTAGTGTCGGCCCATATGTCTCAAAGTAAGGCACGGGCCTCCTCTACAATCGGGAATATAAGCGGTTGGGCATCATAGTCAATCACGCTGGCCTAGTGCGGGTTGGCAGATTTTGCATACCAAAGAAATTCTTTCAAATCGCTAAGGTATGCAGATTACCTCACGATGTTTTGCTTCACCGTTATAGTGCATAGTGAATGACTATACACATAACTCCAAAAAGTCAAAGTTGTTACCGTGTCCACAGTAAACATGTAGATAGTATTCGAAATAATATGTTTCTGATGAACTATATTCAACATGTTTCTGAACCCGGATGAAGCCAGACCGGGCCGGTAGTACAACATAACGCAAACATTAAATTGAAAATTATTTATCAATTGTGTAAATACATTTATACGGTAGTGATTTTCATCAGCGAAAGAACTAAACACGAGCTATTGATTTTTAGTAAAATGTGCCATATGGAATATTTTTATCCTCAGCATAACCACACTATTGTATGAAAAAGACAATTTGATGTGTATGTGAATAGTTTCAACTATTAAAAAAAAGCGGAATTTCTTTGCATATAAACGTCATAATTATATTTAGCTACATAACATCATAAATGGAATGCATATTAGATGTATGCAAAATAATTTTCAAAATTAATTATCTTTTTGTTAGCGACAGTGGTCGATGTTATAGAACAAATATGTTCATATACTACAAATGTGCGAATATTTTATTATGAATGTTGACATCCGGGATTCCTGTAATTGTTACAATGTGTAAAAAATTTACTACCCTTCATAATTTTGGGAGACTACTTTTTACTATTTTTAGACATAATTTTTTATTATTGTTTTCTTAGTTCTTTTATACTTTATTAAACGGTCATATATAAATCACAATTATATAGTTGTAAGAATATAAAATGACCCTAATAACTAAATCGTGTAAATGGCCATCTTTCGACGTCACTAGGATTTCTGCTCGGGAATTCCCCCTCGGAAATTCTCGGGAAATTTGTGTTTGGCCTAAACAAGCAGAAAAAAAAAACCCAACGCAGCCGGAACAGGAGAAATCAATTCAAGGCGCTTGATAACTAAAAAAAAATACATATAAAATATGATGAATCTTGAGTATCGCTTAGCTGTCACGATTAGTCCATCTTCGATGTCTTCATTGGTTTTCCGAGTTACTGATTTAACTTTAGTTAGGATACTTGATCAAATATAAAATAAATAGTACTTGTTTAAATAAATGTAAATTAATTGAAAGCCTCCGTGGCACACATGGTTAGATGCCGGCTGTGAAAAGAGAGATCAGGGATCGATCTACGCACTGAGACAAATGTTCAATCCACACGTATTTGTTTTGGGACTGAGTGTTTGTGAATCCGAAGTCTCTTATAATTTTTGATAACGATGACAATAGTCGATCTTAAATCCATAGTAAGATCGGTGTTACATTATGTCATCAAATAAACCCAGGCATTATTTAAAAATAACCTAGATACTAGAAAAATCCTCATCCTCGAGAAATGAGTAAATGTCGTGAAACCAGAAACTCTACATGTCAAAAACGAAAAACTATTGTCACGTAGTTTCGCCGGATATACAGAAAATTGCTTATTTAATATTCAAATATCGAAATTCACCAAATGCAACAACACGTTGATAGAAAATTGTAGTAAATTAAAGTAAAAATAAAGTAGTAAATTGTAACGCACACAAATCCATAACTAAGTCCAGTGTGGTCTTGCCGCATTTCCAACAAAGCAGTGCTCACAGCGCTATTTCACTAAAACACATTTATTAAACGCTATGAGGTATGACGCGCTTTTTTCTAATATACTCAATTGAGCCAACTGTTGAGCTTCCAAGTAATTTCAGCAAATATGCTGGAATTACGTATTACTTTGTAACTTTTTTGTACCATCAACATTGTTTATTTAAAAAGATTCCAACCTAAATTATGAATTTTACCACATACTATATTGATAAGTTATAAATAAACAAGTACAAAATAGCGTTACTATTGAATTGAAAGTTCGTTCAATAAATTATATTAAATGCGCCATTAAAATGTACTCCAACAAGTATATTTTAATCTACTCATTCACTGATATTAATATGATCTTCGCGAATTTTATTAATTGTTAATTATTATGGTTTATAAATTAAACAAACTGCCATGTTACAATTAAACAATAAATAACTATATTATTGGGTATTCATTTATTGAGAACATACGACATTGCAAACAAAAATGCATTTAATAAAGGACAGTTTGGTAGATTTTATGTAAACTTCAGGTCTCATTTGTATTGCTTATATAAGCTACATCACTTGTTTTTTTTACAAGTTTTCATATTTCCTTTTTAAATAAATTTTAATTAAATTTCAGTTGACCCGCCCCTTGACCACGAAAGCTGTAAAGTAATCGAAACGTCGGGAAGTCAAAAATGTAAAAATTAAACCAAATTCGCGATAAAATCCGTAAATAATAGTTTTATTTCAATAAATTTCAGTTTTAAATAATCATTACTGAAATTCAATAAGCGCATATAAATAAAAATAAATTAACAGGGATATGCGAATTAGTGAGAATACGGAGTCTTTATTAATAAAAATCATAGAGCAGATATGTACTTCAATGGAATCTGATCATAATAAATAATAGTTTAAAAAAAAACTTAAAAAATTAACTTTTGTAGAAAATCCAACTAAAAAATAGAAAATAAATTTTAATAAATTTAAATTTAAAATAGTGTAAGAAAAAATTATTTTATTGTAAAAAAAAGCGTGGAGTGCATGGTATCAATAGTTCTAAATATTTTATGAACAAATATGACTAGAAGAGTTATTTGATAATATCCTGAAAAGCACCCATAACATATATACGTCTGAAGCTCATAAAAGCGTATTAAAAAGTAAGGTAATTGCTTGCCTATTATCAAAGTGAAAGAAATTAACGCTGTTTGTATTTTATATTATATTTTTATTCATTTATAATGTATTATATCGGCCATCGGCCATGAAATGCGGGGTGCATTTAGAAACATAATTCCGGTGGAAGTGGAAATGCTACATTTAATAACTGTACAAACAAAACATGTACCCGTGAAGCTCAATAGACGGGGAGTTCATAGCGCTTAATAAAGTGATGCCTATTAAATATGTCTATACAATCGTGCAGCACTGCTTTAAGTCAATATGTACATTTTCAAATATAGAAAATATTCAAATGATTGATTTTAAGCGAGCAGTTATAGATAGCACTTACCTCTAGTTCTTCAATGACCTTCTCAAGCTGATCTTCGGTGATAGGCGAGGCGCCCGCTCTCGCCCTTTCAGCATTCAAGAGCTTAAGCCACGCTGTGTCTGTGGCGTCAAGATCATAGCTACAAGCGGCCTCAGCACGAGCTGGCGTCGTGCTTAGTATGTGCTTATCCGCCTGATAGTGTGCGTCCCGCGTTAAATGGATGTATTTGTCTTTCGGTCTGTGAACAAAAAGCCCAAATTAGGATCAACATTTCCTCCCAACTTACATATTACACCTTACATATATATGTATACTAGCGGTCGGGCCCGGCTCCGCCCGGGTGCAGATACACGTCTCATTCCCGGACAGATACGACCTGGCGACCTTTAAAAAAACGAGCGTATACCCATCTCAAAGGCCGGCAACGCATCTCCATGCCCTATGGTGTTGCAGATGTCCATGGGCGGCGGTGTTCACTTACCATCAGGTGAACCGCATGCTCGTTTGCCCCCTATTATACCGGGTATCTCAAGACTGCTACCGAAAACGAAGCCGGGTGGTAGTTTTAGTGACTACACAATGCAACTCAAAATTTCGCAAAGAAACGGGACAATAATTTTTATGTTTTTTTTTAAATATCGTCATTTTTGGGTGGTTAATCCATAGTTTTTGATAAAATAATAATTTAAACGCTTTTATACCTTAAAGTATTTCAAAATAAAAGGGTATACACTATTATTTTAGGAAAAGATGTATTTACCACCCAAATATGGCCATAGAAAAAATAACAAAAAAAAAATGTCGCTTGATTTTGCTACTTTTTCTGTTGCATTGTGTCTGAAGTCGCTTAAACTACTACTCGGCTTCGTTTTAAGTAGAAGTCTTGATATACCCTGTATTAAAAAAAAATGTCTGTCAAAATGTTCAATTCCGATTATCAATTTAGAATATCGACCAATTGGACCACAAAAATTTCCTCGTATTTGCTAGAAATGTCACTACTGTTTCCCTCTTGTAGGTCATAGCGTGATGTTATATAGCCAATAGCATTCCTCCATAAACGCACTATCCAACACTGAAAGAATTTTTCAAATCGGACCAGCGGTTCCTGAGATTAGCGCGTTCAAACAAACAAACAAACTCTTCAGCTTTATTATATTAGTATAGATTTAAAGATCTGTCGATTTGGTCCAACTACGGACAAGAAATTAAGTATGACTAAAAAATCAGGCGTATTTTTTAGATTCATTTCTCTATTTATTTTTATCCTACACCGTCGGGATCAGATTTTGTAAAAAAAAAGGATATCATAAAATATTCTACCACTTTTTGCATTGTTTGCAATATTATCAGAATTGACATCTGTCTTATAATTAGTGTTTGTCAAATTCTATTCTTTTTGCTTGGACGCGAAAGGAATGTGCTTTTGTGGTGTTGGTTATTTTGAGTTTATTATTTACGACAACTCTTGGCTACTCTAAAAAAGATTATAATTATTATATTCCCAAAAATAGCAGAGCTTGCTCATTTGATCATGATTTTATGAGGGAAAGACTCTATATTTTAGTTCCAACATGTACAAGACATGTTTACAATTATAAAGAATTCTAATACATCAATCGATTTTAATGAGATAAATAGTATGCCAGACCACTTAGTGAGTTATTGGTTAGGACAGAACAAAAATATGTTTTGTTTATATTCAGATCGACAGCTCTCAAAATGGCCACAATGCAATAATAAAACATTATTGCAATCAAAAGGAAAGTGGGATGCTGTGCACATGTAAAAAAAATAAAAAAACATTTATTGCTTTCTTACATCAATCTTAAGCTAATGTAATGTATTATGTCGTACCTTGGTTGGGCTAGGTACCAAAATAATATCACACCTCCTGCTAAGCACCTCGACATTGTATTGTTACTACCAGATACATGAGATATCGTTTAGGAACAAGTTCAATAGAACTTTTTATTATAAAAATTTGTTGCTTATTATCAATACCCACATTTTTACCGTCATCATTCCCTTTTTAGAATGACTTACCTTCTTTTGAAACGGATATTTCTACCCCCAGAAATGCTTTCTTTATCAACTTTATATCGAAAAGTATTTAACGTGTTTATAATTATGTAATACATTTTACAATATTATTAAACGAAATTATTTAGGTACATAGTTACAGAAAATATAAAATATTGTCCAAATAAGATATATGTGAAGATAGAAGTAGAATATGGTAGTTTTTGTAAAACTTTAAGAGGATATATATTAATATATATAAAGACTATATTATATTTAATGGATATTTAATATTTATTATTTAATTCTAGATCTCATTTGTGTCCGTCAAGTTTTCACTACTAGGCCCAATTTCCTTAAATCGTCCGATCTCCATTATTGCGTAATATTGCGCCAAGGATGCCAATATCTTAGACAATGGCAATATTTTTCACATTTCTCTACACAGACCCTATTGCACAATTTGTTCCCACAAGTGTATTACGAGTATTGTACGTAGTGGTACGAGTATGCGTGTATGAACGACGGAAACGTATCGAGTGTAAACCGCGCGATGGGCTTCGAAACGGCTATGAAATACGGAAGTGGCGACGACTTCAAATTAAATATAGTGTTTACTGAAAGCAATTACTGAAATGCTTTTTCGCGATATTTTCATCAATAAAATATAATTTATTACTTTTTGTATGAACGATTCCACGAAGTTGGAATTTTTCATTTTATTAATAAATTCAGTTATCATTTTCCCTTTGAAATGCATCCGCGCAATGCTTTCGTCGAAAAATAATAATACAAATAACTTTTAGTAACGAATGATTTAAAGATAATATTTATACTGATACCAAAATCTTTTCGACGTGGTCGCGTTTGACCGGTAGACACAGTTAAAATTGTAGCCGGACGGGATAAATAGAGATGCAATCACCGAGCCGCGATGCACCCCATGTGAAACAGGAGCTTGCAAACCCGGACTGGGTTATTAAATCACGAGGAACAAAACGTAGACGCAAAATTCATACGGCTAAAGGATAACATGGAATGCATCTTTATTCAATATTCACCCGCTCGCATTCATGTGAGGTTCCGAGAAAATTATCTGAGATAATTCAACCCGGATATCATGCTTCAATCCTTTCACTAAATGTGGCTCCATCACAGATCAATGTCTTTTGTATATCATCCGTGCATGCATCTTCTGTTTTTGAAGTTGCACGCAGATTTATATTCGTTTATGCAAGTACAATGGAATCAATGCAATGCAGTCAAACAGTGCAATATTTTTTCAATTTTCCAAATTTATAGAAATGAATATAATGCAGAAAGTTTTGCACACACTTGTATTTTGAATGCCTTTGATTGATATTCGTGTGAAATCAAAAGGAAGAGGCGAGTCGTCACTCGCTACAATTACTACGTAAACTCACTCTAAGCTACGAAGCGATTTTATACGACATTACCGTATTAAAGGATCGTCCTGAAAACAATTACCATTGCAACAGTAATTCCTAGTTATAATATCGGCGACAAAAAAAAATATTTGCGCTATCAAGCAAACTATTTGTATTTAGGCATAAGTATTATTTGTTTACGAGTAACTGTTAAATTTCCATTGTATTTAAACATCGTTTGATAGTATTGCAAGGCACTAATGATTTGATAATAACACCATTCATATGTGTAAGTTACAGAATTATAATGTTAAATGACCATATTAAAAACAATGATTATGACTCTCCAAGTCTGCTTGTCGTAGCAGCCAAGCGTAGTAACGCTACGCAATCGCTACGGATGTCTACGAAGTGACTTAATAGTACTATTTGCTGGCTCAATCTCAACGCGCCGCGTTCAAAAGCATATTCCTGTAATTTATATGCACGATACACGTACACTATTTGTCAAGCGAACAAAAGACATGTCCGTCACCTGTAGAGTTCAGGGGTAGTAGTAAGAACCACCATTTAAAAACACGTTTCCGGCATGTAATACCTATACATTTGTTTAAATTGTGTAATATGGGTGTACCATATACTGCTATAACAATAGGTGTGGTGCTGTATAGTAAAACGTTAATTTAGTTTTACATTTTCGTGTCAAAAATGGAAAGCGACATATTTCAAAGAGAAATCACAACATGGTTTTCCATACCAGTGTTCAATATTTTTCATATTGACTATATAAAATGTATGTACGCATACGGGATTTTTTTAACCTTTATAGATTACATATTTTATGTATTGAAAATTAAACCTGCCACTAGCCGTCGCGGTAATATCGGCGTGGCGCAGCGCTTCAAACAGGTAACATAATTATAGAGTAAACGAAGTGCCGTTAACATTTTTGTAATCTTTTAATTTAAAATTGAGTTGTGTCCGAATACTTGCTTTGAACGACTTTGTTTCGCAAACTGTTACATTCTAGCACAACATACAATATTAATATAATGTAACTTAACACCTGATACCATATTATATATTACGATAGTTTCCATTGAATAGCAAAACTGTATTTAAATATTGTTAATATTATTGTTTCAAATCAGTTCGTATACATCTTAAGAGTATTCGAAGACCAAAATATTTTTTTTAAATTATTTCATAGGCGGTAAACGAGCAAACAGGCCACCTGACGGTAAGTGATCACGGCCGCCCATGAACATCCGTAATGCTTGGATCGAGAGGGCAGCGGAAAGGAAAAAAGATGCAAAGGGGGAAGGGGACATTTTACATACGATGTGATACCCTGTAAACGTAACTATAGCGCTTGGTTCCATGGTCCAACGTACACTGAAGCCTCGCGGGCCCGGGGTGGCTCAGCGAGAATGTGTAGACGCTAAGCGAGCGTACCACGAGACTGTCCCTCCACTTACTGCCCAACCGAGCAGCCTCGCGAGCGGCCTCGCGATGTCGATACGGGGCTTAACAAACGATTATGATTCGATTTTTTTACAATGTATTCACATTGAGTATTTGATTTTGTTCAAACTATCTCATTTCTATTGCACTTATGACTACAAATTATACTGTAATTCTTTTACATATAGTGATATTGAAAATCCTACAACGGAATATCGACTAACATTCGTGATTCGATTACTGTCCAATGCCACCGACCCATCAACCGATGTTGGCAACCCATGGCAACTGATATAAGCACTTTTGTCGCTGATCTACCTCGTACATGTTGGCGGACAACACTAGCAGCCTGTGTCCTTTGGAACCAGGTCGGCGGCTTTTCTATTTAATGCGACTCACGCGCTTTATGGACGGTAAGGGATATGTTAAAATTTATAAGGCTAGGCGTCACAATTTCTTTGCCATGATTGCCCTTTCGAGTTGAGGGAAGCAGATATCTACCACATACTGTTTTATTTGGACACTGAAACTGCACGCCACTAGTCAAACAGCGGTAAAAACCATACTCGGGTAGCCAAGCGTAAATTCGATACCTATAAATCGTAGCAGGAACTTTTTATATTTTCCAGAAAAAAGCGATTATAATATGAAAATCGCATTGAAAATAAAGTATCTCTTCGTAAATCCGATTTTAAAAATTAGTAAGAGTAATCATTTCAGTATCCAATTTGAATCAGTATTGCGTGTACTAACTGATTTCTGATTATTTAAAACACCACTTCGAAATCGACTGACTGGGCCATAATACTACGAAAATAAAACATTGGAATTGTGGATTAGAATCATAACCACTGGGGATACCATTACAAAATTTTAAAAAATCAAGCGTCCAAATATCTGCAACTAACTATATACAGTGGCATAGGTGCTGAAAAATATATCTTTACAATTGAATTGCTATCATCCCGAATAGCGACTGACATACAACATAAAATCCTGCGATAAAATCCACAATGGGGAGCGTCGCTTCGCAAGAATGTCGGGTCCCACCCTTTCTAAATAGAGTCGAAAAGACAATTGGGTGGTCTGGCCATACGAAAAGGTCAATATCTGGGCTGCACTGCAAACATCGAGTGCAGTGTATTCTTATACCTTATCTATATACTTTGAAAGTAGCTATAACAAGAATTATATACGCTTGTTGACACTTTCTTTCTTGAAACCTTGGGTTAAAATCTCACATCGGACAAGAGTGATTCAGCAAGGGTATCTGTTCCTGGCTTTACAAGACTTGTCACTTACCGATTTGATTTGAGATGGAAATAGACTCGGTGAAATGACGGTGGCAATACGGTCTCTAACTGTCCCTTCCGGGATGCAAGTATTTTTTATACATTAATGTACAATTGAGTTAAAAACATTAAACGAATCAATTATCTACACCGTCTTGAGTGTCGGAAACGACTAGACACTGATCATGTCTTGCCGGAAAGCACTGTGCTCGGCCTTGTGGGTATACCATGAATAATAAAGGAGCCACATTTATTCTCAGCCCACCATGCATATAAAACCAAGTTACGAGCTTCAAATTCATTTATCGATCATTTCTGCCTCGATTTAAAAATATATGTACTGCACGTAAATTCTTTTTCGTATAAAACTTGTTTCGTAAGTATCACGAAGTACGAGAATTTTATGGGGATGCCAGAAATCTCATCAGAATCTAATATCTCTGGCCTTCCAGCCCAGCTTGCAGATGTCGAGGACGTACTGACTCACACAGCGCCCGCAATATGGGTATGCCGGCGGACTATTGTTAGTGAACTAGTAATTAAATCCCTCCGTGACCGTTTCGTGTGTCACAAGCGACTGCCATTTCTAATATTCCGGGACGGATGTTGATGATTTTTTTAAATATATTTAAGCTCCAGAGTAAGTGAGTGAGGGGCTATTGTCGCGTACGTAGCGTCGCGTTCTATCTTCAACTAAGGAATCGCCATTCATGAAGTATTTATTTATTAATTTTACCACAAACACAACTACATGATTGTTGCCCCAATAAAGTAGCATCCTAAAATCGAAGGCAAATAAAGAAACATTTATGCCAAAATTTGCAATACTGGAAGACGCCCAGAAAATATGCGACTAAAACAATTGTTCTAGGACCTCTTATGATGTTTACAATATCATCTGAATAATTCTTGAAACTCAAAGCCATTTCAATTAGTACAGAATTGGATAATGCATGTTTTTATTTGGTTGCAAACCGATGATGGTTCTACGTACCAAAAAATGAATAGATACAAAACTGCCCGGCAACGGTTACTCGTTTAAAATCCTGCAAGCTTTTATTGCTCTAATGGTATCACATCACAACTTCTCGTTTCTCGATTTACCAAGAATTGGCCACGCTAAGAACAATTGTTTTAAAAAAAAATATGTAGACATCAATATCCATTGGACATGATATATATACACTTGAAAAACGTACAAACTAAAATTAGGTTTTATTTAAAACAATACTGCCTCAAAATATAATCGATAAAACTGTAAAGGTACTCAAAAATAAATGTTCCTTAAAAGATAAATACACTTTATTGAAAAACTTTAAAAGCTTAACTTCTCCCTATCTCTTCATCCAAAAGATGTCCATTGCAAAACATAAGTCGAGCTCATGGATCTCCACATCTACTGTTGTATTCAACCTGCATCCACAACTTCCTGCAAACTTAACCAGGTCGTCCGTCCACATTGTAGTCGAACGTTTGTTTAATCCAATACATTTGGTTTGTGACATAATAAGTAACGTCTAGCGAGCTTGGGATTTTCGTCCTATTGTTGAGATATCGAGTATTCTAAAATGACATTTGTAAGGGTGCCATATAACTGCTAAACTAAACAGTAGTAAGCTCCAATATTTATATATTCAAATGCTATAAACATATAATTTAAAAAAATTAAGTAACACATTCATATCTGCACGACACGATTTTACCGACGACACGTTGAAAATCTATTGGGATATCCGGGTCATCCAGGATATGCGCATGGCCCGTGGATACTCATGAAAGAATACACCGATATAACAAAATTCCTTGAATATAAAATGGATATTGAAATACAATTGATTTCCTGGTCACGAAAGCTAGTAAACAAAACTTCGTGAAGTTGAAAGTTAATGCAAATAACATGATTTTATATTTTCAATTTGTAACATTCGCGGTTTTAAGTTAATTATAAATTTATTATAAAATTGATATTTTACAATTTTACCAAAAGCATTAATACTTATAACATGGGACGGAACACATAACGCGAAATGTGTTGTGGTATCGTCTGCATACCCCTTCTGGGAGAAAAGAAAAAGTTTATATGCGAATATATTAATGATCAACAGAAAAAAAATGCTAAGTTACTAAACGACGTAAACGCAATATTTGCCCGCAAAAGCATGAAAATAATTAAATTCTGAATAAATGTAACCTCTACGTGGATATCACAATGCGGAGGATTTAAACTGAATATAAATACAATAACAAACAAAAACGGGTTATGATTAAAAAAACAATTCAGTTCATTCAATCACAGTTCCACAAAAAAATTGTGCCCTTTAGAAATATGAATGGCAATGAAACTCTATTGATATCAGCTATATTCCTGTCCTGAATGAGTACGTTTATTTCCGGAAATGGTCAATTATGACATTTTCCCATATAACTGATATTTAAACCAATTATTTCATGCGAAGGCAATCATTAATTATACTGGTAACCGTTAGGGTTTCCTATGGTTTACATCTATTGTGTAGGTACTTTGGGTGAACCTGAAAATTGAACAGTTAATGGTGTAGCCAGATCAATACAATGCTATATATTCGAAACGCAGCAAAGCTATAATCGGCTAAAATACTAAATTCAATTAATAATAAAGGCTAGGAAGAAAGTAGAAACATTGTATAAAAGATAATATTTCTAAATATGGCTTCGATCAAATATACACTAGATACACAGTTCCCTGTAAATGTTCTGTTAAAAAGTGGCACCGATGCATTGAAACAAAAAAAAATAACAAAAAGATCACATATTCCAAATATATTGACACAAATTCCACCTTATTCCTGGAGCTTAAAGTAGCTTTTCACATAATATTCTCTAAAGTTCTGCGACGTTTTAGAAGCAACGGTCGGTGCGTGACTGAAGGCGAAAGAGTGCTTAAAGCACTCTTTTTGGTGCCATTTTCTAAGCGCTCATGTTGTATCAAGTTCCATTTGACATTTCATACTTATATCATAAATAACTTTGTGCAGACGTAACTCACACAATTTCAATAAAACTTTCCGTAAAACCATGGAATTATGAAGCTATTCTTATTTTATCACAGGATTTACAATCCGTAATAACTAAATTTAAATCCTTTAAATACAGCAAAATAACCATTTTAAACAACATACTTTTATACTAAACGTCATAACAAAGTCACGTCGTTAGGTCTTCCACCTGTAGAGTTGAGACTATGCAAACGCATTTGTATACGCATAATCGGTAAAAATATAAAAATAATAGAGCAGTTTTAAACGAGTTGTTTTTTAATTTTAAAAAATACTGAACTATCAGCTAATAACAGGCATACTGTCAACGAACAACCATAAATAAATAATGTAATAATAATTTTAATAAAAGGCAATAATTGAACAATTTAATAATAAAACAATAATTAAGTGCGTGGTGGCCTGTTGGTAAACGGACTGCTGAGACGCGGCTGCCCACATGTTTACGGTGGTCGCGGGTTCGAATCCCAGGACACACCTCTGACTTTTCGGAGTCATGTGTGTATTGATAATCAATCACCACACACTAAAACGGTGAAGGAAAACATCGTGAGGAAACCTGCATACCATAGCGATTTATAAGAATTTCTATTGTATATAAATCCGCCAACCCGCACTAGGCCAGCGTGGTGGGCTATATAGCCTAACCACTCTCAATCGTACCCTCGATTGTAGAGTAGGCTCGTGCCCTGCAGTAGCACGTATATGGGCTGATACACAACAATAATTATTCATTTAAACATCTAGCGATGGTACTCCAAAAACGTACGATAAAAATAATTGCTGCAAATTAATAATGAATGCAAAAAAATATGTTTCATACACTGCTGATAAAGCGTTGGCGCTACTTGTTTCCCTAAATTTGTCGAAGTTACAATATATAAACCTAAGAGCAAGCGAAAAAGGATTTCAATTGTATCCTTCGTATTATAAATTTGGCACGGCACATCATATACAAGTTTTCCCTGGTATTTGTTAATTTATTAGATTAATTTATTTTATTTGTGTCAAATTTACTGAAGATAATCGTAAAAAAAGTTTTGGGAAATATTGAATTAAACATTTATTTCGGACTGCATAACTGAAAAAATTGCAGTTCGATACAGACGTTCGAAGTATACAAGTATAGTAGAACAGACCAAGATTCAGAAAAATAAGGTTTCAACGCAGGATCTAGCAGGATTTCGTAGAAATTTATGTTTTAATAGTGCGTTCGATACATCAAAAATCTAAAATATATTTTTAGCCAAAATTATAGGGTTAAACAAAAATGTACAAAGAATGAATATTGTAGGGAATGATAATATCGAACCGTTGGCGTCAAAATAAATTGCAAAATCCGAAAAAAAATCCTGTCACAAAAATTGCCATTTCGACCCACTGTGGGCCGGGCCGCTAGTAATAGATAAATCATTGCTTTTTTTCCTTAATACTAAAGTAACTTATGCAATTGTGGATGTCTCATTAGGATAAAGATGTACATAAAAAAAAAAAAAAACAAAATAATGTAAACTAAAAATATAAACTGTAATATCTTATATATAAAAATGAATCGCAAAATGTGTTGGTAACCGCATAATTCAACAACGCCTGGACCAATTTGGCTGATTTTGGTCTTGAAATATTCGTGGAAGTCCTGGGAAGGTTTTAGGGGTGAGAAAAATAGGAAAATTTCTGAGGAAAATACTAAAAACCTTTTTTTTGGGTATCGTTCAAGCGTGATGCGTCCAGCCAGTATAGGATGATCTTTGTTTATTTGACGGGAGACGTAAAAGACGGTCCAGCTTCAACTACCACCCAACGTAAAATGATCTATCTTTCCATTGTCTTTCATTGACGGCTGACGAAATAGAACAAAATTCAAAAAATGTGTACATCGTGTATATAATATTATCTAGATACGGCGTCTTGCGCATAATTTTGTTAAATGTAAATTAAAACGATGTCCACATCTACCAAAATCGCCCATTGTTTTTTGAGATTATTGCAACAGTTTTAAACAAAGTATACTCTATCGAAGCGTTTTGCCGGAGTATACCAAAATATATCTAATTATAATTTTTCGTTTTCATAAACGACATTGTTTTTTGAATTTATACTTTTAGATGCGCTGGGGGACATATTTAAATTTCGCATTAGTATTGTTTTCAGACTCAAGAATAAAAAAAATATTGGTACGTTGATGCCGTATCTAGACATTATAATGAAACGATATGCAGTTTTATATTTTTAAATATTTGTTCTATTACTTACGTCACCTGGTAAGGCAGTATGAAGGTTTTATTAATTTGTATATGGTAACGTAATAGACGCGACTGCCAACAAGTTAATGATGGTCACGGGTTCAAATCCCAGGGCACACCTCTGACTTTTCGGATTAATTTCTACGTGAAATAAAATCCGCCAACTCGCACTAAGCAAGCAGGGTGGACTATAATATCTTCTTCTATAATATAAAAATGAATCACAAAAAGTGTTGGTAAGCGCATAACTCAACAACGCCTGGACCAATTTGGCCAATTCTTTTTTTAAATGGTTATTATTACTTTATTACTAACAAAAAGTAATGGCGTGCAATATTATTAGGAAAAACAGCATTTTGTGCTGAAATAAGGGACGTAATATTGGATGGACAATAAAAAACGCTAAAGTTTTTAATGTCAAAATTTCATAAGGCAATCTTTATATGTACATGTATATGGAGAGACGGGATATAATAGAGTGGAAGGTACGGGAGAGGGCTGGGATAGCTGACAGATTTGATAGGACGAAATGTAAATGCACGTTATAAGACGGGATGGATAATAAAAGAGAAAGGACGGGACGGATCGGGAAGAGACTGAACAGACGGATGAGACGGGATTGAGCCAGACAGTAGGATAGCTATGTCAAGTTTAGGTATACAAGAGATTAATACGAAAAATAACATGTATTTGGTGTGGAGTGGAATCAAAAAATATATGCACCCAGGCGAAGCTGGGTCGGGCCGCTAGTTAAGAAATACAAACAAATGGTATCGATATCTTGTTAATAACCGGATATTGTACTAACAGATTTATTTGACATCATCCCTATTTCACAATGTTGAGACACTGTCAAATGGAACTTCTTGATTTAGAAATACTATAGTGTATATTTGATCGAAAAAATATGGTGTTAATTAAAATACAGCGGAATGCAGTGTGTCAGTTTCGTGGAAATTGGTTTGACGTGGAGTGCAAAATATGCAATTAGACGGTAAGATGTATTGGGGTAAGGTAAATTCGAGGCCATAAGACGTAGTGACGATGCGATGCGGCGCCGCACCGTAATGCCTCCTCAACACGTCAACAGAAGCAACTGCAGACGTCGTCATCGGATGGATGTTGCGATCGTTAAGTGGAACGCACGGTTTGCGTCATTTAATAGATTGTAATAATTAGTGTCATCTATATATTAATCATGATGCAAAAACTTTGGATCCCTTTTTACGAAAATTGCACGGACGCAGGAGCATAAAATTTGGCACACTTATAGTTTATGTGTAGAAGTGCAGAGCGCTAAAAAACTCATTTGCAAAAAAAAACGTGCACCTAAGCAATGAACCATTTCAAATGTTACTATTGGTTTGTTTGATATTTAAAGGTAGTTTTACTTTCACAATTTTGTAAATTAATAAGCAAATAATCGTTTTCGTCAGTATTATCATAAAATTTTGATAAAATTTATGGGTTTTAATGCTAAAGTTCACTAGTAGCAGAGTTGGGCAAAATTTATTCGAATGACGAATAACGAATAAATAAATTTTCTTATTCGTTATTCGAATAAAGAATAACGTAGGTTATTCGAACCAAAATTATTCGAATAACGAATAACTTTTTTTATTCGTTATTCGAATAAGAATAAAATAAACGAGTGAATAATTGGTATTAAAATCGGTACATATTTTATTTGAAAACGACTTTAAAAAACTAATAATCGCAACTGGACATGTATACACACACTGCATACACTATTTTTTTCTGTTATTCTTGGTGGGGAATTGTTTATAGTGAAATATTAAAATGTTTCTGTCACTAATTTATATTTGCCATTGACAGTGTGTGGTATAATTATACAAAGGGTAATGCCCATCGTGGGCTAAGCGGACAATAACAAACAGAAAAAAGATTCAATAAAATCATCATCCTAATTATTAAAGATGAAATTAACAAATATTCATTACGGCGCCAATATTACCTTCGACAAATTCTAAAATTCCTCTACCAACGCAGGGAGGTCAGGTACTAAGAAACTGAAGAAAAATTTGAATTTTGCCTAAAATTACATCTTTCCTTTAATTTGACGTGTGTCATTACTTTCCAGAATTTGATCCCTATTAGCAACATTATCGAATGATGTAATAATACAGCATGTGCTTTTTTTTCCAAATCATTTGTTTCGATTCCTAGCTAGTCATATTGATTTATGAAAAAAGTATGCAGTTTTAGTTTTCATCAAAATCGGGCTCGTAAGTCCTATGAGCATTTTTCGCTATTCCTCATAGTATCGGATTTGGCCATCCACGCCCACTTGAAAAACTCACCTGTATATTTCGTTAATAATATAACATCGTTTTTGACTCGTTCATCATTCGTAAAAGGCTTTTTAAATAAAAACAGACAAACAATAACATTATATTTTCATAATATCAACTAATCAATGGTAAGTTTACAATATTTTTATACATATAGACTAACAAAATGACACAGTTGACGTTTCATTGAATATTTTTGTTACCTTCGAGAATGATTTGTTTTATTGGATTGAATTTATTTCTTTCTGGTAACGTTAATTAATAAATGGACTCTGCTGATTACACTCTGTGGCGGAGGAACATGGGAACAGTAAAATCCTAAACTAAGTATAAAGCAGCCATACATTAGCGGAGTAACTACTGGACATATTGCGATTTAACATCGTCAATCAATGTTTCGATCAATGTTCGTTTTGCAATACAAAGCAATAAAAAAAATGTTTCATTGTCAAATTGTTAAAAAGATAAGTTTAAAATGTTGTGGATTTCTTATTTTTTCTTCCCTTAAAAAGACAATGGCATAATTTTTAATGTATTTTTCTGTTAATAGTTCTAACCTTCGCTTATTCTGAAATTAGTCCCAAAGAAGCCCATTGTAAGTTTTCGTTCTTAGACCAAGACACTATGAAAAATGGGCAACAAAAACATTATTCAGAATAACGAATAAATCATAAATAAATAATTCGTGAGGAAATTATTCACGAATAAATTATTCGCGAATGATTCATTCGTGAATAATTTTGGTGCGAATAAATTTTTATTCGAATAATTATCTAGATAACGATTCATTCGAATAATGCCCAACTCTGACTAGTAGTGTATGCTCGCTAGTAGTGCATATGCTCGTGAAGTAAAAGTTAACAAAGATTTTTGTTTGTTTTTTCTTTAATAAAGTAAAAGCAGATAAATGTTTAGTATCGAGTGTGACCCCCTCTAGCTGAAATTACAGCTTGTATTCGTCTGGGTATGCTAGCGAGGATATCCCGGATACTTGCTTGCGGAATATGTTCCCACTCCGCGGTAATCACATTTTTCAGCTCTCTGATGGTCTGCGGAGCCGGTTGTACTGATTTCACGCGTCGTTTCAGAACGTCCCAGACATTCTCTATAGGATTGAGCCTGGTTCTGGAAGAAAACCATGTACCCAACCACGGGATGATCGTTTTCTTGCGAGTCGCGTATTGAGAAATCGCAAGTCTTCGTATGTGGACCATAAGAACAACCTCGAAGAAGTAAGAAATGTGCATATTAGTCTATGGACGGTCAGGAGGAGGCTTCTCGCGGCCAATATACGCAGTCATCGCCCGGCCCGCGGCCCTAAGTTACTCCGTGAGCTCAGGGTTGCCAGGCTTAGGTTTGCTCGAAATTGTGAGTCATGGACTCAAGAAGACTGGAATAGGGTATTGTTCTCCGATGAAGCCAGGATATCTCTGTTCAGTGAAGATCGACGTCGGCGAGTGCTACGAAGACGAGGAGAACGCTTTGCAGAGGCTTGTTTTGAAGAAATCACACCTTATGGTGGGGGCTCTGTTATGTTTTGGGTAGGAATAAATTCAATGGATCGTACAGAGTTAGTCTTCATTGAAAACGGCTCACTGACTGGACATCGATACATAACGGAAGTTCTAATTCCTCATGCACAACCCGCATTGGCCGCTTTAGGCGAAGACTCAATTTTTATGGACGACAACGCTCGCGCCCACCGGCCTGGCGATGTGGAAGCGTATGTGCAAGAGGTCGGCATTCGTCGTTTGGATTGGCCAGCTCGAAGTCCCGACCTCAATCCTATAGAGCATGTCTGGGACGTTCTGAAACGACGCGTGAAATCAGTACAACCGGCTCCGCAGACCATCAGAGAGCTGAAGAATGTGATTGCCGCGGAGTGGGAACGTATTCCGCAAGCAAGTATCCGGGATATCCTCGCTAGCATACCCAGACGAATTCAAGCTGTGATTTCAGCTAGAGGGGGTCACACTCGATACTAAACATTTATCTGCTATTACTTTATTAAAGAAAAAACAAACAAAAATCTTTGTTAACTTTTACTTCACGAGCATATGCACTACTAGCGAGCATACACTACTAGTGAACTTTAGCATTAAAACCCATAAATTTACTTTAGCATTAAATCTCATGATATGAGAATGTAAAAAAAACTGCTTTTTATATACCTATTAGTTAAAATTTTAATATTAATGTTAGGCATAAATTTCAAAAAAGTTCTATAAAATATAAAATGTTACAAATACAATTAGTTTTTAATTAAATTGAATTTAAAATAATTTTATGACATAAATAATAGTTTGTTTTATTATATATAGACAATTTCTAACCTTGAATCCTGATCAAAATGAATTAATGTCGAAAAATAGTGGTGGCCCTTATTTTGTTTTGACGAGTATATTTGTACACGCATACATACTCTGGTGTCAAATTGTTTATTTTCTTTTTAATTTTGTTCTTCTGACATAAACATATAAAAAAAAGTTTTGTTTGCTTCATTTAATATAAAAAAAGATTTTAATAATAATGCATAAAAAGAACATTAAATCAATAAATAAAATATTACACAAACCAGCATGCATTTGACACACGCATACACAAGTATTTGTACACGTATACATACTCTTTGGTCAAATTGTTTCTTTTGTTTATTATACAACGTGTAACAGATTTAAATGTAAAAGCGGAAAGTAGTACGTTCAGAATCAGCTACTGAATCGATATCAACATTTTTTTTGGTAGGTATTTTTTTTCAAAATAATTAGTTAAGACCAAGTAAATTACAGACACTCTTTCATTTAGTACTCCGAACAAACGAAATTGAAACGTAACTCGAGGACATAAGATCATTTTTAAATGAATCACTAAACGAATACTCTAATAAACTTAATAATGAACAAAAATGAACTTTATTTCGATGGACATAAAGTTTATTTAAGCAATCTATCATTAATCAAACGCACACAACGATAGGCCTGAATAAACGTAATAAGCTACCAAAATAAATAACTATCATATTCTCTTTTCCGCACATTTAACTACAACTAGATAGAGCAGGATGCAGCTATTGTTTAATGCAATTTGATCCATCCGACAAACGATGGCGCGCGCGGCGGTACATCACAAGGTTTGGCAAGTCGGTATAGGGATGCGCCGCGAAAAAAATTACTCCCGGTATTTGCAGGACCGGGCGATCCAAATCCCGCGCAATACATGCACTTAAATGAAACAAATTAAATCGTAACAAAATCACTATGAATAGAAACAACAAGTAGGTATTTCTATGAAAAATAATTTCGCGGAACGTTAAAATGGTGATTAAATTCGGTTTGTAATTTTGCTACAATGTATGCGGAATCCCGGTGTGTCGGATATCCCGTTATTGCAATCCCTAAATGGGCACCGTCTATGTGAAAAAAATCTAGTCGTGCACTGCAGTTATCAGTGTCTACTTGTGTTTAAATGTTAAGTAGATACTTCGACAACTTTCGCGCGCGATGTCTTTTCGGTATTCGAATATTGAATACACTGAAATGGTGAGAACTTTGGCACTGTGTGGTGATAATGTATCATTGGCATGCAGGACATTTAGCAACAGGCACGCCACCAGTGTAGAGTCCGACAGTATCTCGATACTGAGTTCGGAGAGCGCTGGATAGGTCGCGGAGAACCTGTTCAATGGCCTCCTAGATCACCTGACTTGACGCCTCTTGACTTTTTTTGTGGGGACGCGACGTAATAAATCTCTGGTATACTTCAGTGAAAGTACTAATGTGGAGGAACTAAAAAGTAGAATAGTGGCAGCCTTCCTAAAAGTGAAGAGTGACACCGAAGTTTTACATAAATTACGTGAACAATTACGCAAATGTGTATCAAAGTGTATCAAGGTGGTGGACATTTTGAACATATTTTAAAAAGAAATCGCCGCATGAGTGCCATGTAACACGTAAGTTAATTTTGTTGTATTTTTTTGTGTTGTGATTCCCAATCCAGTCTTCGTTGTTAGATATTGCGTTATCTTATTCATTAGTTATGCAAAATAAATGACGCCCGTATCCCGCCCGCCTGTAGGAACTAAGTTTAGCGGAAGTGAAATTAATAATATTTTATAGCCGATTCATGCAAAATATTGTTTTATGTTGTGTTCGTTCGCCTTATATCTAGTAAGTAAAATATTTAGATTTTATAGCTAATACACAAATGTTATGCTTACAGATTAAATAAATAATAATTTGTTTACCGAACCACCCAGTAATCAGTTACGTACGTAATTTGTATTTCGTTTATTGTCAGCTGTTTCTGCCGGCGCGGCGCGGCGCAGCGTTCGGCGTTAGGTACTCGTGTGAATGGCTCTTGTGTACATGTGTGCGTGTCCGCGAGCGTGTGTAGTAGTGCACTCTTATTTGTAACTCGTAAGGTAACCATGTTAAGTGCCTACATTTGGTATAACTAATTTCATAAATAAAAGATTTTGTAATTATGGTAGTACGATTTCAAAGCATAAACTATGATTGCAATAATAATAAGTTGGGGTGTCTGAGGTTGTGAATTAATCCTGTTACACGTTGTAGACATAGTTGAATGTCAAACATAAAGAAAGTTCTGTAGCAGCAATCTGCAATAACAACATTCTGGTACAAAAAAAATATAATTTGCTATTGCTGGTAACGTTAATTTGAGTCCTACTTCTTTTAAAAGATGTATGGGAAGAAAAACTTGGGTCCTTGCTCAAATTAATGCAGTGTGATTTGATATGAGCCCTCGATGCACTAATTTTGGCATTTATAGTCTTTCTTTTAATGATTCCCAGCTTGTCCGTTTTATAATTTAAATGCGAAGAAAATTCATGGTTATTTTAATTACAATTTTTGTTTCTTCGCGGCCAGTTTAGGGCGAACGATGTATATATAGTCGCAGATAAATGCCCTTTGTAAAAAAACCTCAGGTACGTAGGTAATACGTACGTAGTATTCAGAAAGTCCAGTCAACTTTCATCTAGACCACAGATCACTCCCAATAGATACCTCATGCAAGGCAGCGGATGCGCCCAACCCATATAAACTATCAGATAGATATAAACCGGTGCCAAATGTCGCGTCATCAGTATTGTCCAAGTAGTGGACCCGCACATGTCGTCGCACGTTAGCGAAAATTACATTTTGGGAACATAATATTACAGTTAATAATAATTTGTTCAATAAAATGGTGTGCAAAAATCTCAAAAAAATAAAGTATCTAAAAAAACGCAATAAGTTTTCATCGATAACTAATATTCTTTGAATTAATTTGGTCCCGAGCGAGCTCACTTTATACTGGTTAATGTATCAATGTCAAACAGTCGAGTTCGGATGGAGAATCAACCGTCTCTTTTTCGCATAGCAATAACCGTAATAAGCCATCTTTTTTTGGCGAAATCACGCGTTCTTCTAGTGTTTGACGCATGTTTATAATATAATTCCCAGAAATATCGATATTGTAAAACAATAATGTAAATTAATTTTATTAAATGACAATGTCACAAAATATATATTGATTTAAATAAAACTTGCAAATTACCATAATTACGTTATTTTATGTAATTTGAAATAGTTAAATTTGTTAACAAGGTACTTTTACAATATTTTTTTATTTATCTTTGGCGTAATTAAATTTCCTTTTTTCCCTCTAGTTGTATACGTTTTCAAATATAATGGGAGGGTATTTATCATAAGTTTTAGTATACTAAGTTTATTGAGAATCAATAATAAATCAATAGCACAAGCTATTGCACTAATTTTAACATACGTTGTATATATCGTCTCAAAAACATTCATAGTTCGTCAAGTGGGTTTCATCGTCACTATTCAAGAAACGGTATAAGTTATGGTAGCCCTTTAGGGCGTGAGGTTTAGTTATTTACTACTTCATATTTTTATCTGATCTTTTATATCAACACACTTAATTTGGGTATTTCGCCATTATGGTATACAAAAATACACGGTGAATAATAGATATAAAACCGTTACTTACTAAAGTATAAATCTTAATCCTATTTTATTCGTAGTTAGCGGTTGCCGGTTGGTATAATTTATCAGATCAGGCCGGTGAAAAAATATTATCAAACATTTAACAAGTTGGTAATTAAGTTATAGAAGCGATCATAACACATGAACTTACTGGCAAATCGAACTATCGATACATTTTTTATTTATCGACTTCTGCCTCATCTCTTCAGTGAAGTCCACGTGACCGCGCTGCAACCCGCCCACCCCCCGCGCAGTTCCCTCCGTTGGCGTTTTCGGTTCAAAACAAAACTATCGTAATGCGGTATCTATTGGAAGTGATCTGTGATCTAGACTATCGCTCACAAAATTATGCTCATAAAGGAAAAAAAAGAAATTCCTAGAATAGCGTGTTATTAAAATACAGAGAAAGCAATCATATTTATTCAATACTAGCCGTTCGACCCGGCTTCACCTGGGTGCAGATACTTTTTTGAGTCCAGTCCACATCAGACAAATTACTTTGCATACTAACTGTTTGACATTTCAACTATACGTGATTGTCGTTTATTTCAAGTTCGTTTATTTCTTGTTTTTCCCATTCCATAACACAAGGCATGTAGTTCCATCCTCTTATATCCCATTTCAGCAGCCTTACATTATATCTCATGCCATCCCAAAGAGTAGTAAATACACGTATTGGAATTCCTTGCCCATCTTATTGAAACACAAAATATTCCAGGACGAAAAGTAGCCTATGTGTTAACCCAGGGTACCAGATACCTGTTTACCAAATTTCATCAAAATTGGTCCCGCCTTTTGAGCGTGCAGAAGCAACAAACACACAAACTTTCGCATTTATAATATTAGTACGATTCATATCAAAATATCTCCGTTAAGAAAAAGACCGAAAATACCACCTTTTGACCTTTTGTTTACTCCTCGTATTGTTGTATATCCAATAAATCGGTTAGGTGCTTCATTAATAACGTGGTGATTCTGTCCAAGATTTAATCCATGACTTAAACAAGTCATCGTAGTACTAGATATGAAGATATCTCGTATGACCAGCGGTATAACTCGTGTGCAGATTAACAAATACTCGACAATCACAGAATGTGATTGAATAATTTCGCTAGCATCATGCGTCCCTACACTCGCAACTGGCAACTGACACACTTGGACACTACAATGAGCTCTTGCATACACTACTCTACATTCATAACTGATAGTGGAAAAACGTTTATATACCAACGCTATGTTGTACTCACGGCGATTTGAAGATACCCAATGCTTTGCAGTAGCCCTGAAACATGACTAGCTCCATATTTAAACAAAATGTATAACCAAATATTATTTTCCTCATATCAAAAGCAAAATGTCTAAAAGTTCTGTGTCTAAACATTGCAACTGAACCAAATAACTATACTACAATTATTAATGCAGCTTTATGAGAAACCTCATCAACAGAAAAATTTAATGAGTCACCAATTCGAAAAAAGTTTTTGCTATATAATGATGTATGGAAAACAAATCAAAACTAATATATTTATACTGACCACAAATAAGGGAACTAAAACCAGGATAGCAATTATAGAAATAAAACAAATTATAGCTAAAATCATTGATATCTTAAACACAAATTCAATTTTAGGGCTCCGGTGACCCTTGTGGAATTTAATGAAAAAATATCGTTTAAGTCAACACTTAGTAGATTATCAACATTGTATTTATTACATATGCCAAAAAAATTATGCATTCGATTTCATAAATAATAAAAGCAAAACGTTGAAATTTGACATGTAAAACTGGAAGCTACCGGTAACTACTAAAATAAACCAAAAAAAAAATACTATTTAGTAGGTAGAAATTATTTGTTTCAAATGAAAAATAACTTTATAGAGGAAGAAAAATAGTAGAGGTCAGGATCAGTAGTGCATACGCGGGCAACACTTTAAAAGCTTGTCATTTTTAACCGACTTCATAAAAAGGAGAAAGATCTCATTTCGACTGTATGCTTTTTTATTATTATATAAAGACAACCTTCATTGCACTCATTAAAATACTGAAATTTACAAGAATAACGAATAAAATATAAATTATTCCCACAACTAAGTTATTTGACAAATAAGTAATTAATATTTTGTACACAAAATGTACAAAACGAATTGCTGTTTTTAAATAAATGTACATATTATGATATATTAAGTACTTACATGTTCAGCGTTTTGAACTGTGATGAGCTAACATTTTACTTGCTGCCATCTACAAACCATGAACAACGTAGCATATGATATGCATTCTATGGTACAGATGCCAAATTCTACGTATGAGACGTATTCTGTTTACCACATGGAACTTTCAGTTACATCTCGTATCATTTTATTGTTGTAAAACGAAAATATCATGTTGATTGAAATGCACCGTCGATTTAAAAATTGTTTAAGCCTGCAAAATATTGTATGTTCGATTAGACAAAAGAAATTTATTTTCAAGAATATGTATATGCAATATGTATAGGCCTACAATGACGCATGCAGCAGAATAATGAACGCCTTTTTGGATGTCGTGGAATCTCTAGTAAAGATACTTCTAAACAATCAACCACTTCAATATAATTGATTCCTGCACTATCATCACTTCTTTTATTATCACTTCAATATAACTGATTGGTTCACTACGAAATCTGTTTGTCTGATCGCTACATTCGTCTTCACTACATAGTATAAAACAAAGTCGCTTTCTCTGTCCCTATGTCCCCTTGTATGCTTAAATCTTTAAAACTACGCAACGGATTTTGATGCAGATTTTTTTAATAGATAGAGTGATTCATTAGAAATGTTTACATGTATAATAACATCCATTAAATAGTGGAGAAATATTGTTTTTTGAGGTATTTAATGTGATGTCGTTAATTATCAATTTTTTCCGCTTACATTGCAAACGCAGGCTGAACCATACGAGATTTATGAAAATAATGTACTATATGTATATTTGTACACATTGAAAAGGTATACAGAAAACTCCGCGATGGTATATGTCTATCTCTTATGGATATCCCACAATAACATTTTTTTGTCAATTACTTTTTACGACAAATAATAGCTAATTTTCGAACCGATTTTAACCAATACAGCATTAATCCTTATCCAATTAAATAGCTTAAATACATTGTTGATTTAACATAGATCTATATGGTCGTTTACAGCACAAAATTTAAATGAATATTTTTGAAGATATTACAGATTTAAAATTGCGTGACGTAGCACTTGCGGCGGTACTGGCCGGCCGGAGCGGCGGCAGCGTGCCTATTTAGGAAGGTTTATATGTATAATAATAATACGTACATATTATTGTACAGAAATATATTTGTACCCGGGCGAAGCTGGGCCGGGCCGCTAGTTTTCAATATGTACGAAGTATAATATATTTACAGACAATTATAAATTAATTATATCGCTACTTTCAATCAAATTATCATCGCAAGCACATTACATAGTTTGTAACTATAATGTTCATTTGGACACTAATATTTTTTATTAGATTCATATTTTCCAACGTGTATGTACAATAGGCTAGTTTCATACATTTTTATTTTTGTTTATAACGGAAGGTTACGTTACGCATAATCAAAATCAGAAAGAGTTTTTAAAATCCGTTAAGTAATAAGCAAGTTACAAATACAGTCGACTCTCATTAATTCAAACCTGCGATAATTCGAACCTCTCTATAATTCAAAGTTATCACGAGTTCCCTACAAAATCTCTTTATATTTCGAACTAAATCAATACATTTTTATACACTTGGTAATTCGAACTAAAAATCATAGCTATACAGGGTATATCAAGACTGCTACCGAAAACGAAGCCGGGTGGTAGTTTAAGCGACTTCAGACACAATGCAACAGAAAAAGTGGCAAAAAAAGCGACAATTTTTTTTTGTTATTTTTTTCCTTTGACCATATTTGGGTGGTAAATGCATTTTTTCCTAAAATAACAGTGTATACCCTTTTATTTATAAATAATCTAAGGTATAAAAGAGTTTAAATTATTATTTTAGCTAAAACTAGGGATTTACCACCAAAAAATGACGATGTTTAAAAAATCATAAAAAATAACTGTCGCGTTTCTTAGCGAAATTTTTAGTTGCTTTGTGTTTGTAGTCACTAAAACTACCACCCGGCTTCGTTTTCGGTAGCAGTCTTGAGATACCCGGTATAACCAAACCACGCGTTAATTCGAACTCAACGGCTTCCAACACTCGACAATTCAAAGTTGCAGAGAGAGAAAGAGAATGTATAAATGTTTTTGACAGCCTCCGTGGCGCAGTTGGTTAGACGCCGCCTGTGAAACGAGAGGCCGCGGGTTCGATCCCCGCACCGAGAGAAATATTTGTGAGGCACACAAGTATTTGTCTCGGGTGTGGGTGTTTGTGAGACCGAAAAGTATCTCGTAGTTCCCGATACCCACTACACAAGACTTAATTGATCGTATTGTGGGGTCAGGACTATGTATGTGACTGTTGGGTGTATTTATTTAATTATTTTTATGTTTGATGATTGCTATTGATTGAATAATAGTTGATAAACACTTAATAATTCGAAGTTTTATAGTGTCTCACGTAAATTGCGAACCATTTGATATTTCAAACACTCGATAATTCGTAATATTTTAAGAGTCCCTCGAGTTTCGAATTAACGAGAGTCGACTGTATATGAAAGTTGGTGGTAGGAGTGATAGAAAAGGATGCAACATGCACGGCGTGACGTCATCGTCCATAAGGTGCACGCGTGCGAAAGAGACAACGAGTGTCCCCACCGTACTATTAAATGTATTAATATCTCAGTCATTTACATCATACATTCAATTTTGATGCTGTTTTCAAATTCGTTTGTTTTTATAAACGATGCTTTTAAGGAATGATTACTTACTGCTCAAATAAAATCTTGGATACAACCCTATTAAACATATTCTTCTACTGTACACAGTAAAAATCTCCGGTACAGTTGTACTACGGTATGATTTACAACACTGCGGTCTCAGGGTAGAATTAAGAGTGAAGCAAAGCGATATTTGATTTTCTATTCATTATCAAACCGGAGTCAGGAATTCGTGCCCGATATAGCGATAGGCTCGCCTCCTATCACGTCGTTTGATGGAAGACACAAGGCGAAACGTGTGTGTTCGAGAAGCACCTCTATCTACCCATTCTGGTATTGACTCTCCTGAAGTGGTAAGCAAAATATGCCTGAGCGAACCGAGCAGAGTACCACGTTTTCCTCGTCCCTTTTTTAAAGCTCCACGATGCAGGAGTAACTTGGGTAAAACTCAGCCATCGCAAGAGTTGTTCAAAAATACAACTCAGTGGCCAGCTCTTCGAAAGATGTCGATATACTTTCAAATAAACTAGATAAATTTAAGTATCTCATATCTAAACAATTAACCAATGTACAAATGTTGACGTGTCTATATTATATTTTATTAGCTACATTGTTTGTTGTTTGCTTGAATTATGTACAGTATTTAGTACAACGTTTAATATCATAGTCGTTCAACGATATTTGTTTTCTCTTTAATATATTTTTTTAAGTAAATTTTTTTCTTCCTATTTTGTCGTAAAATTTTTAACCGACTTCAAAAAAAGGAGGAGGTTCTCAATTCGACTGTATGTTGCTTTTTTATGTTTGTTACCTCGTTTCTCTGTACTGTGTGAACCGATTTCGAGCATTCTTTCTTTGATTGAAAGCTGGTACTTGTCATTTGGTCCCATAAAAATATAGTGAAAATCTGATGAATATCTTCGGACCTGGAGAGGGAAACTCCTTAAAATTAAGTAGAATTCCAATGGTTCTTTTTGCATTAGGTTCATTATAAAAGTTAAGTTACAGTGAGAGAGGGAAAAAGGGGTGGGGGTGAAGGGGGGTAGGTGATAAAATTAAAATACACGTAAATTCTAATATCTTCGGCAGCTTTTAACTGATTTAGTGATTTATTTTTCATTGGAAAGAATGTATTGACAGGTTTATCCCAGGAACACAACATGAAGATCTGATGATCATGTTCGGACCTGGAGTGTAGAACTCTTTAAAATGTAGTAGGATCCCAATGGTTCTTCTTGAATTGGGTTCAGTATAAAAGCTAAGCTACAGTGGTGGAGGGAAATGGGGGTAGGGGCAAAGGGAGGGGGGGGGGAGAAAAAATAATAAACATGTGAATACTCCAATATCTTCGGCAGCTTTTAGCCGATTCTAGCGATTTCATTATCATCGGAAAAAACATATTCCTTGTGGGGACCAAATCTTCTTCATTTAAATTCCTATCAACACTAAAAAGATAAAAATAACTAAAATTTTTAATAAAATTATAAAAACCAACTTCAAAACAAAAAAACCACTAAAAACCAAAAAAATTACAAAATAATAAGTACCACTGCAAAGCAAACAAATAATATTTACTTCATGGAACTTGTGGAATGAGAGGCCGCGGGTTCGATCCCCGCACCGAGAGAAATGTTTGTGCGGCCCACAAATATTTCTTCCGGGTCTGGGTGTTTGTGAGACCGAAAAGTCTCTCGTAGTTCCTGATACCCACGACACAAAACTCGATCTTAGTGTGGGGTCAGGACTATGTATGTGACTGTTGGGTGTTATTTATTATTTATTATTATTATTTATTTAAATATCTATATGTTTGGTACTGGGCGACCCGCCTTCAATATGTTATGTATACATTTTGATTTGTTGGCTAGTCAAGTCATTAAGCAAATTAATCAACAAGCACAAGTTCCATGAAATAAATATTATTTTTTTGCTTTGCAGTGGTACTTATTATTTTGTACAAAAAAAAACTTTTTAGTGTTTTTTTGTTTTGAAGTCGGATTAATATATTTTATTAAAAAAATTGTCGTTTAATTTAATATTGATAGTTTATATGTATACCGGGTATCTCAAGACAGCTACCGAAAACGAAGCCGGGTGGTAGTTTTAGTGACTACAAACACAATGCAACTAAAAAGTTTGCTAAGAAACGTGACATTTTTTTTATCATTTTTTAAATATCGTCATTTTTGGGTGGTAAATCCATAGTTATTGCTAAAATAATAATTTAAACTCTTTTATACCTTAGAGTCTTTATAAATAAAAGGGTATACACTATTATTTTACGAAAAATTTTATTTACCACCCAAATACGACCACATAAAAAAAAAACAAAAAAAATGTACACTCTTTTTTCCAACATATTCTGTTGTATTGTGTTTGAAGTCGCTTAAACTACCACCCGGCTTCGTTTTCGGTAGCAGTCTTGATATAACCTGTATAAGTTATTTCATAGTTCTTTCCTGTTGTACCGTACCATTGCATGTTGTGATCTCCACTAATTGAAGAAACACAATGTTTAAACTGCAACAGTACATTAGCAAAGCTTGTAGTGTATCCCTTGTTGGAGATCCTAATAAATAAAAATAAAAAGGCGTGAGTTTATGAACGTACAACTTTTTTGAAACGATTTCCATTTTTATTACTTCCGTGAAAATAAAAAGAGTTTATAATTAATTAATTGTTCTCTTTTTACACTGTTTACTACAAAGCCTCTGAAATGTACGAATATTCACGAAAATTTCTCCTGGTTTCTAAATATTTTTTTACATTTGAGGTCTGAACTGTACGACAGTGTCTACAGTGACATGCCAGTGCTAAATTAATGTCGTCAAGGATAATACGAGAACAAATGACAATCGAGGATGCCTAAAACCGGGCGAACCGGAAGAGTTTTAGCAGGAATGCCGACCCTGGAACTATTCATATCTAAAAGGTAAAAAGAGTTGTATCATGTAATATTAATTATATCTTAATTAATAGTAACATAAAAATTGGCCTTTCGGAAGTTTAAGAGCTTATATCACGATGACAATGACTGTCAATTGCTAAGTACAACTAAACAGTAGTTGAGGGAAACGTCTTAATATACATTACAATTTTAAAAATTGAGATTTTCACGAAATTTTTCGATCATTAAATTTTAAATGGTAAAACATTCTCATATGCAAATATGCTATATGAATTATATTTGCTTGTTTGCTACTGTGATCACTCTCAGAATCATAAGGCCGTTAGTCACAGGGTCTGGGAGACATGTGTACTATGGATATGGGGATCTCCGAAAGATCTAATAGCGGTCGCGTGTGAAATTAGGTCAGGTCCTGTCCAGGTTCGGCCTCGTGTCACAATAACGCATCGGTCTCACTTGGTATTATGCTATCGAGGCACGAGATGCTGAAGTGCCTAGTAATTGGTGTCATTTGGCTTTAAATTGAGAAATTGATGTTACGCTAGAAGAGGTTCTCGATACTACATGTTTATTGGCTACTTCAACGGAAATCTAGTAGTGCAATTTCTAATATTGGATCCTTTCAAGGACGCAGGATAGTGTCATTGATTCTAACCCGGTTCTTATCTTTTTATTATTATTTTTCTGTTCAGAACGTCTCGGGCGCAGACAGTTCGAGAGCTCGAGATTACGTCACTTTTAAAGGCTGTTCAAAATTAAGTCATTAAAAATATAATTTTCAGATATTAAAGGATCTTCATTTGACAACATTACAGATAGTAAAATATATATTTATTTCGTAGAAACAGCGTTTTAAAAACATACGAACGTTGCCAGTGGTAATAAGGCTCTAGTTAATTTCCGCGCGTTCAGACATTGCTTAGGCAAGGTTTTCACTATAATTCACCATAACTACACCGCGTTAGCTACCTTGAATTATATGCTGTGATTTTGGTACCAGTAATAGATATCAAAAATTATAATAAACATATTGCAGCCGTGTTGCAAACCGTTTATATAATGTCCTTTGATTGCAGATTAACGCGATTTTCCAATTTTTAGACGCTCTGATACTAACCATGTACACTGCAGTCGATAGATATACGTTGAAAGATTTCAAAACGCACATTGAGAAATTACGACTACTTACAACAACCTGCAGTGATCTACCCACCGAAATATCCTTCCAGTTATCCCTTTATTAACCAAAAAGCTACCCTAGAGGGACCTCCTTATTAAGACAACAGTAGAAGTAAAGAGAAAGTTATGTACCATATAAAATAAATATAGCAGAAGAAGACTAATAGACACGACATTAAAATAATATAAATGTGTACTTACAGTTTGAATTCCTGAAAGTTGGGCGGCGGTGGATTGTCAATGATCTTGACTTTTGGAGCTGGCAGCGAGTCCGGGTTGACAGGCACCTGGACCCCTCTCTCCCAATCCTGTTTCCAAGTGTCAGTGATAATCCAGTATTCACTCGGCGTGAGCGGCTCATTGTCAGGTAATTTCATGGCGCTGATAAGGTCCTTTCTGTAATAGTTATAACAACGATAACATTAGAAGTGTGCGTATGCTGTCAACACCAATTTTCCATGTTAGTTGCTATTTGTTATTTAATGTATGTATCTAACGTTAGCATAAACCTTTCTCAATAGACCAGCTCCATACGCACCTTATTTTTGTCAATGAATGATAAAGTGAAATTGTGTTTTACATAATTATTATTAACCTTCAAGAGGATGCATAATTAGCTGTTGATATAAATTATATTTAATATGGTATCGCAAGTGCCACAAAGTATAGAAAAGGTTTTTGCTACTCAGCATGTATTCTTAGTAGTTGAACTTAAAAATATAGTTACATAAATATTAAAATCGTAATATTCGCTCAGACATTTCACTGTACAATATAATTTAACATTTAAAAATATATAAGTTTTTTTTTCATTCTTACATCAAAACATATAAAGTACCGAATAGGTGTTCAAAATAATAAGGGACATGTTCACAACATTAAGTATAATTTTGTTTTCAGAATAGTCAACAATATAGCATTTATATGCAGTACATACAAGTTATGGTTTTGAACACATAAGCGCCTTAAGCCGAACATTTATGTATAGTAACTGAGTCAAAGGAAATAGTGCCGTGGTATTAAGCCCTGCAGCTATTCAATTACGAACCTTTTGATGGGTTATTACATTATTGGGTAAAGGGGATTGGATAAATGAAGTTTCAGGCATGACTGTGACAAGAAACTGTTATACATTGGACTAGTTTATTCGAAAACTATCAAAGATGTGAACATTAGTTTTAGTGGCTTTATAGGCTGAAGAACTAGAGGCAAGTTACCATCAATCATTGATGTTGGCAATGCCAAGGAATAACTCAAACAAATTGTAACATACAATGTAGCATTTGCCATATAGGCTAATTTAAATCTGTATGGGTCACAGCGCTTGGGGAATACCAGAGCTGAGAATTTATTCCTAAGTTGGCAAATACCTGGAACTCACAAGCTAATGATAGACATTTGAATATGTTTTGTATTTGGACTATGACTACAATTGAACTCACCTTGCATGAGCAAATCTTAACAAAAATATTTTCAAATAACTCTGTATTTAATACCTGATTTACACAGACAGTTGATCTGACAGTTGATCATGACCATTAATGCCTTCGCAGGCCTATACAAAGAATTGAAAATATTTTAAGTACTTTTTTTTAAGAACGGCCTTATTGTGTATTTAAATAATGTTTAGTATTTCTTTTAAGTGAAATAATTTGTTTTTGTTTTGCAATGGACCAGAAACAGTGATATAATAGAAATGAATTATTTTTCCGAGGTGTGCTATGCTGGGTCATGTTTTCAGTGCAAAAAAGTGAATACAATTATTTTTATATTATAAATCAAAATGCCACGAGAGTTAACATGAGAAAACATAAGCTGATCAATATAGTTGAAGAAGAGACTTTCACACAAATTAAGTAATGGGCATGCACTGTAGTCTTCCGCATATAAGAATGTGGCATAATGCGTTGACTATGGCGTCATTAACTTTAGTTAACCAAAAACTTTAATTAACCAAACTATGTATCAATGCTGCTTTGGTTTGTTATGCATGTATAGAAATAACACGCAGTGCGTTGCACGCGCAAAAACAACGTTCTTTTGAGTAGTTAACACTAACAAAACAAAAATTGTTTATTTTTTTTTCTCAAGACTTCCATGTACTCCATCACGTTAACAATTTCAGACCGTATTATAACATAAATAAGAATGTCAATCAAGTAAGACTTAAGCGCAGGGATGTCGGTCCAAACAGCCAATTGCGATATAATAGTGCACAATACCGCAGATCCGTCTACTTCATATTCTTGCGATGCATTCGTTGGCAAAGACTGCGCTTTAACTTGTACGAGAGACGTCGCGTATATACTGTGAGGATTAAACTGCTATTGAATAGAATAAAATATTCTTCTGCATTTTATATTAAATTGCGGATTAAAACATGACGAAGACATAATTACTAATCCTTTCTATTGAAATATAATAATTTGATATGTCTCATTAAAAAATAAAAGTTTTATTGCTATTTCATGTGTGCTAATGCTGTTTAATACTTTGACTATTTATCAGAAGAGAACCGCCTTACAGGTAAACGAAGCAATGTCAACACTTAAAGTACAAATAATACAGTTATTGTAACACCTTTAGGAACAATACATAACTTTTTAAAAACAATTCGCGTAATAAAGTTAGGAAGAATTTGAATAAGGATTTCGCAAGCCTTGCTTATTTATAGCTACAATGTTGTGAGCGATGACATCACAATCACCAAACTTGACCCCTATTGTACTGAGAATTATGTGATATTTTAATATATAATTAAATTACAAAACAACCCTGCGCCTTTATGTAATTTGGCTCTAAATATAAAGTTGTTTATGGAAGCATCTTTAATTCTCCATAAATTATTTAGTTATAAGTTTCAGTTAAAGTTTATACACATTTTTAATACATGAGTAATTACAAAAATCATACAAGCCTTATTATAATGTGGCTTCATTGTTCCATAGGGGTGGTGGAAACATGATGATCAAAAGGATTGATATGATTGACTATTTAAAATATTATTAAACATGTGGATTGTGATTAACTTTAATGAATCATTTTCAGTGAAAGGAAGAGAACTACCTATCAAATGGCTCCTCAATTCTAATTATTCCTAAATAATTGTTGGATAGCGGCCTGCATCTAGCAGAGTCCTGCAACGTTAATCAAACAATCATAAAAGTTTTCAAAGGAATACCATACCAAGTGAAACAATAATGTGTCATAGAAATTAATACAGCAAAAATGTTGTAGCAGCATTATTTTTAAATACTATATAATAATTTATGGTTGAGAAAATGATTGCGCCCTATTTGTGGTTTCAATGAATGTTGAGATGTCTCCACCACCCATATATCTTTCACATATATTTATGTTTTATTTACTATGATCTTTCTTTGTTTATATCTAGAATTACCTTGCCTAGTTAATTGTCTTATGGGTATATATCCTATATTTATGAACTATGCACAGCAGGATCATTTCAAAGCTATTGTGCTTGAGTTATCATGAGAATAACTCTATGTTTAAATACATTAGGAACTTTAACTTAACATCGAGTATGTACATTGAACCACATATTCATCAAATTATTACACTGACTTTAATTCAATTAACCATTAGTATTTAGGCTAGCCTTACTTATTAATGAATAATCCAAGTTATTATATTAATTTGCTCAAATTAAACAATTAAGAAAGTACATAAATGATAGATTTTCTAATTCAACAACTGTGGTAAGGTAAATTAAGATAGTTTCTATTAATGAGGTTCTGACAATTTCTCATTAATTATCTTATTCATCTAATTCATAATATATGGTTCATTTAAATCTAGTTAATTCTAGTTTAAAGTAACTTTTTTAAAAAATTGTTTGCATTTACAAGTTTGTGACAAATCGCACACAGCAACACTTTAAATACATAAAAAGTAAAATAAACAGTGATTGAAATTCTTTGTTTATCATGACTGTTTATTTTATTTTTTTATTTTTATGTAAATATTTTTAAACATAGAAATATATAACATCGCTGAAGTATCGCAAGCTTTTTATAAAAAGTTAATATTACAATAGCTTAACAGCATCTAAACTAAAGAGTGTTACAGCTCTTCTCGCACAGCGTAAGCATCAAACAAACTTCACTACAAATATCTTCAAGAATTCCATATCCAATATCTCATGATCATGTATTCCATATCTAATCTCTGTATTATTTTGCAAACTACTTTCTTTTGTGTTATGTCAAAAGAATTCAAATTTACACACATTTACTCTTTCAAGACTTCCACTGACGTTAATGTCATTGCTTTGATAAAATGATAATGTTGAAATGTATAGGACAAATCTATTATTTTCATAAAATTATTGAAGGCTTTAAGTTTAATTGTCGAAGGATCTTCAAAAAGTTCAATATATATGTGATAGCATACTTAGGGTTTATTAACACAAGCTCTCAGAGAGAGCAACACACACAAATAGCAGAGCTTGGAACAAACTTAATGAATTCGCTCAATAACTAACTAGTATTAACTCTAAATAAATAATAATCAACAAGTTTTGGTTACAGGTGCCTCATAGCTGTGAGGCACTTACCCTGACATAATTGTCATTTCACTGACCACAGACATAAATGTATAATTTTAAACTATAACAATGAAATCTATGAAATTGTAAACAAATAAAATATTCACTTTGACCAAATATTTAAACTTATCTATACACATATTGGGGAATACAACTACAGGTATATATTTATGTGTGAGAAATATACATCCTATAGAACCTTAGTCTTTGGTATGTTGCATAAGTGGGATATTAACTTATGAAGTATGAATAAACTATATAAGACTAGCAATTTTAATATTACATTGATATTATAATTATTATGATCTTTATCTTAAACTTAAAGCTACTATGAGTTACTAACTTAATAATATGTTACAAATTCAAGTTGAACTGTACTGAATTGGTCACACAAACCTGAATAGTTCAGCTGGTGCCTCTGAGGCACTTCTGTTATATATTGATGACATTTTGAGGTCACTGACAGGACGGAGCTGCCAGAGAGCATCCTCTGGCTCCATCCTGCGGCGCTTGGACGTGCTAGGCTCTTCGCCCCGCGCCCCAGACGCCCGCTTTGTGCCTCTCAACGACATCTCTCTCACTTTTATTCACAACCTACATGTTCACGACCCTCGTACTGCTTTACACTTAGAGCGCGGCAGTAACATCGTGTAGAATGTCACATCGTTCACTACATGATGGCACTTCAGTTTGCGTACCCAATACCTGAAAACAAAACAACACATCATGTTTGTATGAGAGAAACGGGCTCCGTGCTTACAATCGATTCACTGGCCGTCAGGACGGAACTTATTAAACACTTTCTGTACCAGCGTGCGCTAACTCCTTATCAACTTTGACAGCTCGCCAAACACCTCTAGCACACAATAATCAACAAAGCAAGCTATTCCACAAATAAATCACACTCCAGTCAATGCTGCCCACATATAAACACTACAAATGAATATCTACACGCGATTATATCGCGTAAAAAACCACTTTGACGTAAGGAACAAAATTGTCAATTCAGGTTTCAATGGACCTTTAGATACTTGTTATTGCCTTCCACGCTGCATTTTGCATCTACACAGTATGAAATACGTAATACATGATTAGAAATTAAGGTATTTTTCCGTCAACTGCTAATAATGATCAACAATACATTTTGACGTTTCACTTTATTGCGAGAATAAAATGTATGGCGGGCCAGTAGTAGTAAGGTATTCAGTAAATAGCGGCGAATCGCGCGCCGATGTAGGTTGCCTTGCTCCTGCACTCCTCCGCACTCAGGTATTCAAAATGCACTCACACAAAATCGTCAACAGGCAGAATAATTCCATTCTTTAGCGATTAACCGTAAATATTTATCTGGCGGACAGTCTCCATTGTAGACTACATAACAAAGTTGACAACATAGATAGCAGCACTGTTTTGTTGCCAGATTGACGTGACTCTACGCATCATTTTCTCCCTCATTTCTGTATGAATGTATATGATATACATTGCTAGTCGATAGCACATCCATTTGTATTAATGCAACATGTTGAAATACCTCTTTTTCTACATACATTTTCTATAACAGACATTTGGCGCCATTGATCCAAAAACCACTTTGGTCACGTGACTATGTACGAATCACCAACGCAAGCCAAGTAAAATGGCCAAAACGCACATCGAGTTCATATAATGTCATTGGTTTTGAAAGGAACTTGCCGCATAACATATACATTGAGATAAGGTTTTAATTAGTTAACGCAAATAATGAATCATACACGAGCACATATTCAATAAACTCGAATTTGTCAGTAAGTAACACAATTTACCAAGAATAAATTACAACATGAACATAGAGCGAGAGATATCAATAAGAAGTTTTAAGAAATCGCCACCAGTTGGCGCTTTCATAAAAAAAAGTTAAATGTTGCCACATTAAACACCATACGCAATGAGTAAATTGTTTTTATTTAATGTTAAATGTATTTCATTTAATTATGAGTTTATAATTTAAATATAATTGAAATTATTAGTAATAATTAAGATGTGTTATTAACATTTTTTATTTGGATTTTTGTAACCCTTAAATATTGAATGGTTGTCTAGGAAATAATTCATAAATCGGTAACACTCAAAGGCTTTATAGTAATTAATAAAACTTAAGTTATTTACAAAATACGTTTTAAACAGCGGGACAATATATTTAACAGTGTAGAAAAATATTAAGAGCGTTTACACCTTGCGCGCAAAGTCAACTATAGGTATTTCTTCGTTAATTTCACGCACACATAAGGGACCAAAGCTGTGTGCGTAGAGCTGCCGCGTCGGCTCGCTATACAGTCAGCGCAAACAACTTTCATCCGTGCGCTTCAAAATTCTAATATTCAATTAAAAAAGGAACTTATGATGTATATATTGGTAATATCTTAATATATATAATTCACGTGTCACGTTGTTTGTCCGCGATGGACTCCTAAACCACTCAACTGATTATAATGAAATTTTGTAGATATGTGTTATTTGTTCCAACTTAAAGGTGGGATAGTTTTTATCTCGATTGAATTGACGAAAGTATAAAAAAAGGAAAAAACATTTTGCCATACAAAATGTTCATGGGTTTGTAACTGTCAAAGATTTAATGTTCATAGCGTCGATACGGTAAACTCTTCCCTAAAATTAAATAACGTATTTTAATAAAGGTTTCGAATCGACAACACATAGCCACAATATTCGATTTATGGCGTATTTTAGATTTTAAAGATGTAAATTAATGACAGTAATGAAAAGTGGTTGACATTTAAATTGATTGTCAAATATTTATGCATACGTTCAGGAATTTATTGTAAACTAAAGAGTATATTATGATGCTACATAAATGTAGGACAATTAAATAAATAATATTCACATGTATTAAGTTTTACTTCTTTTCAAGATAGAATTTCACTTGAAAATGAAAAATCTTTTATAAAATAACACATAAAAATAAAAACTGAACTGAACTGAATAAAATAAAAATTTATATAATTATGGAGAATATTGCAGGGATTCTCAAATTAGGCGTTGCCTGTGTCTTGAAAAACCAGTTAAATATAATTGTTTCTACGTTAATTGTGTGTGTGTGAGTGCATTTCTACGAAAATTAATATTTCATCTCTTTATTACTAACAAGAGTAATGGCGTAATATTTTTGGAAAAACAGCATAGTGGGGGTGAAATAAGGGATGGGATATTGCATGGATAATCAAAATCGATAAAGTGTTTAGAAAGTAGAGAGAAACTGGATATAATAGAGTGGGAGGTAGGGGAGAGGACTGGGATAGCTGACAGATTTAATAGGACGAAATGTAAATGCACGGTATAAGACGGGATGGTTAATTAAGAGAAAGGACGCGACGTATCGAGAAGTGAATGAACAGACGGGATGGGACGGAATTGAGCAGGACAGTAGGATAGCTAATTCATGTTTAGGTATACAAGAGCTTATACGAAAAATAACACGTATTTGGTGTGGAGTAAAATAAAAAAGTATCTGCACCCAGGCGAAGCCGGGCCGGGCCGCTAGTAATATCATAAAAAAAATTTATTTGCATTATAAGTAGACAAATATTACTGTGCAAGCAATGAACAATACAAATTTAGATACTAATCATATATTCGTTATTATTACATTGTTAAGTTGCATTCAAATCAGTGTTCAATCAGTAGACACTACGGACGTTTTATTAATCATTTCGTGTTCGAACACATGAATAGAGTTAGGGGCCGTACAACCCCTTACAATTACGAAATATATTTAATTTTATATTACAATACATAACATAATTTAGCCTCGGAATTACATCCCATTATATTATCTGAAACATAATTTATATTCACTACAAAATCATTGTAGGTAGTAAAAAGAAAAAATATGTTTTACTACCAAAGTAGGTACTAAGATGTAGCAATCGCAGTCCGCGCGTGGCTATTTTTACGACGCATGCCAAAAATCGACTGCAGCCCGGCCGGAGCGACGAGCGATACGTCCTCCCTCTAGAAGGCCTTGCGGCTAGACATCTGTAACTCAGGAGTGATTTACGCAAAAGATATATATCCGACGTACGGAGTTATTATATCTTTATATCCCTTGCACTCAAACTAACTCATTATATCCGTACGCGTAAAGATCATTATTGGTTCAATTTCACTGCAAAGATAAGAAAGAAACAGATATAGACTTTTACATTTGTGTGAGCGGAAAAGAGAATATTTATATTCACAATGTAATGCATGCGGCATGCGTACGATCGTGGAATACGATCACAGTAGTAAATGGAGTGTAAGCGAAAACAAAGCTATTTACAATGACTTAAGGCCTAATTTCGCTAGCATGTTTTCAAATTAGCAAAGATATATTGTATTCATTTTTTTTTTATCGGATTTGTGTTTTGTTTCCGTGAAATATCTTATACCAGTGGTGACCATAGCACAAAAGTTTTAATTACAAAAATATCCAGTTTATGCAATGTTTAATGTCCATGAATTTTTACATATTTCACTACTCCTTATTTATATTTCTAAACACAATTTATTTCTGTTGATAGATATCAGCAGAAAATAATTAATCTCTTTATCTCACTGTTACAATACTATATCTAAACCACAAAGCAATTTTTACTCGAATATAGCCATTTGAACGTCCACCCAAATGTTAATTTTAGATATAGATATTGTGGAAGAATCATAACTAAATTTCTAATCAACTAATTTAAACTCATCTTTTAGCTCATGAATCATTAAGAGATAGAGATATAAAGATATACTCCACCAAAATGTCAATCTTAGATATAGATATAAAGACACATAACTCAATTTTAATCAACTCATTCTTTAGCTCATCGATCATTGTGAGATAGAGATATAAAGATATAAGAGAGTGATATATATCTTTTGACTTAAAATATATACAGGGTATATCAAGACTGCTACCGAAAACGAAGCCGGGTGGTAGTATAAGCGACTTCAGACACAATGCAACAAAAAATGTTGCAAAAAAAGCGGCCAATTTTTTTTGTTATTTTTTTTCCGATGACCATATTTGGGTGGTAAATACATTTTTTCCTAAAATAATAGTGTATACCCTTTTATTTATAAATAATCTAAGGTATAAGAGTGTTTAAATCATTATTTTAGCAAAAACTATGGATTTACCACCCAAAAATGACGATATTTAAAAAATCATAAAAAATAATTGTCGCGTTTCTATGCGAAATTTTTAGTTGCATAGTGTTTGTAGTCACTAAAACTACCACCCGGCTTCGTTTTCGGTAGCGGTCTTGAGATACCCTGTATATCTCTCTTTTCTTTATAATGATTCATTTTGCGCATGACTACTTGCGGCGGCGGTCTGATTTGATGCACGGCGGACAGCGTGTTTTATAGTGGTTTTTAAAATATATGTAGAAAACATGAAAACTAATTTTATTGAAATATAAAAATGGAAATTTATTGATAAGATGTTCTTCTATTATAATATGCAATTGCTATAAAAAATTATGTACGATAAGTTGGTGAAAAAAAATATGTTCTTGACGAGAGTTTCTGAATAATTTCGCATTGTTTAAATTTTTATTTTTCAGGAACTAAACATAAAAAGATTATTTTTCTCAGCAAAATCCCTCCATAAAGGTCTTATTAGTCTGATAATATTTTTATTTTCATCTTATATTTAATGATTTCGGATATCTTAAACTTCTAAATTGCCATTTGAAGCCTAAATAACGAAACTAGTGTTCAGTAATCCTTATAGTACTCACGAATTATCCATCAATCTATAATGTTGTCCACCAAAATCCCTAGATGACAACCTTTTCTAAAATTAGTACTAATTATTTTTCCTTGAAATTGTTTATTTGTGGCTATTAACTCATTTGAAAAGTCCTGTTTTTTAGCCAAAAAGCGCGCAAAGGGTATAAACGCTCTTTACTCGAATAGCATAAGATAATTTAAAAAACTTTATTTATTTTACTTTATTTTACACAATTTGTGGTCCTTGTCATAGTTCCACGTAATTTTTTTGGATTCATATTGCTCGGGCCAAGCACATAGGACGTGCGGTTTGTTATAAACTTGAATTATTGAGTGTTTTACGAATATTTGTCGGTCAAAAATGTGTGTAAAAGAGTGTTGAAAGCGATTATAAGACAAAAGGTATGGGGCGCTGCTTTATTATTTGCTGTAAGAGCCGATTTAAACGATAATATGAAAATACTAGCTGTGCCCGCGACTACGTACGCGTGGAGTTTAACAAAAAATTTAATTCGTTCTGTTGTTATTTTTTAAATATATGAAATTTTCTAAAACAAATGTAGCTTAAGTTACTTCTTATTATATCAGCTACCTGAAAAAAAGTCCCGTAAAAATCGGTCCAGCCATTTCAGAGATTAGCCGGAACAAACAGATAGACAGACAGAGAGACAACATTTTTTTAAACATCATTTTCGGAGTAGGTATCGTGTATACTCATGGACGTAATATACAACGTTGATGCGGCCGATGGGCATTAAATTACACTATGTATGCTATACGTCCTTGGTATTAATTCGGCACGGCACAAAAATTAATAATACCAAAAATGAGATTTTGTTTGTTTCAAACAAACTAAATAGCTTCCAAAAAAGAGTAAAACGCAACCATCCTGTGTAAATAAATTTCATTGACCTGCAGATACGAATAGATAACAAATCGGCAACGTCGCGCGCGGCGCGTTTTATTGTCGTGTACTTATTAATGCGTGACTTGTGTAAGAGCGGCAACAACGCGCAGATTTTAGTACGATCTATCGTTTTAAGGTGAATGACCATGCGTTGGGCGTAATCAGCTGTTAGAAAAGCTACATCGTGTTCAAATGGGGCAAAAACATAAAAAATCATTTATGACTAAACTACTGCTCCTATTTAATTGATTTTTAGTACATATCTTCAAAATGGTACCTAGTATATGCAGTTTAAAGAAATGCCTATCGGTCGCATCAACGTTGTATAAACAGGACTGCGCACGAAGAAAATGGCGTCATCCTGAAATAAGACATGTGCATGTAGCATAAGGTTTAATTTACTATGGTAAATGACATTGAGGAAGGCCGAAACCGAGTGAGACACTATGAGAGGTTTCTATCCCTTCTCATTTGCTAGCCAGACCAAAAAAAATATTTTCACTAGTAGATTATTTTACATTCGTAAAAAGGTAATTAGTTCGATAAAAAAATAAACACAGAATATCTATAGTAACAAATAGAAAAATATTATTATTTAACTTCATTTATGGGTCCATAAACTAATTCATGACATTACAATGGAAAGTTAATGCGTGATAGGAGAATTCGTAATTACAACTCTGGCCACTTGGTAATAAAAATAAAATATGTCATGTTTTATACGAAATGTCACAGGTTTACCATTTCAAATTATTTTCTACATTTATTAACGGAAAATGGTTAAAAAGTGTTGCAAAATGATTTGTATAAGTGAATAATATAGTGGTTGTTGTATATTGCTTCAAAGGTGAGTGGTTTCATGAGATTTACCATTTTTGTTTACAAACATTCGCTACGGTGACCATAATAAAACCCACTTTAGAACTTTTTAGATCGACAATTCAAAGTTCAGATGAATTATTGAATAACTTTTAATCTGCTTGATTGTTAAAAGTAGTTCTTTTTTCTTTACAATTTTATTATTATAGTATTGTTTAATTTATACACGTTAATTTGCATCCTACTATGTTTTAAGTGAAAATAAACACGACAAAAGTTTTTCTTATACTTAATTAAATTTAATTTAATTGATCATGAATTAAGTATAATTAAAAAAATATTTATTTCTTGCGATAGTTTTTATTTATTGAGTGATGTGAGATTTCGGCACGGACGTATTACACTAACAGGTCCACTGTCTGCTACATGTTCACGCCTAAGCCACTGGACCGATTTTGATAGAATTTGATACAGAGATAGATTAGACCTTGGATAAGGCCAAAAGATTACCTTTTGTCATATAGACAACGCTTGAAGGGGTTGAACAAAGGGATGGCAGCATGTATGGAAAAATCTAAACTGTTGAAGTTACAGTTGTCAAACTTTACTCATTTATGAACAAAAATAACTGCACACTTTAACCATTTTCTTAAATTTAACCATAAATGGGTTAAAATAAGGGTTAAATGTACATGAAAAATTTTAACCCCTGCAGTTATAGAAACCTTATTCCAAATGAAAAATAATGGCGGGAATAATATTAGAAAAATAGTATTATGGGGTCGAAATAAGGGATTAAATATTATACGTAAAATTAATAATTATAAATTTGTGTAAATATCACTAATAATATGGAAGAAAGAAAGAAAAGAAACAAACTCTTTTGTTATTGATCCGATTGGTCTGAAATTCGAAATTTAAACCTGCCCTTTAAATTGAGATTCAGAATTATAGTTATCAACGCCATTTTGAACTTTGTTAAATCATTCGATTAACATATTTGTTAGGTATGAGATGGTAGGACAAGTACGTTGCCGTTAGGTTTTACAAGATTAGGTATAAATAATAACGTATATCTGGTATGAAGTAAGCCAGTGACGCTCCTATCTAGTGGTCATGGCGGGGTATGCGATCTCGGCCACCTGAGCTACTGCTGTTACTACCAACTTTCCCTTCCGTGGCTGTAGTATCCATCTCCACATTCCATACTTTCCTTTCCAATAACATCTTCTAGCCGCAAACTCTATTTCCTTTCGCCGGTTGAAGACGGACAGCAGCGTCATCAACGCGAGTACCCTCATGCGTTCGCGAACCCGCCTGCCAAGCGTGATGAGTATTGGCATAAACAATAAAAAAAGCCTAATAGTTGTTAAAACCAGGACCAGGACTCCAGTTCCCGGCAGCCCCGCTATTCCTGGTTATGGTAGCGGCCACGGTAATGGCGGGACAGAGGGTGGTAAGAATCTTTGGGTTGACCCCGGCTACCACACCCAACGACGACTGGCACTGATAACACACAACATACGCACTTTGTGAACAGAGGAGAAGATTGTTAACTGAATTTTGCTGTTAATAAAGATTTATTATTATTATTTTCATTTTTCATTTCACCTATAAAAAGTATAAGTCCTAATGGTCCAATATTTTGATGGTCAAATATTTTTTTACACGGTTAGACAATATCACGTTTATTACCTCAAAAACAAAATGCTTCATTTGACGTATTACAACTGAATTATTTACCATATTAGGCAATTAGACTAAAATTCCTGTATTTCTCAAAAAAATATGGTCACCCTATAGGAACGGGACACAACCCTATCATCCTACACCTCTCGCTCGGCTCGTTTTTCCGATAACAGTGCGCAGTCCTGTTTATATACTACGTCCATGTGTATACTGGGTATATCAAAACTGCTACCGAAAACGAAGCCGGGTGGTAGTTTTAGTGACTACAAACACAATGCAACAAAAAATTTCGCAAAGAAACGCGACAATTATGTTTTTTTTTTTTAAATTTCGTCGTTATTGGGTGGTAAATCCATAGTTTTTTGCTAAAATAATAATTTAAACTCTTTTATACCTTAGATTATTTATAAATAAAAGGGTATTCACTATTATCTTAGGAAAAAATGTATTTACCACCCAAATATGGTCATAGGAAAAAAATAACAAAAAAATAAATTGTCGCTTTTTTTGCAACTTTTTCTGTTGCATTGTGTCTAAAGTCGCTTGTTTATTTCGTTTTTTTTTGTTATTGCATTTTTATTTTAATTATCATTTATTTTCAGTTTTTTGTATTAGTATTGTTTTGTAAAATTGCGAATGCGCGTGAGCTGCGCGGTACTGGACAGTACTTGGGCATTGCAACATTACTTTATTTTTCTAAAATAAAAATTTTTTTCTAAAATAAATGTAGCCTAAGTTACTCCTTGTTATATTAGCTACCTGACAAAAAATTCCGTCAAAATCGGTCCAGCCATTTCAGAGATTAGCTGAAACAAACATACAGACAGACAGACAAAAAAAAATAAAGATCATTTTCGGCACAGTATCGTGTATATAACTATTATGTAGTTGGTCATTTTTTTTTATTTCCACTTTACAAACATACACTTCAATTTTATTTATATGTATAGATATTGGTAAAAATAAATATAGACGTTCATTATTACTAACATCTGCAAATAGTATTTCATAGAATACATTGAAAAATATGATTATATTTGTATAAAAAATACGTATTTTAAAAGTATTATCCGACCAAATTATCTTGACTTTGTTTATTATGATAATCTGTATACTACTCGAAGAGGACGCCATTTTGCACATGATTTTAAATTAGTTGGATTATAATATGTTTCGGGATACCAGCTTATAACAATTTGCATTTCCTGGTTTTATGGTAAATTAAACCATCATTCATTTTATTTCAGCTTTTCAAAAGGTTTACCTTCGCGTGTTTTGTGGACCAAATTAATAGGAAGTGACGGAAAATTAGGCAGCTGGGTAAACACACTCGTTCAAAAATTGCATTCAAAAGACTCAGCATATTATAACTTTCTTAAAACCGTTTTCTCTCCCGCCACTCGAAATAAAGGTAAACTATATGAATGAATGAAAATGAATAAAAGCTCTTCTATAATCAGTCTCCCGGCAGCCTCTCTTCATAAATTGTCCTCCTATGTATTAAGTGAAGTTACGACATGCATAATCTACATACATACATAAACTCACGCCTATATCCCAGAAGGGGTAGGCAGAGGTGCCAGGACACCCACATTTCGCCTTGTATGTTCCGTCCCACAATGTGATAGGTAGCCATATCGGGCACAAATTCCTAACCCTGGGCTGATAATGAATAGAAAAATCCAATATCACTTTGCCCAACCCGGGATTCGAACCCGAGACCTCAGCTTTGTAACCATACCTTAGTACAACTACGCCACCGAGGCAGTCTATAAATTAAAAAATGTAGTTTGGAAGTCAGTTAAGCTCTATTTTTCAAATTAGAAGTCTGTATTCGAAAAATTGACAAAAATGCACCCAATCCACCTAGCTTAATACTTCTTTATTTTTTTATTTTATATTTTTGGACACAAACAGTCGTATACATCCACAAAAACAAAGATTATATTATGTTTACAACTTACAGACTTTGAGTGCCAAAACTTAAAGTCAATACAATAAATACCCAATCCACGCACGGCTTGATCCGAGGCGTGGCGTTACCTTACGTTATTTCAATTTATATTTTGTCCTGCACATATTACTTACATATATTTTATTTGTTCAATAATTAGATTTAATTTTTACAGATGACCAAATCCGAAACTGTGGGTAATAATAAAGAGTGCTGAAAGGACACATGAGCCTGATATGGATGAAAACTAAAAGTGCATAATTGTATTTTTGAAAAATCAATATTCCAGGAAAAAAAAGCCAGATGATTAAAAAAAAGTACAAGCGCTGTATTATTACACATTCGATACTTTGCTATTTTATTTTATTTTAATATCATTTTATTTGAATTAAGATATAGAAAAGAAAAAACACGTAGGTATATTTTTTCTATTTTGTTACATTTGAGAAACGTTTAGGTCTATATCTTTATAGAACACTCGGCGGTTTTTGTTTCTATGTATATATTGGAACAAAGTTCCTTATTGCGCGGTGTGAAAGGGGGCTAGACGGAAAAAATTCTCACGAAAAGTTGGCACGACACTTTAAACATTTGACAATCGTTTTTTATTTCTTTATTTGAAAATGATGTCATACATTTTATTTAACTCTAATAGAGGCAATAAAATATCCAAATACATATTAATATGTTAAAGGCTATAGTAAAAACTAAGAATACGCTCAAGCCCAAAATTAAGTGGGAAACGTTGCGACAATTTCTAATTTTCATTAAATGTCATAAATCAAATTGGTACAAAAGAAACATAAATTGCATAAATATGTAAAAAAAACATAATGATGGTGATACCCAAATGATTCTTTTGCTGGTGAAATTTAATTAAAATTACATAATAAAACCGTAATAAATTGATTTTCGATCCTCCTTTAAATTTATTGGAATTATAATATTTGTTCAATTCATTTTCGACACGAAAATTTCAGATATTCCAAACGCGATAGTCAAAAAATTGAAAATTTCCGTTGTACCATACCTTCTGTTTACTAGTCCCGAAAAAAGTTTATCAGCTTGTCATTATAATACATATCAGACTGATTGTACACTGATTGTACACTGATTGACTGATTGTCAGACTTGTACACTAATAAAGAGCCACAAACTTAACTGGCCCGGTGGCCAAAATTGGAAACAAATACGTCATTTGGAAGTGTCAATCTATCTGCCAGTCGCTGACATATCTGCCATTGGTTGTATAATTAATGTATTTATTTTTGCTGCATTTTTTAAAACTAGTAAAAAAATGCCGAAAACTTTAAAAAGTGACGCTAGAAACGTTAGACTTCAGGTATTAAATTTTACGTAGGAAGAAAAGCGTCTTCAGATACCAATAATACCCTTCGAAAAATTCTTTCAACGCGTAGGTGCCGCCAAAGATGTGTGTTGTCAGCTTTACAAAATAAATTCCACAAAAACATAGTTTTGTATATACTAGTACAATAGATGGTAGTACATTTATTTATTTATTTATTTTAAATCTTTATTGTACACATAAAAAAAATACAACATACAGAAACAAAAAAAATATAAAAAGTACAAATGGCGGTCTTATCGCTTAAAGCAATGTCTTACAGACAACCATGGGATGGATTTAAAAGAAGGAAAAAGAGAGGGCAGTGTAAAATAAATAATTAAAAGTGAGGAAACTAGATAAAACTCATACTATCTATATATATATAATCTAAACATAAAAATACACCAAAATAACATACATACATACATAATAAAAAGCATAAATACATACATATATAATACTACAAACATATACATATATAAATATATAATAAATACAAATTTAAAATTAATTAGAAGTAGGAAATAATATTATCTACTAAAATCTGTTTATTTAGAGAGATAGAGGTAATGTTCTTTGATTTGCCTCTTGAATGAAGACAGCGATTGCGCCTGTCTCACCACAACAGGAAGCGCGTTCCACAATCGAACTGCTTTGACAGTAAAAGTACATATCATAAGCTAAAATTTATCGGTACGTGCGTGGTGGCCTGTTGGTAAACGGACCAGACGCGGTTGTCAACATTTTCACGTTGGTCGCGGATTCAAATATCAGGGACCCTACTATATTCATCCGAAACGAAGTTCGAAACTTCGGACTATCGAAGTTTTTTATACGATACGAACGTATCTACTCTGTAAAAGTTCGAATTTGTATAACGTACATCATAACTATACGTCTATGGTTACGACCATAAGTCAATAACGACCATAAGTACATGTAGGTACATTCGTGTCGTATATAAACATTGATCATCCGAAGTTTCCAACTTCGTTTCGGAGGAATATAGTAGGGCCCCTGGGCACACTTCTAACTTTTCGGACTCATGCGTGTATTGATAGTCAATAAATACGCACTATAACGATGAAGGAAAACATCGTGAGGAAACCTGCATACCATAGCGATTTATTAGAATTTCTATGGTATGTAAGTCCACCAACCCGCATTAGGCTAGCGTGGCTATAAGGCCTGTGATATGGCCTTACCACCCTCAATCGTACTCTAGATTGTAGGGGAGGATACAGATACACTTGTTTAAGGGTTTTGGGGAACGATTTGTTAGAAATCTTGTGGAGGAAAAATAGCTTGCAGATGAAACTGGTCATTTTCTCGACACTATTGATCGGGTTGAAAAATCTTACTTTACCCATTTTATTGCAATATCTATTTTTATTGGCAATACCAAATTCGATTACAGCGACGCTCTCACCGGGTCAGATAAGTTTGTGGGATGATATTTAATTTCATTTAGATCATTTCCATGAATTATTCACGTAAAAAATAAAATAAAAATTACAAAATATATTATTGCTATGACGGTATTGATATTTAGGCAGTATCTTAGGAAAAGCTATTATTGACATGAACTGTCTTGTCTGTTTAATAATCTTTGATCATAATTTGTAATATTCAAGTAAACGTACTAGATGTAGTTACTGAGCTTTTGACAAATGCGGGACAAATAGTTTCTATGGCGCGCCTCGTCTATCGGTAGATTATAAATCAATGCTTTGCCAGAATTATCTAGGTGTTGTATACCCTAGTGGTCTATTATTTGTATATACCATGTGTATACCTAAACACTTAGAATGAATCTTGTCAGCAGCCTCAAAGATCGTGCGAATATTTTTATTTAAATATATTATCTAGCGTTAGGGAAGATATTTATATTTTTATAAATATAATCCCTCAGAAACATTACTCATAATTAATCCTATTTAAATTGTCATTTTTTTGACAGGCTCATTAATTACATAACTGTAAGTTTTTTTTCTTTAACTTTACATATTCTGTGGTTCACTAACTCTTTGACCCCATAATGGACGCACAATTTATGTATCCCTACAAGGTAGGTATCCGCTAAGAGTCGCCACGTAATGCGTAAAAGAGATAGAAATTGTTTGTAAATTGTATGTACAGCACTCGGCACTGTCTTGTCAGCGCTGAGTGTGGCACAGTCACCAATGTCTTCGAGCATTTTACCGTTTCTATAATTTTCCAATGTAGGTATCTAACCCTTTGATTACACTAGATTTGATTCTACTAGATATCTGGGGGCACGGTAGTGCCCACTCCAAGTCGAGCTAAAAATTGGCACTGTCGTACCGTCCTTTTCTCGAAGCAATTCAGACCATTTTCTACCCTCTATAACTTCATTGTGGTTAAAGCAAGAAGCCTGAATTTTCAGTTACTAAGCAGGCATTGTATAAACACGGTATATTTAAAATTCCATTCAATTTGAACCAGTAGTTTCAGAATTGTAACATGTCAAACTTTCTTAATTTTGTCACACATTTGTCAGGGAAAATTTAAACATTTCATAATTTCTGTCTAGTTTTCTAGATACACCAACTGCATGAATAACTTTGTAATCTCATATAAATGTATAGGACAAGTCGATCTATTTATTTACAACGTAAATAATTTTTAATATTGATGTGATAATAACTTACGCAATAACTTTATACAGAAGGTCCCTTAAGCAAGGACTAAATAAATTAATCAACTTGGTATTACATGCATCTCACAACTTTTTGCGATAGAAAACCTGAGCTGCAGGACTTGGATTTTTTTTACAGGATGTTTTTGATGGGATGAACTATTTCAATATCACCGAACATCCAAATTACTATAACCTAGGTATAGGTTACCTAGGTATACCTACATAATAATTAATAATGCTCAGGAGAAATTAAGAGTAGGTACTTTATTCGTAAACAGTTATCAAAATACTCTTCAATTTTTAAAAATTAGGTCATTATATGGTATGCACTTGAAACAAATAATAACAACTTTATTTATTTCCATTTATTAAACATTATTGAAGTTATATTTCTCTTAACACGTGATATATTAACTAATAAACTTCTATATCTCTACAATTACCATACAACTAATAGAAAGGTCATACAACTCATGTTTTAATACAATATTGCATTAATCCTTCGGCCACCATTGCTAATGACTCAGGTATTCGTAATCCATTTATATTTAAAGTTAAGTAGACAAAAATAATCCAATGTTTTGTATTTGTTAATGGCTTTGTAACTCTTAAAAGTAATTGTGATGGCCTTAGAATTCGTACATACATCTTAATGCTTTCATAAAGCAAAAATTGTTAAATTTTACAAGCTGCTTATCTAATAAAATACCCTTTCCGGTTGAAGTGAAGATAAACTAAATTGAGAAATACTAAACATAATTTCGTTGTCTAACAAAGGAAAATACTAATTAAGTTTTAAACAATAGTAATGATTATAAAGAATGGAATGTTAATTGAGTAGAAAGTTCTACTGTAGAGATTCCCAAAAGAAGTACGAAGGGATTATTTAACTTAGAAAACTAGAAAAATTACAATACATAATATGGATAAGACAGTAAATCGTACATAATTATTAAATTGATTTATGAAATTGTTAAACTATAGACCAAATTCAACAGATACATTTCAGAATATGTTGTCACTTTAAACAAATAAATTGTAACAAATGGCACTATGTTATATTTTTGAAATTATAACTAGAAATTATTAGAAAAATGATTATCGTAGAACATACAATTGAGTACAGTGTAAGTGTACCAAATACTCAGAAATATATTTAAATACGGAACTTTTGATATTATATATATACAGGAATTATTACATAGAGTGCAAGTTCCTTTGAGGACTGAAATAATTAGCATCAACTGATACGGAGTGGTGGAGACATGACAATATTAAACTGCAATGCGAATGTTACGAGTCTATCAAAAAACATCCTAATTATGAAATTAAGAGTGAAATCAATGTTAATCGGTCTATTAAAGTTAATCAAATAATGTTTTAATATGCTTTGATGCTGACTCGGTACCCTGAATATTATTTTTATGTTATTTCTCCATAATCCGGTGTGTATATTAGATTATTCAAACAAAAATGTCTAAAAATATTACAGCATGTGTTAATTACTACAATTATAGACAATATGCATTCAAACCTCGTGCCTTAGGTGAATCTTTTTTGCTTTTTACACTCGCGTTACGGACCATTAGTTTCGGACTATCCCATGGATCGATATCTGCAATTGATCTGTTATTGTCTGGTAATACGTCAAGCAAGACTGCTTTTCCAGGGACCAGTGGACATACAATAATTCTAAAGGTTTCCTCATAGAGTATGTAAAAAAGTTTTACTGCACATACCCAGCCCCAGATTAACCCACCCGGGGTGTAGAAAATTGTGTTGAATGTCCTTTAATTTGCTAAAGGTTCAGAAGAGCAAAGAAAAATTGGTCAGCGCGTAAAGCCATATTTTACTTACGAAGTAACATACAACTTCAAACAACAACATTTATACAACTTCTTCTTCTTATACAATTTCTTCTGCTGTACGGCTAATCCGCCACTGATTATACTTCTATTATGAGCTAAACACATTATAGTTTTGGGAACCAAAAAATTTAAGTCAAGATATCACTTATCTGAACAGCCGAAATTAATCTAAAGAATAAGTATAAAATTTGGATGGAGTAGCGTTTTGAAGTAAAGCTTTAGAATTTTATTGTACTTATTGATGATCAGGTGCTATACGATCTTTGTCGCAAAAATAGTAAACGATCATTTTAACAGAAATATTTCAATTTGGTATATATTAAATAAAGGTCAAGTCAAATATGCTGCTGTAAAAAGTAAAACTTTACTGGAGGCGCTTAATAAATAAGCCGCAGCTGAATTTTCAATGATACCTTTGAACTATACGCGATTCCGAAAGCGAACTTGTCATGAATATGTTGTATTACTTATAAAAATAAAAAAATGTACGTTTAATTATTCTAATTAAAATATTGATGCACAACAAATCAGGAATCATATTGTTTCATCATCATATTGTATTGTTACGAGGCGATATAATCATTCCAACTTGCTCCTCACCGGATATGCTGAAGCCGAAACACAATTACGTGGTTCACTGTAACGAGATTTTCGTCTTATACGGCGATCGCTGGCGGTCGGAAATGCTGTCCAACTATAATCTTACGATCTTATCCATAGACAGTTTTACAACCTATTTCAGTTATCGAATGTTTTGTCTTCTTCTCTCAAACTGAATCGAAAAATCGTGCGAAAGGGACAAAACATTCGTAAACTAAAATATGTTTTAAAACTGTCCATTCATAAGGTCGTAAGTCAATCGCGGGATTTCTTTAAATGTTTATTCCAGCTGGGACGAGAAAAAATATTTACAGGTTCATCCATTGAACCTCTGTACGCTAGTACGGCACACACATAAACTAATAAAAACCAATATGTACAGAGCGAAAAGGTACGTCGGTGAACTCTGAGTATAACATTTTTTTAATAATTTTACAATCGTGAAAATGTTGTAGTTAACTTCTTGTTTCCACATATTATACATTGAATTACATAAATAATTTGATAGGAGCAAGTATTGAATAGAAACCATAGATCTTGAAGATTAGTCTCGGATGGCTCTTACAACAAGGAGTGTGTATATGTAATTTTATAACATATTTATATAGGTATATTGTATAAAAGAATTTATTAATTGCTTAAATTGTTTTGTACTAAATAAATATCTATAAAACTGTCCAAAGTAAAAAGCTATGTTGCGTCATGTTAAATTTGGAGATCTGTTATTATTGTAATAAATATACTTTATTATATAAAACACAAAAGGAACTTGTATTCTCGTCTTATTAGTAAGTGCATATAGAAAACTTCCTATTTTGATTTTAATACCTTCTTACACTGAACGAATTGTAGGGCTTTATTTCGCTAATTGTTTGTCATGATTTATCTGTCTGTAGATAAATAATTCACACATAATATAATCTACACTAACTTTTGCCTATTCAATGTTGACACAAGTCGGTAATATGAAATTGAGTGAAAATAACGTGTTAACAAGGCCTTTGAAAAAAGCGACTTACAACTAAAAAACCATTAAAATTCCTATATCTAACTAAAACCTACGGGTTATTTTTTTGGTATACATGAACAAATACACTCATCTATAAATCTAAGCCTCCACTACACTAATATAATTGTTAAAACAATCAATATATTATAAATAGTTATTGTTATGTGTATATGTAGGTACTGTAAGATTTATATACTACTTCAAAAACGCTATTACATCAATAATTTTTCATAGTAAATATTGAATAAGTAAAACAATTCTATTCTAAGTAAAGCTTTTGGAGTATGGCGACATTTAAACACCACATATTCACACATGTTGGTTATATAATTTTTCGAAAGGCTGTATCATAAAATTGTCTATTTAACGCGTATTTTATAAATAAATATTGAATTCTGCTATAATATTATGCTTGAGACATTATGATATTGCGGGCTATATGCAATATGTGCAGGTGTGAATGTCGCTATATTCCAAAATCTTGCACAAACCCGGACCAATATTAAGTCTCCTGTATCGATCAGATCCTTTTATTTCTATCAGTCCATAGTTATATATTTGTAATTTAAAGTAAATATTTTGTTTCAAACAATATTTTAATACGTCACACTTAATATTTATTATATAATTCATACACTGATGAAACAATTTAAATCACTATAAAAAAATCTTTAATTTCCGCGAACAATTGTGCGATGACAATTTTATTATACCAATTCCAAAAACAATCGACTGTGTAGGTATTTTTAAATTCTGTCAATAAAAATATACTCAATTGATGGTGGACGATCATGGATGGAATCGTGGATGGGCTCGACGAATGGAAACGGAGAATTAGCTCATCAAAAGTATTTGAGCCCAATGCGGAAGGTACCATCAAGGAATAAGATAATATATTTGTGATAACGTAAATGTGAAGATTAAAGTAATAAACCATCTATTAGAATAAGAAGTCCTTCCACTGCGATTGATACAATTTGGCATATCTTTATATAGCACAGCCAGTCATTCAATCATACACTACATTATTGTTCTGAATAGATTTGTGACAATGTCGCCGTGCGCTTATAGCGCGCACGCCTCCACATCACCTAGACACTACGTAGGTACTAACTACATCGATATATATCCACGACAAAATCTACTACCGTACACATTTATAAAATTGTAAACGGCTACGCACCATTAAACGTGTAAATAGTATATAGATAAATTATCATCTGACAGTTTCGGAAAAATCTATAGGAAATCGACAGATACGATCCAAAGAGAAATGTCGTTTAGATTATGAAGATGGATTCCTGGTTCTCAAGCAAAAAATCAGTGAAAGCGTTGATCGGAGCAATGGCTTGAAGGGACATCTGACCAGTTGGAGACCAAGCCAAGTTGGGGCCGAACACGACGGCCAAGTTGCTGCATGTCATCTTGTTCAGGCAGCTCCGGTCTTGTACCTAAGGCACAAAGATTATAGTTATTATCTATTCTTCAGCCTCTAGTGAAGGAAAGTGCCACAGAACATCAGAATATCGCGGCTAACACAAATTTTGGTAATTATAATCCTGGATCCTTCCGGTTTAGCGAGGTGACATGTTTGTTTCAGATGGTATGGGACCTCCTTCTAATGCCATTCGATTCTCTGCCACGTTATAGTGCAATCACTATAACGAGCCAGAATAAAAAAACCTATAATATGGCAAGCCTTATATCCAATTATAATATTGTACAATGTGAATATGCAATAATGTTAGCGAAGTAAATTTTATGCAGTCTGCTAGTTTAAACTCGAAACACAACTCTATATCAAAAAACATATTTACATGTGATTAAAAATATTACCTTCCACAAGAATTGGATAATGTATTTCAGCAGCTTATAATTATCCAGAGGAAGACGCTCGAGAACCAAGATTTTTACCCGCCTCGGTTTGTCGCGGTTAGACCAAGCTAAAATCAATAAAACATTAGTAGCACACATTAGTAAAAAAATCCACAAAACTTAAATAACAATGAAACCACAAATCATAAAATCCTTAAAAATTACATGCTGTGAGAGCCTAGAGGCATTACACAGTGTCAATAAAAGCAGCGTTTGAGAATGGTGATATGAAAACGAATAGATGTGACATCCTTACTTTGGAATTTCATGATTTCTTCGTACAATTCGAAGGTCATGAGCGGTTCCTCTAGGTCGCGGAGGAAGGTCTTCAGCAGCACGGCGGCATTGTGCGGGTCGTTCCTGAACTCGATACGCTCGCCGCGGTTGCAGCAACTTTGCAGCTCCTTCACCAAAGACATGTTGGCGGAGCGACGGAAGATGCCCTCGGTCTCCAGAGCTAACAATGAAAATGCTAACCTTAGACCACGCAACTGTATCAGCGAATATATCTCCCACTACAAGGGACGGACCTCTTCTACAATAGAGAGAATGGTTGAGAGTGGTTAGGCCATATTATAGTCCCGCATGCCTCGTGCGGGTCAGTAGACTTTACGGGTTAGTAGAAATACATATTCGTAAACACTTCCATCAAATAATTTCAATGAAATGGAATAAGAACAATCTAAATGCTCCCCAATGACAAACAAAATTGCTTTGACCATAATTATCACCATCTTTAAGCAACGGAAATCCACTGCTGACCATTAGTGCACTTAGCTATATAAAATTGCTGGATTTTTCAAAAATACTGACCGTCGGGCGTCGATAGGAATTCAATGCACTCCCTTACTACTGGCGGAATGGACTCCACCATGCTGGTATTGTTCTCCCTGATGAACTGGAGAGAGACTCCGAACTGCTGGGTCGGCGGGGGCGGCAGGCTCTCCTTGCGCTTGCCCTTCTGATTGGACCTGAATCGCGGCATGGCTTGACGATTGGCGGCTACTTCGGCGGCTCTCGAGTTTTTAGAAAGGAGTAACTTGTCGTACCTGTTTTAGGGCATAGTATCATTGTAGGTACATCATATGTATTTCTGTTTCAGTGTTTCCTCTGTAGCGGAGATGAGCGGAGCACAAATGTGCTAAAGTTGTCTCCTAATATATGTTGAACACGTCTATGATGGCACACATTTCCTATATGATTGGTCGATTCTTACGTATCTCCGCTCCGCACCTCTAAACTATCTACAAAATATGTAAATGCAGCCTAGAGCTTTTGTGCAATGTCAGATTTTATTAAAAAGAAACGAAAAAAAATTATCATGAAATTATCTATTTAGTACACTTATGTAGTCAAAGATAAACTTATTATTATAAATACTAAAGAGGAAAAATCACAATGCACTAACAGCCTAATAAGTATACAAGTTTTGTGTTTATTTCAAATGTTCGCTGTAACTTGAAGTCTGCGCTTGTTTCTTGAGGAGAAAACTTTTCAACGAAAACTGTTATTTAAAATTTTCGGGCTCGAATTCAAAGGTCAAAGAATGTCAAGGTCAGTAAAACTTCAATATAATAACGTAGGTTCGGAAACAATATATTTATATCTGCAACCATTTCCTGGAATGTAGAAGGCGAATAATTGTGAAATAATTTCAACTAAGTTCCTAAAGAAACTTAGTTACAATACGATTACGAGTACAATAAGAATTGTATCAAGTTGCCCAGTTTTTTTGCAAAGATTAACCTTCCACGTCTGACTCCCTAACTCTTTTTTTAATATTGATACCAGCTTGCACTTAACTTACGATTACAACATGCTTTTTAAAAAGGTTTATAACAAAATTGCACATATATTTACATATCAATATAATATACAAACAATCAATATAATAATAGACCGTTAAACGCCGGTTGTGAAACACGAGGCCGCGGGTTCGACCCCGTACCGAGACCAAGGGCCCTACTATATTCATCCGAACGAAGTTCGAAACTTCGGACAAACGAAGTTTTTTATACGATACGAATGTACCTACATAAAACTTATGGTCGTTATTGATTTATGGTCGTAACCATAGACTTATAGTTACGATGATACAAATTCGAACTTTTACAGAATAGATACATTCGTATCGTATAAAAAACTTCGTTTGTCCGAAGTTTCGAACTTCGTTCGTTCGTTCGTTCGTTCGTTCGTTCGGATGAATATAGTAGGGCCCCAATATTAATGTGATCGTGATCCACAGGTATTTCTTTCGGGTCTGGGCGTTTGTAAAACCTAAAAGTCTCTCGTAGTTCCTGTTACCCACGACACTAGACTCGATCTTAGTGTGAGTTCAGAACGATGTGACTGTTGGGTGTATTATTATCTAATCTATACATATAAATAAAATTGAAGTGTCTGTTTGTAAAGTGAAAATAAAAAAAAATGTCCAACTACATATCGTTATATACATAACGTGACCATTTATTTTTTGAGCCAGAGCAGGACATCAGTGGAATTAAATAATAATAATAATAAAGTTTTTTACAAGTTTTTATCGTAAAAGACTGAATGACAAAAATAATAATCAAAATAGTATTTTTGTATTTGTCGGCTGAAAAAATTGTTTCAAACCATCATGTTTAGTTTTTAGAGGTGTGAAACTCAGTACATGATTTATTTATATTTATATTCCTAATCAAAATAAATTTCATTACTGCGACACTCACCTGTGTCTTATAACTTGTCCATATTTCGATAATGTGAAAAAAACTCTTTCGGTAGGTGCATTACTGTCAGGCAGATCCATAACGTACTCAATAATAATTGTGGAAAAGTTTATTAAGTCAAAATGTTTTACGAAATTGTTGATATAATACGACCCCTCGGTTTTCAGTAGTAATTCGGTTAAGCATTTCGAGCGAGAAATACATTTTAAATTATTATTTGGTCTGTTTGCAAGAGCGGGACAATGTCGGCCTTGCTGGGGACGCCGGGACAGACTTCCTGAAAGCGGGACATATGGTCACGTTATATATACACGATACCTATAACGAAAATGACCTTAGATTTTTTTTTGTCTGTCTGTGTCTATTTGTTCCGGCTAATCTCTGAAATTCTGTGTCAGCCCATATACGTCCCACTGCAGGGCACGGGCCTACTCTACAATCGAGAATACGATTGAGAGTGGTTAGGCCATATAGTCCACCACGCTGGCCTAGTGCGGGTTGGCGGACTTACATCTGTCATGTCTGAAATGTCTGGACCAATTTCGACGGGACTTTTTTTGTCAGGGAACTGATATAATAAGGAGTAACTTATACTCCATCGGTTTAGGTACTTAGCTAAATGTAAATAAACCAGAACACGTGACGCATGGTTGTTCAACATTTTATTGCAATGTCCAATTTACGAATATTTTCTTAGTTAACCAAGGAACAAGTATTAACAACAATTAACAGCAGCTTATAACAAATAATAACTAAAACAGAGTAAAGAACAACGATGAATACTTCCAAACACTTCTCCACTTCACAAAAACAGTAAGTACATTAACGCCATGAATAATAATTGGCTGCCATAGATAACATATTATGATGATGCTTATTTATCCGACCTAACGCATTATCTTTCATTTAAATGGTCGCATTACGGTAAAGTTGTACTTCTAGATTTTGTAGCATAATATTTCTTGTAACTTTTATGAAAATGTTTTGGATGCCTGACTGTTTGGGTCTTTTTTATAGACAGATTGCATTATGTATTATTAGATAATTTAATTTAGATAATTTTATTATGATCTTACATTTTATGATATTATGATCATATATTTTGATTGTTTCCAAGCTCACACATTCATAATTATAACCGTTGTATTAAATTTGAACATGTAATGTAGTTTTACATTTACGTAAACATTTTTTGTCTTCAATTAATTTAGAAATGAGATATGGCAATGTTTTATGGTTTGTTTACATTTAGTTAAGTACCTAAACCGATGGAGTATAGGCTACATTTATTTTAGGAAAGTTATTTTAGTATTTTAGAAAAAAAAGTTTTTGTTAAATTCCACGCGGACGAAGTCGCGGGTAGGTACAGCTAGTATGTATATAAAATTCTCGTGTCACGGTGTTTATAATTAAACTCCTCCAAAATGACACGACCGATTTTCGTGAAATTTTGTGTGCATATCGGTGAGGTCTGCGAATCGAACAACAACTATTTTCATCCCCCTAAATGTTAAGGTTGGTCCACCCTTAAATATTTTTATTTATTTTTTAGACAAACATTTTTGTTCTTATTTTTTATGATACAGCATACAAAAATACATACAAACCTAAATTTTCACCTCTCTATGATAAATCCCTATTTTTTATTTGTTAATAACACCTACACTTATAGTAGATACTTAGTTATTTTTATTAAACTAAAACTATGTTTCCTAGATTATAGATAAAAATATAGGAAGCTCTAGAAACGCAAGGAGTTCACAAAAAGTATATTCGCCTTATTAGTAAAATATATAAAAACATGAAAGCCAAAATAAGAACAGAAAGAGAAGGAGAATACTTTTCAGTGAAAAGAGGAGTGAGGCAAGGCGATCCTATGTCGCCGAAACTGTTCTCAGCTGTTTTAGAGCACGTCTTTAGACATTTAAATTGGGACAAATACGGACTTAACATCAATGGAGTAAGACTTAATCACTTAAGATTTGCGGACGACCTTATACTAATTTCCGAGGACCCGGAAAGCTTACAGGAGATGTTAGTGGAGCTAGTGTGCCAAAGTTGGACTGTCAATGAATTCCACAAAAAAAAAAACAATGACAACCTCCGAAAACATCCCCATAACTATCAGTGGCTCAACACTTGAGTATGTGGAAGAATATACCTACCTGGGACAAATAATTTCTCCAAAAGACCTTGCCAGCAAAGAAACAAATAACAGAATGTCATTGGCATGGAAGAGATATTGGTCCCTCAAGGAGGTTATGAAGAACTGCAACGTGTCCTTGAAAGCTAAGACAAAAATATTCAGTTCATGTATTCTACCCGTCATAAAGTATGGTTGCCAAACATGGAGCCTAACCAAGGCCAACACACAGAAATTAGAAACATGCCAACATAGAATGGAACGAAGCATTATGAACATAAAATTAAAAGACAAAATAAAGCTACAAATAATAAGGCAACAAACCAAAGTAGTCGATGTCACCTACTGTATTAAAAAATTGAAATGGAGATGGACAGGTCATATGATTAGATCTAACACCAGCAAATGGTCAAAGGATATAACAGGATGGTGTCCAAGACAAAACAAAAGAAGGAAAGGGAACAACGTTGCAGGTGGGAAGACGATATCAGAAGAGTTGCGGGTATTACTTGGCAAAGAAAAGCACAAGATCGGATACTGTGGAAAATTTTAGGGGAGGCCTATGCTAAACAGCATAGCAACAATCTTCTCATACCGGTGTCAAATAATTAAAATTATGATAGATTAAGTAAATATTAATTAATATGTATGTATGTATGTATGTATGTATGTATGTATGTATGTATGTAAGTAAATATTGTAAGATAAAGGCTAATTATTATTATTTTATTTTTGTGTTCTTTCACTCTCGGCTGAAAGGCCGGCTAGTTAGGTGCAGACGGACCTAAGTCAAGTCTGTACCCAAATTGGGATGGGGAGGGTTGTGTATAATACTAGGCGCTACTTCCTGTTCTGTCTGTAAAAAATATTACTATGTTTCCTAGAAATAATATACATGGCAAAACAACGTTTTAATATGTATATAGTTTTTGCGAATATCGCTCTCAGCGACTGTAATTTTTGCAGCCCCATTTAGAACTCTATCGGCAACATACTATTGGCGACCCTTATTTCCTAGAAGGAAGTTGCGTTAAAAACTCACATTTAAATCAATTATATAACTAAAGACTTACAAGGAAATCAGTGAAAGTGCAAATCGGTGTATTTTGAGAGATCATATTAAAATTTTCAAGGAAATTAGACATTCAAATGAGAAATAGCAGCTAAGTTTTATAAATTGCTTAATTATTCGATCAAAAGGCTAATAAAATATTATTTTAAAACAAACGAGGCAGAAGCAAAATAATCATATACTCACTCAAGCACAGACTCGGGAATGCAAAGCTTGTCCAAATTCAAATGTTGCTGTAATTCATGCAGATAATTCACATACATCATCTTACGCCCGAACTTCACACTGATGGCGGGCTTTAGCATCTGCCATACTATACGAATAAAGTTTGTCGGGTGGACTAAATACAATGCCTTCAAATTCTTCTTGTACTTGCGGTCAAAGGCTCTGTATGCCTTCCACAGCCAGGACAGCGGCGGCTTGTTCTTACTGGTCAAGCCGTAATGGAAATATACCACGCTATAATCTTGTTCCACGTACTTGTCCAATGTGCGCATCAAATATCTGAAAAGAATGGCTCTTATAATGGCAATGGAAACGCATCAACAGTTTTTCAGTTAATTTATTGTGATCTTGTTGTTTTCATAAACGTTATTAGTAAATACAAAACAGTCCCTCCATTCCATTACTAAAAAAGTTTATAAAGCTGTCTATGAATAAAGCCGTTGCAGGCTGATTCTCTTTCAATTAGGCGACCGGTGCTTTCAAATAAATGCAAAGAAGCATCTCTTCTGTTAAGACGTAGCTTGAATATAAAGGTAAAAATGCTTGAAATATAAAATCGGAATCAATTGAGCCTTCAAAGAGTTCAATTGTAAATCGATGGCTGTCGAAGCAATGGCGATGTTCCATAAATATATCACTATTGTGTATTGGAAATGCAACCAACACATCTCACGTGTAAGTTATTGATCGTCGGAAAATGCTTCGAAAATAATATATAATAACACAACCTTTTATATACAACAACACAACAGCTAAGCTGTAAATCTGAATTCTTTGTTGAAGAATCTAATAATAAAATATAAGCTTAATCTTAGGATTAATGAAATTAAAGAAGTGAAATTATAAATTCTAAAATTAACTATTTATCGCGTCAACTAAAAGAATTATCTCTAACGAATTATCTCTGAAATTGTAAAGAATTATGATCTGTGAGCTTTGAATCCGTATAATAATTTCCATGAAGTTGCTCTTTTAGATGTATGAAAACAAGTACAAAAACCGTTAAAAACATTTCTTAGAAAGACAGCTAAAAATAATTTTATACTTTGTAAATTAAAACGTATTTTCATATTTTTTTCCCAGAAGGGGTTAAAACTACAAAGACACCCACTTTTTCCCTTCACCTCAGTGTTGTAATCGTACCACACGACTTCGCTATCTAGACAGTCGAAAACTCGGCTTGAACTATTTCTATTTGTTAGATAGTAGTCATTAAATGCAGTCTTGGTGTCAGATTTTCAGCTGTAATTGACGAATTTTCCTTATCTGTTGAATCTTGTCGAAATCTGACCCGCCAACGTGCTGCATCCGTGCACTCAATGCACGTGTCTTGCAGTTTTAGGTTTAATCTCGGATTCTAATTTAATGCCAAAGTAATCCTATGCACGGCAATTACATTTGTCTTAAAGATAATCGCAGATCATAAGTTGGGGAAACAAACATAGGATGTGAACAACAAATCCTTTCGCTGCCCGCAATAAATCAATAGTAAAACGTAATAAATCGAAGCCGCTTCTGATGTAAAATTCTTAATTATAAGTATAATACTTCAGAAATATGAAAATAAAACAATATGAATATTCAATACAACTAAAAATATACGAGTATAATTTTATATCGAACAATCTAATTCAAGCTCTCTTAAGCATAATATGTCTCGAGTGTTTGTTTTTTTAGTCATTTTATGTTCTACGCCTACGTATTTAGAAACACAACTTGAAATAAAAAATAAGTAATAATTGTATCGCTCAACTCAACGTTCAGTCTTTGAAATTATTGTAGTCTAGAATCTTGAGATTTCCGCTATAATTCATTAATCTCTTTACCTGTTGATTCTCGTCGAAAGAGCCGATAGTTCGGTGTGCCAGACACACGACACTTCTTATACCTTTAACTTTAATCAAGGATTCCGACTGAACTGAACAGATTACCCACCCCCCCCCCCCCCCCCTCCCCACAATTCTTTCGTAGGCGCAGTTGAATAAACTAACTTGGACGGTCACTTTAACTTTGCCAATGCCAATCCCATACATTGCGATTTCAAATGTATGGTGATGACATTTGCAAAATTAAAGTTAACGTCAAAGTTAGTTTAATGCAAGTGGACCCTTTAATGTTCGTAATTTTTCTATAGAGAACTAATTCATAATTTTTATTATCTAGCAAGCTTAGTATAGCAGAATCATAGAAAAATAATATCGATCATTCGCTGACGGCAATCGGTCAAATCGTAATGAACCATTTCTCATACAAAATTCAAGTTATAGCTAAGTTCGTCCCGCCATTGCCATCATTTAGGAGCTACAATAATTTTGAAACTCAATAAGAAAATGAGACTTTAAATGCAAAAAAGCATTACTATGAAACAACCCTCCGTGGCGCAGTTAGACGCCGCGCCGCCTGTGACGCGAAAGGTCGCGGGTTTAAACCCCGCATCGAGAGAAATGTTTGTTTAGCGCACAAAATTTGTCTCGGATCTAGGTGGGTGTAAAGTCTCTCGTAGTTTCTGATACATACGAAGTAAGACATAACTAATCTTAATGTGGGGCTAGGACTATGTGTGTACTTGTTGGGTGTATTTATTTATTTAATTTCAGGTGAAACGTTTTACTACTACGCTACTTTAAGTGTACAAAAATATTACGTTAAGACTTGATGGATTTACAAACTATTTGTTTTTATTCATTACAATAAGTGCGATTAGCATGATTTTGATCAAGTTCAAGTTATATATCTATTAGTATATGATCGACAAAATTTTCACAAAAGATTCAATTCATACAATCGCGCTGTTTGTCATCGAGGAGTTTCTTTGTGTGACTTTGTGATCCTTGCCCAGTTTAGTCTAGCACGTTCCTGGCAATACTTATGTCCCTACTTTATACAGGAATGCTATGAACCCTTTAAAATCTATTTGAATTTGCTAAATTCTTTCGGTATCTCGGTAAAAGCAAGAAATAAAAATGAACTAAAAATTGTAATGTCTTGAAGCTATACGGGACGCAACAAGAATCATAAACCTTTGTTCACATAGAAACGCAACAAGTAAAAAAATACAGAAAATACATAGACGAATTAAATATCTCTAAATATTAAAATTTGACCAAAAATATTTACTTGAAAAAATCCGATGGCATCATTTTATATACATATACACAATATTGAACGTAAGCATTACTAACTACCACAACATTTAAAGCAACATTGAAATGGACTACGCAAAACTATTTTTAAATATTTATCTCATAGCATTTTGAAATTGATTAATCTCGCAATACATAAGTTAATATTAAATCACAAAACAAAGTGGTATTATCGGTATACTTATTGTTCTAGCGCTCAGCGTTCACAATAGTATATTGTCAAAGCAGGTAACAATTAATCCCATTAATGCTTTATGTTAATGATTGCGCTTTGATGAGTCTTACCTGAGTAGTCTGTCAGGGTCCAAGTCTTTGCTGGACGGCAGCCGGCAAGCCGACACCACGATCACCCGGCGCCCCACAGCATCATCTCCGACGACCTCCACCAACCCAGTGCCTTCCAAATCATCGAAGTCCTCGTGTTCAAGAGAAGAAGCCGCGATCTACCACAAAATAACAACTTTAATTACTTTCTATTATGAAACAATCCTTTTACACACAAAAGCGTTTAAATACAATACATATATAGCTTAAAAAATAAAAACAAACAATTTTGAAAAGGTTCCGGAATGACCGGGTAAGTTACAAACCAATGGATCACGAATATTAAACAATAAATCCGACGCGAGAGAACTTGCACTAGCCCGCGCAATGCACAAAAAAAGTTTTCAACTTTTAATTTACGACGCAATACCTACTTCAGTTCTTACAGGCATCATATGACGCCGGAATAATGTGCCTATACTGCACATCGCGATGCTTGATTTGTAACTGCAAGAGCGAATGTGTTAAACTAGTTGCGACTGAAGCGTGGAGGCTGCAGGGCTAACCCAATTTAGGCCCGTGCGCGGTCTGGTGTCTGTGTAGGCTGCTGCTTCGTGAGTGACGCCTGACGCTTCGGACCCGTCCGCGCTGTACCCCGGCTCTAGAGTGTATGCTAGCAAAGGGTGCGCTCCCAGCAGCTACTCTGGGAAGTAGTCCTTCCTAACTCAAAGCTGGGCCGCTACTGGCATCCACGCAACGAGAGCCGCCCCCATCCCCCCGGCCCCTCAACTATACTATAAAACTGCTCCACATCCCACGTGTTTTCGAATTTATATCAATATCGCGATAGTTGATTGAATCGAGTGTTTCGCTTATGATTGATAATCACCAAAATGAATTTAAAGAACTTTAATACCCATATTTACGAAAATCCTAAATATTATTTTCGGGTCAACTTATTTATTTATGTTGACTTTATTGCACAAAAAAACTACAAATTAAAACGAAATTCACAAACGTAAAAAGTAAAATTGGCGGTCTTATCGCACAAACGCAATGTCTTGCAGACAACCATGTTGATGTTATGCGGTAGGCACCACGAAGAACGGTGCTACTTTTTAAGCATGCGTAAGTTCATCCTTGTACTTAACAAATAATAGCCCCAATTAAAATGCATTTACACTAAGTTTTAATTGATACCTAACCGAGATATATATTTTTTTATGCAATCAATTGATTTTCCACCGTCTCGTTCCGTGTTATTTGCCGAAATCGCTGCAAGTCTTACATCAATTTCTCATAAATTCTCACAAGCTGAGATCTGAAGGCACTATATTTTTTTCTTTCCGGCGATACTTAAGATTTCATCTGATCACTTAGATTTCCAGATGATCCTCAAATACACGCGACGGAAAACAACTAACAGCCGCTGCCAATAAACAATCCCAATCGAAAATATGCCGTTTTAGATTGACAGCTCAATCTTTTTTCTGATACTATATTGCCAATAATCAATCTCAGTAGTGCAAAAACTATGGCAACATGACAAGCGACTAATCGAAAAGTAGAAAACAATCCAGATTGACTTCAATCTAATTTTTTCGATTGATTATTGGCATCGGCCGTAAAAGGGAACTGAATTTTATACATGCACAATGTTGTAAAGGACGCCGTGTCCTCATGCATTATGAATATTTTTTCTAAACGTTAAAGCATGTAAAATGTCAAATATAGAGGTTAATATCGAATGTACTGCTTTAATATTGCTCACAAACAAAGGCATATAATTTAAAATTCTGAAATTCAGACCACCGTTACTCACTTGTATAATTTCGGAATAAAAAGTTTCCACTTAGCTGTTCCTTTGTCTACGGTTTTCTTCATGATAATCAAATTTAGCGTAATCACGTCGTGCAATTATTGATAGCCGATACACCCTTACAAATATCGATTATTTAATAATAACTTTAAAACAGGTCAACAGTAAATGTGTCGCAAAAAGTGCGTACTTTAACGCCGCACAAAATATTTGCAATTACTTGAATAATTTGCAGGTGTTTTTTATTAGCTGCGTTAGAGCCGCGACCGATAATGAAGAGGACTATGTAGGCCTAGGGCTATATTGTGAGTTATCATTGTTCAATGTCTGCATTACTTGAGAGGTGCTTTATAATCAGCCTGTATTGTTGTCCACTGCTGGACATAGGCCTCTTCCAAATAATAGGATGTGAGACATATTTACTGCTACTAACAGCCGCTGCCAATAAACAATCCCAATCCAAAATTTGCCGTTTGAGATTGACAGCTCAATCTTTTTTCTGATACTATATTGCCAATAAGCAATCTCAGTAGTGAAAAAACTATCCAAAAAATCAATCTACTTTAAGGAGGACCAATCCCAGTTTTGAGATTGCTCTTTGTATGAAAATGACAGTTTTGGCCTGCCAATGTACAATTGTCTGTGTTGACGTTTGGATGGATTGTTGAAAACTATCCAAAATTGCAATCTAACAATTTACACGTATTATTTATTTCTGAATGCCGAAATTGTTATAAAAAAAATATATAAAGTAATAGCTATAGCAGTGATTTGGAAGGGTTGGCGCAGCTATCCGATTAGGATACTAATAGCGATGGTGAAACTCGATGATGATGTCTTCGTTAAGACTAACCAGGACTAATTATACGCAGACCTTAGACGAAGCCGAATTTTCTTTCAAATTTAGGCTGTCCAAACCAGCTTTAGAATTGTTATTATACATATGAGAAGAGATTGCATCTTTTTAATTTTTTCAGGAACTATGTATGTTGTTGTAACTATACATGGGCATGGGGCTTCATCAATTTTTGTTGACGTTATGGTTGTATGCACTCGGCACAATGCTGATATCAATAGCAAACTTTATCGGTGTTTCTGTTTCTACTGCAATTATTTTATTTTACTTACTTAATATTTTTCTTACATTGAAAATCTTCTTCTTCTCCTTTAGCCTATATATTCACCCAATGCTGAGTGTAGGCCTCTTGTAATGCACACCAGGATGGTCTGTCCAGGGCAATCCTCATCCAGTTTCTTCCCGCCACGTAAACCAGGTCGTCGGTCCACCTCGTCAAAGGTCTGCCCCTGTTTCTATAACCGGTTCTTGGTCTCCATTCAAGTACTGCTTTACTCCATCTGCCATCATTCCTGCGGCATATGTGGCCCGCCCATTTCCACTTTCGTCGAGCTATAGTTAGGCTAATGTCTATGAGTCCGGTTCGTCTCCGTATTTCCGTGTTACGGACTCTGTCTCGGAGACAAACACCTAACATAGCCCGCTCCATGGCTCTCTGAGTTACTTGCAATTTGTGGAACAGTTGTTGTGTGAGCGTCCAGGTCTCGGCCCCATATACCATTACCGGGAGGACACATTGGTTGAATGCTCTTCGTTTTGGGTTCATAGGTATGTCTCCTTCGAAGACGTCAGAAAGCTTGCTGAACGCGCCCCATCCTAACCGAATTCGGCGTTGGATTTCTTTCTCCTGGCCGTTCTTATCTAGACTCACAATTTGTCCCAAGTAGACATATTCCTCTACTGCTTCTAGAGAGTGACCGTGTACAATAATGTGGTCGGCATCGGTTTAACATTGAAAATATTTTTTACAAATTATTTATTTTCAAAATCTGTATCGGCCCATATACGTCCCACTGCAGGGCACGGGCCTACTCTACAATCGATAATAGGATTGAGAGTAGTTAGGCCATATAGTCCACCACGCTGGCCTAGTGCGGGTTGGCGGACTTACATACCATAGAAATTCTTATAAATCGCTATGGTGTGCAGGTTTCCTCACGATGTTTTCCTTCACCATTTTAGTGCGTAGTGATTGATTTTATCAATACACACATGACTCCGAAAAGTCAGAGGTGTGCCCTGGGATTCGAACTATAAGTGCGTGGTGGCCTGTTGGTAAACGGACTAGACGCGGCTGCCCACATGTTCACGGTGGTCGCGGGTTCGAATCCCAGGGCACACCTCTGACTTTTCGGAGTCATGTGTGTATTGATATTTTCAAAATACTGAAAGGATATTTATATGCAATGAAAAATTCTGCGTAAAATATTAATTTTATAATTATGTCAATGGTTTTATGTCAAAAAAAATAAAATTGTCAGGAGGAAACGGATTGTTTTCAATCTACTAACAGACGCAAACGACTGTGACCTGGATTGTTTATTGGCAACATGGTTATAGACCAATCGAAAAGTAGAAAACAATGAGGATTGTCTTCAATCTAATTTTTTCGATTGATTATAGGCATCGGCCGTTAATGTTGAAATTATATGCACTGTAACCACGGCGGCGGCTGGGAGAGCATAAAGGTGCAGAATAAGGAACATAGAGTGAGGGTCACGGATACTACCAATGAAATGGACAATTTTGTTCAGCCACAACGATTTACCGTGAAAAATTTAAATGACCTGCTGGTGGTAGCATATTAATATCCGCTCTGATAGTGATAACCATACAAAGTGGTTAAGGACTGATCTTAATGATACACGTGTGTCGCGTTTTGGGTTTATATACGTACACTGAATTTGTATCTTTATCATCCCATATACTTCCCATGCAGAGTACCGGCCTCCCCTATAATCGAGAGGGGTTAGGCCGTAATGTCTACCACGCTGGCCTGGTGCGAGTTGTCGGATTTTTACATGCCGTAGATTTATTTCCGAATTGCTATGGTATGTAGATTTCCTCACTATGATTTCCTCCACCGTTATAGTGCGTGAAGATTGGCTATCAATACACACGACTCCAAAAAGTCAGAGGTGCGTCCCGAGATTTGAACCCGCGCCCACTGTAACATATTATATCCGGATAAAAGTAGACATAATTATACAAAAATATAGTATAGTACCTCAGTGTAAGCTTCAGGCCATCCTTCAGGGCCTCGGGCCAGCTCCTCTTCAAAGTTTTCCTCGATGGTGCCATCGCTGGTAGACCTATCCAATAGGTCGTCAGGAATGTCCAGCAGTTCGGGCGGCAAAGGCGCTGAAAACAAACCTATTACAGATATGCTGGGAACTTCGGTGACTTTGAACCTTATGACTATTTTTTTATTTGTAACAGCAATGAGGCAATTTTGTGTACTAATTTTAAAATTTAGAATCTTTTTTTATATGCCAGTAACAAATGGTTGTATTCATTGAATCGGTGGAAATCTATATTTATTTGCTATGAAATGTAGAATCGGAACAAGATCTGTTGTCAATACTACTACTAATAATAGACTAGACAAAACTGGAACAGGTGAATTATATAGTGCCCACACCGCTGACACCGAGGTGAACCAAGTAAAATGCATGTCATAGAAACGGTAGGGAACTGTCGCCTGCTTGGCAACTGATTTGTGTTTTAGTACACAAAAGAAAACTAGGTTTCACTTAGAAATTGTAAGTCAATTGTTATATAATTAATACCAAAATTAGTTCATCTGCAATGCTTGGCAGTCGTAATTAAACATAAAAATTGAAGAATAACTGGTTTAATTGTTAATTTCACCGAGTGTTAATAATACATAACAAGTGCTAATAATTAAAATTCGGCTTCGATATATACCGAACACAATGCTAGAATATAATCAATTTTCGACACTGACATTTCAGACAGGGAGTTTTCAACTAATTGGTTAACAAATAAAGTAATATTAATTTCATGTTTGCGTACATGAGTTATTTTATTAATAATACATACTGTAGGAAAAAATAAGGGTAGTGGAGGGAGGAATGATATTTAAGCAAGTGTCAATGGTAGTCAGGCTCTCATTTTGTTGGCATTTCGTCGGTCGGTGAGGCACATTGTTCGATTATAATATTTTTGTCATTTTTATTTGCTTTTGTCTTGTTGTTAGATTTACAATTAGTTTAGTGATAGATAGATAGAGTTAGTTTGGTTTTGATTAATTAGTGGCTATCTAGGATTCATTAAATTCAAATTGTGCAATTGTTAAATATTTTTGTTAATTTATTAAATTAATTTACGATCCGTGTGTAATATTATTTTTTAAAAAAAGTCCTTTTTGATCTAGTTTCCTAGATCAGAAGTGGGATTCTTACTTTTCCGGCCCATTTTTGGCTTGGCATAGTTCGTTATTTTTTTTTCGTTATTTTGACTACCCACGTGTAGGTTATATTTTTCATAGTTATTTCGTTATTGTGATCTCTAAGTTAGTTCATTGAATTACTTTAAATAACTTTAGTGTTTTTCAGAACGTCTGAGCAAGTCAATTATAGTTTGATTAGGTGCTGTGCATAATAATTTATTGTGTTCGTGTATTTTACGGGGTAAGTCCTTTTGATCATACTCAATTATTTTTGTGCAAGGATGTCTGAGGGTGAGCGTAATCGTAGTCGAAGTGGCCTTGATAATAATTCTCGCCGTGACCGCCGCGATAGTAGATCCCGCGAACAATCTATCGATGAGAACAACATGTTGAGACTTGAAATGAAAGCAATGATGTCTCGGCTTAAGGCGTTAGAGGCGAAAACAGGGGCTTTATCCTTACCGGGTCCATCATCAGGCCGTGTGTTAGCACACTCCCGCAACCGCGAAGTCGGAAACTTAATGCGCACTAGTGTCCGCGGTAGGCAAACATCGCGACAACTGCGATCACCGTCGCGAGAACGTGATAGGTCGCGTGACTCTCATTATCGCGCGTCCTGTAGCGTGCGTCAACTATCACCGTTAGGACGTCGTTCAGGTTCACCTTCGCCTGTGACTCGACGTCATACAATAACTCGCCATCGTGACCATCGCCGCAGTTCAAGACCTCATTCGCCGGTGCTGCCGATGCAGTCCGCAGACCATGAAGTAAGAAACACGGGCATACCATCAGATTCGGCACAGGCTAGTGTTACTGATCGCATCGTTAGCGCCATTTGCTCGATAAATGCAGCAGGCAAATCGACTCAACATTACTATATTTCAAACTTTGACCCAAATATACACAACTTTGATGATTGGTGTTTAGAAGTAGACCGCGCAAAAGTTTCAAATAATTGGACTGATTTTGAATGCCTTTCGCGTATAGGAAACTGCTTATTAGGGGATGCGAAATCATGGCTCAACGAGTGGGTCTCCAGTGATCGTAGTTGGACCAATTTTAAGAAGGAGTTTAAAACTCTATGCCCTAAAGTACCCGATTTCGCGGGCATACTGTTCGAAGTTATGACGAAAAACTCTGATAACTATTCGACGTACGCAGAATACGTACGCCGGTCGTTACTACGCTTACGTATAGTGCAAGGACTTAGTGATGAGCTCATATCAGCGATAATAATTCGCGGTATCACTGATCCGAATATCAGAGCCTCAGCAACGAATGCCAAACTACTACCAAATAATTTAGTCGAGTTCTTTTCGATCTACGTTAAACCTATTACGAGTAGCTTTCCCAAACAGTCTTCCACGTGCTCCGATTTGCGAAACGTTACAACAGGTAAACGTCCTATGGAGTATCCACGTAAACGCAATCTCAATGATGTTAGGTGCTTCTCTTGCGGTCAGTTAGGACATAGACAGGCTTCATGTAGCAAGAGACCTAGAGTTGAACAACCGTTAGAGGGTTCATCTAATAGTGAGAGGGCGAAGTTGGCGTCACTCGCGCTTGTACCATCTAGGTCTGAACCATGTACGTACTGTAGGAGACCGGGACATAAAGCTGAAACTTGCTTTGCTAAGCAGCGTGCTGACGCTTCAAACAAGGTCAATGTAAATTTTTGCAGCGAGTCTGTCCAACCAGGGACGTCATAACAGCCGTAATACAGAATGTGCCAATCGACGTTTTAATTGATAGCGGTTCCTCTGTTTCGTTAATCTCATCATCACTGTTAAAACATTTTAATTGTTCGCGCACACCGTCATTTCGGGTTTTGAAAGGGCTAGGTGATCAAGAAATTGAAAGCACTTTTTACGTTACGCTACCTATTGAATTTGACGGCTTGACTCTTGAAGTAGATTTGCATGTGGTGTCTTCTAAATATATGAACGTATCGGTAATAGTAGGTACGGACGTTTTAAACAGGGAGGGTGTTAGATACGTACGTACTAAGGATTGCCAGTTACTTGTAAGAGCTATCGACAACTCGGAGACGGTGATGAATGTTCAATCTGAGACTTCAACACCAATTAATACACCTTTGGTAGATGATGATTTAGAAAAGTTACTGGGGATAATCGGTCAATTCTCTCAGTACTTCATTACCGGGACTGCAACTTCATCTGTAAACACAGGGTGCATGTCAATTAAACTTAAAACCAGCATTCCTGTGTATTACCGACCATACCAGCTATCACACGCTGAAACGCTTCGTGTTCGGGACATAATAAAAGATTTACTTGACAAACGGATAATAGAGGAGTCTGAGTCTGACTACGCGAGTCCAATCCTGCTGGTTAAAAAGAAAGACGGGTCAGATAGGATGTGTGTAGACTTTCGTAAGCTAAACGAGATCACCATCAAAGACAGATTTCCGTTGCCACGTATAGATGATTGCTTAGATCGTTTGGGTAAAAACAAATACTTTACATCCTTAGATATGGCAAATGGCTTTCATCAAATTCCTCTGGATCCTGAGTCAATACCGCTTACGGCATTTGTCACGCCGGAGGGACACTATCAATATCGAAAAATGCCTTACGGTTTGGCGAATGCACCAGTGGTCTATCAGCGTATAATCTCTAAAACCCTTCGCGAGTTCATAAATTCGGGGGACATCCTTGTGTACATCGATGACATCTTGATTATGAGTAGAACCGTCGAACAGGGCTTAATTTTACTTAGTAGGGTTCTTGATACGCTGACAAGGGCTGGTTTCTCTATCAATCTGAAGAAATGCTCATTTTTGGCCACTAACATAGAGTACTTAGGTCGCACAATTAGTGAAGGTCAGGTTAGGCCAAGTCAGGAGAAAGTGCGGGCTTTGATTGACTCACCCGAACCGAAAAATGTGAAACAAGTAAGGCAATTTCTGGGGTTGGCTAGCTATTTTAGGCGATATATAGCTGGATTTGCTCAAAAAGCTTCCTGTATTGCGGCACTTACCAAAAAGGGAGTTAACTTTCATTGGGGTACTGAACAACAGGCCGCTCGCCAACATTTCATAGATTGCCTTACAAGTGAGCCGGTACTTGCCATCTACGATCCTTCATTGCCGATAGAAATGCATACGGATGCAAGTTCCATTGGTTACGGAGCTGTCTTGATGCAAGTCCATGACGGGAATCGCAAGCGAGTGGTATCCTACTTCAGCAGACTCACCCAAGGGGCTGAGAGTAGATACCACTCGTACGAACTTGAGACCTTGGCAGTGGTGAAGGCTCTCGAGTATTTTAGGCACTATCTTGTGGGTGTACACTTCACCGTGGTTACTGACTGCAACGCATTAAAACTTACTCAGCGGAAGAAAGACCTATTGCCCAGGGTGGCCCGGTGGTGGGTATACCTCCAAGACTTCAATTTTAGTCTTGAGTACAGAAAAGGTTGTCTCCTCTCTCATGCGGACTACTTTAGCCGGAATCCGGTTAACGTATGTACCATCAAAAAACCGTCAAATTGGGCACAAGTTGCTCAGGCTGCTGATGAGGAGACGCAGTCACTAAAACAAAGACTGGCGGATGGGCAGCTGGATCCAAGTCGTTATATTGTTAAAAACGACATCCTTTATGTTAAACTCACACCTACTGGTGAAACTCCTAAACTTTGTTGTTTTATCCCAAAAGGACATAGGCTCAGCCTCATGCGCATTTTTCATGATGAACATGATCATCACGGGGTCGATAAAACGGTAGATTTAATCACAAAACATTTTTGGTTTCCGGGGTTAAGAATATTCGCTCAAAAGTATATTTCCCATTGTTTAGTTTGCCTTTCTCACAAAAAAGTGGCGCGGGCCCCTTTACAGCCAATTCATTCATGGGAAAAACCAGACGTACCCTTTGATACCGTGCATATGGATGCTTTAGGCCCTCTGCCAGAATCTGACGGCTACCGTCATGTGCTTATTGTTATAGACGCGTTTTCGAAATTCTGTTTATTGTATCCCATGTATCGACAAGACTCTGACGAACTGAAACGACATTTTACGAACATGATCTCTCTCTTTGGGACTCCAAAATTGATCGTCGCTGATAGGGGACGTATGTTCCAAAGCATCGATTTTCTTAATTGGGTCAAGGATATGGGATGCAATACTCATTTTATAACACCAGAGATGCACCAATCCAACGGACAAGTGGAGCGTTATTGTCGTACCGTGCTCAACATGGTCCGTATTGAGTGCAACCATCGGCAGCAGAGGTGGCCAGCGGTTATGTGGAAGCTACAGCTGACCCTGAATATAACTAAACATAGGACGACGCAATACTCTGCCTTGAACTTGCTTATTGGCATCGAAGCTGCCACACCACTCATACGCAATTTGATACGGGATATAGCTATTGAAGGCTCCAGTGGTAATCGAGAAGCCCTTCGTGACATGAGCCGTCAGAGGGCATCTGAACATCTTCGTGCCAATCAAGCCCGTCAAGACGCCTACGTTAACCAGAATCGTAAGCCAGCGCACAACTTTGCCTTACACTCCCTAGTCTTTGTTCGCAAACAGGCACAGTCAACCGGGAAGCTAGACTCGTGTATGCGAGGACCATATCGAGTAGTAAAGATACTCCCGCATGGTCGCTATGAGCTGCAGCTACTAGCTGGCTCATACGGCAAGTCGACCCAAGCGGCTGCGGAATATATGGTTCCGTGGCGGGGAGAATGGACTCCCGATGTGTGTTCTTTTTTCTTTGATGGTGAGTTTTCCCTTTATTTTTATTATGCTTGTGATTTGAAATCTTACTGGAGACTTTGTTGAGACTTTAAATCCACTAACTGACAGCCATTATATTTTATTTATTTTGTTGCAATAATTTTTATGATGAGATAAGAATCTTATATCGACTCGTGTTGTTTAAGGTGAGCGTTTGTCTTGGAGTGCATCAGACACGTTATCTTAAGAACCAGGTCCCTGGGCCGGGGATAACCATTAGTCTTGGAGTGCATCGGACGGTGGTTATCCTAGGGGGGACTCTGAACCGAGTTAACCAGTTGTCTTGGAGTGCATCGGACACTGGTTGTCTCGTGGAGCATTTTGGGTTTGGGATAACCGTTTGTCTTGGAGTGTATCGGACAGGTTATCCCAAGGGGACTCTAGACCTGCGATAACTGTTTATCTTGGAGTGCATCGGATACGTTATCTCAGGGGGTTGAGTCTCTTGATATAGGATAGGCGATTGTTTTGGAGAGTACCAGACATGCTATCCTAGATTGCTAGTTGTTCTGGATCTAGGACGTTAATAGATCATGTCATTGTTCGGATTGTGCCATATTTTTTTTCAACCTTGTCTGTACAGTGTTAGATGGTTGGATTCATATATTAAGATGTTTTACACCTATTTTGCGTAAGCTTTGAAGAGTTAGCCTACTGTGCAATAATTATCTTCATCGACACATTGTTTAGCTGGAAAAGAGATCTGTGGTTTTATTTTCGTGTTACAGAAGCAGATACTGAAGGAGATGAGTTACCTCCTGCTGTCGACCTGCCTCCCGATGTTGAACAACATGTGGAAGAGACCGAGCCGCAACCAGGTTCTTCCGGCATACAGAGACTACCAGAACTAATTACGAACGAAGAAAGTTCCTTGCCCTCTCTGCCAATTCTGGACACGGATCATGACAGTTGAAGATAAAGGAGTCCGGGGACGGTCTCCTGTCAGGAATAGCCGTGTAGGAAAAAATAAGGGTAGTGGAGGGAGGAATGATATTTAAGCAAGTGTCAATGGTAGTCAGGCTCTCATTTTGTTGGCATTTCGTCGGTCGGTGAGGCACATTGTTCGATTATAATATTTTTGTCATTTTTATTTGCTTTTGTCTTGTTGTTAGATTTACAATTAGTTTAGTGATAGATAGATAGAGTTAGTTTGGTTTTGATTAATTAGTGGCTATCTAGGATTCATTAAATTCAAATTGTGCAATTGTTAAATATTTTTGTTAATTTATTAAATTAATTTACGATCCGTGTGTAATATTATTTTTTAAAAAAAGTCCTTTTTGATCTAGTTTCCTAGAATACAATAAATACTTAAATGGTAAAAGGGAAATAAGAAATTTTCAGTTATAAACCAAATCAACAATTTAAATAACAGAAGGTAGTTTTGCGCTTCAATGTTGAATATTCCAAGGCTTTGGAGTTTGGGACTTTATTGGACTACGGGTATGACTACGAAGAGACTGGAGGACTGGACTGGACTGATGGCAGGTAGTCAGAGCATATAGCACATTCAATGCATTTTGTCAGTATTAATGGATTTCCTTATTAATTTTCTTATTTGAATTTAATAAGTGACAATCTTTAAAAAGTTTATACGGTCAGGCGAAATATTGTAGAAATACGCACGTCACGGCAAGTCCGACTGCTACCGAAAGAGAGGCCAGGCGGTAGTTAGTGACTATAACTATACTATATACCCAGTCAGATCAGAAGTATTGTCACACAGTAAAAACTATTCTTTTTGAATGCTGGCCACAAAAAAGTTTATTGAATTCGAATTTCGAATTGTTCATGAAAATAAAAATGTATACTTTTTAGAATTTTACTCATTTTTAAATATGGAGTGGACGCTTAAAGAGGACCGTGTTGCAGTTATTGCGTTGCATTGTTGCGGTTAGGCGCCAATTCAAATTTTTGACATACTGAAAAATTTGAATATAACCAAAAGATTCGTTTATCGTACCATCAGACGATACAATGAAGATTCTAGTGTAGATGACAGGTCAAGAAGTGGTCGCCCTCGGTTTGTTAGGACTCCAGCAGTGATAAAAGCTGTGAAGGCGCGAATTCAAAGAAATCCCAAACGTAAGCAGAACCTGTTGGCCCTTCAGATGGGGTTAAGCAGAACCACGGTAAAAGGGTGTTAAATGAAGATTTGGGCTTCGGGCATATCGAAGAAAAACAGGACATCGTTTGAATGCTCGTCTAATGGACCTGAGACTGAAGAGATGCCGCGCTTTATTGAAGCGGTACGCGGGAAAAAAATATCGGGAAATTCTTTTTTCAGATGAAAAAAATTTTACCGTAGAAGAGAGCTACAACAAACAAAATGATAAGGTGTACGCACACAGTAGTGAAGAAGCGAGCAACCGTATTCCGCGTGTCCAACGAGGTCATTTTCCATCCTCGCTCATGGTATGGTTGGGAGTTACTTATTGGGGCTTAACAGAGGTACATTTTTGTGAGAAAGGTGTAAAAACGAATGCAGCTGTGTATCAAAATACAGTCCTGACGAACCTTGTAGAACCTGTTTCTCATACCATGTTCAATAACAGGCACTGGGTATTCCAACAAGATTCGGCGCCAGCTCATAGAGCGAAGAGCACACAAGACTGGCTGGCGGCGCGTGAAATCGACTTCATCCGGCACGAAGACTGGCCCTCCTCCAGTCCAGATTTTAATCCGTTAGATTACAAGATATGGCAACACTTGGAGGAAAAGGCGTGCTCAAAGCCTCATCCCAATTTGGAGTGACTCAAGACATCCTTGATTAAGGCAGCCGCCGCCGATAGACAACTGGCCGCGCAGGTTTAAGGCCTGTATTCAAAATCACGGAGGTCATTTTGAATAAACTTTAGTATCATAAGAATCTATGTTTTGTTAAGTTCATTTTGGTATATAAATGGTTACATAATGAATAAGCTTGTTTCAATTATTTTATATTAAACATGTGACAGAATTTATGACCTGACTAGGTACGATACAACGCAACTAAAAAGGTTGCAAAAAAACGCACCATTTTTTTTCCTCTCGTCATATTTGAGAGATAAGTAAATAGATTTTCCTAAAATAAAAAAGTACACACTTGTATTTTTAAGGACGCTATGGAACGCAAAGGTTAAAATTCTTATTTTATCAATTTCGATTTACCACCTAAACAAGATATTTAAATCATCCCAAATAAATATCGACTTGTTTTTGCATGGCGTCTGTAGTCGCCAGTAAAAGTACCACCAGGCTTCGTTTTCGGTGGTAGTATTGATATGCCCTGTATATACTATTGAGCCGTAAAGTTATCATTGTAGTCGATTGTCCTTGAAGAAGACTATGAATACATGCAGTATGACTAGAACTTGCCCTCCAAGATTGACAAGGGTAGAGGTAATGTTAAAGGCACGCCACTGTTGACTCGGACAATGAATTTACCATTACGTCTGATTTACTATAACCTTTACTGGCCACTCACGGAAGCCTGTCTAAATGTGGTAAATTTCAAGGGTTATAACCATTATATTCCAGTTTTATCTGGCCTTGACTTTGTCAGGCGAACCTATTATGCTATTTCAGTTGGAAATCTAGAAATATTGAGAGGATAATTTGACATAGAGATAGGCTTGCTCCCTAACACGTTTAAGGACGGCCAGTTATAGATTGCACTTCTGTCATTATACTTCTGCTTAAGTCACTTACCTTGTGAATTTAGAAAAGTAATAAGTAACTATTTTATGTAAGAAAATTTTAGGAAAGTATTTACAACTAGCTGTGCCCGCGACTTCGTCCGCGTGGAATTTAATAAAAACTTTATTTTTCTAAAATCAAAGATTTTTTCTAATATAAATGTACCCTAAGTTACTCCTTATTATATCAGCTACCTGACAAAAAAAGTCCCGTCAAAATCGGTCCAGCCATTTCAGAGATTAGCCGGAACAAACAGACAGACAGAGAGACAAAAATTTTTAAAATATCATTTTCGGCACAGGTATCGTGTATATAACGATATGTAGTTGGACATTTTTTTTTATTTTCACTTTTAAAACAGACACTTTAATTTTATTTATATGTATATGTTATGGGCCAAGTGATTAATGCGAGCAGTATTCATAATGCCCGGGCAGTATGAATATTGCCGAGCCATATTGGGCCAAGTGATTAATAACAATCTAAACTCACCAATTTATCACATAGCCCGGGCATTATGAATATGGCTACATGATGATCGGGCAATGTAATTAATAGGTGATTTTTTACGTGGTGGGCTGCCGCATTCTCGCATCTGCGATAGACCCATAAATAAGATAGGTTGAATTGACCTGCTTATGTATGTTTAGTTGTTTTTTAACGTACGAAACATTATATTCAGAAGAAAATTTGTGTACCCACTTTATGGATCAGTTAGGTCGACTGTGCCCCAAAACCGACTCGGGACACCCCGACTTCACGTAGTCTTTTGGCTACCGACCCTAGAGTGTATATAAAAAGCCGGAGGCGCGGAGGGAGAGCAGCCCCCGCCCGCTGTAACGCAAGGCGAAGCTGCGGAGGTGAGCATGGGTGCCTATCTTTGTTACGCAAGGGCGAAGGGGCTGAACTTCCCGTAGCGCCGGTGACGATGCAGAAGCTAATTTGTATTGACAACAAGTGGTACCAGGGGAGGTGCGACACTCCCCCTCCACTTCCACTCCTCCCAACCCACCCCCTCATGCTGCCCTATTCTAAATTCTACCACTTCGGCTCATTGTTTTGATTTTGATTCGCTTTACATCACTCTGCCCAATAGGCACTTGGCATTATTTATAATGCCCGGGCAATGTGATAAATTGATTGGTTATAATCACATTTCCTGCTCTTATTGGGCATTATGAATAATGCCCGATTAATCACTTGGCCCATAACATATAGATGGAATAATTTTGTTTCTCCGTTTGTTCTAGATCCTGGAAAGACATATTGGACAGTCAGTATTTGGCTACGACAATGGTCGTTTAACGCCCTCTGAAGCGACCTGGGATGCACATATACAGGGTATATCAAGACGCTACCGAAAACGAAGCTGAGTGGTAATTTTAGTGACTTCAGACACAATGCAATTAAATTTTGTGCAAAAAATTGTGACTTCTTTTTACTTTTTTTCTATTGTTTTATTAGGGTGGTGAATACATATTTTTTTTCATTAATATTAGTGTACACCGTTTTATTTTTAAAGACATTATGGTTATGGTATGCAAGGCTTTAAATTATTATTTTAACAAAAACTATGAATTTACCACCCAAACTCGACGGTATTTAAAAATTAATCAAAAAAATATGTCGCGTTTCTTTGCGAATTTTTTTGTTACATTGTTTTTGTAGTCGCTAACAATACCACCCGGCTTCATTTTCGGTAGTAGTCTTGTTATACCCTGTATACGTACGTGCATATGTATATGTTATGGGCCAAGTGATTAATCGGGCAATGTGATTATAACCAATCAATTTATCACATTGCCCGGGCATTATGAGTAATGCCAAGTGCCTATTGGGCAGAGTGATGTAAAGCGAATCAAAATCAAAACAATGAGCCGAAGTGGTAGAATTTAGAATGGGGCAGCACGAGGGGGTTGGTTGGGAGGAGTGGAAGGGGAGTGTCGCACCTCCCCTAGTACCACTCCCATGAAAAGGTAACGCACTATTCCTGAGAAATATCTATTATAGCAACCTAACCCTCAAAACACTTGTTGTCAATACAAATTAGCTTCTGCATCGTCTCCGGCGCTACGGGAAGTTCAGCCCCTTCGCCCTTGCGTAACAAAAGATAGGCACCCAATGCTCACCTCCACAGCATCGAATCGAATCATCAAGCATCGAAGCAGATCAAGCGTGCAAGATCTTCATGTCACTTCAAAGTTTTGCTAAAAAAAGCACTACCTTCGTAATGTTACTTAATATTATGTATGTATATAAACCTAGTCAGGTCATAAATTCTGTCACATGTTTAATATAAAATAATTGAAACAAGTTTATTCATTATGTAACCATTTATATACCAAAATGAACTTAATACAGTAACTTGATACAGGCCTTCAATCTGCGCGGCCAGTTGTCTATCGCAGCACGCACGAGGTCCATGTCAATATCGGCGGCTGCCTTAATCAAGGATGTCTTGAGTCACTCCAAATTGGGATGAGGCTTTGAACACGCCTTTTCCTCCAAGTGTTGCCATATCTTGTAATCTAACGGATTCAAATCTGGACTGGAGGAGGGCCAGTCTTCGTGCCGGATGAAGTCGATTTCACGCGCCGCCAGCCAGTCTTGTGTGCTCTTCGCTCTATGAGCTGGCGCCGAATCTTGTTGGAATACCCAGTGCCTGTTATTGAACATGGTATGAGAAACAGGTTCCACAAGGTTCGTCAGGACTGTATTTTGATACACAACTGCATTCGTTTTACACCTTTCTCACAAAAATGTACCTCTGTTAAGCCCCAATAAGTAACTCCCAACCATACCATGAGCGAGGATGGAAAATGACCTCGTTGGACACGCGATATACGGTTTCTCGCTTCTTCACTACTGTGTGCGTACACCTTATCATTTTGTTTGTTGTAGCTCTCTTCTACGGTAAATTTTTTTTCATCTGAAAAAAGAATTTCCCGATATTTTTTCCCGCGTACCGCTTCAATAAAGCGCGGCATCTCTTCAGTCTCAGATCCATTAGACGAGCATTCAAACGATGTCCTGTTTTTCTTCGATATGCCCGAAGCCCAAGTCTTCATTTAACACCCTTTTACCGTGGTTCTGCTTAACCCCATCTGAAGGGCCAACAGGTTCTGCTTACGTTTGGGATTTCTTTGAATTCGCGCCTTCACAGCTTTTATCACTGCTGGAGTCCTAACAGACCGAGGGCGACCACTTCTTGACCTGTCATCTACACTAGTCTTCATTGTATCGTTTGATGGTACGATAAACGAATCTTTTGGTTATATTCAAATTTTTCAGTATGTCAAAAATTTGAATTGGCGCGTAACCGCAACGATGCAACGCAATAACTGCAACACAGTCTTCTTTAAGCGTCCACTCCATATTTAATAAAATAATTTAATTAAAAATTAAAAGACCGACTTCAATGTGCATTACAAAGTAATAAATAATATATATTTCATTGTGCTAGTACACATTGATTAATTTTCTTATTGACTAGACTAGCTAACAAATCTTAAATACGTAATATTTTGAAGGCGGGTCGCCAAGTGCCGAACTAGAACAAATTTAAGTAATGTAACACAGTTGAATATTACCTACTTGTAGATGTATCGTTGGCGCTCAGTTAGGTCCACATGTAAACTAGAAACAAATTAATTTAACATATTGATCCTACGTGTACATTTGTTGAAATTTTAATAGAATTAATATGTGTCATATGTGTGGTCTAATTTTAATGTATTGCATACGATCAAAGATACAGTGGTCAAGGATTTCAACTCCAGGGTACACCATTGACTTATTGAAGTCACTTGCATATTTATATACAATTACTTTAACAGTGATAAGAATCATTGTAAGGAAAGTATAAGAAAGGGAAGGGTTGTTAAGTTTGTATGTTTCCCTCGATTGTAGATAAGTCCGATGCTCAACAATGTTGATTAAGAGCTGATATATTAAGGACGGGCGATTTTTCTATTAGTTATCCGGACAGGGACTGGAATTTGCACCCGATATGACTATAGACTCTCGCCCCCAATCACACCGAGGGACAAAACACGCAAGGCGTATCGTGGGTGTCCTGGTTGATACCAGGAGAATCTCTGCATACCCCTTCTGGGAAAATGGCGTGAGTTTATAGAGATTAAGACAAATTAATATTGCGTGTTTTTCGCTAGGATGTTTTACACAAATTAAATTTAAGTGGAGGTCGTCGTGTTCGTCACTTGGCGACCCGCCTTCAAAATATTACGTATTTAAGATTTGTTGGCTAGTCTAGTCAATAACAAAATTAATCAATGTGTACTAGCACAATGAAATATATATTATTTATTACTTTGTAGTGCACATTGAAGTCGGTCTTTTAATTTTTAATTAAATTATTTTATTTATTACTTTTTTGATTTCATAAGCATTGTAATGATGCCAAAGGTAATCATATAATGAAAACTGGAATCAATGTATATAAAAAATGAACCATTGTGATTCTTTATAATTTCAAAAACGAAATTAATATTTTATGATTTTTAAGGAAGCTACACTGTAATTTCTTTTTATGATAAAGAAAATACTAAAATCGGCCCAACCTGCTAGAGATATTGAGTACACTTATGCGTGGTAATCATTCGTTACCCCCTCACCTCTACACCTTCTTCACTTCCTATTATTTCTATAATAAAACACATATACTTAACCTAATGGACGAAAAATCATTGCGTTTCTGCAAAGTTTTGTGGAGGTCTGCTCTCCAGATATGTACCTATTCATCAGATCATCACCATATTTTATGTGACCAACATTATGTGTAATTCGTTCCGAAGAAAAGTTATTTAAAATCATTTATTTACTGTCGCAGATATTAAGTATTTATCCCCCCCTTCCCACACCCCTTTCTACTCCCCCCCCCCCCCCCCACCTTGTAGTAATAAACTCATACTGAACCTAATGTAAAAAGAATTATTGCTGTACTGTTCAATTTTGAGGAGTTCTGCCCTTCAGGTCCAAAGACATTCATCAGGTCTTCACAATATTTTTTTTGGTATAACCTATCATATAATACTCTTCGAAAAAAAAGTTATTTTTAAGTCGGTTAAGAACTGCCGAAGATATTGAGTATTAACAATATTACCTATTTTCTACCCCCTCATCCCCCACTCCCACCCTTTTCCCATTTTCACCCTTTGCAATAATATACTTATACTTAATCTAACGCAAAAATAATTAATGCTGGACCATTTCATTTTGAGGAGTTCTGGTCGGCAGATCCTAAGATATTCATCAGGTCTTCACCAATTTTATATGGGACCAACTTTTTGAAATCGGTCAAAAATGAGTAAAATTCTAAAAAGTATACATTTTTATTTTCATGAACAATTCGAAATTCGAATTCAATAAACTTTTTTGTGGCCAGCATTCTAAAAGAAAAGCTTATACTGTGTGACAATACTTATGACCTGACTGTGTATATATTCACTTTTGTGTGTTTATTCTATCTTCAATATATTATAGTATACATTTTATTCTTTCTGCAATATCCTCTAGATTTTCTTTATTGTGTACCGCCAACTTCTTTTGATACTATCCATATGAAGGTTGTCTGGAAGAGATCGCTCTAAGGGATAAGGCCGCCCATTGTAATACCATGATTCTTATATTTAATATGTCTGATTTTGTGTGTTTTTGTATCTGGGGGCACGGCAGTGCCCCCTCCAAGTCGAGCTAAAAAGCGGCACAGCCGTACTATCCTTTTCTCGAAGCAATTCAGACCATTTTCAACCCCTCATAACTTCGTTGTGGTTAAAGCAAAAAGCCTGAATTTTCAGTTACTAATTAGGCATTGTGTAAACACGGTATATTTAAAATTTCATTCAATTTGAACCAGTAGTTTAAGAATTATAACTTGTCAAACTTTCGCAATTTTGTCACTCACTGACTGACTGACCGATCATCAAAAGTCTAAGGTACTTCTAGCAGATATAGAACCTTCAAATTTAGAATATAATTAGTGTTTAGTGTCTAAAGTAAGGAAAAATTCAAACATTTCATAATTTTTGTCTAGTTTTCTAGATACACCAACTGCGTGAATAACTTTGTAATCTCATATAAATGTATAGGATTACAAAGATATATTTGCAGTTAATGATTCGTTGTATCCGTATATAATGGAATAATAGTTGTAGATTGGTATCTATATATATATTATATATGAGGCATAACAGGAGGGGGGTATAAAGAGGGAAAGGGTGTATTCAGCCCATTAAACTGTACAACATTCCTCTAGAAAAACATGACAAAGATAACCTTGCAAATAAATAGACTAAATAGCTCGAAAACAATAACCATGAAAGATAGAACACTAATAATCAAATCCGCTATATTTGTCATAAATTGATACCTACAAAAATAAGAAAAAACCATAAGACAGAGGCTTTAAGAAAAATCATTATATATATTCTAGAAATAAAAAGTACCGAAAAGGAATAAAGTAGGACTCTACAAAAAGACGTGAGATCCCACCAAAAACATCCTGTAAAAAAATTCCAAGTCTCGCAGCTCAGTTTTTCTACCGCAAAAAGTTGTGAGATCCATGTAATACCAAGTCGATTAATTTATTTAGTCCTTGATTAAGGGACGTTCTGTATAAAGTTATTACGTAAGTTATTATCATATCAATATTAAAAATTCTTTACGTTTTAAATAAATAGATCGACTTGGCCAGTAGCCTTATGCATAAATTGTACGATACATTATGTTTTCATGCGATGGCGAATGTCACTGCTTCAATTTTAAAGGTGTGCATGTACAGTCGTGTCGATGGAGAACTTAATATATTATTACATAGCAAAACGACGACTAGCAAAAAAAAAACGACAGCCAGTAGGCCCGTTTATTGAATCTAACCTAGATTCAATGTGTGCTGTGCGGAGAATTTGTTGTAAAGTTCAGTAAATTAAGAGAAAATAAAAACTCATTTTACAAATATTTTAAAGTTTCGATACCGATCTATGACGAATTATTTTCGAAACCGGTACCATATTTGCCTATCTGCCTTAAATCTCTCAACGATTATCAATTATCGATTACCTCAGCAAAACCACCCGGCGCAAAACCTTTACTGGTCCCTTTACCCCAATTGAAGGGACTAGTTAAGAGCGTTTATACCTTCCGCGCGCTTTTTGGCTTAAAAACAGGACTTTTCAAACGAGTTAATAGCCACCAATAAACAATTTAAAGGAAAAATAATTAGTACTAATTTTAGAAAAGGTTGTCATCTAGGGATTTTGGTGGAAAACATTATAGATTGATGGATAATTTGTGAGTACTATAAGGATGACTGAATACAAGTTTCGTTATTTAGGCTTTAAATGGCAATTTAGAAGCTTAAGATATCCGAAATCACTAAATATAATATGAAAATAAGAATATTATCAGACTAATAAGACCCTTATGGAGGGATTTTGCTGAGACAAAAAAAACTTTTTGTGTTTAGTTCGTGAAAAATAAAAATTTAAACAATGCGAAATTATTCAGAAACTCTCGTCAAGAACATACCTAAAGAGTGCCTATAAAATCAGAAAGTAATTAAGTTATATAAAATGTCTGACGAGGAGCCAAGCACAAGTACGAGTATAAGAAGAAAAAATATTTACAATATTATAGAAAAGAATGGGAAAAAGAATTTCCAGGTTGGCTGCAAGATAGCCGTAAAGGCGAAAGCTATGCCTATTGTAAGAGTTGTAATAAAGATATCAACATCACATCAGGAAAAGACGCTATAAAGAAACATAGTTCTTCACAAGCACACTCAGTATCATCAAAGAATATAAAATCACAACCGAAGATATCATCATTTACTGTGACCAAAACTCAAAAATCTGATATACTGGTTAAGCAAGGTAATTTTTTTTAGTAATTTATTTCACTTCTTAGATTTTTATATTATTTTGTTTTCTACTAATCTATTTATATAAGCAGTGCATATAATTATACCCTATTCGCTGCTAAATATACCTACGTAGTTTTAATTATTTATTTTTAATTTCAGGTGAAATAAGATTAGCCTCGTTTGTTGCTGAACACAATCTACCATTCACTATTATGGAGCACCTACCGAAGTTGATGCAAGCCGTTTGTCATGATTCAAAAATAGCAAAAGAAATAAACTGCTCTTCGACCAAAACTCATGACATAATTGATCATATTATAGGTAAAGAAAGTTTCATTAATTTATGTGAATATCTAAGGCAAACTAAGTTTTCGCTTATTATTGACGAGTCCACTGATCTTAGTACAACCAAACACTTGTGCTTAGTTGTGAGATATGCGAAAATTAATCGCTCTTATTCCATTAGAAGAAGCTAATGCAGCAACCTTATTTGAACACATTGTAAACTTTTTTAGAAGCAATAATATTCCATTTAAAAATAGTCTAATAGGTTTTGCATCTGATGGGGAAAACGTAATGATGGGACGTAATAATTCTGTTGTAACGTTGCTGCAAAATGAAATTCCCAACATTTTTATACTTAAATGCGCCTGCCATTCGTTTCATCTTTGCGCGTCATATGCTTGTACCAAATTGCCACGCTTTATAGAGGATCTTGTTAGAGACATTTACAATTACTTTTCTTCTAGTCCAAAAAGAGTGGCAGAGTTTAAAAATTTTCAAATGTTTTGCGACTTAAAAGTACATAAAATACTCCACCCCACTCAAACACGCTGGTTATCAGTACATGCAGCAGTGAAAAGAATATTGGAACAACTCTCTGCTCTAAAACTATTTTTTATAGATCAAATCTCTAACAATGATCATCTTTTAGCTGCAGAACATATATTACTGAAGCTCCAAGATCCAACTACGATATTATTTTTGGAATTTTTAAATTTTGTATTACCATTATTTACCGATTTAAATAAAGAAATGCAAGCGGAACACCCGAAAATTCATAATTTATATGAAAAAATAACTGTAACATTAAAAACTATTTTTGATTGTTTTTTAAAAAGAGAAGATTTAAGTAGCACTCCAATCGAAAATGTTGATTTTAAGAATCCCAGAAATTTTATGGATATTGACGCCGTATACTATGGTGCTGCTGCATCTAATACACTACTAAGTAGTTCAGAAAATCTAAACTCAGATCAAGTAAATTTATTTAAATGCAGATACCTAGATTTTTATATCGAAGCTTGTAAACAAATAACCACGCGTTTTCCATTAAAGAACAACCCAATAAAAGGTTTAGACATTATTGATCCAAAAAATGTTAAAATTGGCAAAACTACTTCGATAGTTCCTGTGAGTAGGCTCTTTACCAATATTATTCACAGCAATGATTTCCAGGAAATTGATACAGAGTGGCGCATATTAAGAAATTGTGAACGAATCAAAACATTTCCTGATGATGTAGAACTATTTTGGAATGAAGTTAGTTTATTAAAGCGTGGTGATGAAACTCAAATGTTTCCATTGTTTACTAATTTCATTTTTAATATTTTATCACTTCCCCATTCATCCGCTAACGTTGAACGCATATTTTCACATATTAATCTTTTAAAAACAAAACAGCGGAATAGACTGTCTACTGAAACAATCACTAGCCTATTACATTCAAAACGACTCTTTAATACAGCTAATTGTTATGATTTTGAAATTAATTCCAAGATGGCCTCGGCTATGGCCAAAGAATATTGGTACCATAATAAATAATTATACATAAGCGTGATTGTTATAAATTAGTATGTAAGTTTTTAAAAAAATAAACGAACTAGATTGAATATTGTGTTTTTTTTTTCAAATACCGATTTTGGGTAGAAATATACCGATTTTAGCTGGCAACTCTACCGATCTCGCTCTATGACGTTCGAGACCACTGAATTCAAATCAGACCGCCGCAAGGCCTGGCTGCAGTTGATTTTTGTCGTGCGTAGTAAAAATAGCCACGCGTGGACTGCAATTGCCACATCTTAGTACTTTGTTTTTTTAATTTTTAATTTTTATATAAGATAATGGGATGTAATTCCGAGGCTAAATTATGTTATGTATTGTAATATAAAATTAAATATATTTCGTAATTGTAAGGGGTTGTAATGCCCCTAACTCTATTCATGTGTTCGTACAAGAAATGATTAATAAAACGTCCGTAGCGTCTACTGATTGAACACTGATTTGATTGCAACTTAACAATGTAATAATAACGAAAATATGATTAGTATCTAAATTTGTATTGTTCATTACTGTGCAAGCACAGTAATGTTTGTCTTCTTATTATGCAAATAAAATATTTTTATGATATTATATTACCAATATATAAATCATAAGTTACATTTCAATTGAATATTAGAATTTTGAAGCGCACGGATCAAAGTTGGTTAAGCTGACTGTATAGCGAGCCGACGCGATAGCTCTACGCACACAGCTTTGGTCGCTTATGTGTTCAGTGGACAATAATTTATTTCCAACTCCTCCTATTAATTTCACTTTCTGATTAATTTCGTTGCGGGTTAAAGACAAGTTAGACATTCCCGGAGACTCGCCGAGCTTCAATGCTCGGTGTCATTACATTGCGTGCCACTGTTGATCCTGGCTCACAGGAGTTACAGTGGTGGGTGTGAGGGTGGGACAGTCTCCAGAAAAAAAACGTAAGCTTATGTATAGATAAGTTGTCTAAATATTTAATTCAAATTTAATTATATATTAGGCAGTATTGACTAAATTTTTAATGAATATAAACTAGAATAGGTAACCTCAAATGCTAGATTTGAAATAGCAGTCTACACCCAGATGCATTTTTAGTATGCCTACACATATTTACTCCCGCTCGCATGCACACACACACTCACGCAAAGGAGCACATTTTTCACCTGAATTAAACAATCCTTTATGAAGGGTAAAGAAAATGTTGAAAAGTATAACGTCCGCCCACTAACCGTAGCAGTTTCCAGAATTGTTTACGTGGAGCCCTGAATAGAAAATGCTGGGAAAGCGTCTCTCAAACCAGGAGGTCAAACTTGCTAGGAACTAATGGTCGTGATTGTCACTCAACATTTCCACTATTTCTACTTGAGTGGTTAATTCTTAATGGCAAATCCTTTATCAACTAATACCGGCATGACCTTTATCATGAATATACCGCGTATTTCCTTGTTTACAAAGGAAACATTTCCTTTGAGACTCAGGATATATATTTAAAAAAGAATGCGTTTCAGTAAGACTCGTATTCGCACATCAAAGGATGCGGACTCTATAGCGACTCCTCTTAGAGACTAAGATTCCTATTGCCTACTGAAACTTATACTAGCCAGGATGACAATGGTACCCATTTGGTTCATCCGAGCTATGAAACGCGAAATGATCATGAAGATAGTAAAAAAGCTTATTGAATAAACCACACACACTAGACCGATTTATGTTGGTTAATTTAACTTTTATGTTTAAATTTGAAGATTCTAATATAATTTTGTTTTGTTATGATAGAACAAAAATCTAATTAAAACATAACAATAGAATAATTTCAATTGAAATTTCAATTGACATTGTATGATATTCACTTCAAAGTCTTACACGTGTACTTGATAAAGTTGGCATAACTCGGACTGACGGACAATGAAGTGACCTTATAAGGGTTCCTCTTTGCCGTGTGGAATATGCAACCAAATAAAGATGTAAAACTTATAAAAACTGTTCAAAGTAACCACTGAAAGAGAAAATCTCGGAAGATTAAACTTTTACCTTTTAAAATAACATTGGAATCTGCAAATATTTAACAGAGATTCATTTTACATGTTTAGGTATAATCAAAATGTGCAAATAATTCGTTAGAGGCTTTTATGGATATTTTTCGGTACCGTCAATCTCCATTTTGATAATAGAATCATTGCAACTGATGTCGATCGTCCCACGCCACTCAATTATACAGATTTCCACACGTGTGGTGTCAGTGACGGTGTGACGATGGCGCCCAATAAGCGTCTAGTAACTAAGTTTGCCACGTACCAGGTTTGCCGCCATTTCGTTACAGTACTGTGGCCTTGAATTCCGAACTTTTTGGATAATCTTGCGTTCTCAGTCATATTTTTATATCCACACATAAACTTACTCCTTTTGCCCAGAAGGGTAAGCAGAGGTACAACCAGGGTAACTACGTTTGTCCTTGTATTTCCCGTCCCACAATGTGATAGAGGATGAGCTTATCGCCATATTGCACGCAAATTCATGACTAGCACCGCGTAGATAATGATTACAATCCAATAACACTCTACCCGACCGCGGATTCGAACCTGAGAGCTGAGCTTTGCAATAAAATTCTAGAAACACCTATGCAGTCAACTTTTTTATTCGGGCGCAAGGTGGCTTCAGTACTATAACGTCTAAGTTTATCAATTGGCAACAACATGTTATCTCTAGCTATTAGAAGGAATTATACTGACCTGTATAACTACTTCATCACACTATAACAGAAGGAATAATACAAAGGAACTCTTGGACCGGTAAGCAGATCCAAAGCTTAAAGGTGTAGAAGAAAAATAAATTGATAAACCTCTTGGTCCGGGATGTAAGCGACCATCAAAAAAATATTTCCAACTCCTCCTATTATTTAACTTCATGATTAATTTCGTTGCGGGTTAAAGACAAGTTAGACATTTTCGGAGACTTGCTAAGCTTCAATGTTCGGTGTCATTACAATGCGTGCCACTGTTGATCATAGCTTACAGGATTTGCAGGTGTGAAGTAGGGACAGTCTTCATAGCGACCACAAAACATCACAAAGCGTGTATTTAGTCTTTCGAGGATAGAAAATATGCTGAAGATTGCTGATTAGCTTAGGAAAAACAAATGACATATGAATTCCAAATGGTGGTCGGTTAGTGCAATAATAGTGCTCTTTGATATCCATACAAAAAAAATCTGAATTGAATCACGTTGGTATTTTAGTACGTGGAATAAGCAATAAGGTAATTTTACTACCCAGGGATAATATAAATCTAATGAGTTACCTTTCAAATTGTATTAATCAAACTGGATGGAAAGTATGAAAAAACGATTGATCCTATTAAACTAGAATTGTGATCGAAATATTATCTCAATTATTATTTATACATTTCCTAATGGTGAATCATTTAAATAACAGGTGTAATATTAGTTTACTAACTTTTGCATTCTAAATGATAATGAGTCATTATCTCCCTCATCTATTGCGATGTCATTGTGTTGCACAAATGCACAAATACCTATATCTCACATAGTAATGATATGAAATTTTTAATATTAGTCATCCGATAGCATAGTTTATCTCATTCTGATTACAGCGCTATGCATACATTAATTCAGTGATATTTCACTTTAATACTGACTCACCTATTTAACCAAAATAAAGCGCGGTGAACCGGAACCATATTTAAAAATAAACATAATATCTTAAAGTAATTTCGTAATACATTTACATATCTTCTACCTTAACGGTTTAGTGAACGCGAAACATGCGAGCCATGACGTCACGTAAAAAAGAATTCTTCAAGAGTCTGGAACATCGCTATTGGAATAGATACGCAAGGAGATTTCCTTTATGGAGGCTCTCCTTTCTGATACGTTGCAAAGCATTCAAAAGAACTGCCGCCGATAATATCTACCTCTTAGCATATAAGTCGTGTACTTAGAAAAATCATATTGGAAATTGTGGAGATTCGACGCAAAAATTATTAACATACCAGGTACCCGTAGAATTACCAGCGCTTAGCTCCTTTGAGCACCGCATATTGCTGAGCTAAGGCCTGATTGCAGCTGCAATATCCCGCATTATATTGAGTCCTAATTATCATCTTTGTTTATGTTTTTCTTACACATTGTTTTGTGTTAATTAAAGCCAAAATAAACGTTTTATCTATCTAACTATGTATCTTTTGACTTCAGTTGGAGAGTTAATTAAGCGCTATTCAAGTAGGCAGTTAAGAAATGACATAAATTTCTAGCATTTGCACTTACGCTATTAGCTCCGCTATAGCGATCAAAGAGCCTATTTTTATAAATACTCATTGTATTCCGAAAGTAACGCATCCTTGCCGCCACGTGCATGCTCAGAAATAGGTTTTACTGACCCGTAGGAGAGGAAAGTCAAAAGCCTGCCATGATAACCTTTCTTTAAGGTAAATACGACTAACATAATTATGTCTTGGGGGTTTCGGTCGAGCGTTTGCTGCCTCATTGAAGTTGAACCTTACAAAGAATCGGAATATCTGAATTCTATCATTTTCGGGCGGCCATAAGATAACAGGATAATATAATAATAATAACATAACATAATACGACTATCGTGGACCATGGGGGCGATGCTCTGACTGAAGATAACCCCAAGAAGGAAGCGGCACGCCGCGCCGTGACTTAAGCCAGTTCAGAGGACCTATATGCTAACAGGCGCTCAAACCAAACTAATGATGGTGTACTTCAGATTCCGAGACGGCTTATAGAATGTCTTAAAATTGCACAAAGTTGTTGTGGAATAGTAAGTTATTCTTGCTCTGAACCCTTCGTGGTCAAGTTAATGTCGGCGAAGGCAACCGAGAGTTTTTATAAATGTCTATGTGAATATTTTGCAAAAGAACTAGTCCAGCATCAACATTTGTTCAGAGCCAACGTTAATCACTCGCATTGGTTCAGAAAACATTTAGCAGCGTTTTATCCTCCCCATCTTTGTTTGGGGGAAAACCCATAAATAGGGTCTGGTCGAAATTTGATGCACAAATAGTTCAGGTGTGTATGAAATATAGATTACAAAAAACCTTCAACATAAATTGTATACCGAGCGAAAAGTTAAAACCAGTTTATTTCAAATAGAAAAAAAACGGTAACCTGGATACATTCTACGGGCACACTGCATCTACAAACGGCGTGTGTAGTGTGAAATTCATTTTGCTCCGTAGCATCGATACCTATGTTCTACATGGATTTTATCTCGTTTCCGACCTATAAATACTTGTATTGGTAGTATTTTATTATTGAATATTCAAAGTTAAATAAATCTTCATATCAATTATGTCCAATTTATCGTGTTTTTAATTGCAATTAGGAGTGCAATACGTACATATAAGCAAAATTGTCATTTAATTTTATTACGTAATTCCCACTTATTGAAGATAAGCTTCGCGGATGATGGCTTTCAACGTAATTACATTATATTTTAATAAATCCCATCTAATTCAGAATAAATACGGAAAACTAGAACCATGCTAAGGTACCAATGTCACGTTCCTTTATTTACCGTCGACTGAATTCCACGTGGATATCTTGAGCACTCTAAACATTCCGATCATTTCCTAGATGTCGTGAACTTGAACCTTATTGCTTTCAAAAGCTAATTGACTCCTTAACATGCACTCCGAGGAATTACCTCAATAGAAAATGAGCTAGCGAATTTATCAGCGAAGCAATATAGAAAATTTCTTTAAAATAGAGAGAGAGGTAGAGGTATATCATAAAACTGGGAAAATATATTGTGGGAAAGGATATATTAAAGACATATTATAAAAAGAATAGTATACGACTCGCACGATACAATCGGAAAATGCATTGTCTCTATCGAACATTAGTTGAAAACGCGCAGGGCGTGCTCCAGCATGAAGTTGAATGTTCAGTAATATTGTAATGTTCAACGTAGATATGCCAATTATTTATAACTTAATAATTCTAGTATCGTCACAGGTTTGTTTTTTTGCGCAATAAATATGTATAATAAATATAAATATACAGGGTGATATTGACACACTTGTACTTATTTTAATCCACATGTTTCTCATCAAAAATTGTGATTTTAGTTCGTACTATTTTTGCGCATCCCATATAGATACGAGTATTTTTACCGCTTAGCTGAACTTCAGTTCAGTTCGAAAACTTATCTGAGATATAAAAGACTCGGTATTTATAGGGGTTGATCAATAGCCTTGAAACCTAAAATCGCGATTTTTAACAAAACTATCAGGCAGATTTGTTCAAACTTGGTACAATGTTACCTGGGATGGTTAGGAGCATGTGGTTTAAATTAAATACCAGATGTCAATATCACGCTGTATAATATTTGACCCAAACGCGCGAATGATTTGAGTACGAAAACACGAGTAGCAGTCTAGTTTTATTGCTTGTATCTTTAAGCACGCTGACCCAACAGATGCGATTTTAATATCTTATATCATAAGACCTATAAGAAGCGTTTAAATCAGGTGGCTTACATCGCTGTGGGGGTCTGACATGAAAAAGCCTCATACACCGTCTTTCGATGATACGTAGAAACCGCCGAATATATGTTGCGTTAGTATTTGGGTTTCATTCATTTAGACTGACAATAAAAGAGAGTACAAAATAAGTTTTCTCTCGCTCATCGTCTTTGTAAGAATCATACCACACTAAACGTACGTGACGCTTATAAAATATGCATCAAATGAACGCACGCTACAATTACACGAACCAAGACTCATTAGGTCAGCGTGGTAGACTATAATTATGGCCTAACCACTCTCAATCGTACTCTCGATTGTAGAGGAGGCTCGTGCCCTCGAGTGGGACGTATACGGGCAGATACAGAACGCAAACTATTCTATTATATTTAGGATTTTTCACGATCAACGGCGAACCTTGGGGACATCCATAAAGTTGATAATTACTGTTTCAAAGCTAAAGTTCAATCGCATTCGAGATTTGAAGGTCAATGTCAGTATGAAATGATGTATTACCTTTATATTGGAAAAGAGTTTCTGTAATCAATGCGAAAGTTTTTGGTTTTGTATTTTTGTTACTCCTTCAAACTCTAATGGCAAATTAGAGTGGCCTTTGAAATGAAAACTTACATCCTGACTCATATGAGAAATTTTCTCCCGGTAATGGACTCATCAGCGCAAGTTCAATATTGTATGGGAGACAGCGGTAGGTTTCATTTTTCATCGTATTAAATAATTGTCCTAATACTGCTTTTTTTTTTCAGATTGTATACATTCCTGCACACAGGAGTTACAAACTCTATCACAAAACTATTGCCTAAGTAGTTAGGAAAAAGTTTTGTGTGTGTGTTCTACTGTCCGATAAAGGAAGGGTCTATTGTTATAAATGGCGAAGTACATCACCATTATCAGTCAATAGAATCCCGCGTGAACGATTATACCACGAGACAGCGAGGCATAACAAAACCCCGCCATGATAAGACACAGGAAAATAAAACCATAATTTTTTAAATTAGTAATTCTTCATCATATTAATATTGGCTTTTTTGGCTTGAAAAAAGAACACATGACTTGTTCCCAATCTTTGTACCACTAGTCCAATAAGTCGGTTGAATACAATACTAGTCATAGTAAAAGATATTTAGTTTTGTAACTCTCTCGCTCTCTTCAGCCACAGGAATCGCACTGTCAAGTTTTGTAACTAAACGGAAGAAATTTAAATTGAATATGACTAATTCCATTTGGTTGTAGTCAACACAAGTTATCAAACCCAAGCACATGGCAACTACTGATGAATTCATTACTCAAACGTAATAGTGATTCATCAATGAGTAAATATAAATATGATTTAGGTAGTTCTATGCAGTGTGTAAACTAAATTACAAAGGCATGATTATCACTTGCCTTTATATCTTTAGAACATTTCAATCAGATTTAATAGGAAATTAATGTATTTTTTGATATAGTAATAATTTAATTTCATCTTGACGACGAATAGACGGATGTTCAGTGAAGTCTCTGTGATCAACAGGGTGAAAACCGGCAGTGATCACCGAATCGTTAGGGGCACATTGAATATCAACGTCCAATTAGAAAGGCGTCGCTTGATGAAGTCTACGCTCCGACCTACTCGCGCCCATATCCAAAACCCCGAGAGCTTTCAACTCGAGTTGACAAATCGCTTTGATTGTCTAAAAGAAAACCTTGTAGTGGACGAGTTAAACAGCGGTTTGGTAGAAGCTGTCCATAAGGTGGGATCCAAGTATTTTAGACCTCGCCGTAGAGATAGACCACAAAAACTCTCGATCCAGACTCTTGACCTCATGGCCGAACGTCGATCTTTGACGCTGCAGTCTTCCGTTGACGCCGAAGCATATCGGCGGCTCAATAGACGGATCTGGAAGTCCTTGCGACACGATGTCCGTGCTCGCAATACTGTGACCATTAAGGAGACAATTGAGCGGAAAGGAGGCTCCAAAGTGTTTGCAAGAGACTTGTCTGTTGGGCAAAGTCAGTTGTCTAAGCTGAAAACAGACGATGGCCGCGTGGTATCGACGAGGGCAGAGGTATTAAGAGAGATCGAGAGGTTCTACGGACAGCTTTACACCTCGGTTCCCGAACCTACTGTTAGGCTGCTCGGCCGAAGACCCGAGAGCCGAGTTAATCCGACACTTTAGCGATGATATCCCGGACATCAGCCTGTTTAAGATTGAGATGGCCCTCAAACAACTTAAAAACAACAAGGCGCCGGGTGAGGATGGAATCACTTCAGAGCTTCTGAAAGCGGGCGGAACGCCGATACTGAAAGTCCTTCAGAGGCTCTTCAATTCCGTTCTCCTCGAGGGCTCAACGTCAGAGGCATGGAGCAGGAGCGTGGTGGTACTGTTCTTCAAAAAAGGTGCCAACACTTTGCTGAAGAACTACATACCCATCTCGCTCCTGAGCCATGTCTATAAGTTGTTTTCGAGGGTCATCTCGAATCAAATCGTCTCGAAGACAGGTCTGATGACTTGCTGCCTCCCGAATAAGCCGGTTTCCGAAAAGGCTTTAGTACCATAGACCATATTCATATGCCGCTTTGTTTAGCGTTTGTGGACTATGAGAAAGCCTTTGATTCGATTGAGACCTGGGCTGTGCTACAGTCTCTTCAGCGGTGGCTCATATCGGTACATCGAAGTGTTGAGATGTATATACAACAACGCCACCATGTCGGTCCGAGTACAGGATTAGAGCACGAAGGCTATTCCACTACAGAGAGGCGTGAGACAGGGAGATGTCATATCTCCGAAACTGTTCACTGCCGCACTGGAAAATGCCTTCAAGCTCTTGCAGTGGAAAGGATTCGGCATCAACATCAACGGCGAGTTATTACTCACCTTCGATTTGCCGACGATATCGTAGTATTGGCAGAATCGCTGGAAGACCTTAGCACTATGCTCGAAGAGCTCGAGAGACTCTTAATCGAGTCTCCCAACAGGTGGGTCTTAAAATGAACATGGATAAAACGAAGATCATGTCGAATATCCATGTTGTGCCCACTCCTATTGGAGTTGGGGGCTCGATTCTCGAAGTTGTAGACGAATATGTCTATTTAGGACAAGTGGTCCGGTTAGACAGGTCCAACTTCGAGAGAGAGGTCAATAGTCGAATCCAACTCGGTTGGACAGCGTTCGGGAAACTTCTCGTCCAAAATAACTCAGTGCCTAAAATCGAAAGTCTTCGATAGTTGTGTGTTATTGATGACATACGGCACCGAGACGTGGCCTCTCACTGTGGGCTTCATTAAAAGGCTCAAAGTCACTCAACGAGCCATGGAGCGGGCTATGTTCGGTGTTTCCCTACGAGAACGAATCAGAAATGAGGAGATCCGTAGGAGAACCAAGGTTACCGACATAGCCCATAGGATTGGCAAGTTAAAGTGGCAGTGGGCCGGGCACATAGCTCGTAGAACCGATGGCCGTTGGGGCCGAAAGGTTCTTGAGTGGAGGCCACGTACAGGCAAGCGAAATGTCGGACGCCCGCCTACAAGGTGGACGGACGATCTGACTAAGGTTGCAGGAAGTCGCTGGATGCAGGCCGCTTCCAACAGGCCATTGTGGAGATCCTTGGGGGAGGCCTATGTTCAGCAGTGGACTTCCTGTGGCTGATATGATGAATAATTTAATATCTTAGTAGGGATAATTTCTAGACTGCCCCGGTAGCGTTGTTATTCTACGGCACGATAAGAAAGCTGCGATCTCGAATTTGAATATCCGGTCGGGCAGTTGGATTTTTCTAATCAGTATCAGCCCGGGGTCAGAAATTTGTGCCCGATATGGCGATAGGTTCGGCCCCTATTACATCGTGCGATTGTCCGAGGAGATATGTGGATGCTACATCTTCTCTACCTACCCCTTCTGGGAGGAAGGGGTGAATTTTTATATGTATTTATGTAGGTAATTCTTATGCGGTCAAATATGTTGTGAAGACAGTAAGGTCGCAAAAAAAACCTAGCTTCAAGAAAACTTCGCAATAAATTACTTTATAGAAACGTTTTCTAGTTCTATTTTTATATACTTTGCCGAATGCCCAATTCCCATTTCCTATTCCCATCGTTTTTCGTTCCCACTAACCTCGCGGTATTAAACACCGATAACACATCTATGATCCAAGCCTTGTGGATGTTCATGAGCGGCAGGGATGATTTACCATGAGGTATGATAGAGGAAAAATATATTTTAGAGCAAAGCTTTTATTTTCTGATAATATTTTGATTTAATTGTTAATACGAAGCGTCTTTTCGGACTTCCACACTCTTACTACACGGTACGCCAACATTTCTTTACTACCCCGATAGTAATTGCCTTAGATTATATACTCGTCTAGATGACACATCACACCTCACCGCACGGCTCAAATAAAGTCTAACAAATTTGGTAGACTCGCTTCTCACGTACGTCAGTGTCATTTGAACTACATATGGATAACGTGCTCCCGAAAAATAATTAATTATGCCGGTTTGTGCTGTCGAATTGTATCGCAATTATGTGGGAAAACTATATAATAATACCAATATCACTTTCTATAGGTAACGTTATTGTTAAACCACTGTTATTTGAAGAAAACATGAACTTTTGATTCCTTATTTTGATGATGAGTTTCATTGGCCAGGGTTGTCAATTTATTACTAGGAAGATTTGTTGAAACTATAGGAAATAAAACACAAATATCATTACATCATATTTCGATCAGAAGAACAACAAGAAAATGGCATTATTTATTTAATGAGTAAATAATAACTTACCTACACAATATGAATGAAACCCACGACCTCATGCACTTCATAGTAATTTTGTTAATTCTTTCTAATATTTTTTAGACTTCCTAAGGATTCCGTACTAACAAATTGCTGGAGAGACATTACACAGCGGAAACAAAAAGAAGACCATTCGTAGCCTCACTGGACTTCAGTCATGTGTTCCGAACATTTTACTTATGATGATTTATATTTTACAGAAATACAGATATCGGATAACAGCCCAGGCAATAAATCCAAAGAGTTAATTCTATTCGGAAACAAACACTAGGAGATGGGTTGAAACATATTTTATTTAACCTATTTTGTTTATCAAATAATGGGGAAAAGTTAAGTTAATAATCTGGAGTAGGCATCCCTAAACACACACACCTTGACAGTTGGATTACAATAATTACACGACCGGTACTCACACATATCAAAGAAAGTGAGGACAGTTTTAGCGCATCGTTTGGTGCCACTGCTTAATCTAGACGAGATCTAAGAGTAATTGCATTGTCTTTATATTACCTCCTGGCGACAAACTTTAATTAGCATTATTACAATAGGACTATTTGGACATAAAAAAAACATCGATCCCCATTGAAATCGAAGTTACCATGGTTGTAATAAAGATGATAGCAGTATTGACTATTTTCCATAATCTTCACCCACCTTATTACTTGCATGTTTTCATATCGTATACATTGTAGAAAGATTTCCTTTATGATACTATGAACATATCTGATGGCAAATATTATGGAGGCAAGACATCTCTCAGGTATCCTTAGATTGGATTTTCAAATGCAAATAAAGATATAATTTATGGATTTTCCGTGGCATTTGCGATTTTGCAGTGCAACTGCACTATCAATAATTCAATTTTATCTGAAGCTCCGTTGTCACTTGACGTCTATTACTGTAATTCACTCTTGAAATTCTATTTGTTTATTTAATTTTTGTATAGTATTTTTACTTTCAATGTGTTTGGCTAGTGATTTAAGAGGACGTTGCACTTATGCCTTGATTTCTTTTAGTTTGATTGCCTTATAAGTTAGCGTAAAGCTAGTTAGCAAACCAGAGGTCGGAGATTCATTCCCAAAGCGTACAACTTTTAACTTCTGTATCTTTATGAGTTTTATAATAATATATAATAATTATGTATCGCTTACTATAACGGTGAAAGAAACATTAATGAATAATTTCGTCTAAAATTCTAACAAATCTAAAAAAATCGGCGTAGTGGACAAGAACCATAACCACAGAACAGATGAATATGGTTAGAATGGAAATACAAGCGTTTGACGCGTCGCAAGGTGGTGCATAAAGGCAGGCGTCCACATCTCCGCATCGTAAGTATCAGACGCATCGTATCAAACGGATCGTAGTATTCTTTGTATAGGAATTCATACAAGTGCGTCCACTGATCATTATAGCACGGATCGCATGAATCGATGTATTCCTATACAAAAATACTATACGATGCGTCCGATACTTACGATGCGAATATGTGGACGTCTTCCTTAAAAAGCATCACTGCCGCGGAACGGATGATTTGTCAAATCAGTCGTTGTCGAAATGCCTTGGAGCGTGGTGCTCCTGCGAAATAAAGTAAAAATGCAGATTTGTGCTATTTTACCTGGCAGTTCCAATATTAAAACGTCGAATATCAATAGAGGAAGAATTTTATACCGCTATTCAAACCGATTTTATTGATTTTCACCTTTATTTCCAAAAATTGCGGTTTATAATTATGATATTTTGAAGAATTCGATAATTTGATATAGACTACAAGCCCGTGGCAAAAAGTGATGGGTCAAATGAACCACGAGGAGACCTATTTAGTAAGATATAGGGGCTTAAAATAATAATATTCAGCACTATGCCGTCACTTGTAAGCTGTCCGTCTGGATGCAGATGAGACTTCAAAAGTACAGGGAGAGGGTGTATATTTTGGTCATATATTTTTGTACGGCATTTCTACCATCGATAGGTCCATGAAAAATAATAAGAAAACACGTAGTGCCGTACAAAAATAGTGCGCCACAAATTTAGCAGAACGTTAGATATTCCGGAAATTTTCTTGGTAAATTTGGTCATTTGATTTTATACGGCATCGTTTCCATACAATTTCAATACCTCTTCTAATCCATTATTCCGCAACGCCGTACAAAAACTATGCGACAAGGGAAAAAAATCGGCGGTTGCAAACCACTCCCCTTCAGTGGTCCGGGAGGTGATTTGAAAAAGTACGGCATCGGTTTCATAACATTATGTAGCACTCAAAAGAACTAGTTAAAAACATGCCGTCAAAAAATATAGTTCATTTGAATGTATAAAATCAATAATACCTAAATTTATCATAAATCTAACCTTGAAAGCTGTAAGGTCATTTGATCCTGTACGGCAACTACTTTTTTAACATTATATTGCTAAATACAATTGTAATATAACATTGCCATTCAATAAAAAATGTTCTAAAAGAAATTGAGAGGAAAACAAAATACGACTTTTTTCATATTACTTGTAAAGTTTAAACTATCGTAGGTTAATGAAATACAGCAACTTTCTGAATATTATTGTTGTTTTAAATAGAACCTAGGTAAATGAATCGAGAAAAAATGATGCCGTATATTTTAATGTAGATCATATCTTTTTGCTGACTAAAATGACACTACCATTTCAGGGGTAACTTTATGGTCATCGGATACTGTACGGCATCAACATATTTTCGAAGAGAACAAGTGTTAATATGTATTAATCATTATGCCGTCTATTTAAAGCGAAACTGAGGGTATATTATATCCAAAAATTTAAAACTATTGATCTCAGTATTCATATTCTTGAATAATTTTCAATGTAATCTACTTTATACATGGACATATATTTTTTTAATTATCTTATTTTCTGATGTTTATTGATATATATACAAAAATGAAAAACAAATAGGAACCGTCAACTGCCCTTTAACGGGAAATAAAGTCTAAAATACGATCGATTTTTATGATATTTACACATATTATCGTAAAAGTCGCGGGTTCGAATCCCATAGCACACCTCTGATTTTTCGGAGTCATGTGTGTATTGATAGTCAATCACCACGCACTAAAACGGTGAAGGAAAACATCACGAAGAAACCTGCATACTATAGTGATTTATAAGAATTTCTATGGTATGTAAGTCTTCCAACACACACTAAGCCAGCGTGGTTGACTATATGGCCTAATCACTCTCAATCATTCTCTCGATTGTGGAGGAGGCCCGTGCCCTGCAGGGGGACGGAATATGGGCTGATACCGATCATAAAAAATCCCAAAGAATGTTGTAATTTTTAAATATTTTACTCCATTTTTTTTGTACAAATAGTTATCGAAAATTTTTAAAAGTTAGACAAATTCATGATCTTCATGTCTGTGACATTCTAAAATGTACTTTTTTATCAAGATAATACGACACAATTTGCGTGATATATTTTGTGAGAATTTGAGGAGGTGAAATTTGCTAGGCAATGTCTGGACACCATATTGCACAATTTCAATAAATAATAATAAATGATTAGGGTGGTCTCCTTAGTGACATAAAACAATGAAACAAAATATGTAACATCTTATTTCTTTTCCAAAGTATGTATAATAAAATAGTAAAAAAGCAACTAATGTAGGTAGTGAACAAATAAAATATTCTTAAAATTATAGCAATAGTACGAGTACCAACACGTACTAGGTCAGCATAGTGGACTATACGGCCTAATCACTCTCAATCGCACTCTAGATTCTACAATCGAGATTACAATTACAGGGCACGGGCCTATTCTGCAGTAGGCTCGTGCCCTGCAGTGGGAGGTACTCGTATATGGGCTGATACGGAGTACGAGTTAAATAACTTTTCATTAAATTTTTCATGGCGACCACTTAACAATATATTCCATATCACAACTTTTTATCAATATGAACATTGAGATTTGTATGGAATTGACTTTTTATGGACTATTGCAATAAAAACAAATAAAGAATCTAAATGCCGTCCAAAAATTTTCATACTAAATATCAACTTAAAGTATATAGTTACGTGGATTTTTCGAGAGTGTTTTTCGCCCTACAGAAGTTTGGACCAAAAAAAATTAACAGCATGTGAAAAAATGTTATCTATGCCTAAAATACTTTCAAAATAAATTAATTTCATGTTGCGTCAAATCACCCCCCTGACCACTGAAGGGAAGTGGGTTACAACCGCCGATTTTTCTTCCTTGTCGCATGGTTTTTGTACGGCGTTGCGGAATAATGGATTAGAAGAGGTATTGAAATTGTATGGAAACGATGCCGTATAAAATCAAATGACCAAATTTACCAAGAAAATTGCCGGAATATCTAACGTTCTGCTGAATTTGTGGCGCACTATTTTTGTACGGCACTACGTGTTTTCTTATTATTTTTCATGGATCTATCGATGGTAGAAATGCCGTACAAAAATATATGACCAAAATATACACCCTCTCCCTGTACTTTTGAAGTCTCATCTGCATCCAGACGGACAGCTTACAAGTGACGGCATAGTGCTAAATATTATTATTTTAAGCCCCTGTATCTTACTAAATAGGTCTCCTTGTGGTTCATTTGACCCATCACTTTTTGCCACGGGCTTGTAGTCTAATAGACGACATATCAAAAATATACATTGCTAATTACGGGTACATACAATGCACGCGAATGCCAAGTTCCTACACAATGCATACGACTCATTTTTGACCGACTTCAAAAGAGGAGGTAATCAATTCGACTGTTTTTTTTTTGTATGTTTGTTACGCGATTACGCCGGCAATTGTGAACCGATTTTGAAAATTTATTGTTTGTCGGAAAGCATGATATACAGGGTTGGTCCCATACAAAATTGGTGAAGACCTGATGAATATCTTAGGATCTGCCGACCAGAACTCCTCAAAATTAAACGGTCCAGCATTAATTCTTTTCGCGTTAGATTAAGTATAAGTATATTATTACAAAGGGTGGGTGAAAATGGGAAAAGGGAGGGGGTGGGGGGGTGAGGGGGTGGAAAATAGCTACAATTGTTAATACTCAATATCTCTGGCAGTTCTTAACCGACTTGAAAATAACTTTTTTGTCAAAGAGTATTATACCGGGTATCTCAAGACTGCTACCGAAAACGCAGCCGGGTGGTAGTTTTAGTGACTACAAACACAATGCAACCAAAAATTTCGAAAAGAAACGCGACAATTATTTTTTATGATTTTTTATATATCTTCATTTTTGGGTGGTAAATCCATAGTTTTTGCTAAAATAATAATTTAAACACTTTTATACCTTAGATTATCTATTAATAAAAGGGTATACATTATTATTTTAGGAAAAAATGTATTTACCAAACAAATATGGTCATAAGAAAAAAAAATACAAAAAAATCGTCGCTATTTTTTGCAACTTTTTCTGTTGCATTGTGTCTGAAGTCGCTTAAACTACCACCCGGATTCGTTTTCGGTAGCAGTCTTGATATACCCTGTATGATAGGTAAGACCAAAAAAATATTGTGAAGATCTGATGAATATCTTTGGACCTGCAGGGCAGAACTCCTCAAAATTGAACAGTACAGCAATAATCCTTTTTACATTAGGTTCAGTATAAGTTTATTACTACAAGGGGGGGGGGATGGAAAGGGGAAAGTAGAAAGGTGCGTGGGAAGGGGGGGGGGGATATATACAAATATAAATACTAAATATCTGCGACAGTAAATAAATGATTTTAAATAACTTTTCTTCGGAACGAATTATACATAATGTTGGTCACATAAAATATGGTGATGATCTGATGAATAGGTACATATCTGGAGAGCAGACCTCCACAAAACTTTGCAGAAACGCAATGATTTTTCGTCCATTAGGTTAAGTATATGTGTTTTATTATAGGAATAATAGGAAGTGAAGAAGGTGTAGAGGTGAGGGGGTAACGAATGATTACCACGCATAAGTGTACTCAATATCTCTAGCAGGTTGAGCCGATTTTAGTATTTTCTTTATCATAAAAAGAAATTACAGTGTAGCTTCCTTAAAAATCATAAAATATTAATATCGTTTTTGAAATTATAAAGAATCACAATGGTTCATTTTTTATATACATTGATTCCAGTTTTCATTATATGATTACCTTTGGCATCATTACAATGCTTATGAAATCAAAAAAGTAATAAATAAAATTATTTAATTAAAAATTAAAAGACCGACTTCAATGTGCACTACAAAGTAATAAATAATATATATTTCATTGTGCTAGTACACATTGATTAATTTTCTTATTGACTAGACTAGCCAACAAATCTTAAATACGTAATATTTTGAAGGCGGGTCGCCAAGTGACGAACACGACGACCTACACAAAAAAAATAATTTGTGTAAAACATCCTAGCGAAAAACACGCAATTTTACACGCAATATTAATTTGTCTTAATCTATATAAACTTACGCCATTTTCCCAGAAGGGATACCCCTTCTTCATTTTCCCAGAAGGGGTATGCAGAGATTCTCCTGGTATAAACCAGGACACCCACGTTACGCCTTGCGTGTTTTGACCCTCGGTGTGATTGGGGGCGAGATTCTATAGTCATATCGGGTGCAAATTCCAGTCCCTGTCCTGATAACTAATAGAAAAATCGCCAGTCCTTAATATATCAGCTCTTAATCAACATTGTTGAGTATCGGACTTATCTACAATAGAGGGAAACATACAAACTTAACAACCCTTCCCTTTCTTATACTTTTCTCACTATGATTCCTATCACTGTTAAAGTAATTGTATATGTCACCGTTAAATTGTGAATACCGTTAGATTATAATCTATCTCGCGAGATTGTGAACTGTCGAAAGATTGTGAACCGTAGGTTAGGTTAGGTTAGGTTGAACAGTTTCACTACGATAGATTATAATCTACCGAAAAATTAATACGTTAAATTGCAAGCAGTTGTTCACAATCTTTCGACAGTTCACAATCTCGCGAGATATATTATAATCTAACGATATTTACAATTTGACGGTAACATATATAAATATGCAAATTACTCCAATAAGTTAATGGTGTACCCTGGAGTTGAAACCCTTGACTACTGTATCTTTGATCGTCTGCAATACATTAAAATTAGACCACACATATGACACATATTAATTCTATTAAAATTTCAACAAATGTACACGTAGGATCAATATGTTAATTTAATTTGTTTCTAGTTTACATATGGACCTAACTGAGCGCCAACGATACATCTACCAGTAGGTAATATTCAACTGTGTTACATTACTTAAATTTGTTCTCGATTGGCACTTGGCGACCCGCCTTCAAAATATTACGTATTTAAGATTTGTTGGCTAGTCTAGTCAATAAGAAAATTAATCAATGTGTACTAGCACAATGAAATATATATTATTTATTACTTTGTAATGCACATTGAAGTCGGTCTTTTAATTTTTAATTAAATTATTTTATTATTATGTCAATTCCAAAATTTGTCACATGTCACACAGTGCTGTAGTCATGTACATAGTAACTATATCGATGTAGTTATAGATTTCGTATTCTCGTAAATCAGTTTTCATAGGCATTAAACAAAGAAAATTAAATCAAGTCCTTTAGTAATTTTAAATTGTAGTACTCGTAACGTTTGATAACGTTGACGACCTATCCTTATGTTCTAATGTCATAACTCCGCCAACTCGACAACAACATATATTTGCGTCTTAATATACTTTATAATATTAATTCATTCGTTAGTAGGTTTCGGAGAGTGAGTCGATAAAGGCAACAGGTAGAGACAACTGGATGTCTACAAAATCCAGTACGATTAATATAATCAATATAAACCTTAGTGGTTTCTTATGCTATTTACTAACAATTATTGTATATTTTGTTAAGCAAGTTAAATAAAAGAAAAAAAATGTTTTAAGTATTAATTTTCGTGAAACAGAAGATGATCATTTTTTTTATAATAAGTAATATACAAATCAAAAATAATTACGGGCAACGCTTATGGAAAACTGTATCACGGTGGTGAAATTATGAATTATTGTATGAAAAATTAAAACCACTGAAGTTATTGACGTAAAAAAAAAACATAGTTTAATGTAATAATTGCATACATGTGCTATTCCAACAATAAAAATGTTAATATCTCACACACAGCTGAAAATCTTAAAAATCCTGTACATATAGATTTGTAAAATAGTATACAAATTAAAATTAACTTTCAATATTAGATATTGTAGTCTCATTTATTTTCTGTCTATCAACATAATACTAATCAAATAACTGTAGCAGGAAAAACCATATCATATCGATAAAATAAATTCCGGTCTTATAACAAAAACATATTTCCGTAATTTTATCGATACTTTAAATCGACTATTCCAAGCTTTCTGTATTGGATTTGTAGAGGTTTTGTGTTTCGAAAACAACGACACTGATTTTCATACAATTTGACGGCTATTGCCTTTCTAACCATATTCAACTGTTCTGTGACCATAACACTTCACAATCGCTGTGGTGCCCCGCGGACCTACCAGTTGATACATCGTTGGTGGAATTGAGAAAAAACCATTATGATACAGTAATTACAGAAGCATATAATTTATATGATGATTATTGCTTATCGTCAAGATCCTTTTTAACAAAAACTCATGTTCTTAGTACTAACACAGATCAACAACTAACATTGAATTTAATTCAGATTTACAACTTGTGAATTGAATGTAATTCGCGATGGACATATCTGATCAGACATGTGAATATGAAAGCAGACCGATAGGTCAAATGGAGATACCATGGCAAGAGTGGAAGCGAATTTCTGTATTGGCTATTTGTGTCTCTTGCATGCCTCTTTGTTTACAAACCGGATACGGTTGGTTTTAGTTTTTCTGTACTACATCTTAATATACCGGGTATCTCAAGACTGCTACCGAAAACGAAGCCGGGTGGTAGTTTTAGTGGCTACAAACACAATGCAATTAAAAATTTCGCTTAGAAACGCGACAATTATTTTTTATGATTTTTTAAATATCGTCATTTTTGGGTGGTAAATCCATAGATTTTGCTAAAATAATAATTTAAACTCTCTTATATCTTAGAGTATTTATAAATTAAAGGGTATACACTATTATTTTAGGAAAAAATGTATTTACCACCAAAATATGGCAATAGGAAAAAAATTACAAAAAAAAATTGTCGCTTTTTTTGCAACTTTTTCTGTTGCATTGTGTCTGAAGTCGCTTAAACTACCACCCGGCTTCGTTTTCGGTAGCAGTCTTGATATACCCTGTATATAATTCACGTGTCACGTTGTTTGTCCGCGATGGACTCCTAAACCACTCAACTGATTATAATGAAATTTTGTAGATATGTGTTATTTGTTCCAACTTAAAGGTGGGATAATTTTTATCTCGATTGAATTGACGAAAGTATAAAAAAAAGGAAAAAACATTTTGCCATACAAAATGTTCATGGGTTTGTAACTGTCAAAGATTTAATGTTCATAGCGTCGATACGGTAAACTCTTCCCTAAAATTAAATAACGTATTTAAATAAAGGTTTCGAATCGACAACACATAGCCACAATATTCGATTTATGGCGTATTTTAGATTTTAAAGATGTAAATTAATGACAGTAATGAAAAGTGGTTGACATTTAAATTGATTGTCAAATATTTATGCATACGTTCAGGAATTTATTGTAAACTAAAGAGTATATTATGATGCTACATAAATATAGGACAATTAAATAAATAATATTCACATGTATTAAGTTTTACTTCTTTTCAAGATAGAATTTCACTTGAAAATAAAAATCTTTATTAAAATAACACATAAAAATAAAAACTGAACTGAACTGAATAAAATAAAAAATTTATATAATTATGGAGAATATTGCAGGGATTCTCAAATTAGGCGTTGCCTGTGTCTTAAAAAACCAGTTAAATATAATTGTTTCTACGTTAATTGTGTGTGTGTGAGTGCATTTCTACGAAAATTAATATTTCATCTCTTTATTACTAACAAGAGTAATGGCGTAATATTTTTGGAAAAACAGCATAGTGGGGGTGAAATAAGGGATGGGATATTGCATGGATAATCAAAATCGATAAAGTGTTTAGAAAGTAGAGAGAAACTGGATATAATAGAGTGGGAGGTAGGGGAGAAGACTGGGATAGCTGACAGATTTAATAAGACGAAATGTAAATGCACGGTATAGGACGGGATGGTTAATTAAGAGAAAGGACGCGACGTATCGGGAAGTGAATGAACAGACGGGATGGGACGGAATTGAGCAGGACAGTAGAATAGCTAATTCATGTTTAGGTATACAAGAGCTTATACGAAAAATAACACGTATTTGGTGTGGAGTAAAATAAAAAAGTATCTGCACCCAGGCGAAGCCGGGCCGGGCCGCTAGTATATATATATAGTTCAAAATTATACGTTTTATTTATTCACTGCGACTGCCAACATGTTCACGACGGTCGCGGGTTCGAATCCCAGGGCACACCTCTGACTTTTCGGATTCATGTGTGTATTGATAGTTAATCACCAAGCACTAAAAACGGTGAAGGAAAACATCGTGATGAAACCTGCATACCACAGCGATTTATAAAAAAAAATCTATGGTATGTAAGTCGGCCAACCCGCACTAGGACAGCGTGGTGGACTATATGGCCTAACCATACCATACCAGTACTCAATTGTACTGTCGATTGTAGAGGAGGCTCGTGCTCTGCAGTGGTACGTATATGGGCTGATACAGAAATATTAAGGTGGCACGAATAGTAAAAAAATGTAAAATGCACGAGTTTATATCATCCTTCATAAGATGTATGCGTGAGAAAGAGAAACAGGACCCCCTTCGGACAACTAAAAATTTATATCCTATTCATTTTACAAGCAATTTTGTTATTGTTTTCTAATTTATGTTTTCTGTGATATTTTTAAAGAAATATTAAATACTGCTCCAAACAGGCATTAGAGACATTTCTATTGAATTTTGTATGTAAAGGCAATACAATAAGAGCGGGAATGTAGGAGCATTAAGAGAACGATATCCCCCGACCAATTGGCTACGACAGTGATTGTTCAATCAAGGCCCGAATAGACGCAATACAATATAGTAATCTGACAACATTTGTAACAAATATAAAGATTAAAATAAACATTTAAACTTGAAAAACTTCTTTATTACGTGTGATAAAAATAATTTAGAATACCGATGTATCAATAACCGGTTTTGTAACCAAATATATATAAGTAGATATGCCCTTGTAACCAAAATTAATATGTACTTTTTGATGGGCTTTATGCGTAAACTGATTTAAATATAACATTTAGTAATTTACTCCTAAGTTGTCTGTGGCCTCTATATCGTTTTTTATCATATGTCTATATACCAAGCTAGACTGTCGCTTTCCGCCATTTAACATTATAGTCATTGTAACTTCAAATATATTTCTAACAACTCATCATCGCCAAGTGCTGAGCACGGCACACCTCTGCAACCGAGAGTTCACTTGAAAAGGCTTAAGCCATAATCCACCACATGGGTTCAGTACGAGTTGGCAAACTACACATATCAGTTTTTTTTTGTGAGTGTTATTATGGAATGTACGTTTTCTCACATATATTTCCGTCACCCTTATAGTGAGTGGTAATATATAATTATTATAATTGCACACATGACCAGTTGATGAGGTTCGCCCAGGGATTTGAACCCGCGACCGCCAACTTGCTAGCCGCGTCCGGTCTGATACCAAGATACCACGCACACCGATTTTTGTAGCCATAGGTAGTCTATATTATATGTAACTATATGTATGTATAAAGTGATGCAATAAACCCAATCCAAGTCCATAAACTGATCCCAATATAAACAATATTTATTTCAAAAATATTAGCCTTTGAAAAAAGTAAGTTAATAATTAATTAACATATTTTTCTGTGAGAAGTGAACTGAGAAGGCGGAGGTTTGACCCTCTGACCAATATAAATGTTTGTATTATCCACAACTATTGTATTTTGAATGGATTGTTTATAAAACCGAAATTCTCTTACAATCTGATTGCTCACGAAATAAGAATTGTATCTTAGATTGGGGTCGGTGTATGTATGAGTCTGTGCGGTGTATTTATTTTATAAAGGAAATATATTTGACATTTGTAAACTTCAAATAAAATACTTTGAATGTATACTGTAAAATGGTATTTTCAACAAATTCCTGTTCACGTGAGAATGCATCATTTTTCTGTATCTCATATATTTATTCCAATTGGTCGCTCAATCGCCAATCACCGGGCCCATTGCGAACACATTCAATAGCATATGAAGTATCCATGCGACACAATTTGACGATACATTATGCGCGATAAATGAATATTTTAGTACATCACACTTACACCCGAATGCTCAAAAGCCACTTATATATTTATATTGAAGTGCATGGTGGCCTGTTGATAAACGAAATAGACGCGGCTGCCATCATATTCGCAGTCGCGGGTTCGAATCTCAGGGCACACGTCTGACTTTTCGGAGTCATGTGTGTATTAATAGATAGTTAATCACCAATATAGTTAAGCTGGAGATGGAATATACAATAACATATATGGATAAGCACTCCTGAAACCCTGTCTATCTTTCAGCAAATACTATTGTATATTTGGACTGAACTGCACTTACCAACCTCTTAGAAGCGCCAGTATAAAAAAGTCCACATTTCATTTTGAGGCATTACGTACGTACGTAGACACAGCTATAGGTTTGATAATTTAAATAGATTCCAATATTGTTGTGACAATTATATTAAAATAGTACTCAACAAAACAAAGCGACACGCTTTTAATCTTTATGGACTGGAAATGAAATATCATCCAGACACAATACACTTGTGACAACGCGCAAGCGGATTAGCGCATGCACTAAAAGGGGAATATGATAAAAAAACGATTTCAATTATCCATTTATGTTTTCAATATGCATGATTGACTGTGTGATAGCGGGTTTAATCCCCGCAACAAGACAAATACTTGTACCTTGTGTGATCCACAGGTATAGGCTCTGGGTTTTTGTGAGACTGAAAAGTGTTTCGTAGTATAACGACGACACAAGACTGGATCTTAATGTTGGTCAGGTCTGTGTATGTGACTGTTGGGTGTATTTAATCATGAAAGCACTGTATATAAGAAATAATTTACTCTTCCGAATAAAAATCATTTATTGTTTAATCCCATTGAAATTCTGTTGCGAATTACGAAACAGTTTGTCAAAGCATTGAATAAGGCAGAGAAATGCTTTAAATACATTTGTAAGATTTTCGTAAGCTGATTATGAAAAAGTTGAAAAGCTTTATATAAGTTACGTTTGTTTCTGAAATCAAAGCTTGGAGATGTGTTATGTTGGTGGTATGATATTGGTTATGTAACTATAACCAAATCTAAAAAAGGTGCAGAAGATGTTGGAATGTTGTATGACTGCAGTGTGGTGACTTGTTAGTGAGCATGTGGGGTGGTAACCGACAAATGGTTAGATTAGGGCTATAGAGTTAGAGAATATTTGGCAAAATATGCATGGGTCGAAACTCGAGACCCCGAGTTTGACAAAAAACTCTGGCTTGACGTCACAAAAGACATGACTACACGGATACTGACCAGGTTAGCTATTAGATAAAAGAGATAGTGATTTAAAAAAGTTTGTCAATTGCATTAAATCCTTAATGTTATATTATACAGGGTATATCAAGACTGCTACCGAAAACGAAGCCGGGTGGTAGTCTAAGCGACTTCAGACACAATGCAACAGAAAAAGTTGCAAAAAAAAGCGACAATTTTTTTTTTGTTATTTTTTTCCTATGGCCATATTTGGGTGGTAAATAATTTTTTTCCTAAAATAATAGTGTATACCCTTTTATTTATAAATAATCTAAGGTATAAAAGAGTTTAAATTATTATTTTAGCAAAAACTATGGATTTACCACCCAAAAATGACGATATTTAAAAAAGCATAAAAAATAATTGTCGCGTTTCTATGCGAAATTTTTAATTGCATTGTGTTTGTAGCCACTAAAACTACCACCCGGCTTCGTTTTCGGTAGCAGTCTTGAGATACCCGGTATACTGTATCAGCCCGTAATCACCCACCACAAATATTACCTATATCATAACATACTTGTTCAGAGGACACGATTGCGTAAGTGGTTTTGAGTCAATCAGGAAGCGAGTTGAGAGGTATGTTGCCGTTCCATAGAATCGATTTACAGTGCAATTTTTCAATCAACCTCTAACAGTATGGTTATCAACACTTCAGGCTTGTTATCAAACAGTGTTTCTACAGATATCTTTGTACGTAATTTTGCCTTTGTTGTTTTAAATATTCAAGCGCCTTGTATACCAAAGGATAGCTGTTTCCGAGAAAATTTATTTCCATTTACTCCAAAGAAAGGTTTCTGTGCGGCGGTCTATTGGTTTTTTTTATTAGATAACATTGAGATGCAAGCTTGAATTGAAAAAGTCAGGTTAACTATATTCTCGATTAAAAAATACATTCCAACAATAAACAATGGAAAACTTGTGGCCAATATGAATAGCCGAAAAGTCTGTGATCATAACATTTTTTTTTATCTTTACGTGTAGAAACATGTCTATCGTCTCCCTAAATCCTATTAGCGTGTTGCGAAATTCGGAATTACTAATAAAATTTAAAAAAAAACCTGTTTAAAGCATTATTATTTTCATAACACAAACAACAAGCATTTATATTAGTGATCTTATAGTATTACCAAGTCCCATATAGTAAAATATGAAGACAGAAAAACTGTATCTAATATTTTGACAACAGCGTGACAACAACGCAACAACATTCAGACGCCGAAAGATCGTAGACGATCTATACGACGAACATTAAATTATCGAGGCTTTGACCGGTAGCAAAAAGTACAAATTGTAGTCTAATATGTCCATAAGGTTTTAACGGGACATTATAATATTATTAAGTGATGCTAATTCGAAACATCACATCGTGCATTACGTAACACTTTGTATGATTGGATCATTATGGCAGATTTCTTACTGCAGTCTTTCGTTAACTTTATCTCGGGCTATAGAGAATCCCTAGCAGAACATAGGCCTCTTCCAAAGATATTATTACAACGTCCTGTTAGAAGCTGCCTTCATTCATCGACTTTTTGCATCGGTTATTAAGTGAAGTCATCAGTGTCTTACATATTTTTGTGGTGGTTCTCGTACTGCGGTTGCCAAAACGTGATCTTAACTCAAAATGCCTTGAATGTCAAAGAAATTTCAATTGTCTTGTCGTGGTGATAAACCACATGATAAACCTTTCTCCTCCAAACTTTCGTCCTCCTAACTTCTCTATGAATCATCGGAAGTTAAACACAATCCGAAAAAATACTTATCACTATGAATACACTCAACAGCTACAGACATAGTTCTGACCACTCGCTGAGATGCAAATGCTTAGATATGTCTTGCTTTTCAGAAACGACATATGTAATGGTCTCACTAATAGACATTAGCTCACGATTGTATTCTCCACGAGGAAGCAGGCGTATGATATTTGCACTTACATGTACCTGAGTTTACCGTGTTTTTGTAAAAAAATTAATCCCTATAAACAATTTAAAAAAATCTATTTTCTCTAATGAGAAATTCTTAAAATAACTTGTTAATCTTAGCACGAAAATAATATTATCCTTTGAAAAACATATTTTTTGAAATAATCCCGCCCATTCTACGAAATTAAGATAATCCGAGACGTGGAAAGTATTTTGATATTTATGCTAATTACGACGCTCTTTCTAGCGATCGGATATAAAATTCGCGATCAGACAACGATAAGCTGCAGCTTATCGCAGATTGCAATTTAGAAATATGACAATAATCTGTAATGTTTGCAAAAAGTTATTCGCGTTATACGATGGCGACCTACTTCTGTCAGAGGTAATCGAAGAAGCTGCACTTCTATAATCGAATATAGTTGACATCAGCGGATTATATTGAGTTAGAGCTTTACCAGGCACCTGTTAAGAGTAGGAAACTCAGATGACCTTTGAAAGTTCACGTCTGGGTCACCCTTGTAGGCTGTGTCCCAATTTGATATTTAAGACAACGGACAACGGTTAACCTTTAAACTGACGTAAACGGACAAAAATATTAATACAAAATAGCAGATAGCAATAAGTGATATGTGCATTCTAAATTGCAGGTTATTATTGATTTTTTCTTTCTAATAGCCATGTGTATCTCCACTCTTACAAGTAAAAATAGGAAACGGTTTTAGGAGAAAACTTGTTTGACATAACTCCATTGCCACATGAAAGCTAAGTCGATGCCATCACCATTTTTTCGAGTTCACCTCCCAAACTTATATTTAGATCGCTTTGAGAAACCCTGGGTGGTATAATATTTTTTTTTTACTATTGGTCATATAATAGAAAAAAAGTATATAAGTAAATACTTTAAATATTGAATTCCTTCTGATGTAGTGACGCATTTAGCGCGCATGAATTACATTCCAATTGAATATACACAAAGGCTATCCTTTGATATCAATGTACCATTGTTTGAAGCTGTGGTTTGATCCCTATAAGCAAGACGTAGATGATAGGAAAATCCGATACATATTTAATATAAAATTTAATAAGCGCAAATATATAAGAAAAACTATTAACAATGTTTTTCCGAATTGTTGTCTAATGTTTGTTTGTTTGTGCATTTGTGCGCGAATCTCAGAAATGGCTGAACCAATTTCGCTTAAATTTGGAATGCAAATAGCTGACACCCTGGATTTCATGGGCTACATTTTATTCAGGAATATTTAATATTCTCGTGGAATGAGCAAAAATTTCAAACTTATTTGCAACTCTTTCAACCTCATAGGGATGGGATAGAAGAAGTCAGAATTACGTGCCCTGAGTCATAGGATATAATGCGACGGGGCAAGACGAGATATAACGAGGCGGGACGAAAAAAGCGAACAACAATCTCATTGAATTAAAAAATAAATAAAACAGAACTTAAAACGCGAAATAATATGTTGGTGTGGTGTACTGGACTCAAAAAGTATTAGGAGCCGGGCGAAGTTGCCGGCCCGCTAGTAATAAAACAATATAATATCTATGCATCTATTACACGTGTTATTAAATGAAAGTACTAATAGAACGTAGCGTTACAAAGTAATCAATAACCACGTTCGGTTTGTAAACGAATTAACCTGCTGTATTTTGTGCGTCAAAGGTACAACTTGCTATACATTTAATCCAATTCTAACCACAGCCACGTTTTAAACTCATGACTAACTTTGTTAATTCCAATAGAATGGTGAAAATGTTGCTTAGGGATTAATTGCCAATTATACGTTTATTACATTTCTTTGATATATTTTTTATTGCAATGAATGGCGAGACTAGCTTGCCGTTCGCCTAATGGTAAGCGATACAACCGCTCATGAACAAAACCAAACAATAACTTGAGTTACAAAGCAATGCTTGGCATTCCACTGCGCTCGCCATCCTGAGACATACGATGTTAAGTCTCAATATGTCCAGTAGTTACTCTGGATACAATGTCCTTCAAACCGAAACACAACAGTGCATTTACATTGCTGTTTGGCGAAAGAAATAGGCATTGCGGTGGTACCTATCCCGGCTGCCTGTCACATATGAGAGACCTGAGAACAATGAGTAACATAGAAGGAGCGCTATTGACATTTCAACGTACACTCTAATTTTGACAACAAGAAATAATTGTGCTGTGATCTCTTCTGATAATTTATCGATGTCGATAGATGAACTTTATTTATAGCAAATTCGTAGACACAATGGTAGATATTGAAAGAAAAATAAAGAATATAATATGTAGTCTATTCGATTGGTAAAACTATATGGCCTACTTTTATGCTTATTTGGGATATGATTATCTCTCTTTCTTTCTCTCTCTTCAATCTTAAGCAAACACGGTGTTGTTTTTCCCATTGGAAATTTGTACGTGTAACAGCATGAATCCAATTTTGCCTAATGTCGTCATCTGTAGAGAATCTGCAATGAAGGCATTTTAATATGAAACACTAAGTTTATATCATATGGCATCCTAGACCACAGCCCTTGCGCAGTGGCCGAGTGCACTTTACCACTATACTACCGGGTAGGTATTTTAAAGTACAAGCAGGCCGGCATAATTGTTTCCATTGGCATGGAACTGCCGTCCGATGCCAATGGATACTCTGCCTGGGCGGCATTGCCACTTTCCATCAGGTGCAATGCCGCCACTATGCCAGGCCAATATAAAAAAAAAAATTATGTAACATGGCTAGTAAACTAAAATATACATTATTTATATTATTGATAAAATGTGCAGCACATCACTATTGAATATGTCGTAACTAAATTGTGTCGGCGCTTTGGCCGTTTGTAACATTTGACATAACTGCACTTTTTAATTCGGTCGCGTAATCATACCCAACATAGCAATTTGACATTTCATCAGTGAACATGAGCCGTCCTTAGCACATATTATTTGTCTCATTCTCTCTCATGATGTTGGCCTATTGGAAAAAACAGGATAAGTATATGAGTACGTTTCACACTCCTTCTATATTATTCATTGTTCTGAGTGAGAGACCAACCACCAGTGAAATGTAAAAGTGCGATATGAATATAATATATATAATATATCCTTAAGAATTTAAGGAATACAAGATTTTGAGTTTGGTCGTAAAACGATCTGCAGGTTGCTGTTGCCATATTATAATAATTTATTATACAATATTTAATTATTCAACACAGAACACAACAAATCATCCGAATTTGATGCCACTTGCGCAGTTTTTAGATGATATTTAATGACACTAGTCAACAAAAAAACAACTTTTGCATGTAACATGAAAACTTTTGTCTAGTTATGTTTAGGACAAGGATAAGGATACTAGAAATAAAATTAAAATCCTTTAAATACGAATAGTTTTTTTGTAATTCCATTTTTTAACATTTTAGGAATTTTGAGTTTTTATCAACATAAAGAAGTTATTTCGATTTATTGTAACATTAATATGAATTTACTTTTATGATTTTCGTGTGTATTTTGCTTAAGGAAGGTCTCGTTTTAATGTCCAACAGTAATCCGCTAACATACGTGGGCTCCATTTGCCCTGATATCGTTTTTCTATGGTAGAAATGTCTTGATGGAGTCTTTCACCGTGTTCATCGCTGACGGCACCCAAATTTCCAGGAAAGAAGTTTAAATATGAATGAAGAAAATGTATTTTCAACGACATATTACAGCCCAAAACCTTGTAAGTAGATAAAAGCTCCGCGATAATGCACTTATAGTCACTTAATCGATGATATCCTAGAAAATTGGAAGTTACTTTCATGAAAGATTCCCTAGCTGATTTTTTTTAATTACTAATCTTTTCTTTTAATATATCGTCGGTGATACTGCAATACCGCGTAAGCCACAGGTGCTAATAGCGCGTAACTGATGGGTGACAAATTTTACAGGAGAGCGAAAAAACTGAATATATATTTATCGTTGTTACATCTTCGGCTGATTGAACTAGAAACTAATTGTAAATTGATGTACTTTAGCTATCAATATGATCCATTAGTAAGAAAACCTCATAGACGATTAATAAATTCACTTTCGCGGTATTGAATCATCGTAAATGAATTGTTGTTGATCATTTTCACTATTTACGCTTATTTGTAAGAGGGATAAAATAAAAGATTGGGTATTCAAAAATATTATTTTTATGCGTCTTTGAACACGATATCAGTCTCATATATTTCAAAATAAGTAAAATATTATTAACTTTAGATGTAAGCAGTTTTAAACTGCCTACAATAACTATAGAAACATCAAAAACATAAAATAAACATTTAGAAACAAAAAGTGTACCTACTAAATAAGTAACTTAATAAGTAGATACATAGAAGAGAACAAAAACATAATTCTAACAAAGTTTAGAAAAATATAAGTTCTACATACTACGTAGTAGTAATAAGTAATGAGATCTTACATTTGGAAATACTCTTATTTAAAAAACATCTAACGAAGTTTTGGTAATAATTAAGTAGATACTTAAACTAATGAGATCTTAAATCTTGATATAGGAACTTATTTTTTTTAGAGGGTAAATCATCGTAAAATTGATGGCAATCACGAGGAATAACAGTCTTTAATTGTTGCAAATGCTCATATTTACTTTCCAGTATAGGCAATCTAGACTCATAAAGCCTTGGTACGTTGCTTATCAATGTAGAAATATTCTTTGGTCTTCGAGGTAGTGGAGTAAATTCGCTTTCGAAGTGCTTTTTAAACTCGATAGTCCCATTAGGATTATATTTTAAAACTCGCAAGTCCACAACACAATCATCGCCAGAAACACGCCCAGGGCGTATAGAGTCGTAAACTTGGTACTCTTTAACACTGTAGTCTTTGAAGAAGGTATGATCGGGTTGTTCGACTTTGTAAGGAAAAGGATTCTTTCGAGCAACTTTGGTAATAGTTGCATATTGCGATGGCAGGAAAATCTCGACATTTTTGAGTTTTCTCTCAATAAGTGAATGCACCGAATCCACCTCCATTTGGGTGTGGCCCTTCTCCAGATACTTCTGTGTAATGGTAACTTTCTTATCCATCGCTAATCTCAGGAGAGCGTTAGAAACAATACTGTTCCTATTCTGCGCAGTACAACCATCCGTCCATATAATTACATCCTTAAGATTATCTTGTAACAATTTCGTTATATAATCTACAAAGAACGACGCATATGTTGTAGCTTTCAGATCACAGGCGGTCTCGTCGAACCAATAACAGGTAACATCGTTAGTACCAATGTTAAAAACTGTGAAATTATGCACTGCCAATTTGGTTTTAAAATATAGCGCACTAGCCGACAAAGTAGGACATAATTTCACGGCTTGCAAATCTGCAGTAATAGTATGAGCAATCCCTTGTTTTGCAATTTCTTTATCTTTAGTCTTTTCAGCTCGAGCTAAATTTTTCAATTCGACGTGACGCTGATAATCTTCTTCGGAAACATTACCCACTGCATACGAACTACAATAATCACAGGCATCTTTTTTTGGCTGAAAAAGAGCTATATTTTCCTCACTTAATATGTCAAAAAAGAGTTTTCTCGAAGCTACTGGCTTGGCTTCTGACGACGAATATTCAACGTATAGCTTGTACAATTGTGCTTTCGATTGTATTATCGGTTCTACATACTGTTTCGTGGTTGATTGGCGACAATAATGTGAGGGTAATTTGGGTAATAAAGATAAATAGCATTTGACAGAATCTCGTTTAGAATTATGCGAAATCGGAGCCGGGTTCGAATTAACCGAATTCACAAGGGTCTTATCACCAAGCCAGTAGCGAACAGTCCACTCTTTTATGCCTAAGGTCGCCAGAAATGTCTTTAAACAAACTCTTTCCTTTTTGCCATCTATTTGTAAATAATATAATTTAGTATCTGATCGTCTAGAATTGCCTTCAATAGTCTTCCTTTTAACGTGTTCCGTGTCAATCATTGATCTTACATAAATTTTTTTCTCAAACCATGTCATGCTCCAAAAACGATTGAAAACGTCCTTTCTAATGTCTTCAGATAGGTTTGGGCAAAAAAAAAATTTTGCTACGAATACAAAATGCTGACATACACTTAGGGCCCATAGATCTTTCAGGTTTCGGCTCTTTCTGATGGTACTTATTACCTACTTTCTTAAATCCAAGATAAGCTTTTCCTAACATTCTATCCTTCTTGTTTAGTTGTCTTTTCCAGGTTTCAGAGTCAGCTTTACGTTTTCTTTTCCTTGAGTCTCTTCCAGCTTCTGGTTCCAAATTTCTTTCTGGAAACCATTCAGGATCATTAGATTCCATAGGTTCTATGTTAGTAATATCAGATAACGGCACGTAGTTTGGATCGGTGGTGGAGTCATCGGGAGAAAAATGTACGATGGTTTCTTGAGCAACAGGCGGGACATCAGTGGACGAAGTGCTAGGATTTTCAAGGTGAATTTGTATAACTGTTTCTTCTGCAACATTCGGGATAATATTGGATGAAGAACTGGGATCGTAATGAGTAAAATCTGTAGCCACTTCTTCAGTGAATATTGGCACAAAAGTAGATGAAGTACTAGTATAGTCTGGAGGTAAAACAACAAACGTTTGTTCTGTATGTACATCTGGAATGGCAGTGAATGAAGCCTGACTGGGAGATATGGGAAAACATGTTGTTAACGTATCGCAATTAGCTATATCCTCATCAACATCTGTTAAGTTTTTGGGTAACTCATGAATTTTTTGAGGTATATTATGATAGGTATATATGGTTGGATTTGAGAACGATTTTTGTCTAAAACACTCTGCCTTTTACGAAGAAGTTCTTGCCGTCGTTTTTGGAGATCCCTCAATGTTGTGACCTTCATACCATCATCATTTATCTCTTCCATAATATTTTTTTTACCTAAACAGAAGAAAAATGAGTTACAATGAGAGTGTTAAATCCGCGTAAGTAGGCAAATCATTATGCAAAGAGAATGTTAAAATACCGCGTAACTACCATAACAAAAATATTAACATTTTTAATATTCAATAAGATAAGTTTTAAATCAACTAATGCTTTCAAATTGTACCTAAGGTATTAAAAAATCAAAGTTTAACATTTACTTACCGTTTGATCCCAAAATATCAATGAAATCACTTATATTACGGAGGCACAAACAACGGCCACACGCTCCAAGTAATGCTGTGTAGATACGCGGTATTGAGGATAAAATCGTCAGTCCACAACTCACGCGGTTTCGACAAGTGTAGTTTGAAGCGATTTGATTGGTTATAGCGCTCGCGTTGTTACACGGGACGATGCCAATCGCTGTCTAGAATTCATAGGCGCGAAATTTCAATTTGATTTTTTCGTACTTCCGCGGTATTTGCAATTGTTACTTACGCGGTGTTGCAGTATCACCGACGATATCATATTTCATCAATTGCCTGAGTAGAGGTCCAACAAATATGCCCTTTAATTTTTGCTTCACTTAGCTTAGATTTTTTCTTTCAAATATAAAATGTCATCACCCCTGTCCATAGCTTTCACGAAGTTCTTCATAAGCCCAAGCTTTATGTGTGAAGGTAGTAAAAATACATTCTCAGACTGCACCAATATAGTGCTTTTAATATTTATTTGTCCTGGAGTAAGACATTGCCTTTTGGGCCAGTCTTTCTTAACATAATGATTTTTTGGGGTATCTGGTGTCAAATTCCTTCGCTGAGTATTGAAAGTAATGTCACCACAAATGTAACAAAATTTGTCAGGATTATATTTACACTTGACATTATTTAAGAATCATTTAACTCTAAAAATAGAACAAAATACTTCGCTCTTCAAATAAACAAATTCTATTTGAAGAGAATGGTGAAACAAAAACGGTTAATTTTTAATTTTATGGATAGCTGTAACATGAAAACTAGACCTGATGGAATCAAAATAAATATGGTAATTAAATAAAGATAGGTGGGCAATTTAAAATTAGCTAGCACCTTTCTTGTTACAAAATTTTGTTGACCAGTGTAATTAATGAAGATGATTGATAAATAAAATTGAAACGGACAATGCTTGTTTATCTCTTTATGTGCCTTTAACAATAACAAATAAGTAAAATACACCATATCATACATTATTTATCTCATTAAATTATGATAGATCACAATCTTATTATAGATTCTAATCCTCCTCATTTTTGCGTTTTATTCCTCAATATTGAGGGTCACGCCGCCCTCATGTATAACTGTTTCGAAGGAGCTTTCTCCGTTTGGTTCTGTTCGCCCGTGTGCAGGCCGCTCTTAATTATAGAGTCAAGTATTCGATGGTCATAATGAGCTTCTTAAGCTAGTCACCGTCTTTTCTAGCAATGTGACCGAAGTATTCCGATTTCCAGGATTCTGCCTAGACACACGAATGACAGCCGCGAGGAGATTTTAACTTAAGAGCGTATACACCTTGCGCGCAAAGTCAACTATAGGTATTTCTTCGTTAATTTCACGCACACATAAGCGACCAAAGCTGTGTGCGTAGAGCTGCCGCGTCGGCTCGCTATACAATCGGCTTAAACAACTTTGATTCGTGCGCTTCAAATATTCAATTGAAATGTAACTGTAATATAATATCATAAAAATATTTTATTTGCATTATAAGTAGACAAATATTACTGTGCAAGCAAAGAATAATACAAATTTAGATACTAATCATATTTTCGTTATTATTACATTGTTAAGTTGCATTCAAATCAGTGTTCAATCAGTAGACACTACGGATGTTTTATTAATCATTTCGTGTTCGAACACATAAATAGTGTTAGGGGCCTTACAACCCCTTACAATTACGAAATATATTGAATTTTATATTACAATACATAACATAATTTAGCCTTGGAATTACATCCCATTATATTACCTGAAACATAATTTATACTCACTACAAAATCATTGTATGTAATAAAAATAATTAAATATTTTACTACTAAAGTACTAAGATGTGGTAATCGCAGTCCGCGCGTGGCTATTTTTACTACGTATGGCAAAAATCGACTGCAGCTAGGCCGGAGCGACGAGCGATACGTCCTCCCTCTAGAAGGCCTTGTGGCGGTCTGATTTGATCCACGTCGGACAGCGTGTTTTATAGTGGTTTTTAAAATATATGTAGAAAACATGAAAACTAATTTTATTCAAATATAAAAATGGCAATTTATTGATAAGATGTCCTTCTATTATAATATGCAATTGCTATAAAAAATTATGTACGATAAGTTGGTGAAAAAAAATATGTTCTTGACGAGAGTTTCTGAATAATTTCGCATTGTTTAAATTTTTATTTTTCAGGAACTAAACACAAAAAGATTATTTTTCTCAGCAAAATCCCTCCATAAGGGTCTTATTAGTCTGATAATATTTTCATCTTATATTTAATGGTTTCGAATATCTTAAGCTTCTAAATTGCCATTTAAAGCCTAAATAACGAAACATGTGTTCAGTAATCCGTATAGTACTCACAAATTATCCATCAATCTATAATGTTTTCCACCAAAATCCCTAGATGACAACCTTTTCTAAAATTAGTTATAATTATTTTTCCTTTAAATTGTTTATTGGTGGCTATTAACTCATTTGAAAAGTCCTGTTTTTAAGCCAAAAAGCGCGTGCAGGGTATAAACGCTCTTAAGTACATCGTAGGAAAAAAAATATACAACACCGACAGTATAACTTATTAGTATGAGAACATCCAGCAATCTATGTAGTTATGTGCACTGATCTATAAAATTGTATTCTATAGTTTTCACTACTTTGAGACTACTTTACTACTTTTTTTTGAGAAATACACAACAAATCAGGCGTAGGTTTTCGACCAAATACGAGTAGTTGTTTGTCTACGAAATGTAATGAATTTACCTTTACCTCGCCGATCAACACTGGTACACACTTCAAACCATCACAAGGCACATTTTCACTCATTATTATACATAATAAACGTAAAATACTATAATGAAACAAAAACTAAACGTATATGTTCAGTTGTTACTGGTTAATCGTCCGCTCGAAAGACATAATAATAAGCGTGAAGCTAGCCACAGGTCCTAAATTATGGACAATTCCAAATTAAGTATTCTAATTCTAATATATTAATAAAAATATTTAAAACATCATAATACGGTCTCAAAAATATCTATTTATTTTATATATTATCCAATATAACTTGTAGCAAAACATAAATATTTTTCGATAAATTTGGATCTTAATATGACATGTCAAGTGCACAACTTCACTCCGCGAAGCCGGGCATTTTGCTTGGTACAAATTGCATAAAAAAATAGCTATATGTATAGGTACGTAGTGTCATGGTAATAGCATTTCACCCAGAGGTGCGACTGAGAGGGCAATATACGCCAGAAGCCAGGTAAAAGCACACGAGAGAGAAAAAGATAGATAATACTTTGGTGTGTTCCCTCTTTTTAAGATATTGCGTCACGCGTTGATTTTGAATGAAATAATTTTATATTAGTTTTAGATCGCGGCGCTCGCTTAGGCGAGTTGCCGGGCGCGGCGCGGGTGCTCCGTCGCAGGCACGTGGTCCATTATGGCGCGGTAAATTTAAAAATGATAGACGTTTTGCATTAAACGAATATATTTTATTTAAAGTACTGATATGTCTTTAGGATTGAGTATATGCGTATTAAGTAAGGCAAGCCGGGCTTTTGGGCTTGTATGGAAGTACCGCCACTGCCTTCTAGAGGGAGGACGTATCGCTCGTCGCTCCGGCCTGGCTGCAGTTGATTTTTGTTGTGCGTAGTAAAAATAGCCACGCGTGGCGTGCGATTGCCACATCTTAGTACTTTGGTAGTAAAACATTTTTTTTCTTTTTATTACCTACAATGATTTTGTAGTGAGTATAAATTATGTTTTATATAAGATAATGGGATGTAATTCCAAGGCTAAATTATGTTATGCATTGTAATATAAAATTAAATATATTTCGTAATTGTAAGGGGTTGTAATGCCCCTAACTCTACTCATGTGTTCGAACACGAAATGATTAATAAAACGTCCGTAGTGTCTACTGATTGAACACTGATTTGAATGCAACTTAACAATGTAATAATAACGAAAATATGATTAGTATCTAAATTTGAATTGTTCATTGCTTGCACAGTAATATTTGTCTACTTATAGTGCAAATAAAATATTTTTATGATATTATATTACAAATATATAAATCATAAGTTACATTTCAATTGAATATTAGAATTTTGAAGCGCACGGATCAAAGTTGGTTAAGCCGACTGTATAGCGAGCCGACGCGGCAGCTCTACGCACACAGCTTTGGTCGCGTATGTGTGTGTGAAATTAACGAAGAAATACGTATAGTTGACTTTGCGCGCAAGGTGTAAACGCTCTTAAGCTACAACTACGCCTTTTGCTCTTGCTAGGTGTAGTCTCGGGTTCAAATCCCGGGTTGGTCAATATCATACTGGATTTTTTTATTCATTTTCGCCAGGAATCAGGAATTTATGACTGACTAGCTGTGCCCGCGACTTTGTCCGCGTGGAGTTAAACAAAAAAGTTAATTAGTTTTTTAAGTTATTTTTTTAAATAAATGAAATTTTCTAAAACAAATGTAGCCTAAGTTACGCCTTATTATAGCTACCTGACAAAAAAAGTCCCGTCAAAATCGGTCCAGCCATTTCAAAGATTAGCCGGAACAAAAAGACAGACAGACAGACAAAAAAAATCTAAGGTCATTTTCGTTATAGGTACCGTGTATACAGGGAGCGCAAATAAATGGCGCACTTGTTCAGTTGGGTACAAGAGCATAATATTAATATCGTAATAAAAAAATAATATTTGGAAAATACCTATCCGTTTTGAAGTTATGACCGTTTAAAGTTTTAAGTTTAATCACCACTTTTTCGCATAAAACCAGTTGGAATGGATGAAGAACAAGATTTAAACACATACGTATTTTTTCGTTTCGTCGTCAATTGAACGGTTAACGAAATATACCACGAAAACCATTTTTAACAGCATCAAAACTTTCTTAAACTTCGCTTTAACCGCTGTTTACACATGGGTAAGGTCATGAACTCTTAGCTGTATAATTTATCCTTCTCTAACTTCAAAAAAGGATATTTTTTGTGTCATTTCTAATAAATCAATCAGTTAAACAGGGACGTACTTAGATTTAAGCGTCAATAAATTAACAACATAATAACTTTAGGTGCAGTTGCATCGTGAATGGATTGACTATTTTGTTTGTCATTATTTTCCTTAGTGTCACAAATCCAAACTGAAAGATACCAAGAAATCACACTGGTCATCGCTTAAATCATGTAAGATTGCGAATTTAATTATAATTAGAAAAGTTTTGATAATAACATTTAAATTTTCTAAATAATTTAGATTCATTGAAAAAATAATCTGATGACACTGATTAATAAAAAATAATATTTTTAAAATGATGGCCCAATTCGGCCCTATTAGTCAAAGGAAGCCGCCGGTCATAGTGTACTTTGTCGGATCCAGCGCGGCTCGATTATTCTTCCTTTGAGGTCGCCGCCGCCGTTTGTGAGTGCGTGCCGAAAGGCGGCAATTTCTTTGTCGGTAACTTTTAGCATTTTGCAAAAGAAGCTCGACATCTTGAGGTGTGTTCACACTACACACTTGATATAACTTAATTAGATTAAGTACTCCGATATAAAAGTTACGTTAAAAAAAAAAATATTGGACTGATACTGATACTTGCTCAATAGCTTATAATATTATTTAAATATGTCATCAGCCGATCCAGTCAATTACAAATTGCCTATTTACTTTGCTTATTATTGTATTTAACATTATTTTAATGTATTTTGAAAATAATGTTACTTTAAAGTGATAAAATTTCTTCTAACTTCTTATACCTAGAGAAATGTCGTCTACCATTATAGCATACAATTTGCATATGAGACTTATTTGAGATAAAATTAGTGAAATCAATAAACACTAACTACTAATTTACTGCACTGGAGACCCCGTGCCCTGCAGTGGCACGTATATGGGCTGATACAGTAGTAATACTAATTGTTCACATGAATTATTATAAACTCAAATAGGAAAGCTTTGTATCTAATGTGAACAGGCCTTTATCTTTCAAGAATCAAAATAATAATTTATTTTTTATTAGTTGAATTCGGATTGCGATCGCGTGTGCATGTATTAGTCGTGTGCATATTATTGTAAATTCGTTTTCAGTTATTTTGAGTAAATTTTATTAATTTCACTATGCTTTGAACATTACCCAATTTGATAGCTTTTGATGTAACTTATGTTATGTGAAATGTAAAAGAAAAAGTGATTTGTGCTACCAAACTGTGACAGTGTTTTCGTGCGGGTTTTGGCGGATCCTGCGCTTCCAGCTTTGCCTATCAAGGTCATTACGGTTTACATTACAAGGTCAGTTAACTATTTTGGTGTTCATTAATGACAACTAACCAGCCCATATGAGTCACCGACGGCCTCCGTGGCGCAGTTGGTAAGAACCGCCTGTGAAATGAGAGACCGCGGGTTCGGTTCCCGCCCCGAGACAAATAATTTCCATGAACCATAATTATTTTTCTAATACCCGCGACACAAGATTTGTATCTTAGTGTGGGGTTAGTACCCATGTATGTGACTGTTGGCAGTATTAATTTAATATCTTTTTTATGTACCCTGAGCGTGATGTACACAATCGCACGACTTATAAGTAAATAATGAGCTCTGCTTATTTATTGTTGAATGTCTACCGTTCAGTTGTAAGGTTCAATCACTTTAGCTTAACATGTTAAGGGGTAGCATGTGTAACGTTAGTTTTTTTTTCTCGGCATCTTTCTTAATATTCGCTAGCGCCATACAAATCCGTCTTAATTAAGATTCCTTCACCATATACTATAATGTATATTGGCAGGTGCGCCGTTTTCCTTGTCCACCCTGTATAACGATATGTAGTTGGACATTTTTTTATTTTCACTTTACAAACAGACACTTCAATTTTATTTATATGTATAGATAGCTGTACCCGCGACTTCGTCTGCGTGGAATTTAACAAAAAAGTTAAATAGTTTATACTTTACTTAGTTTTTCTTTGGTTATTGCATTTTTATTTTAATTATCATTTGTAGCGGGCTTCCAGATAGGTTGAGAATAACAACAGCAAGGTAAGTTGTCGAAGAGATCTTTTATAGTAGAATATAAACTATAATAATATTACGACTTGGGCTTTATAGGACAGCGGTCCAGAGGGAACCAGCGAAGTGGTTACAATCGGATACACAACAATCGTCAGCGAAGAACCTTTGTAACGAAACCATACCGCGATCTAATTCTACGGTGGCGCCATCTCTTAGCGAGCAGCGGTAAACTCCTGTTACACATTTATTTTCAGTTTTTTGTATTAGCTTTATTGAAAAATTTACTTACATAGGTACAATATTTTGTAAATGTGAAATTGATTCGTTGGTGGGAGAAGTGGTGGGAGGCGCCCGACGTGACGGCCCAGTGGAGGCAAGCGCGTGAGCTGCGCGCGGTCATTGCAACATTACTTTATTTTTCTAAAATAAAAGATTTTTTCTAAAACAAATGTACCCTAAGTTACTCCTTGTTATATCAGCTACCTGACAAAAAAGTCCCGTCAAAATCAGTCCAGCCATTTCAGAGATTAGCCGGAACAAACAGACAGACACACAAAAAAAGTTTAAAGTTCATTTTCGGCACATGTATCGTGTATATAACGATATGTAGTTGGACATTTTTTTTATTTTCACTGTTAAAACAGACACTTCAATTTTATTTATATGTATGTATAGATATGACGATAGGCCCCCCTACATTGAGGTATTTGCCCCCCTATCACATCGTAGAACGGTAAATACTCATCGAAATGTTGTAGTCCTGGTGGCACCAAGTATACACACCACTTCTGGGAAAAAGGTCGTGATTTTATTCATATGTATGATCGTATGTACAATTATTATATTGTTACTTTTCTGTTAACTGTTACAAAAAATACGTGCCATAAAGTAGCTTTGGCGACAAAGTTTTTCTTTCAACGAAACTTTGAGTCTCTCAAACACCATAATACAATATTGATTTCTCAAAAATTCAAGTATGCCTTTTTAGTTTTCATCAAATCGAGATCGTAACTCCTTTGAATATTTTTCGCTATTCCTTATTAGTTCCAATTTGCACACACCAATTGAAAGAGTAACCCTGTATATTGATAGGTGTTCCTACAGCTGAAGATGTAACGACCGGTCGCAATGGCAAAGATCAAACGGCAAGTCAGATCCTGGTACCGGCCTGAATAACTAGGTAGAAAAACCGATAGGAGTAGATTCTATAAGAACTGTAAATATACGTGTTGTGCCAATAGATTGGTAACATTTTTGAATGACTTTTTACGTTTTGTTGATTAGATTATAATCATAGATATGAAATTAATAGTCACCGCGTGAACATCGGTTACAGCCCATGCCTCCATTGCTGCGTCGAATGATTCAAGACCACACCCACGTCTGTGAAAATTTTCTATATCTAGGTCAGGACCTAAATTCAGAACTGTATCAATATTGATCCTATGCAATGCCTATATAGAATTAACGTTACTAATAGCCACAACAGTGTATATTACGTGTATTTGTATGATATTCTTAACTTGTTTCGACCGCGAATATCGATGTACCAAATTTTTTGAATTGTAATACAGGTGAATGAAAAATCGAACTATCCTCAAAATCAAAATGATGTCTTCTTTTAGTAAAATTGTCTAACTTTATTATACAGGGTACATCAAGACTGGTACCGAAAACGGAGCCGGGTGGTAGTTTAAACGACTTCAGACACAATGGAACAGAAAAAGTTGCAAAAAAAAAGCGAAAATTTTTTTTTTATATTTTTCCTATTTCCATATTTGGGTGGTAAATACATTTTTTCCTAAAATAATAGTGTATGCCCTTTTATTTATAAATACTCTAAGGTATAACAGAGTTTAAATTATTATTTTAGCAAAAACTACGGATTTACCACCCAAAAATGACGATATTTAAAAAATCATAAAAAATAATTGTCGCATTTCTATGCGAAATTTTTAATTGCATTGTGTTTGTAGCCACTAAAACTACCACCCGGCTTCGTTTTCGGTAGCAGTCTTGAGATACCCGGTATAAGGTACTTGCCTTGCATGTGGCATCGGTGTGGGACACCCTGTACTTACATAATATATATTTTATATTTTTATTTATTTATTTAAATCCTTTTAATAATAGAACATTATATTACATAGTAGTACAAAAGGCGGTTGTATCGCTCGAGGCAATCTCTTACCTACTACCTTGGGATGGAAAAAAAGAGAGGGCAGTCAATAGTGTACCAAGTAAGATAAAGCTTGACTAAAGAAAAAAAAATATTATATAGGCACTTGGTAAGTGATAAATAGATTATCCACTAACTGGAGATGTGAGTCTCTTTTTAGTCGACACAATTATGCCGCACTGCTCTAAACCAGATATACAGGTTATAGGGATAGGTTGAAGTCAAATGAGACGTACTTGAAGAGTTTTTTACAAGTTTGAATTTGAAACCATTTTCGAGTCTTCAAACAACATTAATATATGACTTATACCATTGTTCTCAAGACTCAACACAAAACCTGAGTCATATACATATTAAATAAGATGGGAATATCTAATTTATGGGGTGTTATCATATTGTATAGTTAGTTTAGGTTTAATTAATTATTCATATATTTATACAACAGCAGGCTATAATTTTAAAAAGAGCTGTCATTTTCAAAACAGTGTTATGGTGTGTTATGGCAACATAGTGTTGCAGACAGTTGTCAAAATGTCCTAGTCAGGTCATGTCGTCTGTGTCTTACATTATTTAGTAAATGTTGAACCAAGTTGATTAAATCGTCTTATTTGAACAACTTTAAGCAATACAATCAAACAACACTGTAAAATCAGTAGGATATTTTTAGAATCCTGCAAAATAAATATTTTAACATTATATCCATAAATCAATTATAAGCAGCATCTTATTTAATTAGGGCTTTATAAATAATGTAAAAACAGCGACAAGCATTTTGTTATTTTCAATTAGTAGTACCTACATTTTATTATTATATTATTAGGCATAAAAATACTTCTGTATTATAACATCATTATATTGCATAACTTACCTGAATCAAAAATAAAAAGTGACAATCATACAACTGCCTCCATATATTTCCTACTATTGAATCCATGTTTCTTCAGTAGTAATCCTCAATGATGATGTTGCATATTAATATCAGCACACCATTACTACTTCCCTGCATATCAGTACTTTGATATTTTTAATATTTGCTAATCTACTTTATCATTTTGGTTATGTGTTACTTGTAATGCCAGCATCAATTTGGGTGTATATGTACTATGTTGTTAATTTGTGTTACAATTCCAACAAAAGTGGAGCACTCTTACATTTAAGCTGTTAATCATATTATGCTACAAGAACCCTGTTACTTGTCAATGTATGCCTACCTCAGAACTGTTTTAAACAAAGCTGAACTATTTTATTATACCAAATGTGGGTACTATATAAAAAACATCTTTATGTAATAAAACTTTAATAATATTCCACAATTCTTTATTACTTACTTAATCATAAAAAGAAGTAACCAATTGTGATTATGTACTTTGAATAAAACAAGGTTTGCACCATATACATGTTTATAATATTAGAAAATACATACAGAATTATATTTTATTAATAGTCGTAGTATCTATACAGATTACTATAATAATAGCGTCAAACATCCTAATATAATGAATTATTATCAAGACAATCCCAAAGCTATCCATAAACTAAGATTTTTCCAAAACTACTTTTGTTTTATGAAAGTAATATTTTTTATTAAATGTGCTGTCTTTAACACTATTCAATAAGGGATGTGATGTTGGGTATAGATCTAACATGTACCATAGTCAATTATGGATTCTCCAAGGATAAGGGGTCAGTATGCTAGAGGGTCGGTGAGCAAAGCAGATACTTAGTGATATACGAGGCCATATATGCAGAAGTTATAGCAAATTAGTGGCGGGTTGGGTATGTACAGCACCCTCAAGCACGCTCTGACACCTACCCTTACATTAATGATTATGTCACCACCTAATTCATTTACTCTATTTCTGCACTGCCATGTTATCTTACAGTATTTTGTTGTACTAAGCTTCAGCAAAGGATACAACAACATTTAGAAGAAAAACACAATTGAGAAGAATTACAATATAACAACATGAATATATTACGAGATTGCATTACAATAAGAGCGGCTACCTTCCCTTAGAGGACTTAAAGAACATGTGGAACAACATTTATACAAAGTAGTGTCTCAAATATTGACATACCACTTTTTATGGTGTTATATTACAGTACTCAGAATGCCCTTTCTTCAGGCCAAGCAATTCAAAATATGGTGTACTGCCCTTAAATTTTTTGTCTAGGTCCCATATTACAATTTGCAGTGAAACTTTTCTAATGGCTTGTTTCAACATCACTATTGTAATATAATCAACCAAAGTTTTAAAGCCAAGCAGTAGTATATGTAACATGTTTTGTTTACACTATATTCTACTTCAAGCTCAGATATAAGATAATATTCTTTAATATACCTAGCAGATAGATATGCCTCTTCCAACACCTATGTTTAGTGACAACAAATTATGTTAATGACCACTGTACACATGACATTAATTACTTACCTAACCCTGCATTCTGAACGAGCTCTGAATCATCGAACTCTAGACTTGGCTCGTAATCATGGTATTCAGAGAGGCTTGTGTATGCTTCCTCAGGTTCTTGTTGGCACCCGTGGAGAACTGCACAAATGAACGCAATAGTGTAAATTAAAAATCTAAACAAAACTACCCACTGTTGCTGGAGAATTGCTTGCATACTAAAAAATTGTGTGATATATACATAAATTAGCTGTGAAAAGTAATAATAAATAATTGTAATAAATAACTAATATTACCACAAATTTTAGTTTAAGACCATAAATGTTAATCTGTATCTGTATCAGCCCATATACGTCCCACTGCAGGGCACGGGCCTACTCTACAATCGAGAATACGATTGAGAGTGGTTAGGCCATATAGTCCACCACGCTGGCCTATTGCGGGTTGTAAATGTTAATAAAATCGCAAAATTATAATTTAGTGATAAGTAACCAATTTCTGCTCTATTTCTATTAATTTTATAGAATAATGATTGATTTTAATCATATCTAAATTTGAACTTACTATAACGGAGCCAGAAACTCATATTAGAAAATGATCCCCCAGGTATATGGTACCGACCGACCCACGACGGCTACTAAATAAAGAGGTACATGTCCAATTGAAAAATGAGTGCGAGCGCGCCAGTAATACTCTCAATAGTGATGCAGTAAGGACTCAAACTATATTCCATTTGCATATAACCTATAGTTCGGAATCAGTAATACCTTGAAACGCCCTCACTGGATTCAGTTTCGGTTGATGCTCTGATTCCATTCTAGTCGAGCTTTGGAACCCTACCCTCTTGTTATCACCAACTTGTAAAATTTGTAAATGTCACTTCCTCTTCGCACGACACATATATTTCCACACCTGTAGAGTTCCTGATGAAATGAAAATTAACTACAAACTCATAAAATCCCGCCAATTTATTTAAATATCTCAAAAATTAGAAAGTAACTGGATTTCAAAAACGTACAATATTGGAAATCTGTTTTTTAGGAGTAAAGTTGCTAGTGGGGATGACAGACAAAATACAAATCACAAAACAGATGCAAAACAGCCTTTAACAGAATCTGTCAGTGGGTTGCACAGATTACCTCCAAGTGCCTCCAAGTGGGTGAAGTGGGACATCATTAACTTGACTTCCTAGAATTTCCTTTCCTTTTAGATGCCTTTTAGTCAATATTTTTCCCTGCTATAAAGCGCTTTTGGGTGCACAGAATATCAACTGCAATTATTATGACTTGTAAAATGGTACTATGGGATTGCCATTCAAAGTTAATGGCCAATAATATAATTTATTGCCTAAGTAACTGGGCTTACGAATTACAATAAATTAACATGATTTATTCTTATAGCAATAAAAAGATCAAGAAATTCAATTGTATCCGAACACGAAATTTTTTTGATAATCTGTAGACAGCCAAATCATTCCACATGTTCTTGTTCTCTTTTATGTCATATTTTCTATCTTGTCTATTATCTATGGTCTATTTAGCATTCATTAGCATTCATTCCTTGTGTTTTTTTGGTGTAATAATTTTAATTTGCCATTTTAAAAATTAGTTGAATATCGTAAATATGCTTGGATATTCTAGTGCCGGAATTCCAGACAAATCATGGCAGCCTTCTGTAGCTGTGCTCGAAACAACGTAAGTATAAGGTTCCATCATATTATGTATGTGTAGCGGCAAAAAAAGGTTATTTTTTTGTTTATTTGTGATTTTCTCATTTATATTTCAGCATGGGCAGTATGGTGGTCGAGATGTATTGGAAACATACTCCACTTACGTGCCGGAACTTTATGGAGTTAGTTCGTAGAGGTTATTACAATAATACGAAGTTTCACAAAGTAATACGAGATTTCATGATACAAGGCGGTGACCCAACAGGCACGGGTAAAGGAGGCCAATCTATCTACGGCTCGAATTTTGAGGACGAAATCACTTCAGAACTAAAGCATAGTGGAGCGGGCATTCTATCCATGGCCAATTCAGGCCCTAATACAAATGGATCTCAGTTTTTCATCACATTGGCACCTACACAATGGCTAGACGGCAAACACACTATATTTGGTCGTGTTCAGCGAGGAATGGGCGTTGTTAAGAGAATAGGCTTAGTGGAGTGTGATAAAGATGACTGTCCAGTGGATGATATTCGCATTGACAGGGCATACATTCCTAAGTAATGGACATAATTTCTTAATTTAGACAATTTAAGTTAAATGACTATTAACTTTCTTCTTTCAGCTACTTGTAGCTGTTTAGGAGATTTATCATAAATATATCATCATAACATTGCATTTCTTTTTTTTATGAAGGTAAAAGTAAAACTTTCATTTATTGGTTATTAGTAAACCTTGCTTATATTTATTTTTCATTTATTTTGGCCTATGTGGATTTTATGAATCTTACTATCAAACTGTACAATTTAATTGTTCTTTAAAGTAGTGTTTTCAAAATTCACATATTGTAAAGTGCTAATTTTTCAAAAGAAGATTTAATCATAATTGTGATAGATGATTAAAATTGACCTTATAATATATTTTGACTTAATATTGTGGCCTACAACTTTTGTCTGATGGTATAAAATATGGTCCAATGTATTGGGTAAGACAAGAAGCTTATACCCAAATGGAGATTGCATTCCGTATATAAAAGTGAAGCACAAAAATTTGACCTCGAATGACGTTGCGACTGATTGCTATCCTTTTCTTTCGAGTGACAATGAATGAAAATGTCTTTTTGTTCATTCATTGTCACTCGAAAGAAAAGGATAGCAATCAGTCGCAACGTCATTCGAGGTCAAATTTTTGTGCTTCACTTTTATATACGGAATGCAATCTCCATTTGGGTATAAGCTTCTTGGGGTAAGATATTTCATATCATTCAAAACTTTACCTTATTATTTTTATTATTACTTTATTATTGTTTGAAATAAAAAAATACTGTTTAAAATGCTAAAGTGCCAAAAGTTCAAGGAATGTGCAAAATTATTGACAACAATTACTGTTAAACAATTTGTCAGAGCTATTTCAGTAATGCATCAGGCATGAGTGTAATAAGAATATATTTAGCTGGAATGAAAACTGTTTAATATACATACATCTGTGAAACATCATGATCACTATTAAATATTAATTTTGCAATAGGGATGATGACAGTAACAACAAATTAATGAAATTATGGTTTAATATAATAATGTATAATAGAAGGATTCTCAAAATAAACATTTGCTTTAGTTTTTAATTAAGATTAATTATATTTTTGCATAAATAAAAGTGCAAAACCTAAGGATCCGCCATATTAGATGAAAAGCCAATCAGAAGCGAGTGACGTGTCACTTTCGTAAATATTACCGTAAAACGGGGATAATAGGAATGGCGGGGTAAAATGGAATAAAAATCTGATTTTCTGAAACGATCAGTCAATGTAGCTCATTATATTTACGATATATCAAATCTTTTATTTCTGAACAAGCTTAATTTTTTTTACTGGGCACACTGTAAATTCAATGCAGCCAATCAGGATTCATTAACCACTCACACGTCCACGTCACTGTCACTTATTTTTTTTTTTTTTTTTTTTTTTTTTTTTTATTGCAGTGAATGGCGAGACGAGCAAGCCGTTCGCCTGATGGTAAGCGATACGACCGCTCATAAACAGTAGCAACATTCCACTGCGCTCGCCATCCTGAGACATAAGATGTTAAGTCTCAATATGTCCAGTAGTTACTCTGGCTACAATGTCCTTCAATCCGAAACACAACAGTGCATTTAAGCAGTGTTGTTTGACGGGAGAAATAGACATTGCGGTGGTACCTACCCAGATGGCCTCTCACATATGAGAGACCTACCACCAGTAATTTTGACAGAAATCTTCCGATTCCCGCGTTTTCAATATTCATAAACATAAAGCATTATATCCTAGTACCTATTCTAGCTACAGGAAAATAAAAAATACCTTTAAGTATCTAAAACTATGCAGAATTATTAGATGTGACAATTATTTTACAAATATAATTCAAATGTGTTGTAAACAAATAATAAAATTCTATACAGATCGAATTTCAATGGTTTTTCATTTTCAAATCATGTTTTCACCAATTAAATCATGTTACATACCAATAAAATCCATTTGTAAATAAAGTATATACTAAAAGCTTTCTTTTGATATCCATATTTTAGTACATAAAGTTATTCTTATCTTATAAAAAACCAAAAAAATATACCCATAATCACATAACTAATTTTTGTTACGTTTGCGTTTTGCCATTATTGCTTAGTGACTCCCGAGTTCCGGGTTACGATTTAATGTTGCCAAGTAAGAACGAGATGTAAGAAAATAACAAATGGATGATCGATGAACTTTGATCGGTATTTTTTTTTGTTCAATTGTGTTTTAGAAATCATATTTAAATACAAATTACATATTGGTCAAATGATGAAATATGATTTTATAGACTATTTATGTAAGGGGCGTGCGCTCCTTGTAGGCAGAAATGCAGTGCTTTACTTGCCATACACAGATATTTTAATAAAACATTCGTACGTTTTAGATGACTTTAATTAATAGTAAATAAAAGAATAAACAAAATATCATAATATAAAAACGCCTAATATTTTATAAATAGCACGTATTTGCAAGCACACTAACATTATGTTTGCCAGGAATTTAATGACAACGGCGCTGCAAAATAATGTATCCACAGACCAAGTAGTACTACAGACGGACGACTCGCTTAACCCCTAGACTAGGGATGAGATATACTTGCAAAATCAAGTACCAGGGCTTCTAAGTACGAGTACGTAAAAATACTAGGGTTCAAAACCAGGGTCTAAAATATTGTAAAAGTATTTTGTAAGTATGAGTCGGCAACCCTTCGCGTCCCAGCCGCGGCGCAGCAGTCTATAAAATACTTGCATAGGAATTCAATTCGTATTTCATAACAAATAAGGAGCAAAAACGCATAAATAAAAAAAAATACTTTGTAAGTATTTTCTATTCACGAATACGATTGTGATTCTTATTTATACTAAGTTAAGGATAGTTTTTCTATGGAAGTATTTTTATGTATAGTGTTCCAAGTTCCTCGCGCACCGACGTATAGCGGCGCATAAATTTGAAAATACTTGCATAGGAATTCAACCCGTATTTGAATGCACATAAAAAGCAAAATAGTATGAATAAAAAATACTTTGAAGTTTAAAGTACTTGTTATTGACAGATACGATTGTGGTTTTTATTAATATTCTATTATGAATCGTTTTCCTATGCAAGTATTTTCATGTGTAGTTTCCAGATCTCTCCGCGCATCGACGTACTTTCATACTTATAAGTATTTTCTGCTCGTACCAGGGCGCCGTAATTCGAAGTGAATACCTGGTTTTAAAACCTGGTATCGTAAATACGTCTCATCTTTACCCTAGACTGTCGTTTGTCATGACTGTAGACGGTTAGAAAGTCGGAAACGCCAGGCGCGGCTTCAAGCAAAAAGTAACCTACTATCATTGAAATAGGGTTCATTTTAGTGTGATATAAAAAAATAGCAAAATAATGCAATATTGATGTAACTTTTTTCAAATTCAGATTAGTATTTGTGTAGATTAGAAATAACACCCTTCAAATGATATAAACAACTATTTATTTCATTTCATTTATACATTAAAAAGTATTCGTCGAAATATACAAATGTGTTTATTACAAATATGACATTTTAAGTTGAAATAAAGTACACTTTTGCCTTACGTAGCTACAATTTTACCAAGGTTCCCAACTGGGCGTACCTGAATGGGAGGTACCAAAGATACGAAAAAATGTAAAGCCTCTTATATTGGATTATATTTACATAAGCATGTGTACTATGTTATAAGTAATAGAAATCTTTCATCATAAATAAAATTAGATATTATTAAAATTCTGACATTTGGTACATTGACTTTACACATTATTCATTTAAATATTTATATGAAACTAATATGAAGGGGTTGTAAATAAACACAAAAAACGAAATCGAACAAACATGAATTTAGATAATAATAAACATTTTCAATTGAATTAATTAGGATGCAACAACAATACATGTATTTATAAAATTACGAAGTGTCTACTGTTTGTGATTGTTACATTCATAGAAATCAAACAAATATTTGGAGAGAATATTTACATTTTTGATTATTGAATTGATGAGTAATGATTTCTTATAAGTTACGAGCATTATTTTCCAAATATTCAATTGTTTCCTTGACGTCACTTACACTGCACGTTTAATACACGTATCCACTGCACATTAATCACTGCACAAAGCAATCCTTTCTGGTTATTACATTTGCAAATTCACTAAAAGAAAATACAAGCAAATCTATCGACGCATTTGTTGTAAACAACATGGCGGCCCGAGGCGCAGACAGGCGCTGTTACACAATTAACGCTGGGTACTAAAGATGAGACGTATTTACGATACCAGGTTTTAAAACCAGGTATTCACTTCAAATTACGGCGCCCTGGTACGAGCAGAAAATAATTATAAGTATGAAAGTACGTCGATGCGTGGAGAGATCTGGAAACTACACAGGAAAATACTTGCATAGGAAAACGATTCATAATAGAATATTAATAAAAACCACAATCGTATCTGTCAATAACAAGTACTTTAAACTTCAAAGTATTTTTTATTCATACTATTTTGCTCTTTATGTGCCTTCAAATACGGGTTGAATTCTTATGCAAGTATTTTCAAATTTAGGCGCCGCTATATGTCGCACGCACGCTTCATTTATTGCTGTTTAGCTGTCTCAATAATGTTAGAGAAAGTGGTAAAAGCTACCAAAATTATTGTGCTGCTCGAAGAGGGTTGCAGCCAATGCTTCGTGGCTCAGAGGCTAAGTGTGAGTCGCTCGACGGTTCAAAGGACCTGGCAGCGGTATCAAGACACCGGTTCCGTCGAGAGAAGGCCTGGTTCTGGAAGAAAACCATGTACCCAACCACGGGATGATTGTTTTCTTGTGAGTCGCGCATTGAGAAACCGCAAGTCTTCGTATGTGGACCTTAAGAACAACCTCGAAGAAGTAAGAAATGTGCATATTAGTCTATGGACGGTCAGGAGGAGGCTTCTCGCGGCCAATATACGCAGTCATCGCCCGGCCCGCGGCCCTAAGTTACTCCGTGAGCACAGGGTTGCCAGGCTTAGGTTTGCTCGAAATTGTGAGTGATGGACTTAAGAAGACTGGAATAGGGTGTTGTTCTCCGATGAAGCCAGGATATCTCTGTTCGGTGAAGATCGACGTCGGCGAGTGCTACGAAGACGAGGAGAACGCTTTGCAGAGGCTTATTTTGAAGAAATCACACCTTATGGTGGGGGCTCTGTTATGTTTTGGGCAGGAATAAATTCAATGGATCGTACAGAGTTAGTCTTCATTGAAAACGGCTCACTGACTGGACATCGATACATAACGGAAGTTCTAATTCCACATGCACAACCCGCATTGGCCTTGGCTTTAGGCGAAGACTCAATTTTTATAGACGACAACGCTCGCGCCCACCGGTCTGGCGATGTGGAAGCGTATGTGCAAGAGGTCGGCATTCGTCGTTTGGATTGGCCAGCTCGAAGTCCCGACCTCAATCCTATAGAGCATGTCTGGGACGTTCTGAAACGACGCGTGAGATCAGTACAACCGGCTCCGCAGACCATCAGAGAGCTGAAGAATGTGATTACAGCGGAGTGGGAACGTATTCCGCAAGCAAGTATCCGGGATATCCTCGCTAGCATACCCAGACGAATTCAAGCTGTGATTTCAGCTAGAGGCGGTCACACTCGATACTAAACATTTATCTGCTTTTACTTTATTAAAGAAAAAACAAACAAAATCTTTGTTAACTTTTACTTCACAAGCATAGGCACTACTAGCGAGCATACACTACTAGTGAACTTTAGCATTAAAACCCATAAATTTTATCAAAATTTTATGATAATACTGACGAAAACGATTATTTGCTTATTAATTTACAAAATTGTGAAAGTAAAACTACCTATAATTATCAAACAAACCAATAGTAACATTAGAAATGGTTCATTGCTTAGGTGCCCGTTTTTTTTTGCAAATGAGTTTATATCACGTGGTAGGTTAATATATTTTTCATCCAAATAAAACAATATCCTACAAAAATAAAGGTATGTTATATTAGTCCTACAAAATTTGGAATTTTTGAGTATACAAAATAAAATGAAATATACATTTAGGGCTGAAACTGCGTTAAGCGGGCGCCCGCGACGGGCAACCGTCGCGCGTCTCCTGGCGTAGACACGCGGGCGGGCTCCATGATAACGCGACGGTCCCCGTCGTGGAGACCCGATTTACGCAGTGTGGCTGGTTCAATTTTATAGGTGTGCATATACAGTCGTGTCGATGGAGAGCTTAATATATTATTACATAGCAAAACGACGACTAGCAAAAAAAACGACAGCCAGTAAGCACGTTTATTGAATCTAGGTTGCAAGGCGAAGAATTTGTTGTAAAGTTCAGTAAATTAAGAGAAAATGAAAACTCATTTTACAAATATTTTAAAGTTGCGATACCGGTCTATGACGAATTATTTTCTAAACTGGAACCATATTTGAAGGTCAACAATTTAAGGGTAAAATCTGTATCAGTCATATCACCAATGTCCGTCCACCTTGTAGGCGGGCGTCCGACATTTCGCTTGCCTGTACGTGGCCTCCACTCTAGAACCTTTCGGCCATCCGTTCTGCGAGCTATGTGCCCGGCCCACTGCCACTTCATCTTGCTAATCCTTTGGGCTATGTCGGTAACCATTGTTCTCCTACAGATCTCCTCATTTCTGAGTCGATCTCGTAGGGAAATACCGAGCATAGCTCGCTCCATGACTCGTTGAGTGACTGAGCCTTCTAATGAGGCCCACAGTGAGAGGCCAGTAGTGCGATTCACGTAACTTTTTGACGCGCCGATCAAGTTGCGGTGCGGTTACAATGAAGTTTACGCTTCGGTTGTAAATGGTATTCTTGTAAGTGTTTAGCTGCGCGTGAACTGCGCGTGAGCTGCGCGTCAACTGTACGTCAGATGTATGAAATTTGTTTGATATTGACATATACGCGCAGCAGTAGAATACGCTAAAACGTTTGCGTGACGCGAGCGTATTTCGAGAATACGAAAAGGGCTGTTTTGATCGAAACTTAACCGCAAATGCACTACAGCTGAACTTATTTTATTACGTGAATCGCACTACACGTCTCGGTGCCGTATGTCATCACCGTCATGTTACTGCTGGCGGAAACGGCGCGCTGTACCGCGCGTGCCCCCGCGACGGTTTCCGGCGCACTGAGGCGGGCCCCGCCGCGCGGGTACGCGACGCGCCTCCCCGTGCTGGACGCCCGCGCGGATCCCCGCGACGGAGCACTTTTGTATTAAACCACGCGAGCGCCCGCTTAACGCAGTTTTAGCCCTTATACTTACAGTAGTATTCGTATACAACGACTTCGCTTATAATGACTAACCGGTTTTAACGACGATAATGTTTACTCAAGTTAGGTTTCATAGTATGGTACTGAGAAAATATCACCGTTTAGTGCGACCCCGGTTTAAGCGACCAACTGCTTATAGCGACCAATAATTATAATAATACGTCCAGTTAAAACCACAGAATACTAACAGAAGTCAACCTTGTGTATGTACTTCACTTTTGTTGCCACACTACGCTCGGCGTTCGCGCAAAAGTTGAAACTCGCTCTCGCAGTGGTCTCGACTGGTTTGGAATATCGTGTCGGTGAACGCTGTCTATTTGTGCGTTGATTAAGCGCGCTTTGTATGAAGCTTGACTTCTGTTAGTTTAGTATTCTGTGGTTAAAACGACACGCAATGTTTTGTTTGCACAACCTATGCACCAATACCTCGGTGCCCCAAATTTACCCCGTCCCGCGCGCTTCACCTCTTGTTATTAGCGCGTGAATCCATGCTTAGTGTTTGTCAATTCTTAAGACAAGTTCTAAAAGCTCGACAAAATAGTTATTTCGGTAAAATACCGATTTTCAGCTCCGGTGCGAAAGGCATCTAAATATATACCGGGTATATCAAGGGTGCTACCGAAAAAGAAGCCGGGCGGTAGTTTAAGTGACTACAACCATCTGTATTTTAGTCGTCTGTGGTCCACAGTAACCCATGCTGTGCGGATGCGTTTATAAGCAAGCAAATATACAAAAAATATTTTTAATTTCATGAATTTCAACTATGTAACTGGATGACTGGAATAACGTACCACGCAATTTGTAGGACAATGTGGGTGAGCAAATGTTAGCTATTCAATAAAAAAAACCAGCTGGTTAGTAATTATTTTTCATGACCTTATTTATGATACATGTTGGAGAGGGGGACTCTGTGATAAAACCTTATACAAAATGTCGATGACATAAGTTCTTCTTTTTGGACCACATACAGGGTATCGTATCAGCAGCCCGTACACCAAATATTATTAATTTATCATCACTCGTTTAGCCACAGGATAGGTTTTTAGTTTTCTATATTTAACCACCTGCTGTAGCAAATTGGCTAGGTCATTGACACAAAGTCAAGCGCAAAAGAAAATAAGGTTTTATTATTAGTTGCATAGAAATAAAATCAATAATTGAATTCAGACCTCATAATAATGATATTAAAACTCATAATAGCTCAGCGATGCGACGCGACGTTGTCAGTTCGAAATCTGGGATTACACGTGACTCGTGGGCAGTGTTGCAAGGTGCGCCGTAATTAAACTAAAACTATTTGTTACATTTACTGTCAAATAACAAACCATAGTATTCAGTAAGTAGAAAACGTACTGCAATATGATTAATAAGATAAATAATAAACCTATTTCTGTAACATACAAATACAAAAACAAAATTAGCACTATAAAATAATTTTATAGGGTTTTTATTTCACCGAGACATCCTTAAATTTTCAACCTAACCATAAACTCGATCTTAATGTCGGGTCATGACTATATATTTAACTGTTGCGAGTATTAATATTAATATTTATTTATTATATCTCCAGTACTTAGTTATAAACCACAATCGAGAATTTTCGTACAAGAATTACTTGGGCGTCTCATTGAAATGAAGCTATTCTCGAAAATTCAGCTTGATAGTAATTAGTTTTACATTAAGTATTAGTACTACAACTTTTGAGCGTAGGACCAAGATGACATACGACGCAATTTGTAGGACATTGTGGGTAGTAAACTATACATATGTTAGCTAACCAATAAAAAAAAATCAGCTGGTTAGTAATTATTTTCCATGACCTTGTTTATGATACGTTTTTTTTATATCTTTTTTTTTTATTGCATTGGATGGCGAGACGAGCAAGCCGTTCGCCTGATGGTAAGCGATACGACCGCTCATAACAGTAGCAGCATTCCACTGCGCTCGCCATCCTGAGACATAAGATGTTAGGTCTCAATATGTCCAGTAGTTGCTCTGGCTACAATGTCCTTCAATCCGAAACACAACAGTGCATTTAAGCAGTGTTGTTTCACGGGAGAAATAGACATTGCGGTGGTACCTACCCAGATGGCCTCTCACATATGAGTGACCTACCACCAGTAAATCTTTCTTTATTTAGGGACTTTTGCCCAACCAAGGTACGTCAGTCCCATCGTACCCTAAACAATAACAATCAGCAAAATTCTATTGATGTATAAACATTTCAAACAACGCGCCAGCCTCTGCAGAAGCTGGCCTCGATAAAATGTTGGCGAAAACTCATATGTCAAGCATATTTAATTGCAATTTCCGAATTAAATTACATCTTTTATCCTTGTATTTGGTACAATCCACTAAGAGATGATAGACATCGTCCAGAATCCCACACACATCACAATTCGGCGAATCAACTTTCTTCATAAGGAATCCAAATTTTCTTGATGGATAGTGAGCAGAACGCAGTCTATGAGCTAGAACGATGCAAGACCTACTCAATAAATTACCAGTAATGAACCAAGGTATACGAGGAGGCTGACACTGTACAGATTTATACCAAATTCTTTTTTCCTTACTCTTTACGTCAAAATATTCTTTGTATACATCATAGCATATTTCTTTACACTTATATAATTTTTCAGTGAAGTTTGAATTTAAACTATAATTTAATCCTTGTGAACAGGCCAATTTAGCCAGTGTGTCAGCCACCTCGTTACCTCTTAAGCCTATGTGGGATGGAACCCACTGCAACTTCAGGTCGATACCAATAAGTGCCAGATTATGAATTTTATTCAAAATATCATAAGCTACCGAAACACCTCTCAACCCAGAGGCGCATCGAGCTATATGGAACAATGCACTTTTGCTATCTGTAAAGATGACTACAGCTTGACTATTTAATGTGTTTATAGAATTTAAAGCCACAGAAATTGCAATGAGCTCGAGTGTCATAATTGAGACTTCGGAATCAATTTTATACATAGGTACTACTAACATTATTACTTGTGTCAAAATATGAAGCTCCTTGGCCCACATCGCTCTTAGACCCATCAGTAAATAACATATGTCTATTATGGTATTTTTCATGCAGCTCTTGAATAATATCAAATCTCAAACTTGTGATATCATGATTTCTCTTTGCCCCTCTTAAGCTATCCAAATAACAGAGGATTAGAACAATCTATATCAAAATCTTTACATTTATCGAAAACTGTAACAAGTAATGGTTCTTTTTTAATTTGCCAATATTTGATATGTCTCAGAGTGGAGATTTTCAAGAAGCTGTATGGTCACATTATTATCCCTAGACAAACTTTTGATACAAAATTTATACGCTAAATACAATCTTCTTATGTGTAAAGGTAATAAGCATGTTTCACTCTGCATAATATGTATGGGTGTACTCTTTATGAATCCACCAATAATTCGTAAAGCCTGAATTTGTAGTTTTTCTAATTTATATAGATGTACTCTAGCACCGGTGTCATACAAAAAACTACCATAATCAGTTCGGCTTCTTACTAGGGATATACAGGGTATATCAAGACTGCTACCGAAAACGAAGCCGGGTGGCAGTTTAAGCGACTTCAGACACAATGCAACAGAAAAAGTTGAAAAAAAAAGCGACAAATTTTTTTCTGTTATTTTTTTCCTATGGCCATATTTGGGTGGTAAATACATTTTTTCCTAAAATAATAGTTTATACCCTTTAATTTATAAATACTCTAAGGTATAAAAGAGTTTAAATTATTATTTTAGCAAAAACTATGGATTTACCACCCAAAAATGACGATATTTAAAAAATCATAAAAAATAATTGTCGCGTTTCTTTGCGAAATTTTTGATTGCATTGTGTTTGTAGTCACTAAAACTACCACCCGGCTTCGTTTTCGGTAGCAGTCTTGAGATACCCGGTATACAGGGTGAACGAGACCGCCTTCGAACAGCCTCGTTCAATTGTAGAATATGTTCGGGGGTGCTGGCTGCGTGGTAAATAATACCAGTGATTAGAAAGTAGAAACTTTATTCGCACTGAGAAGTACGTTTTACAAAGTGACGTAATTGCGGCGTAATTACGACACGTAACTGCGGCACCGTCGTGATGTGGCTGCAGAGCTTCGTTCTGGTATCTCCCGGCAGCGATTCTGCTTAATTCTTCACTACTTGCTGACTACTTGCTGACTTGCTGACTTGCTGACTTCTTGATGTTTTCTTGACTGTAGGCCGGAACCGAACTGATTTGCCCGACCCAGGGTGCCGATCTATATTCCCAATTTTGGGCTAATCCCTAGGGTCGGGCCCGCGATCGTCACAGGCGCGCTCGGCCAATGAGAGCGCGCGCTGCGGGGTGTCGCTGTAGCGACTTGCGGGGCGGTAGCTCGGTCCTGCGGGGGGTGCGGGGCCGCGAGGTGTAACTCCGCACCGAATATGTGGGAGGCACCTAAGTTCGGCGGACCTCGCACCCGACACTATGCTTAAATCAGTATATAAACTAGGGTCTGACAATATTGTTCTAACTACACAAAACTTTATATAATCTCCAATAGATAACACTCTAGTATATAATAAGTAACAATATTGCACATAACAATTTACATAGAAAATTATGAGACTTTATACATTACAACAACAACGACTTATACATAAGTTTATAACTAAGGGAATGTTTGCTTTATTTATTTAACGATATTTTACATAAGAGCATTATAAGAACATTTATATAACTTAAATAAGATCAAAACACAAACAAGCTTAACTATTTACTATTAATTAGTCTTCGTCCTGCACATTCTCCCGCCGTGTATCGTAGCGACGTGGCGCGACGGTGCATCTTCATGTGGTGCAGGGCGACTCGTCGTTCTCGACGCTCTGGATTACGACGATTTTCTTGGATGGGCGTCGTAGCACGCCGCCCCTCGTGGCGACGTCGATGGTTCTGATGACGCCATCCGGTCCCGGATACGTGGCGCAGATGCGCCCGCGCACCCAGGTGTTGCGCGGCAGGTTGTTGTCGACGACCCGTACAAGGTCGCCGACACGAAGTTCAGTGCCCCGTCCATGGGGCTCCCGCCGGTTTCGGAGCTCGGGCAGGTATTCTTTGAGCCAACGCGCCCAGAAGGCGTCGGCGAGTGCCTGTGTCGCACGCAGGCTGGCGTACGGGCTGGCGGTGTGGTCCGCTGGCAGGCCCGCAGTGGCGAAGTGTCCCTGACCGCCCAGCAGGAAGTGGCTAGGCGTCAGGGACTCAGGGTCGGCAGGATCTACCGACACATGTGTTAGTGGTCGACTGTTTAGTGTAAGTTCGACCTCGGTGAGCAGGGTGTGGAGAGTTTCTTCATTGGGGCTCTTCTGGTGGAGCACCGTGGTCAGCGCGGTCTTCACGGACCGCACCAACCTCTCCCACGCGCCTCCATGAATGGAGCTCCTGGAGGGATGAACTTCCATGTTATAGCCCTTTTTGACGCTTCTTGTTTTGCACCGGAGAGAAGAGTTTGGCGGATTTCCGCATCCGCCCCGTGGAAGTTCGTCGCATTGTCCGACCAGATCTCGGTCGGACAACCGCGTCGCGCGATCATTCGTCGCAACGCCATGATCGCTGATTCGGTGCTCAGCGAGGACACCACTTCGAGGTGCACTGCGCGTACGGTGAGGCATGTAAACAGTGCGACGTACCTCTTCTGCGTGCTTCTTCCGACGGTCACGGTGAGCGGGCCGAAATAATCAAGACCTGTGTAGGTAAATGGTCGTTGGTGGTGCGCCAACCGGCATGTCGGCAGGTCCCCTGTGGCCGGCCTCGGAGGTGTCGCGGCCCTTGCGCGACACATTTGACATTTTGACAGCACCATCTTCACTGTCGGTCGTAGTCGCACGACCCATTTGTACTGCTTTACCTGGTTTACCGTAGCCTCCACTCCTGCGTGATGTAGAGTCCTATGTACATGAAGGATCCATAGTTGTGTGGCCCGGTGGTTTCCATCTATGACTGGAGGGGTTTTTACTTCTTCCGGTACTCCAGTGGCGGCGTTGATTCGGCTCTTCAGGACGATGATGTCGTCCTCGAGTCGAACACTGAGCTGGTGTAGTCGGCTATGTCTTCCGACCTCCTTGCGGGCTCGCAGCGCCTTGAGTTCCTCCTTGAACGCCTCTTCTTGGGCGTTCTTTGTTATAAGCTTTTCCGCCTTTATCTGGTACTCCGCTGTCAGTGTGACATACTTATCTGTCGCTGCGGGTTGGCGTGTCCTGACTGTCGGATTGGTTGTGGTGTTCGCGGCTCGCCAATCAGGGTCGCGACGTGGACCCCTTTTTGTTCGCTTGTAATGGACTTGTTCGATCTTGCGCCGGAACATAGCGACTGCTTGTAGCACCCTTGCTGTCGCCCTGAGATATCTCGTCCACGACGAGAAGCGTGTGACGTCAGGTATCACGCTCGACTGGTCACTGGTGCAGATGACGTTTACACGTTCTTCACCTGAGGGTGGCGGTGAGCTCGGTGTCTCCACCGGCCATGTGTCTGGATCATGTCGCAGGAATTCCGCTCCCCGAAACCATCTGTGTTTTGACCACGTCCTTCCTGGCATCTTCTTGGCGGGCGCTGGTTCCGCGTAACCCTTTTGAAGTAGCATGTTCATTTGTTCGTTGTACTTCCTTTTCAGCAGCGGGTCTCTATCAATTTCCTTCTCGATGCCGTGGAGCCTTCGCAGGGTGTTGTCGTAGTTGTCGGGGAGTGTAGCTTCCTCCGACTTCCAGAGGAGGGCAGTCCGATACCCGCCTCCCGGCAGCTGTGTTGTGTTCGCCTCGAGTATTCGGAGCGCCTTTTGCTCGGGGTCGTTTTCCGGACGTTTCGGGTTCAAGTACGTGTTGTCGGTCGTTATGTATTCTGCCACCATTTTTTCAACGTTTTCTTCGGATGTGTGACCGACGAAGTTCACTTGATGCCCGAGTGTTCGGGTTCTGCTGCCGTGTACCACCCAGCCCAGTGGTGTGAGTGAGGCCACTGGTTGGTTTCTTCGACCCGATCTTGTTCGGGTAGCTATTAATAGGTGCCAGTTGTCTTGACCTATTAATATTTTCGGGATCACTTGGTCGGTGATTATCGTGTTCGTGATTCCCTTTAGATGCGGACAGTTACTTATCGCTTCTGGCGATATTTTCTGTGCGGCTAGGCGCAGGTCAGGTACTGTCCGGGCTTGTATGTGTTGGTTATGTCGGTTCTTGCCTCGGAGCAGTATCTTCACACGACGTGAGGAGTGGTCTTCTTTAGTGTTCCCGTCGTATGTGCAGATGCGTAGTGGGTCGTCCGGTCCCACTGCGCCTATGTCGTCCGCGAGGCCTTGGTCGATCAGCGTTACTGTGGACCCGTCGTCGAGTAACGCGTAGGTGTCGCGGGCTCCCGCCGGTCCCGAGACTTGTACTGGGGCAATCTTCAAGTATGACACGCTTGATGCCCACGTCGAGTTCACCTTTTCTTCCTCGGCGTCTTCATTTAATTTCGGCGGCGTGCTTCTTTTTGAGTGCAGCAACTGGTGATGGGGATGTTCGCAGCTATCTATGCCGCACTTCTTCGTCTTGCATGTGTGCTGTTGAGTGCGGCGTCGCAGGCATCGGAAACAGGCGCGGTGCTTCTTGGCTGCGTCCCATCTTTGGTCAATGGTTAAGTTCTTGAATTTGTAGCACTCTGTGATCGCGTGTCCCTCTTTGTCGCACATAATACACGTGGCGTTAGTTCTCGGGGTGGCGGCTGTGTTGAACACTTTTTGTCTTGTTTGACTTGTTCGCGGTCGTTCGGTGACCATCTCTGCAGTCGCGTATGGGCTGCAGATTTCAGCTTCCCGGTGAATGAAGCGTTCTAATTTGAGGAGGTCTGGTTCCTCCCTCGGTTGCAGTGCAGCGAACTCGTACCACTTATGTTTCAGCGTGGGTGTTAATTTTTCCACAACGGCCCGTGCTATCTCCGGATTGTACATGTAGTACATGCATCGTAAGGCCCGAAGTGTGTTCACTGCATTACTAATCTTTGTGGCAAACGTACAGGTGTCACGCGGCGCTTCACTTAGGCGTGGTAATGTTCTGAGACGTTCCATCTCGGCTGTCGCTATGGACTCTGGTCGGCCGAAACGTATCTCGAGCGTGCGCATGACGCTGTCCGGGTCCGCGTTCGTTATTAAGAGGCCTTGCACTGCCTCTCTGGCGGTCCCGCGCAGGCTCCGGCGCAGGCGGGACATGTTTTCTAACTTCGAGAAATTATTCACTGATTCTTCATACGAAGCACGGAACGTTAGCCACTCTTGATGATCACCGTTAAAAAATGGTAATTCCACATACCTTGTTTGCTTTACTTGCGCAGCTTGTACTGCGTTGGTGATCGCTGCAGCTAGTTGCTGCATCTCCGTCCTCTTCGGCGGGACGGCAAGTGCTCCGTCCGACATAGCTGGTGCGAGCGGAGCGGTGGCGCCGGGCTCCAATCCCGGCGCAGTGTTCGGCGGCGGCGGCGGCGGCCGCAGTTGCGGCGGCGGCGCGGTGCGGCTTTGATGCCACGACGCATTGGCGTTCGCGGCGGCTTCGAGGCCGGCCGCGGTGATGGCGGCGGCGGAGTCCCACGGCGTGGCTTGCGTAGGCGGCGGTGGCAGCTGCGCGACCCCGAAGTTCGGTCGCCAGGACGCGGCAGTGGTCGCTGGCGGAGGGGCGCGTGCTGCCTGTTCGGCTAGCCAGGCGGCGACGGCGGGCGGCGGTTGATGTGCAGCGCTGAAGTTCGGTCCCCAGGACGCGGCGGTGGTCGCTGGTGGAAGCGCGTGCAGATCGGCGAGTAGAGGCGCGGGTGCGCACTCTACTGTAGACGTCGGCGGTAGGTGTGCAGCGCCGAAGTTCGGTCCCCAGGACGCGGCAGTGGTCGCTGGCGGAGGCGCGTGCAGGTCGGCGAGTAGAGGCGCGGGTGCGCGCTCTACTGTTGACGTCGGTTGCGGGTGAAGTGACGACTGTGTGCACGGCGGATGTGCGGCGGTGACTCCCGCCGGTGCGTGCGCGGCGGCTTCGGTGTGCGGCGCTTGATGCGGCTCGCTATCGATGGCGAGCAGTTGGCTATTTTGTAGCCATGTGTGGACGCGGAGTTCTTGCTCAATCTCCGCGACCGTCGTGTTGTCGTCATCTTCGGTGCTCGAGTCCGCTTCAATTTGTTGGACTCGGGCGGCGGCGAGCTCGACTTTTAGTCGAGCGAGTTCGGCTCGGGCTTCGGCAAGGCGGCGAGATTTCGACGTTTTCTTGCTTCTTGATCTTGACGGCGCTTTGCTTCTCGGTTTTTCTTCAATACCGGCGGCGATGGTAGGTTCCGCTACCATAGGTTCGTTCGCCGCGGGTTGTTTTGACTGTTCCGAGTTTATCGTGGTGGTAGCATCCGTGCCGGTGCCGGTGACAGTCGTCGTAGTGCATGACGCACCCGTCTCGTCTGTCGTGGCAGTGGCGGATGTCACCGTGGCAGACGCCGAGGCCGAGGCCGAGGCGGTGTGCCTTCCCACCGATCTAGTCACTGGCATATTTCCACGCAAATCCGGCGAACTGAAGGACCAGAATGAACGAGACCGCCTTCGAACAGCCTCGTTCAATTGTAGAATATGTTCGGGGGTGCTGGCTGCGTGGTAAATAATACCAGTGATTAGAAAGTAGAAACTTTATTCGCACTGAGAAGTACGTTTTACAAAGTGACGTAATTGCGGCGTAATTACGACACGTAACTGCGGCACCGTCGTGATGTGGCTGCAGAGCTTCGTTCTGGTATCTCCCGGCAGCGATTCTGCTTAATTCTTCACTACTTGCTGACTACTTGCTGACTACTTGCTGACTTGCTGACTTCTTGATGTTTTCTTGACTGTAGGCCGGAACCGAACTGATTTGCCCAATCGTAGATCTTCACGCACGCACGAGTTCCACGCAGGCATGGAACCGCACGTGGCGGAAACTAAACCAGGGCGTGTGCCCTCTGGTTGTGGTCTTCTGTGCAATCCGTGACGACGGATTGATCCTTGCTCCTTGTCGATATATATGATATATACGATTTTTGACTTCACTTTCTCGTTGTTCTGTTGGTCGCTCTTGCGGTTCGAGTTCGATGAGAAAAAGAACTCGAGGATGTTTCGATGAGGCCGCGTGTGTCGTCGAAGTGTGGGTATCCCCGGTGCCGTCGTGATTCTTCTTGTCGTCTGGGCGATCTGGTCCCAGCCAGGTGGATCCCGTTGGGGAAGCCCGGCTAGGCGATCAGCGACCGGACGACGTAATCACGAGGCCCGCAGTTCAACCCGCTCCTTCAGACGGCGGAGTGTCAGTTGGTGTTGGCGGAGTTGTCTTCCGCTAGGAGATCGCGTAGAATCGCCGTTGCGGACGGCGAGGGTCTTTCGTCGATCTTCATACACGTGCAGTTTCACGCAGGCATGGAACCGCACGTGTTGGAGACTCAACCAGGGTGTGTACGTACACTCTGGTTGTGGTGTTCTGTGCTGTGATGTGATGGTAGTGCTGATGGTGTTGCAGGTCGCTCTCGAGGTTCGCATCTTGCGGATGGTGGATATTCAGTGAGGCCGTGTGTGCGCGCGTTGAAGTGTGGGTATCCCCGGTGCCGTCGTGATTCTTCTTGTCGTCTGGGCGATCTGGTCCCAGCCAGGTGGATCCCGTTGGGGAAGCCCGGCTAGGCGATCAGCGACCGGACGACGTAATCACGAGGCCCGCAGTTCAACCCGCTCCTTCAGACGGCGGCGGTGTCGTCGTTTGGTGTCAGCGGAGTTGTCGTCCGCTGTGGAGATCGCGTTGAGGCGCCGGCGTGGCCGGCGATGGTCGATCTCCACACACGCGCAGTTCCATGCACGCATGGAACCGCTTGTGGTGGAGATTAAACCAGGGCGTGTGCTCTCTGGTTTGTGGTCTTCTCTGTAGTGATGGTCGTCGTACTGGTGTTGCGGGTCGCTCTTGTGGTTCGAATCGAATCGTGGAGAAACTCGAGGGTGCTCGGAGAGAAGTGTGGGTATTCCTGGTGCCATCGTGATTTTTCTTGTCGTCTGGGCGATCTGGTCCCAGCCAGGTGGATCCCGTTGGGGAAGCCCGGCTAGGCGATCAGCGGCCGGACGACGTTATCACGAGGCCCGCAGTTCAACCCGCTCCTTCAGGCGTTGTTAGCGGAATTGTTTTCCGCTAGGAGGTCACGTGGCAGTGCCGGCACAGGTTGTTCCGGCGGGCGAGCATGAAGCGGCGCCAGGTTCTGGAGATGAGGCCAGTCCGAGACGTCGGCGCGTTCGAACATCTTCGTCGAGAGGCGTTGGACGAAATCGTCCAGGCTCTCGATGCGGAGATCCCTCTGGATGGTGGAGTTTCTCACGTAACGCGGGGCGTTAACGATCTTCCGGAGCGTCTTTGACTGGACGACCCGCAGTTTCTGACGCGCGGTAGCGCCAGTGAGCGCGTACCACGCGGGCGCTGCGTACGTGAGGCGTGATCGTATGTACAGCTTGTACACAGATACCTTCACGTTCAGCGGGAGTCTCGAAGAGAAGACTGGGCGAAGTTTCGCGGCGGCGCTCCTCGTCTGGTTGGCGATGGCTTCGGCGTGTTTGTTCATCCGAAGATTCTTGTGTATGCTGATCCCGAGATATTTGGCTGAGACAGCCCAGGGAATTCGTTGATCTTGCATCTTGATGTGTAATGATCTCGTCGGGTTGTTCCTCGTTATGTGGTTGGAACGCTTGATCAATAGGGCCTGTGTCTTTCCGACGTTCACTGTCAGTTTCCACTTGGAAAACCAGGCAGGGAGTTCGTCCAGGTTGCGCTGGAGCTTGGTGATGGCGTGCTTCGGCGACACGGAGGATGTGTAGAGCGCTATGTCGTCCGCGTACAGCGCTAGGTGGACGTCTTCCCTCACAGGAATGTCGTCGGTATAGCAAGCGTACAGGACCGGAGATAGGCAGCTTCCTTGAGGTACTCCGGCGGCGATGGTGCGCTCGCCGGAGAGCTTGCCTTCGATCATCACGTGGAATCTTCTGTCTTCTAGAAATGACTGGATCACTCTGGTGATGCGACGGGGCGAGTCGGACAGGGCTACCTTGTGTACAAGGCCGCGGTGCCAGACTCGGTCGAACGCTTTCTCCATATCCAGGAATACTGCGACAGTGTTTTCACGCCGTAGTTTGGCCATCGTGAAATCGTGCAGTACCCTGGTCAGTTGCAGCGTGGTGCTGTGGTCTGATCTGAATCCGAACTGTTCTTGTCGTGGTGTCAGGAACGGCACCAGACGTTGTAGCAGGAGTTTCTCGAACACTTTTGAGGTTGTCGACAGGAGTGTGATGGGTCTGTAGCTTTCCGGCTTCAGGATGTTCTTGTTGGGCTTGGGCAGCATGATGACTCTGCCGGATTTCCACTGTTGAGGAAAGTGTCCCGTGCGCATGATACCGTTGATAGCGTTGAGCCGCGTCATCGCGGCCACAGTCCTCTGTGGCAGGCGACGGAGCGTACTGTTCTTGATGCCATCCGCGCCGGGTGCTTTCCTCGGCTTCGTCTTGAGAATCATCTTCCGCACTTGTCCAGGCGAGAAGAAGATTGGATCCTCTTCGGGAGTCACGACTTCCGTGAAGTAGTCCTCGAGATGTCGTTCTACTTCTGCTTCGTGTCCGGTGTTGGTTGTCGGATTCGGTTGAAACTGGCGTTCTAGATGTTCGGCGAAGATCTCTGCACGGTCTTCGGCGACGTATCTCGGTGTCCCGTCGCTGTGCAGAAGTGGGCGCACTGGTTCTGGTGTGTTGGTTACGTATCGACATAACCGGTAGAGGGCGGGCCAATCGTCCCCTGTGGAGTCGACGTAACGTTCCCAGCGGTCGGTGTTGTAGGCTTCGAGTTCGGCTTTCACCTGCTCTATAAGACGATTTAATCTCGTCTTGAGCTGTGGGCAGCGGTTGTGTTGCCACTGTACTCGGACTTTCCTCTTCTCATCGATGAGATTTCGAATGTGTCGAGGGAGGTCCGGCATTCTGTTCACGGCCTTCCGCGTAGTCTTTGCCGCTTCAAAGGCTTCTTGGATTCTGGTCGTGAGCTCGTTGGCGAGCATGTCCACATCTGCGGGGCAGGTGATCGGTCGCGTCGGTGTGCAGGCCTGCAACTCTTCTGCGAAGGTGTTCCAGTTGATGTTGTAGCGTGGTGCCGGCGGGTTGACTCTCACCGGTAGTTCAGGAACGACGACTAGTACAGGCTGATGGTCAGACTGTAGATAGTCGTGTAGAACTTCTTGCGTCGGCTGGCTTCGGAGTCCTCGGTGTATGATAATGTCGATGGTGGACGGGCTGAACGCACTGCCCGTTGGGTAGCGCGTTGGCGTGTCCGGCCCTTCGACTGCATATCCGTGTGTCTGCGAGTCGTTGAAAAGCTTCCTTCCGTCCGAGTCCATGTTGGATGTCGGGTCCCATGATGGGTGTTTGGCGTTCAAGTCTCCGGCGATGATAGTCGGATTCGGCGAGGCGAGCAAGGCATGGATATCGGCTCTCGCCAATCTCGATCCCGGCGGCTTGTAGGCGGCAAACAACCAGTGTGGGTTGCCTGCGATGCACACTTCCACACCAAGTCCGTACATCGAACGGAGCTGTTGTTGCGGTAGTGCTTGGTGAAGGAGTCTTCTTTTAACGGCTACTAGCAAGCCTCTGTAGACTCTGTTGTGCGGTGAGAGTTCGTCTTGCCGGTAAATGAAGTATCCTGGTAGTCTGCAGATGTCCGTAGGTCCCAGGTGCGTTTCATTTATCAGCACAACATCGATGTCCTGTTCTCGTAGGAGCGGCTTGAGATGAACGATCTTGTTTCGAAGACCGTTGGCGTTCCAGTGTAGTATTCTCAGCGGTTTAGACATAGTGGGCTAAACGCTGAGCGATGATGGCGGAGATGTCTTCTCCGCCCTTGAAGGCAGTCAGTATCTTAAGGAGAGTACTGATCTCTTCAAGTTGGCTTGTTGTTCCTGTAGTTTGTGCAGGAACCTCGTTTCTTGCGGTGGGCGTGGTCTTAGCCGGGGCCGCCGGAGTCGTTTTTGTTGTCGGCGCTGGTGCCGTCTGATTCTTCCTCTTCTTTTTGCCCCCTTTGCCTCGCTTCTTAGCGGGCTGGCGTCTTTCATGAGGGTTGTTTGCGGCGGCCATCAGCGTTGTGTTGCCGGTGGCCGCGGTCGTGGTGTCCTTGATGATGTTGCTCGTCTTGTTTGTTGTCGGCAGGCGTGTGGAGATTGCCACTGTGCCTGCCTTCTTGTTCCGGGCTTCTCTCCGGAACACTGGGCATGCAGTGTAGCACGCCGGGTGTGCGCCACCACAGTTTGCGCATGTGGCGGGTTCCTCCTTCGGGCGCGGGCAGTCTCAGGCGGTGTGTTGTTCACCGCATCGGACGCAGGCCAGTTGCCTGTGACAGTTATGGCTTGAGTGCCTAAACTGTTGGCAACGATGGCATTGAGCGGGGCCTTTCTTGCCTCGCCATGGCTCCACCTTTATGGAGGGCAGCGCCATAAGTTCCGAGATTTTGAATATCTCGGAGATATTCGATGTCCTCTTCAGGATGACCAGGTAGATACATCCTGATCTACCTTGTCGTGCTTTGATGGGTCTGACATACTCCGGTGTGAAACCCAGAGTTTCCAGCTCCGTCTGGATTGCGTCGATTTCAGTGTCTACTGGCAGTCCGCGGATAGCGACCTTGACGCTCTTCTCCGCCGGCAGCGAGTAGGAAAACCACGAGATCTTCTCTGTTTTCTCTAGCTCTGCTAGGTACCGCTGTACCGTGCGGTATTCGTCTTCCGACCTCGGCAAGAATTTGAGGCCTTTGCCGAGGTGCGTGTGGGCGTTTGGTGCGTGGCCGAGCTTGCGCTTCAAGGCCTGCGCATGGTGTGCCCAATTTGGGAGCGATTCCACAATGAGTGGTGGATATCGCGGGCGCTTGTCAGCCGGCTTCTGCGCGGCTGGCGCCTGTGCTGGCGTCTGCACCGGTTTGTTGGTCGGTGGCAGCGGCAGCGCGGGTTTTGTCTGCACTGATGTTGGTGCAGTCTTCGGCGTCGTTGTTGGTGAAGAGGGCGTCGAGTTGATAGTACGTGTCAACTTTGCCCTCTTTTTGTTTTCATTGCTCGTCGCGGCGCCGTTGTCGGTGTCGGCTGACGTCCTGCGGCGGCGATGGAAGTCTTCTTCCTCTTCGGGGCTTCTGGGGCGCCTGATTGAGGTCTGTGTGACCTCCATCGGCTCTGGTTCTGGGTCCGCTTCCTCTTCGGATGAGTTGGTGTCATCCGAGTCTTCTTTCAGGCGGTCGAGTGTGCCGCGGATGGACCGGTCGATCCATTCGACCATCTGCAGTTGCAGCATGCCGCACAAGTTGTTAATCGCCGTGTCGTTCTGCATGGCCTGCTGAAACAGATAAGGGCGATTTGCGTAGTACGGGTGTCGGCCCACAAAATGTCGCACCACTGATGCCAGTGGGTGCGACGGCCGACAGTCGGGGTCGGGGGAGGCGGGTTGGCCCAGCGATACAACTGGGGGATTGGGGCTACGGGCAGGTCCAAACGCGACGGCTTGCGAGAAGCCGGGCGGGACGCCCTGCGAAATGCCGGGGTTTTCACCCACGGCGACGGAGCGGGGCAAAGTGCCCTGCTGTACTCCGTTCGAGCCATGAGACTCAGAACGGGGAGAGTGGAGAGATTGGTCCTGAAAAGGACCGTTGGGTTGACCTCGTGAGAGGCCGGCAGATGAGCCCTCCGTGGGGAGGCTCATCTCTCCTCGTTGCGAAGCGCCGCGACCCTCTGGCGAACGTGCGAGACGTCCGACAGCAGTCAAGCGACTAATCCCCCGCACCGAAGCGCGGTCCGTTCGTCGACTCGGCAGGTTCCGAAAAACCTGTGAACCAATAAACGGTGGGATTAAAATCAGGTCCGAGCGGTAGTAAACGTGTGCTTACTACGCTTCGCAAGCTGATCCTGCCTGATTTGCCCGACCCAGGGTGCCGATCTATATTCCCAATTTTGGGCTAATCCCTAGGGTCGGGCCCGCGATCGTCACAGGCGCGCTCGGCCAATGAGAGCGCGCGCTGCGGGGTGTCGCTGTAGCGACTTGCGGGGCGGTAGCTCGGTCCTGCGGGGGGTGCGGGGCCGCGAGGTGTAACTCCGCACCGAATATGTGGGAGGCACCTAAGTTCGGCGGACCTCGCACCCGACACTATGCTTAAATCAGTATATAAACTAGGGTCTGACAATATTGTTCTAACTACACAAAACTTTATATAATCTCCAATAGATAAACACTCTAGTATATAATAAGTAACAATATTGCACATAACAATTTACATAGAAAATTATGAGACTTTATACATTACAACAACAACGACTTATACATAAGTTTATAACTAAGGGAATGTTTGCTTTATTTATTTAACGATATTTTACATAAGAGCATTATAAGAACATTTATATAACTTAAATAAGATCAAAACACAAACAAGCTTAACTATTTACTATTAATTAGTCTTCGTCCTGCACACAGGGTATATCAAGACTGCTACCGAAAACGAAGCCGGGTGGTAGTATAAGCGACTTCAGACACAATGCAACAAAAAAAGTTGCAAAAAAAAGCGACCAATTTTTTTTTTTCCTATGACCATATTTGGGTGGTAAATACATTTTTTCCTAAAATAATAGTGTATACCCTTTTATTTATAAATAATCTAAGGTATAAGAGTGTTTAAATCATTATTTTAGCAAAAACTATGGATTTACCACCCAAAAATGACGATATTTAAAAAATCATAAAAAATAATTGTCGCGTTTCTATGCGAAATTTTTAGTTGCATAGTGTTTGTAGTCACTAAATCTATCACCCGGCTTCGTTTTCGGTAGCGGTCTTGAGATACCCGGTATAGCGTACGCAAATATTTGGGATGCATTCCCCAACCAGAGACAGCAAGCATCTTTAACATGTTTACATATTTGGATAATTTATTTGATATCTCCTTAATATGCCTATTCCATAACAGAGATCTATCCAACCACATACCCAGATACCGAATGTTATCTACTTGGTTTAATATGCAATCATTAACTATTACTTTAATTGTTTTCCGCCTTTTGCCTCTACTAAACAAACATGTCATCGATTTACTACTAGAAACTTGAAGCCCCATTTCTCCGAGGAACAATATCATCAGATTTAGCGAATGCTGTATTGTAGTTTTACAGAAAGATAAATTACGATCACTAATAAACAAAACAAAGTCGTCGGCATATTGGATACTCTTATAGTTTGCTCCAGCTGACTGCATATTTTATGAGTCGTTAAGTTAAACAATATTGGAAACATTGGGTCACCTTGAGCTAAACCTTTAGTTGTCCATCTCGAATAACTACTTTTATCGTTTTTTCTTATTAATAAGCACCTATAATTCAAAAAAGACCAAACAGGGATCCTAATTGCAGTTCATCCAGATTCCTAACCACATTTTCAGGCAAAACATTATTATAAGCATTTTCTATATCAAGAAAACAGGCCGCCGTAGGAACGTTAGTGGATAATCCTATTTGTATATAGGTGATAACTCTTGATAAACTATCAAGGCAAGATTGGCCCCTTCTAAAACCGGATGTGTTGGGTGAAAGTATATTATTTTTCTCAGCAAACCATTCAAGCCTTTTAACCATCATATTATGCAGTATTTTGCAAACGCATGATATAAGTGAAATAGGTCTTAACTTTTTTTCAGAGTTGGCAAGGGTTGTAGCTTTAGGTATAGGAACAACAAGTATTGTTCGCCACTGAGAAGGTACGTATCCAGACACAAAGATATCATTATAAAGTTGAAGGAGAATTTTTTTACCCAAAAAAGTGAGATGAAAAATAATTGAGTAGGTTATATCATCTGCTGCTGCGATTTTCTCTTCAAGTTTTTTCAGATTATCTGGAGTTGGATTTTTCCTAAAGGTCTTAAGTGACAATCGACGTTCTCCTACTGCCTTTGACAATAAGGGGGACCAGTATTGTTTGGGTTTAAATTTCGATAATAGTTTATCACACAGCGTTATAAAAGGAATACTATTATTTGCACTTATTAAAATTATATCTAAAAAACAATTATATCTCTCCTGAATATTTTGCTCATTTAAATTACTATTTAACAAATTTGGATAACCAGTAGGGGAAGAAACTATTTTTGTGAGATCGTCGTGTTATTTTTTCCGGTCAGCTTTTTTATAATTACGTTTTTTAATAATTTCAAATTGATCTTTAATATCTAATGTTATTTTAATTATAAGGTGGTCACTACCTAAATTTTCGTTAAAAACTTGCCAAGAAAGTCAGTTGAAGCAAATGTTATGTCAGAAGATGTTTTTCGAATAATTCCATTAACTAATTTAACTCTAGTCGCATCTCCATTATTGATAGTTTATGATACGTGTTGGAGAGGAGGGACTCCCTAATAAAACCTTATATTTTGTAGGACAAATATTTTTTCACGTTATTTAGATAATTATCTCGATAATTAACAAAGGAAAATTCGGTTAATAATAAATTTTAAAAATTCGTCAAATCGACATATTTTATCCTTGCTACCTTACTAAGCTACCATTTACCAATGTTACTGTAAGGAAAAAGTTGGGCGTCTAGTCGAAAGGAAGCTACTCACGAAAAATCAACTTGTTAGTAATCAATTATGAAAATTGTTCTAGGGAACCTGTACCATTATGGACATTGTAAATAAAGTTATTATTTCCGTCAAAATAGTATTCACGGAAATTAATCATCAGATTTAAAGATAAAGATACTGGATCTTGCCTTTCCATTTTTAGCCATATATTTCTAACTGTTTTATCCATTTAAACATTAATAAACAAATTGCTCGGAGTTTGTATCGACGTATTATTACACATGATCGATGCATATTAAAACTCGGCATTACTATTAAAAATAATAAAATGTATATGTCACAATCTTAGAGTATTTATATACAGGGAGCGCAAATAAATGGCGCACTTGCTCAGTTGGGTACAAGGGCATAATATTAATATCGTAATAAAAAAATAATATTTGGAAAATACCTATCCGTTTTGAAGTTATGACCGTTTAAAGTTTTAAGTTTAATCACCACTTTTTCGCATAAAACCAGTTGGAATGGATGAAGAACAAGATTTAAACACATACGTATTTTTTCGTTTCGTCGTTAATTGAACGGTTAACGAAATATACCACAAAAACCATTTTTAACAGCATCTAAACTTTCTTAGACTTCGCTTTAACCGTTGTTTACACATGGGTAAGGTCATGAACTCTTAGGGCCGAAACTGCGTTAAGCGGGCGCCCGCGACGGGCAACCGTCGCGCGTCTCCTGGCGTAGACACGCGGGCGGGCTCCGTGAGAACGCGACGGTCCCCGTCGCGGGTACCCGTCGCGGAGACCGGATTTATGCAGTGTCGCTGGTTCAATTTTAAAGGTGTGCATGTACAGTCATGTCGATGGAGAGCTTAATATATTATTACATAGCAAAACGACGACTAGCAAAAAAAACGACAGCCAGGAAGCCTGTTTATTGAATTTAGGTTGCTAGGCGGAGAATTTGTAGTAAAGTTCAGTAAATGAAGAGAATATGAAAACTCATTTTACAAATATTTTAAAGTTTCGATACTGGTCTATGGCGAATTATCTTCGAAACTGGAACCATATTTGAAGGTCAACAATTTAAGAGTAAAATCTGTATTACTCATATCACCAATGGAAAGGCTGGCAATAACATTGCGCTAAGTAAAAAATCTTTATTTTTGCTCAAGTATATTCATCATCATCATCATCTCAGCCATAAGAAGTCCACTGCTGAACATCGGCCTCCCCCAACGGTCACCGCATCGACCTGTTGGAAGCGGCCTGCATCCAGCGACTTCCTGCAAATGTAGCCAAGTCGTCCGTCTACCTTGTAAGCGGGCGTCTGACATTTTGCTTGCCTGTACGTGGCCTCCACTCTAGAACCTTTCTGAGTCGATCTCGTAGGGAAATACCGAGCATAGCCCTCTCCATTGCTCGTTGAGTGAATTTGAGCCTTCTAATGTAGCCCAAAGTGAGAGGCCACGTCTCGGTGCCGTATTTCATTACCGCCATGTTACCGCTGGTGAACACCGCGCGCTGTACCGCGCGTGCCCCCGCGACGGGTTCCGACGCACGAAGGCGGGCCCCGCGGCGCGGGTGCGGGACGCGCCTCCCCGTGCTGGACGCCCGCGCGGATCCCCGCGACGGAGCACTTTTGTATGAAACCGCGCGATTGCCCGCTTAACGCAGTTTCGGCCGTTAGCTGTATAATTCATCCTTCTCTAACTTCAAAAAAGGATATTTTTTGTTTCATTTCAAATAAATCAAACAGTTAAACTGGGACGTACTTAGATTTAAGCGTCAATAAATTAACAACATAATAACTTTAGCTGCAGTTGCATCGTGTATGGATTGACTATTTTGTTTGTCATTATTTTCCTTAGTGTCACAAATCCAAACTGAAAGACACCAAGAAATCATACTAGTCATCGCTTAAATCATGTAAGATTGCGAATTTAATTATAATTAGAAAAGTTTTGGTAATACCTGCATAACATTTAAATTTTCTAAATAATTAATATTCATTGAAAAAATAATCTGATGACACTGATTAATAAAAAATAAGATTTTTAAAATGATGGCCCAATTCGGCCCTATTAGTCAAAGGAAGCCGCCGGTCATAGTGTACTTCGTCGGATCCAACGCGGCTCGATTATTCTTCCTTTGAGGTTGCCGCCGCCCTTTGTGAGCGCGAGCCGAAAGGCGGCAATTTCTTTGTCGGTAACTTTTAGCATTTTGCAAAAGAAGACCGACATCTTGAGGTGTGTTCACACTACACACTTGATATAACTTAATTTGATTAAGTACCTACTCCGATATAAAAGTTACGTTAAAAAAGATCTTATTGAACTGATAGAATGGTCCTTACTTGTTCAAGAGCTTATAATATTATTTAAATATGTCATCAACCGATCCAGTCAGTTACACATTGCCTATTTACGTTTGCTTATTATTTTATTTAACATTACTTTAATGTGTTTTGAAAATAATGTTACTTTAAAGTGATAAAATTTCTTATAAATTCTTATACCTAGAGAAATGTCGTCTACCATTATAGCATAGAATTTGCATATGAGACTTCTGTGAGATAAAATTAGTGAAATCAATAAACACTAACCACTAATTTACTGCACTGGAGACCCCGTGCCCTGCAGTGGCACGTATATGAGCTGATACAGTACTAATACTAATTGTTCACATGAATTATTATAAACTCAAATAGGAAAGCTTTGTATCTAATGTGAACAGGCCTTTATCTTTCAAAAATCAAAATAATAATTTATTTTTTATAAGTTGAATTCGGATTGCGATCGCGTGTGCGTGTATTAGTCGTGTGCATATTATTGTAAATTCGTTTTCAGTTATTTTGAGTAAATTTTATTAATTTCACTATGCTTTGAACATTACCCAATTTGATAGCTTTTGATGTAACTTGTGTTATGTGAAATGTAAAAGAAAAAGTGATTTGTGCTACCAAACTGTGACAGTGTTTTCGTGCGGGTTTTGGCGGATCCTGCGCTTCCATCCTTGCCTATCAAGGTCATTACTTTTTACATTACAAGGTCAGTTAACTATTTTAGTGGTCATTAATGTCAACTAACCAGCCCATATGAGTCACCGACGGCCTCCGTGGCGCAGTTGGTCAGAACTGCCTGTGAAATGAGAGACCGCGGGTTCGGTTTCTGCCCCGAGACAAATAATTTCCATGAACCATAATTATTTTTATAATACCCGCGACACAAGATTTGTATCTTAGTGTGGGGTTAGTACCCAAGTATGTGACTGTTGACAGTATTAATTTAATATCTTTTTTAAGTACCCTGAGCGTTATGTACATAATCGCACGACTTATAAGTAAATAATGAGCTCTGCTTATTTATTGTTGAGTGTCTACCGTTCAGTTGTAAGGTTTAATCACTTTAGCGTAATGTGTTAAGGGTTAGCATATGTAACGTTAGGTTTTTTTTCTCGGCATCTTTCTTAATATTCGCTAGCGCCATGCAAATCCGTCTTAATTAAGATGCCTTCACCATATACTATAATGTATATTGGCAGGTGCGCCGTTTTCTTGTCCACCCTGTATAGAGGGAGCGCTGTCATACATTCGCGATTTGAAAAACGTAGATATTTTCTTGTTCGTAATGTTGGTAGCGCACCTATATTAGTAAAAATTGAATTAATTATTTAGCTATAAATTGCTATAAATTCCTTTATTATAGGTCTACCAGAATCTCATGGCATAAAATTAAAAACAAACATAATGATTTTTATGTGGCAATACCATCGGTCAACAGCTGATTCAAAACTTGAGTTATGTCATTTGATGTGAATATTTTAAAATTTCTACACTTTCTTAGCGAATATATACAAATTAGTTCTACGATCACAAGTGTGACACATTGTTTACAAGGTTTATCGCTAGATCCGTGAATAATTTGGTTAAATTTAAACAAAATCGTCGATTTTAAAATCGACGTCGTTTTAACAAATAAGTCGGAGTGAATAGTTTTGATACTTCATTTTTTTAGTAAGTGTTAGATATGTACATGTGTTTTATCGTATATACTTTTGATATCATTTTTTGATACTAAACAGTAATGCATTAAATACCTATTTACAGGAGTTTCCAGAAATTTTAGATAAGGAACGGTTTATTATTAATCCTTTATCTTCATCGTCTTCATCAGAAAATGTACAGGAAGAGTATTTAGAAGTAAGCTCTGACTAAAGTGTTAATTATATAAAGAAGATTGAAAATAAAAACGTTTTTTATTTACAGTCTTGCATCTTTCTTATAACATTTTTGGAACTAATAATTATTTGAATAAAACCGACTCGTAATCAAATTACTTACAATTCAGAAATTGAAAGTTGTTTGATTAAGTGAGAACTAATAAGAAAAGAGAATTAAAACGAAACTGGTGGCTCGGTATCACCATTTTTATCTACGTTTTGGAAGTACCAGCGCTCCCTCTATACCGGGTATCTCAAGACTGCTACCGAAAACGAAGCCGGGTGGTAGTTTTAGTGACTACAAACACAATGCAACTAAAAATTTCGCAATGAAACGCCACAATTATTTTTTATGATTTTTTAAATATCGTCATTTTTGGGTGGTAAATCCATAGTTTTTGCTAAAATAATAATTTAAACTCTTTTATACCTTAGATTATTTATAAATAAAAAGGTATACACAATTATTTTAGGAAAAAAATGCATTTACCACCCAAATATAGTCATAGGAAAAAAGTAACAAAAAAAAATTCTCGCTCTTTTTCGCAACTTTTTCTGTTGCATTGTGTCTGAAGTCACCTAAACTACCACCCGGCTTCGTTTTCGGTAGCAGTCTTGATATACCCTGTATTATAAATACTCGAAATACACATAGTATTATAATTTAGAACTGAAAAAATATTATTTACCTAATTTCATTGGCTATTAATCTAAAAGTACAATATTGAATGTTTAAATAGTCCATATATTTATACTTAAAACATTATGCACTTTATTTACAAAGTTGTACTAAAAAAACATGTTGGTTTGAAGTAATAATTAATTACAATTACGAAAGTATCAAAATATGTTCATCCAATTACCCCAGTGTTGCGATACGTAAATTCAAATTTCCCAAAATGCCATGAGATTCTGGTAGACCTATATCCGAAATTATATTTAGCTATTATCCTTTTAAAACGAGTTTTAGTGGAATTAAATCTGTGCCACAAACTTATCTGACCCGGCGAGAGAGTCGCTGTTGTCGAATTTGGTGTTGCCATTAAAAATAGATATAGCAATAAAGTGGGTGAAGTAAGATTTTTCAATTCGATCAATAGTGTCAGGAAAATTAGTGGACCAGTTTCCTTTGCTTGTTATTTTTCCTTCCCAAGATTTCTAACAAATCGCTCCCCATACCCTTAAACAAGTGTATCTGTATCAGCCCATATACTATATGTCCCACTGTTGGGAACTGCCCAATTCTACAATCGAGAGTGCCATTGAGGGTGGTTAGGCCATATCATAGGTCATATAGTCCACCATGCTGGCCTAATGCGGGTTGGTGGACTTACATACCATAGATATTCTTATAAATCGCTATGTTATGTAGATTTCCTCACTATGTGTTCCTCCACCGTTTTAGTGCGTGTTTATTGACTATCAATACCCACATGACTCCGAAAAGTCAGATTTGTGACCTGGGATTCGAGCCTACGACCACCGTGAACATGTTGGCAGTCGCGTCTGGTCCATTCATCAACAGGCCCCCACGAACGTAACGATAAATTCTAGTTTATTATATTTACTTACATGTATTGTACTAGTACGTACAAAATTTTGTTTATGTGGTATTTATTTTGAAAAGCTGACAACACAGACCTGTGGCGGCAACTACGCGTTGATACAATTTTTCTAAGGTTTTATTGATGCTTGAGATGCTTTTCTTCCTTCATAAAATGTAATACCTGAAGTCTAACGTTTCTAGCGTCACTTTATCAAGTTCTCGGCATATTTCACTAGTTTTAAATAATGCAGTAAAAATAAATACATTGAGTAAACAACCAATGGCAGATATGTCAGCAACTGGTAGATAGACTGACATTTCAAATGACGTTATTGTTTCCACTTTTGGCCACCGGGCCAGATAACTTTGTGGCTCTATAAGATGTGCTCTTTACCATAGTTTTGTACTCTTTACTCTATGCGTAAGACAAAAACCTACAATGTGTTTTCAGCTTTAGTTTTTAAATCAATGGATCAAACTGCATTTTTACCGTTCGTGTATTTAGCTCCTAAGATAAGAGAAATGAGTATATAAAACATAAAAATGTTTATTTAATAAAACATGTTCTGGACTAAAGTTATCGCAGTTTATCCTGTTAATATTCATAGTGCTACCAACTTTTTTCGGTCTACAGACTGATTAAATTAGGCAGAGGAATATTTTTCATTGTAGCAACATTGCACAATTCGAAGTAGTTACGCCAAGTGTTTCTAATTTAAAATCGTCTTAGTTAAATGTTGTAAAATAACTATTGACTTGTTTTAAACCATAAAATTTTCATCGAGTGTCTTGCTTATAATTTTTTACAAGTGTTTTATGAATTATTTCTTTTTCATCAGGACCTCCCTCCAAGCGTTACCCTGACACTTTTCAGAGACGCCATGTTTGTCACGTTTTTGCTAGTGGTGAATAAATTTAGCTATAAACTCAGTTTGCATTAACGTTACCGCATATTATTTATTATCAAGTGTACACACTTGATTCATAATGAGTACAGTTTTTTCAAGAAACAAGGAAAAACGGCCTCGGTCAGGAAGCGAAGCGAACAATGTAAGTTTGTAACGAATTCCCGCTCTATGGTTGATGTCGTTATAATTTGCAATTATTACGCGCTCACACGCGTTGTATTGATACTTTATCATGTATTCTGCACGTGGCGATCGATGCATTTGCGTTTTATCTTGTATTTTACAAATATAAAGTTAAATAGTTTGATTTGGAAGTACACGCTTTTGCGACTTTTTTGTCTTGCCAAAGTCCATACCCTGATCATTTGGTAGCGGCCTCTGCTTTGGAAAATGCCCATGAATCATTTTTTTGGCAGTTATATTAACATCCAACCCAGATGTAGAAAACAAAGCAATTTAAAGAACGCTAATCAATGGTAATTGTCTATTTTATCTGGCATGTTATAATACAACCACTTGTTAAGTTTCTTTTATTCTATGATTTTTTAATGAAATTATTTAGTAGTTGTGTTCACATTATTACACAATGACATATTATATTGGTCATACTAAGATTTTTATATACCCACCAAGAATTTTGAAGCTGCCTTTGTATTATAGAATTTAACAGTACTCATTGTGTTTTTAAGGTTGTCATTACTTATTTTGAAATATCTTCCAGACAACCATGATAATTAAAACTATGATTATGGTAATAGATGGGAAGATATATCACCAAAGTAGTAAATTTGACAAATTATCAACAGTGCTAAAAATAATTAACAAAGTGGCTGTGGGTACCATGAGTCCCATGGTTATGAAGTCCCTAAGTTGTGTTAAAAATCTTAAAAAAATATATTGTCTAATATAATATTCATATAACTTTGAATTTTACAATAGTTTATATTCAGTTCATATAAATGTGATTTTTTAATTGATTTAATGATTCTTATACTTGCATTGATCATACTTTTAAACAAAAATATTACAAAATAATTAATAATATTTATACATCACCAAAAACCCCTAATTTAAACAAGAATATAAAAAGAACCTATAGATATTGTCACATAAAATGAAGGTGTGAAGATTCAGAAATTGTAGTTGGAAATTATGTTGAAAATTTATACACATTTAATTAACGCATTAGACTATGGTGTTAAAACTACACCTGGTGTTACTGTCACATGTAATGTAGTATGGCTTGGGTGTACCCAAGCCATACTATTAAATAAATAATAAATAAATAAATAAATAACACCCAACAGTCACATACATAGTCCTGACCCCACACTAAGATCGAGTCTTGTGTCGTGGGTATCAGGAACTACGAGAGACTTTTCAGTCTCACAAACACCCAGACCCGGAAGAAATATTTGTGGGCCACACAAACATTTCTCTCGGTGCGGGGATCGAACCCGCGGCCTCTCGTTTCACAGGCGGCGTCTAACCAACTGCGCTACGGAGGCTGTCAAAAAAAATAGTTGCTTTTATGCTGCATTCAGTTATAATAGATGTGTAGTAACAGTGTAACCAGTGGCGTAACAATAGGGTGGCGAAGTGCTCAAAATGCCACGGGCCCCCAGCCTAAGGGGCCCCCGGGCCAGCAGGACCCTGGTCCGACAGGGTCTCAAGCCCGACAGGGCCCAGGCTCGTTTGGGCCTCGGCCTTAAACCGAGGACCGAAAATCTTAAAAATTATAATTTAATTAATATACAGTTAATATTTTCCAAATTTGTACATGTCTTATTCTAGAAATTATTCAAAAGGTAGGAGAAAAACGAAAGAGAAAGAGGGAGTCTGGAGCCTCACAGCGAGTAGGTCTTAAAATTTACTCCGACAAAACCATACTAATGATCCACAACCTCAGACTTCTTGCTGTATGTGGCCACCAGCTTGAAGTTGTTTCTGATTTAGCCAGCTGGGGCAGACCCTTTAACTAGGAAGAAATCTTTGAGAAAGATACTAAAAGTCTTCCCGACACCTCTGCCAAAAAGCTTGAAAACGATAGCTTTCAACCAGTGCAACCTACGATGTTGAGACTTGGCCACTTACAGTACTACTGATCCACTAGTTTATAGTCAATTAGTGAGCTATAGAGCGTGCTATGCTCAGAGTCCCGTTGGAAGATAAGATCCGTGATGATCTTATCGGACAGGGAACCAAAGTTATACACATAGCACATAGGATTAGCAAGCTGAAGTATGGTAGTGCGCTGGCCACATCTGTCGAAGAACTAATAACCGTTGGAGTAAACGTGTTCTTGAGTGGAGGCCGCGTGTTGACTAACGTGGCGTAGGACGCCTACCAGCTAAGTGACGAGTGAAGATTTGCAAAAACTCGCTACCACATGCTGGATGTGATGAGCTGACAACAGAGTGAAATGGCGTAATTTGGAGGAGGCCTATATCCATATAACAATGGCGGTAACATTGGACATTAGAAGAAGAGCAACATTGCATATAAAAAAATAAACATTTTTTTACGCCAAGAGCTTACTATACTCCACGAAGTTACTAATTTAGTTTTCGTGGACATAGAGATAGCCCTAAAATGTGATCCTGATTTACCCTTTGTATTAAAATAAGAAATTAACAAATACAATTACAGCCACACATGATATACAGATGAGCTTAGACTAAAATACATATCTGGTTTATATTGTATGATTACAAAAATATTGCAAACATGTTAATATGATTTATTATAATAGAATGTCAGCAATTACATCTATACAAGCCCCAACAGTACAAATCTGAAGGATCAGTGTGCAAACACATAGGAAGCTTAATGCAACTATAACATGTATTTTAATATGTTTTGTATTGTCTAGACTGCCATTATTTAGTCATTACTTATTACTTTATCAAATCATCACAGGATGGGAAATAATAGGATGGGATGAGTAAAGTATAAATATAAAATAGTACACAAAATATGGTGGTGATGTGAACTGGACTGAAAAAAGTTATGCACCAGGCTAAACAACCAGACCAGACTGCTAGTCTTCAAATAATATGTGTTTTACTATGAATTCACTGGACAAAAATTATGCCACAACAACATCAAAAGAAAACAAAACATAAAATTGTTTATCTAAATACATTATAATGTGATCAAACATTGAATATAATATATTATACTAGTGGCCCATCCCAGCTTCACCAGGGTACAGATTTTTTTCAATTCCACTCCACACCAGATACTTGTTCTTTTTCTTACAAACTGGAACAACCTGATCAAAATCTGTTGCATGGATTTAAAGATATAAGCACCAAAGGGACATACGGACAGAAAGTAACTTTATTTTATACTTTTAGTGATAATACTAAGCTCTATTGTTGATTTGTTTCTATAATGAATAATGCATGTAAATACTATATCTAAGCCTTATTTTTTTAAATATCACTTGGTTTATCTCATCATTTTCATGTAGGTACTCATAAATAATTAATGTAGCATTTAAATATTTTTTCAAATAACTATATGCTCACCCATTGACAACAGGATGGAACATTTCATAGTTTAGTCATTGTTTTTTATGCAAACATACCAGTGTTTTGGTTTTGTGTCTTGTTTTTTATTTTTGTATGAAATTTTATAATTTACTACAATATAATAAGATATAGAATGCAAGGTATTTGCAATTTAAATATATGAATACTTGTTGCTATTGTATAGATGCAGTTTAAAATTTATACATGGTAAATGGTCAGTGTTTCAACAGATTTTTCTTTTCGACTCCAACATGACAAACTGCCTATTGGTGCAACTTAGGTATTGCATAGAGAAAAATAACGCCAAGTGTATGGTAGTCATATTACATGGTAGCTACAGTAAAAAACAATAGTGTTAAAAAAGAAATAGTAATGAATATAACAAAATCTAGTACATATTTTGAGCTTAGGTAAATCAGTTAGGTGCATTAAACATTAGAGAACCTGAAACAAGGGCGAATCCAGCTTTTACGCCTGGGGGGTCATATAGTTCATGTCAGAACACTGGGTCCGATTTCAATACTCCAATTGGTAATAGTGACTTTTAAAAGTTTGTTACAGCTGTGATTTGTGAACGCACACACACTTTTTTACTTTATTTATTGACATATAAAGAATTAATAGTGCTTATAAATTTTATCAACAAGGTAATTAATAAATTCTGTCAATCTGGAGCTATTAGCTATTAGGATAAACCTTGTGAATTACTACAATAGTTCATATGTATATAGCTTTTTTTGTTAAGTAAAAACATAATTTTTGTAAATGCAAGTGAGTCTAGTCATATTCATTATTCTACACAGTCACACTATCTTCCTTTTTTGTTTTCATTCGCAATATCCACATTAGTATAATTTTCTCTGGCCTTATACTTTTCATATTCAAACCATATTATAACATTGAACCTTCGATCAAATATGCACTAGATACAACATGAGCGCTTAGAAAATGGCACCAAAAAAGAGTGCTTTAAGCACTCTTTCGCCTTCAGTCACGCACCGACCGTTGCTTCTAAAACGTCGCAGAGCTTTAGACAATATTATGTGAAAAGCTACCTTAAGCTTCAGGTATAAGGTGGAATTTGTGTTAATATATTTGGAATATGTGATCTTTTTGTTTACTTTTTTCATGTCATGCATCGGTGCCACTTTTTAACAGAACTTTTACAGGGAACTGTGTATCTAGTGTATATTTGATCGAAGCATTGAACTGTTAACTATACAGTAAAATATAAATGTCGAGCTTACTAACGAAAATTTTGTTTAGTCTTTGTCTATTCTATCTTCTATTGTGAGATTTATTTCCTTGACACATTGATTATTCCTCCTTCAACATAGTATTTATTTAACGGACACGTTCTTACAGCTAGGCTGAACATAGGTGATAGTGGTAACATCCTGCAGTATTTAATTTGTCTAAAAAAAGATCTGAATAGTCTCGTAGTATACCCACGTCACTAGACTCGAACTTAGTGTCGTGGTCAGGACTATGTATGTGATTGTGGGTGTTCTTTTCTTGTAGTTACTATTATACCGGGTATATCAAGAGTGCTACCGAAAACGAAGCCGGGTGGTAGTTTTAGTGACTACAAACACAATGCAACTAAAAATTTCGCTACGAAACGCGACAATTTTTTTTTATTATTTTTTAAATATCATCGAGTTTAGGTGGTAAATCCATAGTTTTTGCTAAAATGATAATTTAAAGTCTTGCACACCATAGAGTCTTTAAAAATAAAAGGGTGTACACTATTATTTAAGAAAAAACTATGTATTTACCATCCTAAAACAACGATAGAAAAAAAATAACAAAAAAAAATTGTCACCATTTTTTCCACAAAATTTAGTTGCATTATGTCTGAAGTCACTAAAACTACCACCCAGCTTCGTTTTCGGTAGCAGTCTTGATATACCCTGTATTTGTCTTTTCGACTGCCTCGGTGGCACAGTGTGCAAAATGCAAATCTCTGGTCTCGGGTTCGAATCCCGGGTTGGGCAAACTAATAATTGATGTAACTTGTGCCCGATATGGCGATAGACTCGCCTCAAATCACTACGTGAGACGGTAAATACAAGGCGAAGCGTGGGCATCCTGGCTTCACCTCTGCCTACCCCTTCTGTGAATAAGGTGTGAGTTTATGCATGTATTTATTTATTACACTTGTCTTGCAACTTTTTGTTCTTGCTGATTTTAGCATTTGCGAATTGTTTTATGTTACGAAAATTATTCCTTATACACTGTACACACATTAAAGAAAATAAATATTATTAAAAATATGTATCGGTACTGTATACATCAAGGACTTTAAAATATTTTTGGCATAATGCAGTAATATTAATGAATGTATTATTTGTATATACTAGAAATAAAAGTGTTGGATGTTCACTTGTAAAGTAAATAAGAATTAGCAGGTGCTTGTTGAGTACAAATAGCTACCAGGCCACTATAGAATACCTTGGACGAGGCCTATATTCAACAGTTAACTTTTCTTTGACAAAAGATGAAGCGGATGCCTCAATTATCAATTGACTATCATTTATTTTTAAATAAAAACTAACTTGTATGAGTGCCTATCGTCTATAATTCTATGCTCTTAATATCATGTTCAGGATAGTGTATACTTTGTTCAATTGACATTATATCATACCTACTATCTCACTTAGGTTAATATTCTCGGCTTTGCTAAACGACGACTTTTACTGATAAAGATGTTTTTTCATTTTGATGTATCAAATAAATTGATAAAATAAATTTTGGCTCTGCGAAATCTATTACAAGTTTTCAAAACTCTTCCATCAAAAATAAAATTCTTTTACCTAGTAGCTATTTAAAAATTGCCATGAATTTGGTTTCTGTTCTTTGTATCTACATTTGTTTCGTAAAAAGATCACAACGAAATTTAATATTTTTATTTCAGTCATTTGTCAAGAATGTGACATCCCGGGTATCTGGTTTGCTACCAGCCACAATCACAAAATGGTTCAGCAGTCCTAGCTCATCCAACGCCAACGGGACTGCCCCATCCGCAGATGTTACAGACTCTTCAACTGAAGATGAGGCAACAGAGAGCCCGGTATCTTCTCAACCGCCTGCTAAACGTATGCGCTTCAGTACTCCGGGAAAAAATAATCGCTTGAGTCCCACAGATGTAAGATAAATCTTTTTACATATTCAGTTTCTTTGAAGTTACGCCTGTTTTATACCTACATATTATGGTTTGCAGGGAAATTCCGTATCAAGGGTCATGGAGTCCACCGATTCGCCAGCACTGCCCTACAATACAGTGCAATCACCACCAGGAAGAAATACGTTCAGACGAGAAACTAACTTCGTGTCGACTCCTATAAGAGCAAATGAAGAAACAGTTGTGGAAAGAGTAGAGAAAGATACTCCAGCTTTTAAAACTCAACATTCTGTTTCTGTTATTGGGCAGTCTGTGGCAACGAAACGGAAATCGCTATTTGAGGCATTGAGTGCAAGTGATTCTGTAAAAGGTACACCTCAAAAGTTCCTTCATTTCAAAAACAGCGCTATAAAATGAAGTAAATTGCTTTTATATTGAAGCTTGTCATTTGAAATCACTATAGCCTGTTGAAAAGGACTAAATATATTTGTATTATTAACAATTGTTTTTAATTGCAGCAAAACCTACAGCAAACACATCAAGGGATCTAAAACAACCATACTTCAAACCAGCTTTGTTAGGTTCTCCATTTTATCATGGCAGGACTATGTATGGCGGTGCAGCTTCTTCATACATGAATCAACCAAATATTAAGCAGAGAAAAATAGCTTATGTTAATGAATCAAATAATAGTGACATAGCTACAATGAGTCATTCAGCAAGAAGGATAATGGATTTATTAGAAAATTATTCCTCACCACTAACAGAAGCTAAAAGGATACCACACTATGTCAAACCTCCAAGACATGAAATTGCCAAGAGCAATACTGAAGGATCACAAGACAATAAAATAAGTTGTAAGCACTGGCAATATCATTTATGATAGTTATTTGGTCAGTATACGATTATACAATCGTAGCTAATATTTCCAAAATAATTTCAGCTTATAAAATGCAAGAACTGCAGATTCCTGGCATTGCATCAATTATGCGGTTAAAGCAAAAATCAAGACTTATGGATTCCACTAGTGCTGCAAGACAACTTATGGCTTCATATAGCAGTGCATCAGAGTTTAGTCCCTACCCACCAGCCACAAATAATACACAAAAGTATGTATTTTTTTAAATATGTGATGTATTTTAAATTTCACTATCATAACTTATGTTTATTTTGTAATTAATGTTTGTTTTACAGAGAAAACAATAGTAAAGAAACAAATACAAACTTGACGACAAAAGTGAAAACCAGAGTGACAAGACAAATACGAGGTGAAAGTGCGAATGAAGCACCTCCACCACCAGTACAGTTGCCCAATATTGTTTTAAAAATTGACACCTTGCCTAAATTTACATTAGAAAAACCTGTTCCATCAACTACAGCACCACCGGCGCTATCAGCGCCTTCTCTGCCTACGTCACTTGCAACACCTGCCTTATCTACATTGCCCTCAGCCGCACCTACAATACCTAAACTGACGGCTGCAACAGTATCAGCAATAACGACTACAAAGCCTACTACATCTAGTCCGATGTCTACCACTGGCGCCGCTATATCATCTGTATTCTCTATTCCATATTATATCACAATGAGTCCTACAAGCACATATTCAAGTAAGACTGGAATTACTTCTAATAATGGCCCATTCAAATTTTCTTCTCCTGTTAAAGTTTCTACTGTAACAACAGAAAACTGCAAGACTCCCCCTAGATTTGCTTTTGGTTCCCCTGATCGCAGCATAGACAGGCCGAAAGTAGATGATAAGAAAGCTGATTCTTCTGTTGTTGTAGGTTCTAGCAAAGAAACTGCAAAGGTAGTGGACAAAACAAATGATTGGAAATGCTCTGAATGTTGGGTGTCTAACAAACCAAATGTAGACAAATGCGTTTGCTGTAGTAACAAACGGGATGCAGTCACTGTCAAAACACCAGTAAAATGCTCTGTTTGTAAACTAGCTAATAGTCAGCTGGATGGTGATAAATGTGTAAACTGTGAGAAGTTGCAATCAAAAACCACTTCTGCTAGTAAACTTGCGAACCAATCGCAATGGAAATGTTCCGAATGTTGGGTTAGCAATGATGAAAATGTGGATAAATGTGTTTGTTGTGGAGCAAATAATCCAAAGAAATCTAACAATGAAGCTACAAAGAGCAGCAGCAGCAGTGAACATATTTGGAAATGTTTTATTTGCTGGGTTACAAACAAAAATGATGAAGAAAATTGTAGCAGCTGTGGTAACAGTCGAAACTTTGCTAGTTTTAATAAACCAGCAAAATGTACAGTCTGCATGTTGGCGAATAGTCAACCACATTGTAATAAATGCGCAAATTGTGAGAAGAATGAACAAAAAATAACTGCTAAACCATCAGACAAACCGCAGTGGAAATGTGATGCATGTTGGGTCGGCAATGAAGAAACAGCTGAAATGTGTGTTTGTTGTGGAGCAAATAATCCAAAGAAGGCTGCTGCTGTTACTAATAAGGTCGAAAATGTCACTAATGGCAATGATTGGAAGTGTGATGACTGTTGGATCACAAACAAAAGTCACATGGATAAATGTGATGCATGCGGCGGCCCTCGACCTGGGGCTAAATCTAGTTCTACACGTAGCTTTGGCGGCATTGCTCCCAGTTCAGCAAAATCGTCAGATGATGTTTTTAAATCTATTGCTATATCACAGAAAGGAAGCAAATGGGAATGCTCTAGCTGCTTGGTTAGAAATGACGAGGATAAAACAATATGTATCTGTTGTGGAGCAGACAGAGAATATAAGACAGTCAATGTTGGTTTAAAACCGTTTAACTTTGGGCAAAACACGAACACAACATTTAAATTCGGCATAAATAATGATCAACATAATAATGTAATTACAATGGAACACACTAGTATGGGGGATGAAGTAGCAAGTGAAGAATGCGAAAAAAATAATAATGTTGTAGAAAAGGTTCCAACATTTACATTTGCTTTGCCAGCAAAGAAGTCAGAAGAGTCTGTAACCAAAGAAAATAAAGGTGAAGCGCCAAAAATTAACTTTAACTTTGGCATACCAAAGCAGACGACTGAGATTCCTGCTACAAACACCTTATTTGAGGCTAAAAAACCTGTTGAAGAAAAGCAGAAATTACAAGAGGTGCCAAAAGTTGATGTATCTTCTAGCACAACCACATTGATAAAACCAATACCAGTACTCTTCACACCACCACCAGCTAACACAAGTGCCCCTACACCTGAAGTTCTGGCTTTACTGGGTTCAGAAAGTACTACAAATTTGTCAAAATCAGGCCCGACACTTTCAACTCCTAATACCACAAAATCATTATCAGAAAACAAGTTTACCTTCGCAGCAAGTGGAATGAAATCAAGCATGAATTTGTTTACACCACCTGTATCCAATACTGGTTCTGCTGTTAGTGCGACAACTTCATCTATGTTTGCACCGCCTCCACCACCTACAATCACTACGACGGCTGCAGCGACAATAGGGTTGTTCCAGAAACCAGAAACTGTAACTACATCTACAGTTACTATGTTTACAAATAAAGATCCAGCTGTGACTTCCACCATATCGCTATTCCCATCAAGTGAGCTGGTGACGACTACAGCATCTCAATCTGTTTCATTTTTCAATTTCGGATCAAATACTCAGACTACTACACAGCCAGCTGTTGAGAAGCCTAAATTCAACTTTCAATTTGGAATTGGTAACAAATCCGAAACACCAGCAGTTTTTAAATCTTCTTTCGGTTCATTAGGTGACAACAATACAAATAAATTTGCATTGCCTGCTACAAATATATTAGGTGGAGGCAATGGTTTATCAGGGAATCCTTTAGGTGGTACAAATGGACTATCAACAGGGAATCCTCTAGCGGGAAATATATCTTCTGGTAATATTCTCGGTAATAATAATGATTTGTCAATAAATCACATGGCTGGAGGAAATGGATTGCAGACTGGCAGCAGCATACCTAGCGGCTTATTTGGCACTCCGGTAGTGAAAGAGAACATTTGGTCCAACAATAACAATAATAACACAGCAAGTAATATATTTGTATCAAATGGGAATACAAACATGATGCAAAAGCCAGCGACCTTCACATTTGGCTCCTCATCGCCGTTCAATACAAATAATTCCACACCCACATTTGGAAGCAGCGCGCAACCGGCGACAAATATATTTGGAATGGCGAATCAAAATAACGCCCAGCCGTCAGTGTTCTCCAGTCCACCGCAGAATCCAGCGGCACCGAGTGTGTTTGGTTCCCCAGCACAGACTCATATTCCCTCGCCGTCAATGGGCATGTTTGGCACGCCCAATGTTTCCGCCACGCCGACGTTTGGTGCGATCAGCCAGCCAGTTCCGTCATTTGAAGCGACGTCGATGACGCCCACACCCGGACCGGCATTCAATTTTGGATCTCCGCAACCATCAGGCGTGTTCGGATTTGGACAGGTAATTAAATGGCATTGGAATATTGCATGTTAGTACTTGCATACACAAATTTTAATAAGATAAAAACGAACACAAACCGATCTCGTTTGAATTGCAGAATACAATATACAATAATATTTTTTCAATACATGCGTTAGGCTGCTTACCTAAAATTAATACCATCGACAGGTAGTACCGATATTTTGTTGACAAATCTTGACGATTTGAAATCAATACTTAATTAACTTAATTTAGTATCGCACAATTATAAATTCAGCTTAAAGATATACAGATTCAAGGCAATTGATGTTACTGTATTAATTTATTGGCATTAATAACCTGCATATAATAATATGAATAGTAAACAGATTTAATCGAATCAATAGAACCGAAACTAAACAGAAACAGTGATTTTTCATTAGAACTTTTATATGAATGATGAAAATGATTTTTTTTTATTGAAGTCATTAAGATGTTATACATTATTTAGATTCAGTCATTTTTTATTTCGGTTCGGAAAGCGGTCTAGTGTTAGTCTATTCAATACCAGTTTACAATTTAGTGATTATCACAAGTTACCACATAGATCATCAATTCATAAATTGAAGTGAATGTTGTTGGTATGGAACATGAGGTGTGTGTATGTTTCTTACCAAGTAGATCATCAATTGAAGTGAATGTTGGTAAGGTTGGTAACAGTAGTGACGAGGTGTGTGTGTTTGCAGCAACCACAACAGCAGCAGCCGCAGCAAGCCGGCGTGTACAGCTTCGGCGGTGCGGGGGGCGCAGCGCCGCAAGTGCAGTTCAACATGGGCAGCGCTCCCAACACCACCCAGCGACGCGTCAGAAAGGCAGTGCGTAGGCATCCGCAACGATGAGTAGGGGGCACATTCGAACAGCTCAGGATTTGAATGGACTCATAACTGCGCCCCGTAAGTGTCCTAACAATAGTTTAATCATATATGTGAACCTGTAAGGATGCACGTGCATAGATGTTATTACATGTACATCCTTTATGGTAGAATATGGTTAAGTTTAGCGAATAACTGTTTAGGCTTTTTATCAATTGATTTGATTTACATTACGAGTTGTAGTTTAGCGTGCATTATTTTAAATATATTTCCCTATTTATACACTATTAGTGCTTTTTTCACTGTTAATCATTTGATTTATTCAAAATAATACACGCTTAAACTTTTTTCATTAATGGTTTTAATGTGATTATTAATGACGGAAATTCTTTGAAATTTTATTGTATTTTTTTACAAGAGTGAAATGCAGTGTTTGTTTATAGTTCAATATTTTTTTATAATGCATACTTTTTAGCGTATTGTTATTATAAAATGTTATGTAACAATCTTAGACTATTTTTTCACTACGAATTATATAATATCAGTTTTGAATTGTTAGGATAATGTCTAAACATTGAGTTTCGTTTGGACATTGTTGTGACTATAACACCGTAATATAGAACAATATCAAAACTATGTTATTGACTTATACTATTATGCCTTTTAGAACTCGGCGATTGTATATTACCTATAGACTTGTTCACGCTGCCTTTAGATATCGTCATAATAAAGTATATAAAATATAATTGGGATAGTGTCTCGATTATTATTTAGGCTTCAAATAAGTAGATCTGAATATTAAAACAAACATGCTGACATGGAAAAAAGTAGGATGACTATAAGCAACAATTGGCACCTTGTAGGGTTTTTAAATACACATAAAAATAAATGATCTATCACTTAACCAATATTTATGACTTGACATAACTATATGCGATACAGGAAATTAGTCTAATCTAAATGTGCACATACTATTTAGCTATATTTAATGAGTGTGTTTCTTAAGGCTAGGAAATTATTTGGCGGCCTACCATCATTTGTGTAGTTTATACATTCATAGATACATTTGAAATGGAAATATATCAAACAATATTGATAATTTTCATTCATATAATTCAACAGTATACATATTGGTGCACTAAGGTAATTAAATAGTATTGTCCTGTCTCAAGTAGGGATAACACTAATATTTGACTCTGATGCTTATACTGGTTACCAGACATGATGAATTTATTATGATCAGTCCAAATATAAAAATTGCAGAGTATTAAAAATAACAAAAAAGGGAACATATCGGATGTAATATTATTACTTTGCACATTGCAGATGAAAGTGACTGTAAACATGACCAGTAAATTGGTATTATTTTGACATTGAAAAAAAAAAGACAGTTTTAAGCCATTATTTTAATATTTTTTCTTATTGACTTTGGAGTATACAGGGTATATCAAGACTGCTACCGAAAACGAAGCCGGGTGGTAGTTTAAGCGACTTCAGACACAATGCAACAGAAAAAGTTGCAAAAAAAAGCGTCAATTTTTTTTTTGTTATTTTTTTCCTATGGCCATTTTTGGGTGGTAAATACATTTTTTCCTAAAATAATAGTATATACCCTTTTATTTATAAATACTCTAAGGTATAAAAGAGTTTAAATTATTATTTTAGCAAAAACTATGGATTTACCACCCAAAAATGACGATTTTTAAAAAATCATAAAAAAAATTGTCGAGTTTCTAGGCGAAATTTTTAATTGCATTGTGTTTGTAGTCACTAAAACTACCACCCGGCTTCGTTTTCGGTAGCAGTCTTGAGATACCCGGTATATACAGTGGGATGGGTTTACTTGCTTGTCCAATACATCTTTGGAGGTAAGATTAGTTCCATTACTTAAACTAAATTGTTCCCACTGTCTGTATCTTCAAAGTTTACCTAATGATGTCATTCATTTTATTTGTTTTGAAGACTATGTGTAAGTTCATTTTCGATTGGGAAGCAGATATTATATCTATTCATATTATACAGAGATTGGGATAGATATAGCCATAGCTGTTGCTCTTACAATTTATAAAGAATCATTTATGAAAGTGTTTTGAATATTTAAATTTAAAATAACAGTAAAATCCGGCTTCAGCTTACTCTCACATTTTAACCTTACTGAAATTCAATGGAGCTTTGATATGTTTATAAATCATGGTCTCAATTTTCAAAAAAGGACTATAGTTATAAACTATACATAAATGACCATATTCCTACAGTGTATAAATCTATTTGAGTTATTAAATGTTTTGCCTTCTTTGCTCAAACTGAAGTCAAAATTCGTTTGGTTAAGGGACAAAATCTTTGGTGACTAAAATAAGTATATACTGTTTTTGAATAAGGCTGTTAGTATTCATTTAATTAATTTTATGTGGACTATTCTACAGAAAATGTATAGTATAATTAATGTGAAGCAGTTTTTGATTATTTATCCACATAGTAACAGTGCATTGACTGGCAAAAAACTATGTACAGATTTTAACTGAAAATGACTTAAATAGTCTATCCCTAAAATGTATGGTTCCTGTGGGTTGATCTGGATAATAATTGTATGCAGATTAAGCCGCGAGTAATAGCTATTAAATACTAACTTTGAAATACATTTAAATAACTGTAAATTTCTAGTGGTAGTGATATAAGGAGAAAATAGATAATAGTGATATGGTACTCTTCTGAACAAAGCAGTATGGGGTTCTTTGAAGAGACTTAGAGCCAATTTCACCAGGTCCTGATAAAGTCCTTGATTGCTATCAGGTACCCGTATGTCAAATAAAATACAAAATTCAGAACATTGGCATCAAAATTTTGTATTTTATCTGAAAGATTAGTGTCCGATAGCTATCATGAAATTTAGCAGGAACTGGTGAAACTGGCCCTTATTGTCTTAAGAAAATCTGTATTAATTTTAGGCTAAATAACTGAATTATGCAAAATAAATTTTAAATTGTGCTAAAACATTGTAAATAGTTGTTAAAAGAATTTTGTTATGAGTATAATTTTTTGTTTCAATGGTAACAAGTTTTGGTTTAACAAAGTGGAACATGATTATTGAATGGATATCTTTCCATACAAATTAAAGTTGTAACTGTGTGTTACAAGCCCACATGTTTTAGTTTACTTATAAACTTAACAATTCACACCAATTTAAATCTAAAAAAAATTAATTAAAATATGGTGTCATTTTCTCTATAATTAAGGATGTTGATTTTATTGAAAAAGGACTCAGGGGTTTATAGTTATTTAAATTAAGCAATTATTGCCACAAAGTCTCAAAATTTATTAATTCACTTCAGTCTGGAAGGAAATAGCTATGTATACGTTGAATAGTACAGAGCACTAACAGGGATATTTAAGGGATCCAATTACATATTATTATGTGTTGTAATTTTATAAATACCTTTTCTTATTTTTAAGTATGCCAACTATGTATTTATGTGCATGTGACTTCATACATTGATTGCCAATTAAGTTTAATTAAATTTTATTAGATGATCATTCCGATGCCACTAGTTACAACACAAAATCAATGAGGAAGCTGGTCTTTCTAAATTATTAAAAGCCGTATTTTTTCTTAGTAAATATTTATGTAATTATGAACAATTTCATGTGTCGTCTTAGTGGGCGTGGTATGATTTCAGACATGATGTATAAGAAGAGATTTAAATAATTGATGTTCTCTATTGTTTTGTCTTGAACACGTTTCTATTTGTTACAAACTTTTAGATATAAATATTTTTTTAACGTATACTTATAACTAGATAACTAAGCAATGTTGTTATGCTGGTAAGATATACGTGCAGTTTTAGCTTTCAGTAGATAATAAGGACAACAATCATTTCTTGACACGGTTAGACGAAAATATGCATTCGCTCTTCTATTAACATTTTGTTAGATAAATATTATGTAGTAAAAACGAAGGTAAAGAAGGCGTCACATTGAACTAAATATTGGTAGGCGTAAAGATATTAATGAATGTTCCGTAGTTTTGAGACTCAATATTATGTAAGTAATTTCCGAATGCCTTCGTATTTTCTATAAACGGTCGGTTTAGTTACAGTTGCACACCGTAATTAAATGTATATTATTTATTAATTCAGTTAACGATAATTTATATTTTGACCATACTCTTTGTCGCAACATTTAGCAACAGACCAAACAATATAAGGGTTGTAGCTGATATTGTTTTACAATTTTTGTTGTGACTATTTTAATCTATTCATATAAATCAAACAAATTATCCACTCCTCCCATTAATATTATTAAAACCAAATTTTAAGCGATTATAACCAAATATAATTCCCATACTAATTTTATACCCCTTACCTTTCTATTAAAGTTTGTTAAAACCAGGCCATGTCCTATTTGTGCGGTTTTATTTTTGCGACTACTCCTAGGTTAAGACAAATTAAATATTTTAAATGTGTACTTTGTTTTTACACTTTTAACACCATTTTTACTCAAATTTGGAAAAAGAGTACTTGTATAAATTACAAACGTACATCTTCTATTGTATAGGTTTAGTTTGAATGTTGATACGACAATAGTTTATCCGTTTATATTTTATTTTATGTTAAAGATATAGATTGGAGAAATGTCGAAATATTTCACTCGCATAATCGGTTCTAAAGGTTCACATGATTAACTCTGCTTAAAATATTGGGCTTGCATGGCAAATGACTGATTTAAAAAAGTCACTACTTGTTAAGCAATTTTCGATGTCAGTAAGTAAAACAGATCTCGGCAACAACCCTAACGAGAATTTTTGAGTTGTTATCGCCACGTCCAATTCTAGTTTTCCCCGTCTTCACGAAACAATGATTAGTGTAAATTTCATGGACCTTGAAGTCGATATAGAGCAGAGATATAATATGGCTATCGACTATCGTTTTAAGAATAATTATTTTAGTTTATGATAAGCTTAGATGTACGTATTAAACATGTAGATAGCGGGTAAAGCCGAGGCGTGGCTGGTGCCGTGCGTCGCCTCCACGCCTCTACGCCTCCGCGGTGCCGACAAATTTTAATTTTGTATGTAACCTTTGAAGAATGTAATAACTGGATAATGGCACCTCCTGATGTAACGGATTGGACATTTTGCTTCTGGATTAGAATTATTGATTCTGTATATAGTTTATTATAATTGTGTACGCCGTGTTGTGTGGTGGCATATGGACTCGTAGACTACTTGCGACACGTTTTGTTTATTAACGGAATACGAAGTCGAAGAGGTCCAAATGCACACTCCACATAGTCATTATGTAATGTAAAATATTGTATTTAACTTTATCATCAGTGGACATTACAATAAACGAATAATTGAAGATTGGGGAGCAAAACTAAAAAAATGTATACCTACACGAACGTGTCCTTGATATTATGTAAAATGTTGATAAATGATTGAAATTAATAATCGTTGATTAAAAACAAATGGCTTTAGATTTGTTCCTCAATTAAAACGGCCATTCAATATTTTCTTTTTCTTTTTATATTATCCTCTAAAATATAATTGGCACAGTATGCCAAAAAAACACTATTACAATTTAGATTTATTTTTGGTAGGAAGTTACAAACATAACTTAGAAGGAATTCATGGGTTGAGGTATGATAGCTCCGATGGTCCTGCCTTCCTTACTGATGAACGCATGTTTATGACCTTGTCCAATGATACCGCAGCTCACTGGTTGGGGATTGTACCGGCCCACTCCCGGCCACACTACCGCCCTCTGGTACCCCGGCGGCTGGTCATAGGAACTGTTGAAGCCGCATTTGTTCTGTTTGAATAGTTTAGGCTTGTCCACATTTATGTGCGCTGGGCCGGGTTCGTCAGGTCTCTTTATACACATCACAATATCCACCAGAGCATTCCTGCCCCTGTAGGGAAGGTTTCTGCCAGTTTTGTTCATCACTCCCAAGCGAGACTTGTTGTATTTTTCAAAGCTACCTGGCAATGCGATCGGCCAAGTTGCGGCCGCGCATCTAAGAGACGTGTTGAAGTGGTTTTTAATGGTAGACCCGTCTCTTTTACCAGTAAACAGATCGTAGGGTCCCCGTAAAGATACTATTTTTTTCGATTTGTTTTCAATCGCATTGGGATCTATGATTGTGTATCGGTCTGGTGCAAGGGACCATTTTGGCGCAGTATCTTTGAATCTGCATGGTTCTTCTCTGTCGAATGTGGGCCGCAATGAGTGCGGTCCGTACGGGGCTTTGAACGGCTCGGATTTGTAATAAGTCCCTGGTCCGGGATAGTCAATTTTTATTGGTATTTTTCGAGAAGTCCTACCGAAACTAAGATTTTTACATGCAGGCTCGTATTTGGATGGCTCGTTAACCGTATGCCAAGCGGGCCCCAATAGAGTGGTTTGCCATTTTCTACTGTCGAGAATTCTCTGATTTCTATATCCTAAGTTCTTAGACCATGCTTCTAGTTCAGCTTTGTACATCCATGGTTGTTTTTCGTTTCTCTTGCAGTAGACTATTTCTTGTATTGGTTTCGGACTGTAGAGACAAGGATCGCACCCGTCCGGACGACTTACAAAAAACCCGCTTGGGTCTAGGCTAGGATGTGATGTGGGCCTCGCGAACCTTTTTACATTTGAACCGAACGGCGCAGTTTTCTTGCTAGTAACCATTTTGCAACATTAAAATTATTTAGGGAATACGGTAATAAAAATATAGCAATCATAACATTTGGTGATTTGTCTGTTTGAAATTTTCAAATATTAAAAATTAATTGAAGTATTGTGCAGGTTTTATAATTTGAGTAAAACCTATCGTGAATTCAAATAAGTTAGAGGTAGGAATACATAATTAACTACAATATTAATATTAAATACAATATCAATGCGCAATAGTCTCTGATGAAAATTTTATTTATGCAAATAAAAATAAAATGTAGACTAACGTATTACTACACATAAAATATTTTAAAAGTAATATTTGTAAGAATTAAAAATAGTTTCAAAAATAAAACGCTTTTGTCAAAGACCTCCTAAAGAGGGAATAATTGTTATTGATTTTGAGAGAAGAAAATGTTTAAATATAATTCGGGCTCTGTGTTTGTTCTGTATTTTCTAATCACAAATTCATAAACCAAATATTTTTCTTTTTAGTTGGGTCTTATACTAAAGCGTGTATTTGTAGCATTGTAATCTAGTTTTTTTTTTGTTGAATACAGCTGTATTATCCAAGAACGACAATTGCGTGTAAATTACCCTCTTAAAATTCACAAAAAACGAAAATGATTATGTGCAAACCTTAAAACATTGGATTGCTATTGATTCTTGATAAGGTTGTAAAGGTTCAAATCAGTGTGGTCTGACGTTTTAAATAAATAACAGTTAGAAATTTCCTTATTCAGCTACATAACAGAAGCGCTTAAGTCGTACTGCGCTGGTTTTGAATGGGAGGTTTTATAGCGTGCGTGTATAGCAGGGAACTAACTGGTCATGAAACGTCGGAATGCGTGAGTTTTTCTACAAGGGGCTAGGCATTAGTCACGTGGTTGGGCAAACAGGTAGACACAGGTACACTTGTAGATTATGTCTGCTTTTCATTGCGTATAAGTGGGATTTTTATTATTAACGTTCTTAAGTTTGCATTTTGTTTGTAGAATTTTCGAATGCCACACGAGTGAAAAAAATAAGCGATTTTATTATTACGTCATAACGTTATGTAGGTGAATGTCGTATTTTGGTAGGATGATTGAGTATTTACTCCTATTGTGTACATTTATGCAAATAGGAGTGAATGGTTATTCTGATTTAAGTTACCTAGGATCTTAATTACATTACACATTATCGGTGAGAGGCCGCAGGTTGTAAGTTCGAATATTTGTTTCAGATCTAGGTGTTGTGGAGCTTCCAAACTTCTTCGTGGCTTTACAACTGTTGATCATTATTTCATTATTTTCTATCGCATAAATATTTGTGAAAACACCAATTACATAGGTAGTAATGTTGTAAGCACCTTGAATTTCTGATACTGAGTGGAAGTCATGATTTTATTGATGAATACGGATACAAGCCAGACTCCAAATTATTAATAAATGGTAGATGGTACCTAGTCTATAAGCTAGACTTTTTATGTAGTAAAAAAATATATATAAAATGCGATTCTATTTTTAAAATTTCTTATCAATAATTTATTTCTACATAATGATTTTAATTCTACTCTTTGTGTAGTAATATCGATAGGCATATTCAATATTAGTTTACATAATATTATACTCCTTACAGATGTCGATGATTTTATTCTGAATTGGTTGTATAAAGAATGTATTTTCGAGCTTTCTAATGCTTATCGTTAGGAACATTGTGTTGATGAATAAGCAATGCCTTTCTCCTATTAGTATTTTCGTAAATCACTAGGGGATCTTTGGTGTCTTATAATTTTCCCCTTGACACCGAAGTAGAGTGTTGGGAAATATTCGTATATGTCTTCCCTAAATTTCTCATAAATAACTGTTGTCTAATATATTTTAAGATACCGTTTTCTATCAAGAAAAATGATTCTAAAATATTCTTAATTCGCGTGTTAGCGCTGAGGAAATATCTGGGGGCACGGCAGTGCCCCCTCCAAGTCGACCTAAAAAGCGGCACAGCCGTACTATCCTTTTCTCGAAGCAATTCAGACCATTTTCAACCCCCCATAACTTCGTTGTGGTTAAAGCAAGAAGCCTGAATTTTCAGTTACTAATTAGGCATTGTGTAAACACGGTATATTTAAAATTTCATTCAATTTGAACCAGTAGTTTAAGAATTATAACTTGTCAAACTTTCGCAATTTTGTCACTCACTGACTGACTGACCGATCATCAAAAGTCTAAGGCACTTCTAGCAGACATAGAACCTTCAAATTTAGAATATAATTTCTGTCTAGTTTTCTAGATACACCAACTGCGTGAATAACTTTGTAATCTCATATAAATGTATAGGATTACAAAGATACATTTGCAGTTAATGATTCGTTGTACCCGTATATAATGGAATAATAGTTGTAGATTGGTATCTATATATATTATATATGAGGCATAACAGGAGGGGGGTATAAAGAGGGAAAGGGTGTATTCAGCCCATTAAACTGTACAACATTCCTCTAGAAAAACATGACAAAGATAACATTGCAAATAAATAGACTAAATAGCTCGAAAACAATCACCATGAAAGAAAGAACACTAATAATCAAATCCGCTATATTTGTGATAAATTGATACCTACAAAAATAAGAAAAAACCATAAGACAGAGGCTTTAAGAAAAATCATTATATATATTCTAGAAATAAAAAGTACCGAAAAGGAATAAAGTAGGACTCTACAAAAAGACGTGAGATCCCATCTAAAACATCCTGTAAAAAAATTCCAAGTCTCGCAGCTCAGTTTTTCTACCGCAAAAAGTTGTGAGATCCATGAAATACCAAGTCAATTAATTTATTTATTCCTTGATTAAGGGACGTTCTGTATAAAGTTATTACGTAAGTTATACGTTTTAAATAAATAGATCGACTTGGCCAGTAGCATTATTCATAAATTGTACGATACATTATGTTTTCATGCGATGGCCAAGTCGATCTATTTATTTAAAACGTAAAGAATTTTTAATATTGATATGATAATAACTTACGTAATAACTTTATACAGAACGTCCCTTAATCAAGGACTAAATAAATTAATCGACTTGGTATTTCATGGATCTCACAACTTTTTGCGGTAGAAAAACTGAGCTGCGAGACTTGGAATTTTTTACAGGATGTTTTTGATGGGATTTGCTATACCGCACTCAGTGCTACTCAAACGATAAATATTTTCATTTAGGATTTATAACATATTTTTATTGGTTTTTAAGCTAATTTCTCCAAGAACTCTGGGCTTAGGTCACAATTATGTTTATATTTGTTGAAAATATACATTTTTCCTCCACAAAAATAAGGTTTCGTCAAGGGCAGTCAAGGGACAAAAATTTCTTCACCAATACTAAGTTTCATAGTGAAACGGGTATACTCCTTTTCACGAAAGTTATATATTTTGGTTCCATAGTCTCGCAGTTCACGCACAGTTCCTCTTTATATACATACATTTAAGTCTTTGCAATCGTTTGTAACCACAAAGTTTCATCATGTGGAGTCGTATACTACATGGACCTTGTAGAGACTAGGAAGAACTTCCGTGCTTTCCGGCGTTTTTGCCATACTTATTATTGGAATCAAGTATAAAAGCTCACATAATAGGTCCCATTTAAATGTAATAATGATATGATCTGTGGAGCTTTACAGCTGGCTTCTCCGGCAGTAAGTCTTTTTTATGAGGTTATTTACCTGTTTATTTCATGGTTTTGTCGCCCGCTTTGCACCGAGGGAAGTGGACAATAATTTATTTCCAATTCCTATTAATTTCACTTTCTGATTAATTTCGTTGCGGATTAACGACAAGTTAGACATTCCCGGAGACTCGCTGAGCTTAAATGCTCGGTGTCATTACATTGCGTGCCACTGTTGATCCTGGTTCACAGGAGTTACAGTGGTGGGTGTGAGGGTGGGGCAGTCCCTAAATCACAAAGTTTCAGCCTGTACTGCGCGAGTAGCAACATTCAATTGTCACGACCGCTAGATACTCGCCCGTTCGATTTTGTGGGGTTACTATGTATTTGAGTTCGTACCTTCACTTATATCGACTGTTGAACCATTCAACAGCGTTATATCACATATCCTGTTACGTAGTGAGGCCCTGTTTCTATGGCCCCATTGGGAAATATTTGGTTCGTTGCAGGAAATTCACATCTGTTGTTATCTTGTCTCAAAAGTTATTAGTTTTTCTTTTAGTGTCAGGACTATGTCAATCTGAAACATTGTACCTTCTTTATTTTGTGGAAGGGTACCGTGTTCTGTTTGCGTTTTTTTTGTTCCGCCAGTGCACTATACTTTATAATATGGTGTAGTAATGCCGACTTAAAATGTCGACTGAGGGCATGCGTTCATCTCTCGCTATTGAAGGCAACTAAGCGGGTCGTCAAATTATAAGTGAAAATATTCCGCAATGTGTAAAAAGTAATATTACTCCATTTATATGTAACAGATAAAAGCTTAAATACATTATAGTTAAAGTGTTGCTTGTATCGGGGTATGTTTCGCGGGGCACAATTCAGCTATTTCTAAACGACAATGTGTTGCGCGGGATATATTTTAATGACGTAACTCGTTACTCGCAGTAGCCGAGTTGCATTGTAAACGTTGAATGGAAAAGTTGTTATACATTTTGTAATTAAAATAATCAAAGGAGTAAAAGAACTCGACAGTCAACTGAATTTCCTATGAAAACTTGCCACAACATCCCAATTAACTAATATTTATTTGTGACTTCGGAGCTATCTTCTCTTTGATGTAGTTTTAAAGAAATTTTAAACAGCTTACACTATCCAGTTGAAAGTGGTTAAAATGAAAATAAATAAAAAGTGTATATAGTATTAACTAGGTACATACTACATTCTCAGTTGTTCATATGCATAATTGAAAACAATACTAAATAGTAATAATACATACACACATTTACATACTGTAAAACTGCCTTTCCTTAACTTTTTGTTTAAATCATTGGTTACGTAACGTTTTAATGTTAAGGACCGAAAATATAAGTTTGGCAATCAGATCCTTGAATATATTATATTTTTCTTGTTAGCCAACACTTTTTCAACACTTGAAGTGTTTCCCGCGCTTTTTTTACACAATACAATTTTGCGCCATGAACAGTATTGTTACCATCTTATTTGTGCCACAAAATATTTCATTATAAATTACGCAATCACTGTAGAGAACATTGCTTAAGAAAATAAGAAAGTATGTAAGGATTGGAACTGACGAATTTGTACACCGAAAATAATATAAGCAATTGTCATTTGCAACATAACTAGCGAAAAAGCTAGTATTGGAAGTTTTATAAAAAGTTGCTTGGTAATTTCGGACAGGCTGCACTCGTAGTTCCGGTGCGCGCCGATACATAACGGTTGCGCCACTCGAACTAGTTGTAACAAACAATTAAAAGTTAAAAAAGTTGTGACAAGGTCACAGAGGCCTCACTTACTTATTCAAACATTATAAATACTTCACACATAGTGTTGAAGTTTACCTGGTGTTCGCTTTCAACTTCCTACTAAACTGTACATAGTTGGTTCTTATGAACTAATCTATGCAAACTTTATCGGAAGGTCCGTCATGGCGGAATCGCAGTGGGTTGCGCACCGCGATGGTTATTGAAATGAGTTCAGTGCACGGGCCTGCGGGGCGATATCTTTATCCGTTGAGTAATGGCAGCGTACGCGGAGAAGTGTTATGAAGGAGTAACCCTCGGAGTTTCTCTGCATTAGTAAATACCGCGCCTAAGGCGGCGTACATCGAAAATCGATGGGGGAGGGGGTGACATGGCGCGCGTGCGTGCCGCGCGTGCCGTCCGCGTGTCGCTGCCGGACCGTCGCCGCCGCCGCACGCTGCGACCTGTGGAACGCACCGCTCGACTTGTTGCGAACGCCACCTGTTAACACATGGAGGCACCGTGAACCTCAGGTAAGTTTGCTGAGCTTCTCTGCAACGCTCACAGCTCGTGCGAATTATTTTATAATTTTTCCGGAGCACGTAACGTCCGTACGTCAACTTTGAAACTAACTCCGAATCTGCCGCGGAATATATTTCGCGCGACTTATCGCGTGGCGCGTATTCAAATTGAGGACAAGTGTTAAAAATATTGTAATGTTTAATAATTAACAAGTAATTTAAAAGCATTATTTCTATTTAAATTTATAATAATTTGAATAGTTTTGTTCAAAGTTAGTGGTTATAAAGTTCTTGTTGACTAAAAACACAAACTTTTAAAAAATAACTGACTTTACTTACCGTGGTCATTCTTTTATAAGTAATTAATTTTCTGTAAGTAAATAATACAAATTTTATGGAGTTGCGAATGAAAGTTTTAAATATTTTTTAACTTTTCTCTCACATTTCCTTTAAAGAAAATTTTTAATGCAGACTGCAGATTATTTAATCGTGGCGAGCTGCAATTATCCCGTTCCTCTTAAAACAACACTTGTGTCTAGAATTAAATGAGTGTATTTAAAAAAATCGTGGGTAGCAAAAACCCGTGCTGTGAGCAACGCTGACGTTTTAACAAAATAATATTATGTGCGATCTACTTATTATCTTAACGTGATTTCTTAAAATTCTTTCAATAAGATAATCTACCTATTTTCAAATGAAGATTTCATAACATCGTGCATTCTATGTCAAGGATAAAAATTGGTTCTAAAATAAAATAAGCTTCACTTTAAACATAAATCTTATTAAACTGAGCATATTTGGATATTTAATCAAATATTATAGTAATAATAATGTCTCATTTCTGATGTAGGTACGACACTCGAGCACTATGTTATTATTATTAATAATGGTCCGTTTTCATGACAGGATTTTACTCTAAGAACCAATATTCATACTGTGCCGGAATAAATTCATTTGATCAGTCTTTCTTTAATTAAGAATTGGTGGTAATTCAAAAACCAGTGACTTAATAAGCTTTTATTTAATCAATATTTAAATAAAATAGTAATAATGCTTATTTTAGGCAGGTATTTCACAAGTGACTAAAAAAAGATTTTTATTTAAACAACATTTAAATAAAAAAAGGTATCATGTTTATTTTAGGTAATTAACAATAAAAACTATAACCAAAAAAAACTAATCGTAATAAAAATATACTGCATTATAATGTTTATTATCATATTCTACTTCTGCCTACCGGGCATTGGGTTTTGTCCTTAGACAAGGCAGGGATTTTCGCAAATTATCAACGATTCTAATGCTCTACAATGTTTATGTACGAAGCAAATTAGAATATTGCTGTCAGGTTTGGGCTCCTTACTATCAAGTACATATTGATCACATCGAAAAAATTCAGAAGCGGCTACTAAGACATCTAGCTTATAGATTTAAAATACCCAAACATGAAAAATCTTATCGTGAACAGCTGGAATATTTTAATGTAAAGCCACTGTACACCAGAAGAATCATGTTAGACCTCAAATTTCTTCACAAATTATTCCACAACAGAATTGATTGTTCTGATTTACTATTAAGATTTAATATTAACGTTCCTCGTAGACCCCCGCGTTACCCTTCTCCATTCTCCACCATTCCTAAATTTAAAACGAATCTTGGGATGAACACCCCTATTGCACGCATATCCCGATATTACAATACATATGCAGACAAACACAAGGAACTCGACCTTATAACTGGTTGTCCTCACACATTTAATAATATTTTAAATGGAATTGAGTGATTTTTTTTTTGTTTTTCTATACTGTCTCGTAGTATTTTTTCCAAACAGTAAATAATAATGCCTTCTGATTTTTGTCCTTTTTTGAATTCGTTTTTTTTATTTTTGTTTTGTATTATTATTATATTGTATTGTATGTATATGTTAAGTTTTTGGTTAATTTAATTTAATTTAATTTATTTAATTTAGATCTAATTCTGTTATTTTGTGTTCCTGTTTTAAAAATATAACTTATAGACTTGAGATTGTCACATCATGATTTGTTTCACTATAATATTTTCATAAATTCGTGTTTTTGATTATTGTTAAGATTTAATATTTAAGTTTAACTCTATCTTTAGTAATTTACCAATTAATTATGAGCATGTTGTGTTCATAGTCCTGGAATACATTTAGAAAGTGTCACAAATGTATATTCCATACTAGTAACAATGTTATTGTAATTTCTGTTGATGAACCTTAATAAATAAAAATAAAATAAAAATAAAAAAATAAAAATATTCTTTCTAAATGATCAAAATTATACAATTGGAAGTACTTCATAAATGTTTAGTATAAATATACTATATTGGTGTTTACGACAGAATAAATATGTTCTATTTTACACCACTGCATCGGTTTCTTGTTTGTGTGTTTTATTCTACGGAGTAAACAAAAGAGATAATACGCAATACGAGGAAGGTACTGGAATAACCATTTTTATTCGAAAAACAACAGCGTATTTTATTCAGAAGATATTTAAGTATATAAAGAGGCAACAGATTATGGCGGTCAGCATAATATTATCACATTAAGTTACCACCAACAGTTTTCTAGGGTGACTAGTAAGTGTAAAGATTTTAAATTAGTTTATTTACCAACCACTTATACCGTAACTTTTTATAAAATGTGGGCAATTTTAAATCGATTTGGAAAATTGATGTTTTAATGAATTCAGCTAGAGTAATTTTCATTTGCGGAGGTATGACACTCGTATCCGCTGGGATAGCACCACCGCACACAGCAGTGTGAAACTCGTATTGTCAATAACGTTCTTGTATTTTGTGCAAATTTTTTGTTAGGCAGTTCGTTTGGAAAATTACCAAGCACAAACAGTAGTTATGATTATTAACCGAAAACTCATTTTAATTCTTTCAATTCGATTCATTTGTAGAGGGATCACGTAAATGCCATTGAACGGATTTTGTCCGAGTTTTCTTTGTTGTATAACTTATCGTCGTAGGACTAGCAACGAGTAATTTTCATTTCGATTTCCAACCAGGAAACTGACTACAAACTAAATGGTTACTTTCTGAATAATGTATTTTTTTCAGATATTTCTTGTTATTGAGTAGGAACTAAAATAAATATGATTATAATAGGTACACAATTTCTTATACTTATGATAAATAATAGGATAACGTATATATTAAGTCGAAAAGGACGGCGAATGCCTTTTAAAATTATTTGGCTCATTATTCTTAATTATTAACTTCTTTTCTATCCCACTTATTGTTAATTTAATGTTAGTGTATCTCGACTGAATTAAATTATTCTCGATTTATTATTAGTGATCACTGGCGCTTATTAGACTTTAAAACTTATTAACATAGAGCTTTGGCCAACTAGAAACGTTGACAATTTAATTATTGTAGTTTTAAGCCCGTAATATATCGAACATGAGGCCCTACTATATAAATCCGAAACGAAGTTCGAAACTTCGTGACGTTTTTCGTTTCGAAACCTACTCTGTAACACGAAATTCGAATCTTCGGATCGAAGAATGAATTATTCCAATATATCGGCAATACGAACATTTCCAGAGTTGGTACATTCGTATCGTCACAAACTTCGTTCGTCCGAAGTTTCGAACTTCGTTTCGGATGGATATAGTAAATAAAAATGTAAATGTTCGGATTGCCGATATATTCGAATCATTCATTCTTCAATCCGAAGATTCGAATTTCGTGTTACAGAGTAGGTTTCGAAACGAAAAACGTCACGAAGATTCGAATTTCGGATTTATATAGTAGGGCCCATGGTCCGGAGCGCATAGCGAACTTGGTGCCTCCTGACCATACTCGATCGTGTGAAGGGTTGGGGAAAAAGTTTCTTCGCATTATATAAAACTTTAGCGTTTTTAAATGAAAGTACTAGTTAGTATACGTGTCATTTAGTTCGATAACTTTCTGCCATCTTGTAGATACTCGTAGTGTCATAGTACCGTTGCAATAGTTTTGAAACTTCTGATTTAAAGAAAAAACCTACAAGTAGTTTTGAGAGTCAGTCAGTCAGTCAGGAATTCTAACGAGGCCGAAAAAGGCGATGTAAGATGGATGCATTAGTACCTCCCAGACAAACTCTCATAATTTTTGCTGAGTGTTGAAGGATGTTTGTCGTATAGCCTTATCATGATGGAAGACCACATCCTTTCTATTGATAAAGTCTCTCTCTCAACTTTTAGCTTTAATTTCATTAGTTATTGGGAGTAGAGGTTTGAACTGATGGTTCTGCCTGGCGGTTAAAGCTCATAATTAACAATAACCTTCCAATCCCATCATACAAACAGCATTACCTTATTAGGAATTAATTCAGGTTTTGCCACAATCTGTGAGCCTGACTGATCTTTGACCATAACCTGTTCCGCGTTCTTGTCGTACCTGATTTCTTTTTCATCACCAGTTATCAATCACACCAATAATGGTTCGGTTTAATTACGACTCAATAAAGAATTGTAAATTACTACATGGTTCAATAGGTTTCTTTCAGTGAGCTCGTGTGGCACCCAAATATTGGGCTCTTTGTGCACCCAGCTTTTTTCAAATGGGTCATGATCTGACACAAATTTTACAAAAATGGCGTCCGATTTATCTGTAATGGAATGACCAGAGCGAGAAGCAATTTTCACGACATTTTCGCATTACAACGCTTGAACTAACTTTGTGGTACTCTTACTAACGCTGCATTCGGTCCATAAACATTGTTTTTTTTTGCCCTTGCGTTGTAATCTTCACAAGATTCATTTATTTTGAGAGACCAAACCATAAATGAAAAATAGTTGGAAGCAACATTTAATAATTTGTTTTTGAAATGTTACCATTTTAATATACAAGTAGTACAACCGAAGGGATTTATCCTTACTTATATTATAATTGTGTTGGTTTGTTTGGATGTATAGGTGTTTATTACTCTCTCATGAAAAAACGGCTGGACCGATTTTGATAACATTTTGTTTATAGGTAGCTGACACAAAAAATGTAGTGTAAGAAATTAAAATATACATATTTACTACACTTTCAAACTCGAATGAATATACGGAAGGACGAGACATAACGGGGTATAACAGGACAAGAAAAGAGCAATATAAAACAGTTGGGGATATAACATGTTGTTGATGTGGACTTGTATCAAAAACTATCTGGTACGGGGGGAAGCCCGGCCCGCAAGCTAGTACATACTCAGAACAATGAGTAACATAGAAGTAGCGCTATTGACATTTCAACGTACACTCTAATTTTGACAACAAGAAATAATTGTGCTGTGATCTCTTCTGATAGTTCATCGATATCGATACATGAACTTTATTTATAGCAAATTCGTAGACACAGTGGTAGATATTCATACATGAATCATTATTATTTATTTCAAATCCATAGCCATTTTTTTATTTATTAAAAACTTGTATCTTATTTTGTAGCTACAGAACAAAAAATATAATACGATGATCTACTTTTTTTGAAAAGGTGTTCTCTGATGTCCTCAGTTGTTACTAAGATAAAAAAAGAAACTAGCAAAAATATAAGATAACTCCCATGAAAACCCATTTTGAATTAGCAGTTGAATCTTCCGTATGTAAATGTAAAAAAAAACATTACATGTGTGATTGCGTTACTCTGCTAGTACGCAAAGCCTCTAAAGCGAAAATTTTTGCCATGGACATGATGATATCGAAAATTATGAAGAGTTTCCTAGACCACAGCCCTCGCGCAGTGGCCGAGCGCTTTTTACCACTACACTACCGGGTAAGTATTTTAAAGTACAAAGCCAATTTATGTAACATGGGTAGTAAACTAAAATATACATTATTTATATTATAGATAAAATGTGCAGCACATCACTATTGAATATGTCGTAACTAAATTGTGTCGGCGCTTTGGCTGTTTGTAACATTTGACATAACTGCACTTTTTAATTCGGTCGCGTAATCATACCCAACATAGCCTCCGTGGCATGACAGCCTCCGTGGCGCAGTTGGTTAGACGCCGCCTGTGAAACGAGAGGCCGCGGGTTCGATCCCCGCACCGAGAGAAATGTTTGCGCGGCCCACAAATATTTCTTCCAGGTCTGGGTGATTGTGAGACCGAAAAGGCTCTCGTAGATCCTGATACCCACGACACAAGACTCGATCTTAGTGCGGGTCAGGACTATGTTTGTGACTGTTGGGTGATATTATTATTATTATTTATTATTATAGCAATTTGACGTTTCATGAGTAAACATGAGCCGTCCTTAGCACATACTATTTGTCTCATTCTCTCCCATGATTTGGCCCATTGGAAAAAACAGGATAAGTATATGAGTAATTTTCAGGCTCTCTCTATGTGACTCATTGTTCTGAGAGTACATACTATACGCGAGAAGACTTTTCCCCGACCTATTATTATAATAAAAGGCAGTGTCGTCAAAAAACCGTTAAATCTACGTATACGTTTAAAGTAAATTGATCGCCCCAGTTATCTTTTGTAAACGGATTTGTACATTTAGACTCAAACTATACCGAGTTCATTTATCCGGACTATTTGTAAATAGAACAAATCGGATTAGTTGGTTCAAAATGGCCGTAGTTTAAAATCGGAACGTATGAATTGAATGTATAGTCCATTACTTTTTATTCAGTTGGTATGGATATCGCATTTTCAAAAAGAATAATAAAATAGTTACATAGTTCTAGCATCCACATGGATTCCGATTTCGAAATAGTGTTACGATAATAATGCAATGCACGCTTAAGCGCCACTTCCAACACTTCGGTATACTTTGCAACATTATTTCTTAAAAGCTGAACTATCATATATAAAGATTAACCCTTCTATAATTTAATTCGTTTATAATACAGCTACCATTTTAGCGCTTACTTTCTTTAGAATATAAATGGTGTCACGGAAAGGCTCAGCCGGTCGGGTAATTAGACCGTCGGTACCATAATCAGACACAACAAAGGGTAACGGGGCTTAAAGAGCCGTGATTGCAAAGACTGAGGCACGCAAGTTCCCAACAGCGTCATTATCCTGTGGACACAAACGCCATGTATAGCACGGTTCATTATCTATTCTGATACAAATTCACAGTGACATGATCCAGCCTCCACCGTATTAGGTACACGTAATCCCCATACATTTCTTGTCGGTACATATTTAATACGTGTTATGTCTAATTGAACGCGCGTGAAACCTCAACCATCTGAGCCTATCAGTCAATTAATCTCGTAATGCCTCCCCACGGATAACACGACAACCCTAATTACACGTTACAGAAATATCTTAAATTGGGACAAACCACGGTGGAAATTTTCAAAGCTTTTATCCAGATATGTTGTACGCGAAATAGTTTAAAGGTTTTCGATTAGAATGCGATATTTTTGTAGCTACCCAATTAATATATAACTTAATGACAAACTTGGATATTCAAAACATTGTTTTTGGTGGCCACTTTCTGTTTATAAATAGTAAACATGATTTCTAACCACTTGTAGAAAGTTTGGTAAAGATTCAATTCAAAAATTCAAAAACATACGTATTAGAGAACATCGTGAAATAGATATTCGATATCGAATTTCGGTCGAAAGTGGCGAAAAGGTCAAATCGATCTTAATGAGCAAAAAGTATGTCGTACGTATCCTGCAATAATTATATTTCGAAATACACAACACAACCCCTATGGGCGGAATTTGTCATTACTACGAAAAAAGTCACGAAACACATTTTATTATAAATGAGTTTCCTTTTCGCGTATGTTCAGGAATCCATTATGGATAGAATGTAAAGCCCATTATTATTTGCAATATTGCCTCGTAGTAACCACTACCAAATAGAATATAATAGACAATCTAGAAATAAAATGTAATATTAACGTGGATATGCATCCAGTTAAACCAACAACGGTTTAATCGACGTTCAGAATTGGGGCCCTACTATATTCATCCGAAACGAAGTTCGAAACTTCGGATGATCGAAGTTTATATACGATACGAATGTTCCTACATATATTTATGGTGGTTATTGACTTATGGTCGTAACCATAGACTTATGGTTACGATGTACGTTATACAAATTCGAACTTTTAGAGAGTAGATACATTCGTATCGTATAAAAAACTTCGATCGTCCGAAGTTTCGAACTTCGTTTCGGATGAATATAGTAGGGCCCGTGGTGATCGAGTAACGTTTCACTACGACCTACGTCGCCTCTGTAACATTACACGAGGCGCGAGCCTTTCCGTTCCACAACACGTACTGGGGGTTACTCTATGAAACGATGCGTACTTCGAATGTTCGGATGTTCGACTTCCGGAGTAAGGTATAAGTTTTCCACTTCTAAAAATCAATACTATTCTCTACTATACTAATTATTTTCTCCGAACTTAGTCTCTGGTTACGATAGAGGACTGCAACATTTTGTGGAGTATTAGTGAAGTTCGTATCGTTTCGTAGAGTAACCCCCCAGGTCGGATTAATAAACCAATACCAGAATTGCACTATGATATTTAAAATATTCTATACTAATTCAGATTGCTAAACTTACATCTTGCAGTTTATTGGAAAGCCGACGCTTTCCGTGGTTCGAGGTATATTCGGGCTCAAAAGCAAACTTTTACTGCTTAGTCTTAGGGGCTTGCTCATATACAGTTTTGAAAAGTATTTCAGTTATCGAATGTTTTGTCTCTTTCGAACGACTTGTCGATTCAGTATGAGCGAAGAAGAAAAAAAATTAGGTAAATTAAATGCGTTTTAAAACCGTTTATGGATAATGTCTTTAGTCTTTTATTTACCGTTGCAATATTTATTTATATAGATACATTCATACATATCCCATAGAAGAAGCGACAAACATTTACACATAACACCGTAGTATAATACAGCAGATCTTGGAAATGGTGTTAATTTTGATTAAATTACTTCCGAAACCTTAACGACAATAGTATAATTAAAATCCCGCGCTTAACTAAACTTATTTTTAGAAGATGCGTTAGTTTCTCGGCATATCTCATGTGCCTGGAAAATCGTGCCAACGGACATAGTATAGACATGAGCAAGTTGCCAAACCAGTACTGAATAAGAATCCAGAAGCTGACTATTAATGTGAGTCCCTAATATTGATAGGGTTAAGAAAGTTACTGGAATTCGTAATGTGAAGATATAATTATTTTATTTTTTAAATTCAAGTTGCAGTAGTCTGGACAATGCTTTATCCAAGAAAAAATTAAACCAGATCACTTTATAGACATTGTAAAAATAAACACACTTCGAGGTTTTACTATAGCTGATAAATTAAACTCATAACACATGGAGGTCTGAGAATAGATCTCCTCAATTTAGCGTCTTTATCAGCCCATATACGTCCCACTGCATAGCAAGGGCCTTCTTTATAATCGAGAGTACCACGCTGGCGTCGTGCAGGTTGGCGAACTTTATATGTCATCGAAATTGAATTTCTTATTGCTTCTAAAACTTCCCAGTACACAAACTCGTTTATTAATGAAATTAGTGCTCCAAAAAGCTAATTTTAACAAAGACTTACTTTATATTACTTTTAAGTAACTTTTAACAATTATAGCATATTAATTAAACTCTTTAAACAAACCAAGAAGTATTTTTCGTTACGCATATTTATTGGTACAGTTACTGGTGACCGGTATCTCTCATATTTGAGAGGCCATCTGGATAGATACTTCCGCGACGTCTATTTATCCCGCCAAACAGCAGTGTAAATGTACTATTGTGATTCGGTTTGAAGGATTTTGTAGCCGGAATAACTATTAGACATATTGAGACTTAGCATCTTATAGCTCACGATGGCGAGCGTAGTAGAATACCAAGAATTGCTTTGTAATTCAAGGTGCTATTTGGTTTTGCTACTGTTCATGAGCGGTCGTATCGCTTACCATCAGGCGAACTACATCGCAATTACATCTCGCCATTATACCGGGTATCTCAAGACTGCTACCGAAAACGAAGCCGGGTGGTAGTTTTAGTGGCTACAAACACAATGCAATTAAAAATTTCGCATAGAAACGCGACAATTATTTTTTATGATTTTTTAAATATCGTCATTTTTGGGTGGTAAATCCATAGTTTTTGCTAAAATAATAATTTAAACTCTTTTATACCTTAGAGTATTTATAAGTAAAAGGGTATACACGGGTATATGAAATAAATGAAAAATATAATAAAATGTTGCTACTGACATAGTTTTGGTCAGTCCATAGCCAACAAGCTGCATCCATGATTTACTAAAGACAATAGGAATAGTCGGAAAATGCGTTCTTTCAATTAAGGCGGATATTCTTTTGCGCAGTTGGTTAGACCCTGGCTGTGAGACATGAGATAGTGAGGAGTTAGGACTATGTATGTGACTGTTGGGTGTATTTATTTATTTGTAATGATTTTATAGATTTACGTGAATGTTACAAATTGAAATAAAACTATTATTTACGAATCGCGGATTTGGTTTAGTTTAATTTTTAAATTTCTTGACTTCCCGACGTTATTTTTTTGCTGTTTTCGTGGTTAAGGGGTGGACTGAGGTATTAGTCATCCGCCCAGTGACTGTTATATTTTATCTACCCTTATTTTACAATTATTAAATTAAATTAAAAGTTAATTATTTATTGCGTTCTGTAATGCCATCCGCACTGCAGCGAGCATGTTCTGTTACGTCGCGCCGTGTGCTATTTGTTTAGTTACTTAGTATTATTCGGTAGCAATAATACAATGTTTGTACTCGTTTCCACGTGTTGACTGCATGAATGCTCGCTTTAAGCACACGGCGTAACATAAATGCACGTTGCAAATGTTGCTTTTCATCGCGTAACACCGTTCACTACCCACCTTCAGATACTCTTTTTTATTTATTTTTTAGCCTGGGGGTCGCATGGCGGTCGAAATTTGACTGTAATTCATATTAACGGTAAAGTTGTAATGTGTCTAACGAAAATGTATTACATTCTGGATGTCAATGACTACGAATGCTGACGAATACAGAGGTCTAGAGTATAGACAAAGAGATACTTCGGTTACATTAGGATTGAGTTAAATTATGCAAGAACAAAAAAACCTAGACAAAATTAAAAAAAAATTATTGGTTGCGCAAATAAACCAACTTCACGCAACCTAACGATTGTTTCGTTGTGGTCGTGTATTTTGATTCTCCGATTATTAGAACGTTTTATTTATCTAATTTATTCATAAAAGCATTCATGTTTAATCACCTTTGAAAAAAGGAGATTATCAATTTGATGTGTTGATAATCTCCTTTTTTCAAAGGTGATGTGTGTGATATTGTCAAAATTGCACATTTTTTTAATATATTATTCTACGATATTATTAGTCCATACCAGTGTCAGAAGACATGTGCTTCAAATCGTTTACGCACGCATATCTCAAATTGTTAAAGTCTGATTGCTAGCAATCTGTTTTGAATTAGATATAGTCCAACTTTAGAGGTGTATAAGTTTCATCAAAATCGGTTCTATTGTTTTTGAGATAGAGCAGGGGTGTCCAACCTTCTTCAGTCCGCGGAGCGCATATACAGGGTATCTCAAGACTGCTACCGAAAACGAAGCCGGGTGGTAGTTTTAGTGGCTACAAACACAATTAAAATTTTCGCATAGAAACGCGACAATTATTTTTTTTATTTTTTATGATTTTTTAAATATCGTCAATTTTGGGTGGTAAATCCATAGTTTTTGCTAAAATAATAATTTTAACTCTTTTATACCTTAGAGTATTTATAAATAAAAGGTTATACACTATTATTTTAGGAAAAAATGTATTTACCACCCAAATATGGCCATAGGAAAAAAAAAAAAATTGTCGCTTTTTTTTGCAACTTTTTCTGTTGCATTGTGTCTGAAGTCGCTTAAACTATCACCCGGCTTCGTTTTCGGTAGCAGTCTTGATATACCCGGTATGTTGACTATTTTGTCTCGGCTTCCTAATCTCTCGAGTTGGTTGAAATTGAGAAGTATAATTATAATAGTTAGGTAGATAGGCACAAAAGTTAAAATTCAGAGAGAGTATTACTCCGCAGTTTTCCCTATACTTTCTATAGCGCATCATGGCGCCTCAACGCAATTGGCTTTGAAAAAAAATGCTAGTAGGTACTTAGCTTTAATTACTACGAGAGAAATTAACAAATAGTAAATAAAAAATAAACTCAAAAATTAAACGACTTCAAAACAAAGAGAGAAATAACACTAATCTTTTCATAAATCTAATATACCTAATAATAAAAATATTTGAGACCGGTGCCAGCTTTGTTTGGTGCTAGCAATGCACCGTGATGTTTCCCGCATAGTTATATAACTTATAGCCAACTAAAAGGCACCGAACAAAAAAAATGTTCGCAAATTCAGGTATTTTAGATTAAGAAACGACGACGATTTCATCATCGAGCTCAAGATCTTAAGGTTTCTTTTCTTATATTGTATCTATAATCTTATGAATTTTAAAAATAATCTGGTTTTTAAATAATTTGCAATATTAATAAAAAAATTAACGGGTCACCATTATATATTTAGGTATAGCTAACCTTAAGGCGACAGGTGACACGATTACACACAATCACATGTTTCATTGGTTTTAATAATACTCTAGAATATGTAATTTAAGTTTGTACGAATTATCTTGCTAAATATTTAAATATTATGTGATCATGATCCGATATTGATATCCTAACGTAGGGGCCGACTAGAAAATATTAAGTATAGATAGCGCGCGAGTTGAATGCAGTCGGGGCCTGAGGTGCGGAGCGGGAGCGTTTCCGCCCACCGTCCGCTCGTCTCACCTCGCACGCCTGCAATTTAGTGATGTGCTGTCCTAGCTAATTGTACGCTTACCCTGTTATCGTGTTAATAATCAATTTGCAATCCGTGTTATTAGTTTTATTATTTTTAATCATTCATAATGACTGATCCGATTCTATCAAGTTCTGTAACAAAAAAAACGAGTTTTCGTTCATCGCCAAGCACGAGAAATGGTGAAAAAAAATGGCAAAACGACAATTTGGTATTTTCTTTAAACAATGCTTTTTTGCAATTTCTGAATCTGACTATTTTTATTTGTTTTATTTTATTTTGATGTATAAAATTATCACTTATTAAAAATGTGTGATAATTATTAACTAGATATATTTTTTAATTTTGTTAACCTACTGTGAAATTAAAGTTCAAACAATATTAAAATTTATCGACATACTTATTATGGTCATAAATAATTAGGTCACAGCACTACCGCATTCCTAAGCTCTGCATTCAACTCGCGCGCTATCTATAGGTATATTGAATATTTTGTGTGTTGCGTAGTCCTAATGTGGGGTGGCTGGGTAGAAGATAATATTAATACGATTTCATAAGATTTCTAGTTTGCTTAATCGATTAATATTTTTTTTTACAAACATTTGTAACAATTTAGTACTCTAAACAGTGGTTCTTAATCGGTGTACCGCGGATCTATCCAGAGACTATCCTTAAAATTTTATTTATGGATAGATGGAAAAATCCCATTGTAGTATATTTCCTGACTGTATTGACATACCATCAAACCAGTTAACAAACTGAGTGGTCATTGGTTAGATAAAAATTTTGTGAAATTGTCCGTCATGACAAAGGTTAAATAATTCCTGCTCTAAACAGGCTAGAACTCAACATTTCGAATTCACGCTACTACGTGTATTCCATACAAAAGTTAAAGTGTATCACTTCTACAATCGCTGTAAATCTTTGTACGGATCTTCATAAACGAAGCGTACGATATAAATTCACCTGGTCAACATTACCGACATATTTATAATATTGCGTTATTACTATAAATTGTCTGCGGCATGAGTTTAAAGATATTTCCCAAGTCTTTGCACTGTTAATTTTTTACCGTGTAAAATACTGGTAGGTAAGGTTTTAATGTTTAGAAATGTTTGCTGTTAGCTTTTGGTCGTTGTTTTTTGGAAGAAATTAATCCAATGTGATCACATTACCAAACACAATGAGGATAATGTCTCTGTCTCTAATACTGCCTCTGACAATATAAATGGTATGGCCTGACTGAAAGGCTTAGGTATCTTCTCGAATTACGATGTTTCGGCCATAATTTACCACAAGGCTGAGTTTGGGTTGAAGGACGGGTAGGATAGAGGATTTATTGCATCAGCTATCATTATATTATAAAAATAGGTAGATACATTCCGGTATTTTTTGATTTATTGACAAGAAGTTGCCATCTCAATATAGACAGTAACGTTTTTATGGTTGAAGCTGACATCATATGAATAATTTTAATTGTCTTTATCAATATGTACTGTCACCAACAGCTTAAAGTATCTAGTCCAATGTTGCAAGCAAGGGCGGGTTCAGCTTTCAAGCCAGGGTCGACGACATAGAATTTATTGTACTAATATTTTTTATTAACAAGATAATAAATAAATTTTGTCAATCTGGAGCCAGCCCAAAGGGGGAGGGGGGGGGGGGGGTCATGACCCCATGACCTTCTCCCTGGATCCGCCGTAGGTTGCAAGACCTCTGCAATTACTATCCACCGAAGGGTGTTCTCAGCCTTACTTCAGCCGTTCCTGCCCATGAGCTTTTTGTCGATCGTCACTACCTAATCAGGGGGTGTCCTACGTTTTCAGTTAGAACATGTTTGCTCTAGGAGTAATAAGTTCTTCGGCTGTAGAAAATTTCCTGTTGAATATAAGTCTCCCTCAAAAATCTCCACAGTGACTAATCAAATTCCAGGCCTAGGTTTTTCACGGTCTATAAAGGCTGGCGCTAAAACAGTGACGCGACTGTTAATATACAGAGAAAAAAGAAAAAAAAAACATTTCAACGCCAGTCGTACACTGCAGAAATTTACTTGACATGTAGATCATATGGAGGGCGCCGTCGCAGTACCTATCTATTATTGTAATGGCATTAGATGATAGAACAACAGACAACAATAGACTGCTCGACGCGTCCCTTCATTGGCACGTTTACGTGCTCTCTGTGAATGACGCCGCGGGTCACTGCTAGTCACACAGTCCATTCGACTTCCACTTGCGTAACTGTGATATAGGAATAATTGGAATTCTCTCATCCATTTACACGTTAGCTGGAGGCGCCAGACTAACTCACATAGGAACTTCCAAGTTTTCGTTTTTCGTCACACCTTAGCTTCTTGTTTTGTTGCATTTCACCTAGCTCCTCCTATATAAAATTGCGCCCCATTTTTAAATACGTTTTCAGACTGGTGCTCCATATTGTAGCGGGATAAAAAGAAATGTTATTTGTAAGTCGACTCCGCTATGCAATTCTATGTCGTGTGATATTTCATATTATGTATACCGGGTATCTCAAGACTGCTAGTAAAAACTTTTCTTTTAGAATGCTGGCCACAAAAAAGTTTATTGAATTCGAATTTAGAATTGTTCATGAAAATAAAAATGTATACTTTTTAGAATTTTACTCATTTTTAAATATGCAGTGGACGCTTAAAGAAGACCGTGTTGCAGTTATTGCGTTGCATCGTTGCGGTTACGCGCCAATTCGAATTTTTGACATACTGAAAAATTTGTATATAACCAAAAGATTCGTTTATCGTACCATCAAACGATACAATGAAGACTCTAGTGTAGATGACAGGTCAAGAAGTGGTCGCCCTCGGTCTGTTAGGACTCCAGGAGTGATAAAAGCTGTGAAGGCGCGAATTCAAAGAAATCCCAAACGTAAGCAGAAACTGTTGGCCCTTCAGATGGGGTTAAGTAGAACCACGGTGAAAAGGGTGTTAAATGAAGACTTAGGGCTTCGGGCATATCGAAGAAAAACAGGAAATCGTTTGAATGCTCGTCTAATGGACCTGAGACTGAAGAGATGCCGCGCTTTGTTGAAGCGGTACGCGGGAAAAAAATATCGGGAATTTCTTTTTTCAGATGAAAATTTTTTTACCGTAGAAGTGAACTACAACAAACAAAATGATAAGGTGTACGCACACAGTAGTGAAGAGGCGAGCAACTGTATTCCGCGTGTCCAACGAGGTCATTTTCCATCCTCGCTCATGGTATGGTTGGGAGTTTCTTATTGGGGCTTAACAGAGGTACATTTTTGTGAGAAAGGTGTAAAAACGAATGCAGTTGTGTATCAAAATACAGTCCTGACGAACCTTGTGGAACCTGTTTCGCCAACCATGTTCAATAACAGGCACTGGGTATTCCAACAAGATTCGGCGCCAGCTCATAGAGCGAAGAGCACACAAGATTGGCTGGCGGCGCGTGAAATTGACTTCATCCGGCACGAAGACTGGCCCACCTCCAGTCCAGATTTGAATCCGTTAGATTACAAGATATGGCAACACTTGGAGGAAAAGGCGTGCCCAAAGCCTCATCTCAATTTGGAGTCACTCACGACATCCTTGATTAAGGCAGCCGCCGATATTGACATGGACCTCGTTCGTGCTGCGATAGACATCTGGCCGCGCAGATTGAAGGCCTGTATTCAAAATCACGGAGGTCATTTTGAATAACTTTAGTGTCATAAGAATCTATGTTTTGTTAAGTTCATTTTGGTATATAAATGGTTACATAATGAATAAACTTGTTTCAATTATTTTATATTAAACATGTGACAGAATTTATGACCTGATTAGGTACATACATATATTCAAATTACCAATATTTATTTTTATATCATTTTTTACACATGTAGTGTAAATTTGGTGACATGTCCTCTTGTAAATTATTTAATCAGGATACGTTGAGGTGACTATTAATAAACGATTCCTAAAACCATTATTTATTCGCTTCGCAATTAAGAGCGTATACACCTTGCGCGCAAAGTCAACTATAGGTATTTCTTCGTTAATTTCACGCACACATAAGCGACCAAAGTTGTGTGCGTAGAGCTGCCGCGTCGGCTCGCTATACAATCGGCTCAAACAACTTTGATCCGTGCGCTTCAAATATTCAATTGAAATGTAACTGTAATATAATATCATAAAAATATTTTATTTGCATTATAAGTAGACAAATATTACTGTGCAAGCAAAGAATAATACAAATTTTGTATACTAATGATATTTTCGTTATTATTACATTGTTAAGTTGCATTCAAATCAGTGTTCAATCATTATACACTACGGACGTTTTATTAATAATTTCGTGTTCGAACACATAAATAGTGTTAGGGACCTTACAACCCCTTACAATTACGAAATATATTTAATTTTATATTACAATACATAACATAATTTAGCCTCGGAATTACATCCCATTATATTACCTGAAACATAATTTATACTCACTACAAAATCATTGTAGGTAATAAAAAAATTAAATATTTTACTACCAAAGTACTAAGATGTGGTAATCGCATTCCGCGCGTGGCTATTTTTACTACGCGCGGCATAATCGACTGCAGCCAGGCCGGAGCGACGAGCGATACGTCCTCCCTCTAGAAGGCCTTGCGGCGGTCTGATTTGATCCACGTCGGACAGCGTGTTTTATAGTGGTTTTTAAAATATTTGTAGAAAACATGAAAACTAATTTTGTTGAAATATAAAAATGGTAATTTATTGATAAGATGTTCTTCTATTGTAATATGCAATTACTATAAAAAAATATGTACGATAAATTGGTGAAAAAAAATATGTTCTTGACGAGAGTTTCTGAATAATTTCGCATTGTTTAAATTTTTATTTTTCAGGCACTAAACACAAAAAGATTATTTTTCTCAACAAAATCCCTCCATAAGGGTCTTATTAGTCTGATAATATTTTTATTTTCATCTTATATTTAGTGGTTTCGGATATCTTAAGCTTCTAAATTGCCATTTAAAGCCTAAATAACGAAACTTGTGTTCAGTAATCCTTATAGTACTCACAAATTATCCATCAATCTATAACGTTTTCCACCAAAATCCCTAGATGACAACCTTTTCTAAAATTAGTACTAATTATTTTACCTTGAAATTGTTTATTGGTGGCTATTAACTCATTTGAAAAGTACTGTTTTTAAGCCAAAAAGCGCGTGCAGGGTATAAACGCTCTTAATGCAAAATTTAATTTTCTATAGAAAAAAAAAACAATTATAAAAAAATCTTACTCCGTTAGCTTTGTACTATGTTAATACGTATATAAAATCACACTGAGCTTGACACAAAACAATGTTTTCAACTCTTAGTTTATAAAACTTTATTCCGACATTTGAACTTGTAAACAGTTACCTTGAGCTGAAAAGTTTTTATTCGATCTTTCGCAAATAAAGAGGTAAAACTTATTTAATAGTCGCGAAGTATGGTAAGTTTCCTTGAAATATTTCTAACTAGTCTTTCCCGTCGTATGAAGTTGTTTGATTTCACTGGAATTGTGAAAGTATTACTATTTTCGAACCATATAAACTATTGTAATTTTATTGCAGGTAGAACAACCATAAAACATATATCTTATTTTTAAATATATACATTATACAGTCCATATTTTGTTACTTATTTGATTTTGTAGATATATTTTCGACGCTCTATTTTCTAATATGCAGGGTAAACTATTAACTTATTGGTTTGCATTTAATTTCAAAATGCTATAACTTTAACTGGTGGGAAATGGGATGTCTCAAAATGCGTGAGAAATAAACCAACGTAAACATAACCCTATCGGGAGATTGGGTCTGTTGAATAATTCGGTAGAACATTTTAGTTTGAAATGGAATTACATCGAATCCGATAACAATACGATGTCTCTAACATGATAGATCGTTTTGGGTTCCTAAAATTGATGTAATATGCTAATTGTTTTCCATTCATTCTAAACGGTATGTTCCTTTTTATCCCTTTACAGGTCCGTTGTAGGTTAAAATTTTCATAATTTTAATCAATATACAGAGTAAAATTTCCAGTGGTTTTAATTTGAACAGCATGATGAAATAATTCACAAGTTGAATGTTCCAGTTTAAACGGGTTGTCCCATTTTATTAGATGCTATTGTATTTCAATTGGCAGAAAGGTGCCGGAGCGTGGATTGCACACAAGTGTTTACGTCAAAGCAGAGCAATTTACAATTGATATCGGAACATCTCCGTTCTGGGATCACGTTAACTTACTGTTTTACAGCCAACCTGTTGATTAAGTTTTTATTTATTCAGTAAGTGCTCTACGGACTGGCGGACCGTGCCACGGACAGTTTATGAGGCCTACATTATAAATAAGTCCAAGCGAAAGTCGAATAATACACAATCCTCTCGCTATGTTTCCCTTTTACTCAATAAAAACGTTGTAGGTGTGTCAGGATTAGTGCTGTGTTATACCGTGCTTCATGTCGAGAGTCAGCAGCATTTAATTTTTCGTTGTTAAAATTGTTATTAAATTGTCAAAGGTTTTGGTTCATGCTTGGACATTATTGAAGAGCAAAATGAGAAGGTTGTTTTAATATAATTGCAGTTTATTCTTAAGTAACGCCAGGACTTGTGAAACAACATATTAAATTTTAAATTAAATACTAAAGTCCTTAAAATCACCTAGTGTAGTATTTTTGTGATAGAAAGTTTCATGTAGCAGTTTTGTTTGCTACCCATTCATCACAAGTAAACAAATGTATGTCGTGTTGTTACCGCGTCATATCGTTTATTAATTTACTATTCTAAGGCCATCTAAAGATTGTAGGAAATTATTTTTGTAAAATAATGTTTGCAAGATTTAAAACGTTGTATTATATATGTAAGGAACGGTCTGTCCATTAGCACGATACCGCTTTTAAGCAGTGACACAATATCGTGATATACATATAACGGAGCAGATACTCATGCTTCCTCACAATCATCCCTCGCGGCATAATAACCGCCATGTAAAGATTGATGAGCCAAGCGAAAACACGTTTATATACATAGATAGCTATAGGCAATGCGGGTCCTGCTAGCGCCCGCTTATTCCTCTGTATTCACGTTTTCATAACATATGACGTAAGAACCACAGTAAATATGAAGTTTTAATAACTTTTTACATTATCATTTTCAACTTCAGGTAGTCCATCTGACTATAATATGTAGCCTACATATTATAGTCAGATTAAGGATGCCCGGGTCCGATTTCAATACTCCAATTTGTGATAATGACTTTTTAAAGTTTGTTGCAGGCGTGATTTGGAAACACATACATACTTTTTTACTTTATTTATCGACACATTGCTTATAAATTTTATCAACAAGATAATTATTACATTTTTTGAATCTTGGGCCAGCCCAGGGGGGGGGGGGGTCATGACTCCCATGACCTCCCCCCTGGATCCGCCCTTGCTAAGAATGCTTTGAGCAGTTACAGAACATGAGTACGATTGACTAGGAATGCTCTTGCTGTTCGTATCAATGGTTTTTCCACTAGTTTATGCTTATCCTTGTAGGTACAAATCAGGCGAAGCAAGGATAAAACAATTCTAAACGTTTAAAGCTTTGTACAATGCGGCAGTAGACTTCCTGTTGTTAAAGACACACACACACACACACACACACACACACACACACACACACACACACACACACACACACACACACACACACAGAGAGAGAGCTATGTACAGGATTAGATTTAGATATTTTTGATCCAAAAAAGAGGGACCATCAGTCTTCAGATAAAATAACGTAATGTGATTTAGATTACGTCGTCGTATTGACTAGGTATTTAATAGATTTGTAATGAATTTATAGTCAATCACATTTTAACACAAAAGGCAATATTTGCTTTGATTTAAATTAAAAACCACCATCCAAAATTCCTACGAAACATGTAATCCACCGCAGATATCATTTTATAATGCTGTGTAAAGAGGTCAATATGAAGACAAGTTAGTTAAATATTAAATCCAATATGAAAGGAGTGCGCTGGCGAACTTAGCGGGTGTATGAATACGAATAAGATAAACATTGAATGGTGTGAATCTTCGTTTCAAACATTCAGCCAAGCGACGGACTTGCAACTCGTGACTCGCGAGCTGTTAGCGATGAAGATATTAATAGAGACTGGATTATATTAAACATTGAGCGGGAAATATGTATAACTTAGCAAAAAAGAGTACGATGTGACATTGTGTATTGTGTGAATTGGCATTAAGGTAAATAATTATGGCAACATGATTAAAATGTCATTATACTCATTGAATTATTTTATATGTAGGTATTTATATACGTTTTCGTGAGGATTATATTTACTTTGCGATATAAAATAAACAAAGAGTAAATATTAATATTAAATTCGATCTTAGCGCCCTGATAAAAAACAGGCTCTATTTCGCCAAGCTATTTGGTAATATTTAAAATATTTATGGAAAATGTAGTATGATGTAAATACAAAATAATATTAACGGCTTTCTCTCTCGTATTATTCATCCTCGTGCACAAGCTTTTATTTTAAGCGAGATACCAAAATATAAAAACATATTTAAAATAATTTTTGTTTTTGCTAAATATTCGATCAATAGCTCCGAATTTTAAGACTTCACAGAAACTTTAGCATAAATACTATAATAAAGATAAGTAGAAAACTTGGAGACACTTCAATGTCTATTATTATAGTCAAGTTCTCTCAAAGAGGTATGTAAAATATATATACTAGGCGTATTAAAGTATTTTAATAAAAACGTATAAGAGTAGGTATTAAAAAGTCCGGTAACAAACCGCTGGGACTAGAGTGGATTAAGCGACCTCGCTCCGGCGAAGGATAAGCAAAGACCCACCTTTTGCTTGATGGCACAATTTTTACACCGCCGCCCGCGCCACAGTGTTTTGTTGTTGATACGAGTACACAACGATCTTCTTTTTATGAGTTATATAATTATTTTAGTATGGTGAGTTGACTTTCAATAGAATTTTTTATTTTATTTATTTTCAACATACAATATCTTACTGGTAAACCTAATGCGATAATGACGCTTTAACTTATTTTGCTATTTAATATCAACATAATATATACAAAAAAACCTGTATTTTACAAATATTAACTAATCGCTTGTATCTTGTAGCATAATAGGACCTTCGTGATATCACTCAACGCGTCTGAGAATATGTCTACTCTGTCATAAGTTCCATTAATGATTTTAATTATCCGGATGGATGGGTGTTTTCACCAGTAAATTGGTTCTGGCGACTGGTACCGCAAGCAAGCAAGCAAGCCGTCGCTTCCACACGTGTCGGTCTGGGACGCACAAGTTCAGATAACACAGTACTCCCGTACCCGTAATATATTTTTTTTAACTTCAGAGGGTTTTTTCTCGAGCCTCGTTTACATAAACTAGACAGGTTATGATTTATCCTTCTTTTAGCAGGTTAGGTCACTCGAGTATGCTGCTCGTGCATGGTATGGTAGGAAAAAGCATTGATTGACGTGTTTGGTTTTACAATAGATTTTCATAAGGTATGGGTAAATTCTAAAGCCATAGTTCATGGTGCGATAGCAGGGACACGACGATAACTTAAATAGTTCCTCGCTCCAGGAACTAGCGATAGAACACAAAGAAATATTTAAACTGTCTCCTCAGTTCTAACGCTATGTTTTTCTGTGAAATTGGGATCTTCGACATTTTGAGTTTGAATGTATATTATTTCTACATGATTGTAGTATTTCTGTAACGAAGTGGGTAGGATTATTGTGCGTCCGTGTTTTTTTTAATTTTTAATGATTGCCCACTCATCGTACTCGCTTAATTTTTATGTTTTTCGTATTTTCGAAATCACCTTTATTTTTTGTAAGCCGAGAAAGGCTTGTTTATTTGTATAATTCGTAAATGATTTTTTTTTGAAGAATCGTAGTTATATTTACGTGTATGTGCACTTCCAATAAAAATCAACGTCAAAAATATTTGTTTTGTCTGCAAAGGCTAGTAAAGACAACCATAATATTAAGGTACAATTGTGTTCATCTCGCATTGTATGCTATCAATGAAAGTGGCGTACTATGAAAAACAAAAGAGTTAATTTGTCTGTCATTCGGTATAGACATGAAGGGAAGGAAGGAGCCTTGCTACCACGTGACACGTTCGTAAACGTTGGACATTTTTGCAATACAAAAATGTCGGCGCGAGGGGTTTAAATTATCAACCCCTTTGTTTGACGCTGAAAATCACCTTCCAATTTCATAAACAAGCTCACATTAAGTACAAAGTGAATGCACGAGCACTCAGCAAATTATTATTGTTTTCGTCTTTCGAACTTTTGTTGCCATACGCGCGGTAAAAGGAGGACTAATTATAATAATAATCTATCAGTTTACTTCCTGATTCTGTAATTTGATGTTGATAATCTGAGATACTATCTCGTTAGCGTGCGCAATTTAATACCGACGTATTTATAATGTTTTAAACACAAAATCCTGTAAAAACAATTAACGAATGACGCCTTATATCGGGAGCACAATAAAATGAAAAATTGAATAACGCATATCAATAAATGTAAATCAATCAAAACTGGCTGTCATATCGCGCCACTTTAAGTGCTAAAGAAAAAAGGAAAAAGAACTCACGGCCTAATTTACCACATAAATATAAAAGCTTTATAAGTTGTATATAAGTACAAAATTAGTACACCTACAACATCCCTGCCCTCTCCGGTTAATTATAAAAAGGTTTCATAAATGCAAAATTTCATTTGTTCGCCGTGAATGGCAAATGAAATGAATCAGGAAATGCTTTTGCACAGCTTGTACATTCTTTGATGGCCGCCGATCCCTCGTTGTATAGATGAAGGTGGATGTTTTAAAATATTTATTGCCGTTTGCGGTTTGTGAACATTATATAATGTTTCTATTTGATAAAAATTAAATTATGAATAATATTGAATGAAATATGCAATTCAATATCTGTTTCTCCTGCCAAACAACAGTGTGAATGCACTGTTGTGATTCGGATTGAAGGAAGTTGTAGCAGAAGACTACTGGACTTATTGAGACTTAACATCTTATGTCTCAGGATGGCGAGCCACTACGCATGCCAAGCATTGCTTTGTAATTCAAGGTATTGTTTGGTTTTGATATTGTTCATGAGCGGTCGTATCGCTTACTATTAAGCGAACGGTATGCTCGTCTCAATATAATAAAGGGTGGTGGGAACTCGCTGGATACAGGGCCCTATTGACAGGTCGCTATATAAGTTCTTGAAAGAAATCTGTATTCAGTGGTGGACATCCTGTGGATGAGTGAGAGAGTCAAAATATTATCATTATTTTATTTATTAGATTAGCTAACAATTGTAGTCTAGTCGACAAGTTGAAAATGGTACAAAATAGAGATACTGCTCTTAAAATTATGTGCGATAGCTCATTGGATCCGGAATGACGTCTAGAAAAATGTGCCAAAAGCGTGTATTAGCACATAAAAAATTGCAAAAGTTATAAACAATTAAAGATGAAAAAAAATGGCATTTCGTTTTTTGCCAATATTTAATAAACTATTAATATTTAAGAAATTTCAAAAAAAGATTCTAAAAGAGGAGAAAATTTCCAATAAAAAACACTTAGCTTCCGGAACTCTATCTTCATTATTTATAATTTTAATTTAACGCTGAAAATAGGTCTGCGCGTGACATTTTAGTTTATAACAATTTTTTTACTTAAACAAAAACTAAAAAATCCAAGTAATGTTGCAAAAAAAAAAATTTTATGCACAAAGTATAAATATTTTTTTAACTTTTATGGCACGATCTTGTTAAGTATGTATGTAAGAAAGGCTCTACGAAGCGAAAATTTTTTACGACCATTTTTCATTTTTTTTCACTTTCAATTAAGACGGTAGTTCGAGAAAATTTCGTTAGTTAACAATTGTTTTACTTGTTGAAAAATTAACTTTAAGTAAAATTTCCAACGGGCATAAATTGATTATAGTGTTCAGAAAACACCAGATTTTTCTCAAATTAAAAAAAATAATCATTACCTTCAAAAATAATTAAAAATTTAAATTCATAAATAAATTAATTAATGTGCCGTACTCGCTTTTGACGCCACGCGCGCATCCTAAAAATGTCACGCGCAGACCTATTTTCAGCGTTAAATTAAAATTATTAATAATGGAGATAGAGTTCCGGGAGTTAGGAAAATTTTATTGGAAATTTCCTCCTCTTTCTGAATCCTTTTTTAAAAATCTTAAATATTAGTAGTTTATTAAATATTGGCAAAAAATGAAATGCCATTTTTTTCATCTTTAATTGTTTATAACTTTTGCAATTTTTTATGTGCTAATACACGCTTTTGGCACATTTTTCTAGACGTCATTCCGGATCCAATGAGCTATCGTACATAATTTTAAGAGCAGTATCTCTATTTTGTACCATTTTCAACTTGTCGACTAGACTATTGTTTACGCGTATACAATTATATAATAATATCAAGCTTTAACAGGAAACAAGTGCAAAAATTTCTTAAAGGCACATTACCATCGAATTTATTAATAAAAGTGGTCTTCCTATATGAATATTGATTTCATAAAATATATTTGCCTGTGATCGATTTTTTGTAATATTTTGTATGCATAAATCGACATGTCATTAGAATAAAACATTGTTGTTAAACTTGTGTAATGATAGAATGTACAAAATTATTTGTTTGTATGATTTTGGATATGGATTCCATTTGGCAAATACAATAAAAACATGGAACCAAATATCCTATTGTGATCAGTATTTAAGATTTTAATTGGGCAAATTAGTTTAATTTGATTTTCAGTCCGATTGTGGTTACTGTGGTTGCGGTCACAAAATTTCGGCACTAGCCACTAATCACTCCGCTTGTTCACCGCGATTAACTGTGACACCTACACCATCATATTTATTGTTATTTTGTAATATAATATAACATAAAATTAAATTTAAGTAAAGTATTAATTAACAATAACCGATGACTTGAGTCGTAAGTATTGCCATTGCTGGATGAATTATTTTTGTATATCTTTGTAAGACTATTTATATTTTTTAAAAGTGTATGTAAAGTATATGTACACAGTCAGGTCATAAGTATTGTCACACAGTAAAAACTTTTCTTTTAGAATGCTGGCCACAAAAAAAATTATTGAATTCGAATTTCGAATTGTTCATGAAAATAAAAATGTATACTTTTTAGAATTTTACTCATTTTCAAATATGAAGTGGACGCTTAAAGAAGACCGTGTTGCAGTTATTGCGTTGCATCGTTGCGGTTACGCGCCAATTCAAATTTTTGACACAAGACTGGCTGGCGGCGCGTGAAATCGACTTCATCCGGCACGAAGACTGGCTCTTCTCCAGTCCAGATTTGAATCCGTTAGATTACAAGATAAAGCAACACTTGGAGGAAAAGGCGTGCTCAAAGCCTCATCCCAATTTGGAGTCACTCAAGACATCCTTGATTAAGGCAGCCGCCGATATTGACATGGACCTCGTTCGTGCTGCGATAGACAACTGGCCGCGCAGATTGAAGGCCTGTATTCAAAATCACGGAGGTCATTTTGAATAAACTTTAGTGTCATAAAAATCTATGTTTTGTTAAGTTCATTTTGGTATATAAATGGTTACATAATGAATAAACTTGTTTCAATTATTTTATATTAAACATGTGACAGAATTTATGACCTGAATATGTTCATATAGTGAATTTCTTTATTTATTTTCGTTTAAACCCTAGCCGAGAACAGCGTAATAAAATTAGATCAGCGCAGTGGGCTACTTTCGTATTAATAAGTTGAAGTGTAGCGAGCAACTAGGTCAAAATTCGGAAGCCCTATGTAAAACTTCCGCTCTAACTTAGAAGCATTAAAAAATATACGATTTGAATGGAAAAACAAACAAAGGCGTATATGGAAGTAATACATTTTTTTACTATTTACTATTGATACATTTTGAAATCGAACGAAGTCAAATATAAAAAAAAAAAACTGAACGAGAAACGCTTCGGTTTTGATATATTTTTCAGTTCGTAGTGCCTTACTTTTTGAATATATTTTTTTTCATTTGTTTGTAAAATATTTAATTAGCGCTGTGTTACTTGTAGTCATGGCGCATGACTTATATTCAGAAAAATCTTATTTATTCGTAGTATTATATTGGTAGCTGCCAGTGTTATATTATTTGATTATGACTAATATATTATTTATTTTCATTATTAGATTGGTAGCTGCCAGTGTTATATTATTTGATTATGACTAATATATTTATAGCCCCATCTCACTGCAGGGCACGGGTCTACAATCGAGAGTACGATTGAGAGTGGTCAGACCAGTCTACATGAGTAATATAGAACATGGATTTTAATTATTTATCATCACATCCTACAGCAAAATATTTCTCTAGCTATAGCACCTTAATTTTTACTTACGCGAAGTATTTTAGCCCGCGAAGTTGTGGACAAAGCTGTCTAAATTTTATTTATCAAAGGCTGCATATTTTTATTAAACTCAAGAGAATAATACTGATAAACATAATAACATATATGTTCCCATTTCAAAATATCTTAATGAATGGGTTAATTCTACTCAACATCTACAAGTACGGTCGCCGGTATTTTCATATACAGATGCGCGCGCGCGTGTGTGTGTGTGTAATTTATGAATATGTTTAATATGGTCGCGTATTGTTAAAGTATTTTTTTGAGTGAGGATTACATGATATAATAATAAAACCTTGTAGTGCATCATTACGACGTCTCCCAGTTCCTCATACATTTTTTACATGTCTTAATGAATAGTGCTTAGTTTTTCGATTTCCAGCTCCGTGGGGTACGTCATTTTCCTATAAGTTTCGTCTTTCACGCAAAAAACATTAGACGAATTTAAATAAAATTTTATTACTCAGATAGAAGAAAAGAATTTTAATTACTCCTGGTAATTATCAACCTTTAGGTTGGTAATGAGTCATAGAGGTGAAGGAAGCGTTCTCCCGAAGAAGAAATTACAGTGTCTCAGATGCGAAGTTGGGGATTTTTACTGGTGGCAGGTCTCTCATATGTGAGGCCACCTGGGTAGGTACCACCGCAATGTCTATTTCTCCCGTGAAACGACACTGCGTAAATGCACTGCTGTGTTTCGGATTGAAGGACATTGTAGCCAGAGCAACTACTGGACATTTTGAGACCTCTTATGTCTCAGGATGGCGAGCGCAGAGGAATGTTGCTACTGTTTATGAGATGTCCTTCCCCAAAGACGAAAGTGTATGTAAATTACTGAAAGAAGACATCACTTTACTGATGTTATAGCTATTGAACGTCCGTATACAGCTATTAAGCATCCGTATATAGCTATTGGGCATCCGTATACAACATAATATCCTATAATTTCACCTTGAATTTTCAAAACAAGCAAATATTTACATACATACGTAAACTCACGCCTATATCCCAGAAGGGGTAGGCAGAGGTGCCAAGATACCCACATTTCGCTTTGTATGTTCCGTCCCACAATGTGATTGGTGGCGAGCCTATCGCCATATCGGGCAGAAATTCCTGACTCTGGGCTGATAATGAATAGAAAAATCCAATATCACTTTGCGCAATCCAGGATTTGAACCCGAGACCTCAGCTTTGTAACCGTACCGTAGAACAACTACGCCATCGAGGCAGTCGGAGCTAGAGAGTAAAATATTTAAAGATAAATAATTAATTTACTAAAAGAAGACATCACTTTAGTGTTGACTATCGTGCATCCAGATATAGCTATTGAACGTCCGTATACAGATACTAGGCATCCGTATATAGCTATTGGGCGTCCGTATATATCTTCAAAGTACAACAAAATTGTTTATAATTGCTACGCTAATATGCCAAGATATTTGTTTCGGGTTTAGGTGTTTGTGAGTTCGAAAGTATCTCATATTTCCTGATAACCACGAAAGAACATTTAATTGATCGTATTGTGGGGTCAGGACTATATATATGCCTGTTGGGTGTATTTATTATTTACTAAAACATCTCAGATTTTAAAAAAGGTTGAGTTGTTTGCTCCGTTGTTAAGCAAACTTTTGTGAATGTATGCCAAATTGACAATTTGTCAACTTCACCATACATACATTTAAAAAAAAGTTAGTTCCAAAAGCTTAAGATAATTGGACGCCGATTCAAACGCACCGCGTGCCTGATCTAGGACGATAAATACCTATATTATTTTGATTGTGTTTAATATTATGTCATCTATGGTCACAGATTTAATGAGCGAACTGACAACGTCGCAACTGCGGATACCAAATACGCGAATTCGTAGTTAGGAAATATCCGAGATATACGGCTGTGGATATACGCGCTACAGCAGCGCCATACCTGCGCTGAGATTTCTCCTTGAACGTTTCAATATATTATTGCAGCCATTTATGCGATTTTTTGGCTTCTGTCGATTTTTTGCCTACGGCCTTTCAGGAATAAAAGGACCTAAGTGGCACCGGCCACCAAAGCAGGTGGACGCCAGTTTAAATGCACTTTTTCCTTCAGGGGACGCCTATCTGTTTGCGGGTTAAATATATGTATATATATATATATATATATATATATATATATATATATATATATATATATGATTTGGAACTTCCTTCTATACTCTAAGAAAACGAATTCTGTATATTTTTAAATTCTATTGAATACAAACACACATCCTTAGATTTATCTTATTGTTAGTTATGTGATGAAATAAATGTTAATATTTAAGCATATTTTATTTTTTCTGTGCTCAGTAAATTAAATATGATCATAATAGGGCAGACTAAAAAAAGTGTATTATGTATGAATTTTTAAAAACTATCTGGTAAAATATATGTGTTTCTTTACTAACACTTTGTTTAAAGCAAATAAGTAAAAACATTTATACGCGTTTTAATTTTGCTTCTACATTTTTAGAAATGTTGAAGCATTTTTAAGTAAACTCTACGCGTCTGAATATTTTATTTCTAATGCAAATATAAAACTAGTAGATTCGTTGGTTTAATGTTCAGAAAACTGAGAATCATAATATTTTATATTTCATTAATTACGCGCGCGTAAATGTTATAATGTTTTAAAAGCAAAAAGATATTCGATATTCGAACTGCGATTTCCGCTACGTTTTGTTAAGTGGGAGGGTAATTTTTTCTTTACTTTCCATAAAAAAAAGGTACAAAATGGTTTTAATATTTCGCTGACGAGTTATCACTCCTTAGAATTAAGTTGGTTCTTGGTGCAGGAATTATAAGTGATCCTAACCGCTATCTAAGAATTGATCGAAAAGATCAAATAATCAAGATATGAAGTATCGATTGATATTTTAGGAAACTTGTATCTTTTCGGGACAAATAAGGATTAACATATGATCAGACGCGGTTCATACATTTTGTCATACTAGTATAAAACATTTCATCGCTGTACGAGTAATCACTTAGGGGCTGACTGTTCAATCGTTGAATGAAAAGTATTCAACAACGCATATTAAAAAAGACAGATGTATTGATAAAATTGTACAATTGCACCACTTTCATATTCAGTCAGGTAAAAATTGACAGATAACTTTTATCAGACTGGAAAAAATAGCTCTAAAAGTAGTTTGGTTGTTGGAAACGCGATCGGATTGACTTTGCGGTCCTAGTTCTTAGTTAACTTTCAAGCCGGGGTGGATTTGGCTGCTAGTTTGTCGGAATTATCAAATTAAAAAGTCTTGATTTTTGATGCTAGTTTGAACTTTGTGAATCTTGTATTCGTGATCTATGCCTTTGAGGATATCTACAGGCATTATTTAGCCAAGAAGTATTTTGCTCTAATTTTTGCACTCTACACATATAATATATAAATATAATATTATATACAACTTGGTTATTAGATTCCTAAGTGTAGAGAAAATTATTTGTACCCATTTCTGTGTTACAAACTGTAACTATTTCCCAAATAAATTAATACACTAAATATTCCCACAAATATTTCCTTTCGCTTGTGAACAATAATTATTAATTACTAATTCAAGAAAGCTGTGACGTCAACATCAGTATTTCCAAGAAATCCTTAATAGCGTTTGTTTATAATTCTGAATCTTTGTTAATAAATAATGTTTAGGTGATAGGTGACATGGACTGTGGAGTGTCCGTTGATGACTACTAATTCGGCCCGAGTGGGCTTGACTGACCGCCAGACACAAATCAAATTAATAAAACATATTCAATTTATTCGTTCTATTAATTTACGCAAACCAAAGCCCTGTCTGCCGAATATCATGCATGTATTGCATTTTACTTGCACAATTCACAACCGAACTTTCGGGTACTTTTTTACCAGGCAATGTAATACCTCAGAAATTATTGCCATTGAAAAGTATTTATTATTGGGTGATAGTAGGACTTATAGTCATACGAGTCTTTTAGAAACGTAAAAATATAATTTAATAATCATATGAACACCGGGCTGCAGGCAATGGGCCATCGTGGTCTGATTGAGAAAAGTTAGGCCACCATGCTGGCATAGTACGGGCTGGTGGTCTTTATAAGCCCTATACTTTTTTGTAAAAAATATGGCATGCCGTTTTCCTCACAATGTTATCCTTCACCCTTCAAAGTATCAAACAGAGTTAATAAATGAGTGATCAAATTATTTTTTATGTATTTTTCTGTCGAGTTCCAAATGTAGACCTGTGGGATGGGGCCAATATTTTGCCCGCAAGATTATTAATATAACACTCACATTTCCACGTTTTAAACTTTTTAAGCTATTGCATGGCTTCTATCGCGGGCCTTGAGCGTGGAGACCGAATCCAGAAATTCCGTAACGAAAATAACCTAGGTCCGACCGCAATTTAAATTTAATATTTTGATTCAAATATGTGCCAGTACTTTTAAATGCGAATTGCAAAGCTACTTGCGTGATTAATTGTAATCTAACCTCTTTCGATATTTAGTTTTGCCATCTATCGATGAATAGCAGAACTGTTAATGACTTTTTGAAATATCACGCTTGTCTCTTTAGATCAGTAACTCGCCTCTACTGCGCTATGCGTTACTGCGCATGCGTAATCGCCCTCTTCGCCCCGCAATCTGGTGACTCATGCCTGCTTAGAGTTTCGGCGTTAGCGCAGTGCGCACCTCTTTGTATTTACTTCATGGTACGACTCTACGAAGCTCGCACGTACAACAGTAAATATGTGTGTACAATATAGTAGGTTTTGGAAGTATGGCCCGACTTATGTCCTCATACATAGGTTTTGGAAGTATGGCTCGACTTATGTCCTCATACATCTCCTCTACTTCTTCATCTGGGTGTGTCGAGGTCAGCGCGTATACCTGTATGACCTTCAACGAATATCTTTTTGATATTCTGAGTATAAGGTATACTACCCTGCTCGACACACTTTCGATGGATACGATGTTGTTGATGAGAGACCTGTGGACGAGAAATCCGACACCTCCTCGGGACTGTTGGTCGTCCCCCCGGTAGAAGAGCAGGTTACCAGACTTCAGGGTTATCGTATCCTCCCCGATTCTTCGGACTTCCGATAACCCCAGAATGTCCCAGTGTAACCTGCACAATTTTTCCTCCAGTTCGACAATCTTCTCGTCTGTCCTCAATATGCGTATGTTGTGTGTTACCAGGGCCAGTCGTCGTCGGGGGTGGTAGCCGGGGCGAACCCGGGGATTCTTAGCACCCCCTGCCCCACCGTAACCATGACCGCTACCATAGCCAGGAATAGTGGGGCTGCCGGGGACTGGGGGCCTGGTCTCAATTTGTGTCGCCATTTTGGGGGTATTTGCCAATACTTGCCACGCTTGGCAGGCGGGTTGGCGAGCGCAGTAGAGGACTGGCGATAATGATGCTGCTGCCCGTCATTAACCGGGGAAAGGAAATAGGATTTGTGGGTAGAGGATGTTATAGGAAAGGAGAGTATGGCCTGAGGGAGTGGATACTGCAGTCACGGAAGGGAAGTTAAGGTGACTGCAGTAGCTCGGGGGCCGAGGTCGCATACTCGTAGCACCTATACTAGGACAGGCCATGACCACTAGATAGGAGCATCCCTGACCGTGTATATATCTATGGTACGTAAAATCCGCCAACACGCACTAGGCGAGTGTGCTGGACTATATTGTCTTACTACTCTCAATCGCATTCTCTATTGTAGAGGAGACCTGTGCCCAGCAGTCACATGTATGGGCTAATATAAATAATAATAATAATAATAATAATAATAATAGTTTTTATTATTGGCACAATAAAGATAAACTAAACTACGAGTTAACACTTTTTATGCCTAAAATATTGTGCCAACAATGAGCCACTCTTTCAGCTTGTATGCTGCGATATCACCTGAATAATACCGCAGCGCTGGTTTTCAAAGAGAAGCTCAAGTGACACACAGACGTCCAGTCGGTACAAAAACAAATTGGAGCACAAACAAGTAATAATTATTTCTATAAAAAAGACAATGCATAAAAAATAAAATAATACAATAATCAGCCATCAGCAACCGTAATTAGTAATAAGAAAAATATAAACTATCTGAGTGGGTAGATTGTTGCAACGATCACCTCATAAACATTCATAACCGTCATTATGAGCCACGCGTACGATAGCCAACGCACATCTTAAGACTAATTTAAAAGTAATATAGGTAATTATGCTATTCATCTAGTTTCACGAGTGGCATCAAAACAACACAAATTTCGCAAACACGCACTTTGAAACAAATTACAATTTCCGTCCATGAAGTTAAGGAAAAAAAAACAAAAAAAAAAAATACAGACTCTATATTCGGTTATATTTTATAACGATATAGTTGTTTGTAGCTGTTCCATAGAAATGAGTAAACTGCATCTGACGTTAATAGCTATTCTGTTTGCACCGCCATATTAAGTGAAACAGCGTATGTTTTAAATATTGCGTAAAATCATAATTTTCAGGCAAAATATTTTTTACCTCATCCGTACTTTAATGTTTAATGGACGGTTATAGTCACGTCGATAAGACTCGTGAGCTGTGGTTATCGGCATGTAGCAAAGGCAAATGGTAAATGGTAAAACGATCTATATTTATACTTGGAGATACGAGTATTTTAGGAAAGATGGAGAGTAAGGTTTTTGCCGCTTTTGTTTTTGCGTACATTACAGAACCTCGATGAATACTAACAAAACGACAGGATTGTTATATATGTATAAATCTTAATTAAATATGTATAATAGAAGCTATGGAAAATCCATGAGAAATAGAAATCAGGATATAATTGACGGATAACTATATTGTCTTTGAATTATCGATGTTTTTCACATTGTGTACCTAAATGGTTATATTGATTCCTTTCAACTACCAATCAAATACATAGTTTAATGACTCCATGCCTGAATCTTTCAAGTCACGGAGCATGCTTCATGCCGTTCACGTGGTCGATGGTTTGGCGATTGACTTGCTGGCGGCGGGCCAATCCTGCACTCCCATTGTGATATAGATCTATACTAAAAAATCTCTCCGCGAAAGACGGTTTTTAATTTTTAAATATACGGATGTTTGTTTAAGGGACTTTTATTGATTTACCGTTCCGTGCCATAATCTATAAAAGAAACCTTCAAAATTACGTTTGCTATTGTTTATTAAGATCGAGTTAAAATCCCAGGAAATTCCTCTAACTTTTCGGAGTCATGTGTGATTTAATAGTCAATCTTCATGTACTATAACCGTGATCTATTTTTAATGAATCGATTCGAAATGATTTTAAATAAATTGTATTGGCGTATGGAATTAAAGAGTCGCAGCTTCACATCCCAAGAGCCGCAAATGGCTCGCGAGCCGCAGGTTGCCAACGCCTAGTTTAGTTGTTGATCTCAGCACTGCACGGTCCAACGTTGAGTAAAGGTTACTTTGCTCTTAAATAAAGACGTCTTTGAGTCGACGCCGACTTACCAGCCACATTTCAGCGTGGTGCTACCAAAACAACATGCCCGTAAAAACACACAACCGTTTCAAAATTTGTTTTCTGTTCAACTTTTAGCATTTGTGTAACAAAGCTAACGAAAATACCGTGTTGGTTGATGAATGAAAAATTAGAATCATTATCCAGCGAATTTGAATAAAATATCTATCCCATATTTTAAGGTACGTTGCGAAGTGCTGGTTAACTTAGCTACATATTATGAAAAGTAAGATTTATGACAGAAATAAGAGTTTTAAAGATTCATAAAAGTATATATTGTTTGGGAATATCTCCTGGAACTTAAGAATAATCATTAATCCTAAGAACGGTCTGCGTAACAGTATTTATGTATTTTTTCATATCTTTATATTTTTGATTAATTGAGAAAATATTTTGACTGAATTAGAGTGGAATATTTCCAGATAGTTCTTAAATGAATTGTTAGTTATCTGGCTAAATGTGACGTCTAAAGAAGCGACTGTCTTCTCATCTATTTTAGTAGGAAATTGTTGTGTGGCGTATACTAAATTAATATCACCAGTTTATAGGCAGAACACTTGGATCTATTTAGGCACATATAAATTGTTTGGGATTAAGGATGAGCATATGACCTTGAACTGCCGTCTTAGCAACACCAAACAACACTATGAATTACAAAGCAATGCTTGGCATTCCACTGCGCTCGCCATCCTGATCCATTTTTTCATACACTGTGTGTTGGGAATTGATATTTGTGAATCAAAACAACATGTATAAAATTTACATGACCTGAATCAAACCCAGACGACTCAGCCACATGCTGCCAACGGACCAATAATGCGAATTAGGTGTCTTAAATACCTATATAGGAACTTAGCGAGAAGACGCAGCTTAGAGAAATGCATGAGACCACCATCCGACGTCAAATTTTGATGTGGATGGCGTCGCGCTTACCATCGGCTTTAAATCCCGTCACTGCCGTGCCAAAATAAAACCAATAAATACAAAAATAAAAAACCAACGTGTATGAAACATCGTTTATAGTCTAATTTAATATAAATCGTTAATAACACACCGGGTTTGTTTCCGCTGGTAATTGTATTACAGTTTGTTAGTAACCAGGGCTCAGATTCTAACATAATAATTAAATGTTAGAAGCTTTTTATTGCGGTCGATTTGTGTGGTCAGCGGTTTCCCGCTGAGATATCGGTTTCGTGATATTTTTTATTCAGATGTAATTAATTGATGTTGGCGATTTGTTCGATGGGTTGTTTCGTATTTTCAAAAGTTGGGTAAACTTTTCTTACTGTACAGTGTAAGGAAGTCTGTGTACAGTAGTAGGGCGTATACAGTATGTAGTAAGATTTATTTTTAATTTATTATTACTATTAATTTTAACAATTATGATTATTTTTCAAATGTCATTCTTTCACATATATTCCAGTCCCGGTCAATTTATAAAACAAAAACCCAAAGGAATGCCCTACCCAGGATTCAAATTCAAGGCTTCTCGATCCATAGCCTCTTCAGTGTGCCACTAAATTGTTGTGTACTATATCCTTCGATGCCTTGGATCTTGTTATCTATTAATAAAGTCAGTTGTTAGCCCTATTAAATCGATAGGTTTAAAAATTCGACGCCTCTGTTGCCAAGAGATATTCTGCGCGATTTCTTTCGCATAGCTACTACTTGTTTCAAAGTGAAATTATCTACACCTCGACGATTTATACATATGAAATTAATTATTTGACTAAACAAACATCCCTACTATAATATTATAAATGTGAATGTAAGTTTGTTTATTACGTTTTCATGCAAAAACTACTTAACCAATCATCATGAAACTTTGTACACATATTCTATGAGGTATTAGAAATAACATACAATATTTGAATGAAAAATATATATACGGAAGATAAAAAAATATTTAGTCGGAATTAAACATTTTGATTTTGACCGCTAGTTTTATATAATAAACGAAGTAAATAATACCAAAGTATTTATACCGCAATTTGCAAGTTATTGAAGAAGTAGAAAATACTATGCAACATTAGCTATACATTTCTTTATAAAAAGCAGCCTCAATCAAGGTTACAGAAAGAGTAAATATTAACAGAATCAACCACTCGGACGACCATAAAATGTTACAAAAAGTCGACGAAGAGATCGCTCACAAAACGGTTCTCTCGGTTTACCAACGAAGTTGTATTAAGAGGTATTTGAAAAATCGTATGCGCCTAGAATAAATCTAAAATCAACTTGCAATTTTATCCTGCATACACATTAGTGCATGCAAATGTGAAACGTATACGACGGTAATAAGAACGATATTAGATTGCGATCGTAAATAGCGTTTACAGTGAAATCACAATCCAATCCATCTCGATTACACCGTTTGATAGTTAAATACAGAGGTAGGGCGACGCGCTGTTTTGTCCATTTATTGGTTAAACTAAAATATTTAACACAAACTACGTCTTAGATTAAATCGCAGCTATTTTCTATGAATATTTTTTTTTATAGGTGTTACGCGTATACCGTCAGAGCACCAAAGCGACTAATATAAATATATATATTTCTGATCTTTTTTTAAGACTGTTAATAAAAAAATGTTTTACTTGCCAGTTGCCATTGCCACAAAATTCTTTAGCAAATGTAGCATGCACCGTATACGCTTTAGCAATATTTCCAAGGATCTTAGCTATCTTTCAGGAAGTTGAATAACGTAATTAAATTAAAACTTTGTACAAAAGTTAATAATAAAATTTCAGGAATATATCATGACAAAGAGCTGCTAATAAATAGGTTAATCAAAGTTGACGATGTTACCGCTGGATATTAATCATTTGATTCCTGGCGTTCGCGTACGTGTACGCTGTATTAAATAGGTTTACATTTCTTTATTAAAATATTAATTTGAACCAATCCAATAATTCAAATATACATTAAAAAAATTTAACATCACTTTGGAAGTAATTTATTCATCTGTACTTATCTTAAAACCTTTTCGCTGATATAGTCATTTCGCGATATATAATGAATAATTAATATGTTGTCTACTCTTTCAATATTATCATAAAATTTAATACGAATTCTACCGTATTTAAAATACGCGCTTATTCTTTTTTTTGTAGATAGATTTAATTAAATAATATATGTAAGTTTTTTGAAGTAAAATTAATGTTACAAAACTGTTATTGGCATTTCAACTCGACTGTATACCAATTCTATTTAATTAATAAAACGTTTCTATCAGAATACCGGTCACTGCAATTATCGAGTAACTGCGAATAAAAAAATTGGAATGTGAAACTTGTATCGTTTATTTTCTGTCTGTGCGTGTACTCAAATTCGCTGGAGTTGAATCTTAATATTGTGGAATATTAATGAAATCTACAGATATCGTTCTAGCCAATTTTTCGGGAAACACCTTTTTCACGAACTTATTTACTTACACTTGTAACCTACAAAATGTAAAAAAAAACATTTGTCTCAAAATGGGTAGTTTTAGATGAGTAGTGTGTTTATAGTTCATCGAGCCATAATTAATTTCTATAATGTATTATGTGATTGTCACCTCATAAGATAGAGGCTGAGTTATTCGCCAGTTCGGATGGTATAGAACGTTATCAAAATCCTTTTATTCAAAATGTTATCGATTAAATGATATCAGTATAGTAAGGGACTACTTCATTATATTTTATTTTATTGCAATGAATGACGACTTTTGTGAGTCGCCATAAGTGGCGCCACCAAACAGCACCATGAATTATACAGCAATGCTTGGCTTTTCAGTTGCGGTCGCCATCCTGAGACATACTATGTGAAGTCTCATTATGTCCATTAGTCCTTCAAATCGAAATAAAATAGTACATTAACACTGGTGTTTGGCGGGAGAAATAGACATTGAGTTAGTACCTACCCAGAGGGGCTCTCACATATGAGACCTATCACCACCTAACTTTATATGAAATGAAATGAAAATATTTATTGAATCCATAAAATGTCATACACTATTTAGATTCAGTCATATTTTTTTTCCACTACCACCCAGTTCACAAGGCTGTTTTCGCCAGAGAAGAACGGGCAAGAAACTCTAGCGTTGCTCTTTTCAAAATAAGTTTACAATACAGTGATCATACAGGAGTTGAAATTCAGAGCAGTTCATAAATTATTCATAATAATAATTATATTGTACGGCTGAGTTAAGTGTGGTCGCCCTGACCGCGGAATCGGTATACACTGTTCAGCAAAAGCAATGAAAGGCAATAAAAAATTAAAAAAAAAAACAAAGTAATTAATATTATCATTATTAGCAAATTGAGCAGACCAGTCTACACAAGCAGCACCTGTTCACGAGTATGACCCATGTGCCAGCCATCGGTCTCCTCAACCGTGTTATAGGGAAGTGACCGACCCGGCACACGATGCCGCCGCAAGCACAGACCTTTAAGCGAGCATGACGTACTCAAATTGCCTACAACTATGGTGACACAAGTGGGATAATTATTTTAATTATATTTAACAGAGTACAGACACATCCGGTTCGGGGACTTATATTATGTTTTATTCCCACGCCTTACTATCTTCTAAGTATTCTGAAATTTTATAATATGCTTTATTACACAACTGTCGTTTAATATTAGATTTAAATTTATTTATAGTTAAGGCTTTTATGTGAGTGGGAACTTTATTATAGAAATGTATACAGTAACCCTTAAAAGATTTGCTAATTTTCTGGAGCCTAGCCTTATGACTGACTAGATTATTTCTATTTCTAGTATTTCTGTCATGAATATCGCTAACCTTTTGAAATTGTTCTATATTCTTATGGACATACATTAAATTAGCGAATATAAATTCTGATGCTACTGTCATTATATTTATTTCTTCAAATTTTTCTCTCAGTGATTGTCTGGAGCCTAACGAATAAATAGATCTTATGGCTCGTTTTTGAAGAAGAAAGATGGTATTAATGTCAGCAGCACCACCCCACAACTAAATTCCGTAACTCATTAATCTATGAAAGTAAGCAAAATAGACCAATCGAGCTGTATCAATGTCAGTCAATAGGCTATTTGACTGTATAAAAAATATTGACTTATTTGTTTCCATCCGTGTACATAATTTAATTTTGAAACATATTTCATTATCATACATTAAAAATATATTATATTTTGGCTAAAAACACAATTACAATTTAATTTATTTTGAGTTCGCGCCACGTGATCGTAAACGATTTTGATTGGCTATGACGTCATGCATTAGTATGAACTACTCACATACAGGAAATGAATGGGATTGATAACGGCATAGATGCAAATTAAACATTAAAAATACCTTTAAAACGCGTTATTTGACATGAATACCCGTGAATTAATAATATTATCATGTCCAATGTAATACAATGTGAAGAAAGAAAAATAATTCTAATTTTTTTAGACAAAATCTCATTGAATTATACAATTGGAGGGGACATCTAGACCAAATAATTTGGAACATTTGCAAGGGTACATGTACCATGTATCCTTACGCTGACAGTCGGCTATGACAGTTGTCATTTATGCTATTCTAATTGCTTTGAAAATACCGTACTCCCAACTGAAGACAAGTAAAAACCATTCCAGTTCACTTGAAAAAAATATAGAATTTAATTCCATACGTAAATTAACGATAATTTGAATAAAGTAGCAAAAATATTAATAAATTAGATTATGTACCAAAGCCGTTTTGACAAATGTCATATTTTAACAAAATTATAGAATAAGATTAATGTTACGGCCAAATAGGTAAATATTGAAAATTTCATTTATTTACTTCATTTAATATATTTATTATCAGATACATTGGATTTTGTAAATATATTTTTTCACTATCCATATTTTTGATACAAAAGTATATTTTAGTAGGATAACTCAATAGGCTATTTGACTAGTTTCTGGAAACCATACCACATTATGAGGTGGGGTCTATAGACCTTACAAATAAAGGTTATTTTTAATTACTATATATATATCATTTAAAAATAAATTTACAAAATACACTGAATAATTACATTGTCAAAACGCTCTGTCTGGCAATGTGGCATTCAGTTCGTAAACATCCATTCCAGAGATTCGTTCGCATGTCACCCACTCTCTAATCAATCCTTAGAGTATGTACCGCTTATTGGAACAGGTTGTGCAACATACACAAATTATTTGAAAAAATAATTAAAAATAAATAGTTTAGGTCTATTTAATTCCACTCAAACTCGTTTTAAAAGGATAATAGTTAAATATAATTTCGGCTAATAAAGGAATTTATAGAAATTTATTGCTACATTGTTAATTCAATTTTTACTAATATAGGTGCGCTACCAACATTACGAACAAGAAAATATCTACGTTTTTCAAATCGCGAATGTATGACAGCGCTCCCTCTATATATAAATACTCTAAGAATCAACCATAGATCAATCAATCAATCAATAGTCCGAATGAGGTTTTGTTAAAAAAATTAGTTTTTTTTTCTTTCTTCACATTTTATTACATTGGACATGATAATATTATTAATTCACGGGTACAAATGACAAATAACGCGTTTTAAAGATATTTTTAATATTTAATTTGCATCTATGCCGTTATCAATCCCATTCATTTCCTGTACGTGAGTAGTTCATACTAATGCATGACGTCATAGCCAATCAAAATCGTTTACGATCACGTGGCGCGAACTCAAAATAAATTAAATTATTATTGTGGTTTTTAGACAAAATATACAATATTTTTAATGTATGATAATGAAATATGTTTAAAATTAAATTATTTACACGGATGGAAACAAATAAGTCAATATTTTTATACAGTCAAATAGCCTATTATAGGTTTTGTTGTATTTAAAATCTATATAATAATGTAGCTTTATAAGTTATTAAAAATGTATGATTATATTGGGCTTTTATATTTCGTTTTACTTTATTCTGAAACATTAGGTAAAAAATGTAACAAATATATGAAGTGTCGTATCTGCAGCAATGCTGACTTGATCTATAATATAATCCGCTCCAGTTGTAATACCTCAATGCAAAAACTCATTCGGACGATTGACTGATTGATTGATCTATGGATGATTTAAGAATGAGTGATATATGCGAACGAATCTGTGGAACGGATGTTTACGAACTAAACGCCACATTGTCAGACAGAGCGTTTTGACAGTGTAATTTTTCAGTGTATTTTGTAAATTTATTTTCAAATGATATAGATATAGTAATTAAAAATAACCTTCATTTGTAAGGTCTATAGACCCCGCTTCATAATGTGGTATGGTTTTCAGAAATTAGTCAAATAGCCTATTGGCGAATCTTGCCCACTGCAAAAACTGCAGCACTCAGTTTTTTAGCTAACGCTGTTATGTAGGGACCCCATTGAAGTTTAGGATCCAATGTGATTCCCAAAAACTTAGTAGTCTCCACAAGGCTCAACACATCCCCGTTCATAAAAATGTTGGCATTTACTATTTTTTACGTTAGGCTTTATAAACCGAATACATTTAGTTTTTTGGCTGTTTAACAGTAAATTGTTAACGCCAAACCAATGTACTATTCTTAAGAGAGTGTGGTTTACTTCGTCAAAATTTGATTGATGTCGTTTATTTTTTAAATATCAGTGAAGTATCATCAGCAAACAACACTACCTCACATTTATCCCTTATAAAATAAGGCAAGTCATTTATATAAATCAAAAAGACCCTTGGACCTCTTGGATCCTTTCGTCCAAGAATTGAGCCCTGCGGAACCCCCATAGTAACAACAAATCCATGTGATTTTTGTCCGTTGACATCAACTCTCTGAACCCTATTGTTTAAATATGATTTACATAGTTCAAGCGCAAGTCCATTTATTCTATAGTCGCTCAATTTCCTGATAAGAATATCATGATAAACACAATCAAATGCTTTGGATAGGTCACAGTATACACCTAAATCATCCTGAGAATCCTCCCAAGCATCAAATATGTTATCTATGAGCTTCACACCAGCATCAGTGGTGGAGCGACCCCGAGTAAAACCAAATTGTTTACCATGAAGTTAATTATTATTTTTAAAATAACTTCGCAACTGTATAAGCATCAGATTTTCAAAAATTTTGCTAAATGAAGGCGGTACTGATATAGGTCTAAAATTATAGGGGTCATCTGTACTACCAGATTTAAAAAGAGGTATTATCTTACTGAGTTTCATTTTATCAGGAAGTATGCCACTATTAATACATGTGTTAAAAACTAAAGCTAGCTGAGAAGCTGATATAAGTAGTACATAGTTGAGGATCTTTGTAGAGATTCCCCAGAGGTCACAAGTATTTTTAATGTTTATAAGTTTAAATGTTTTTACAATGTCATCACTGTCAACGGATTGGAATTCAAATGAATCGCCACACCCTGGCACACTTTCCTGTAATAACGTAAGAAGGAGACGAATTTAAGCTTTTTGTTATGGAAACTGGTAATATCTGTGAAGAACTTTTCAAAAACCCTAGCTACTTCTATATCAGAGTTTATTAATTTATTATTAATATTTAAGCTAAACTCGGTGTCACGAGGTTTAGCTTTCCCAGTTTCCTTATTAATTACACTCCATGTCATTTTAATTTTATTTTTGGAGTTTTTTATTTTTTCTTTTAAGTGTAATGATTTTGCTTTATAGCAGACTTGTTTAAACAATTTAGAATAATTTTTAACATAATTTTCAAAATGCTCACTATGATTATATTATGTTCTTTCAGAATAAATATCATATAGTTTCTTCCTACTTATGTGTATGCCAACAGTGGCCCAATTATTGAAGCAAGTTGTTTTGCTTGTGGGAACAGACGTGGATGTAAAGTTTGATTCAAATTCCTTACAAAATATGTCAAATACAGAATTATACAGAGTATTGGGGTTGTTACCCTGTACTAGTACATTGAATTTTTTCAACAAATTATTCTTTAATTTATCTAACCGGCTCTTTATTACCGGAACAACATTAAGTTTTCCAATGGAAGTTTGCTGGAATTCGCTTCTAAAAGTGACTAGTTGTCCACAATGGTCAGAGTCTAACTGATTAATAATAGATTTATTTACTGGGACTATTCTGTGAACACATTATCTATACAGGTAGCGCTAGTGTTGGTTATCCTAGTTGGCTCCAAAAATAGATTGACTAAGTCAAATGATAGAAAGAGATTTCTTAATTTTCCAGTCATAGCAGATATCAAATCCTTTTATTCAAAATATTATCGAGTGAATATCTCCGTGTGATAAGAGATTGCTTCATTATGCGTGCTTTATCGTCGTTGGATGGGAAGAGCTCGTGGAATTTGTTCGGGATTATAGCATCTTATTTTATCCACTAGCGCGACTTCGCCGGAAGCGAAGTTTGTCTGGCTGGATCCATCTATTTTTTTGTTTATTAAGAACTTAAACTTCGAACAGGTTCTATATAGAAGTCTTTTGGGATAGAAGTTATCTTATAGAATGGTAAACAGCTTTCAATTAGCAGTGCTAAGAATTCGTAGATTGCAATAAAGTTTTATATAAAGTATTTTCCCAATGCTTTGACTTCCTCTGCATGTGTAATATTTCAGTTTATACAGTAGTCACTATTGTATCGACTGTTTTCGTCCGCCGTCATAGGTATTAAACATGGTTGATTACTCTTAAAAGCCTATTTAGCTTAAGCCTAGCCTATTTGTCTATAAGGCCCTCTGTTATTCAGTTAAGTAGTGGTAGGTCGTTCATATGTGACCAGCCGCGTGGATAAGTGCCACCGCAATGTCTATTTCTGCCGCCAAACAGCAGTGTAAATACACTGTTGTGTTCCGGTTTGAAGGACATTGAAGCCAGTGAAACTATTCGACGTATTGTGACTTAACATCTTATGTCTCAGGATGGCGAACGCAGTGAAATGCCTTGCTTTGTAATTTATGTTGTTGTTTGGTGTTGCTACGGTCCATGACCGGCCGTATTGCTTACCATGAGGCGAATGGTATGATCGTATCTATATTTGTTGCCATAAAAAAGGATTGAATAAAATTTTAATAACATCAACAACTTTTATAAGTCGCCTCCGAAATAAATCCAGTTTGAGAGTAACCAGAGCGAATATTGCGATTAAAGTGATTTTACTAGAACTATTTTACATTTCTTAGATAAGACTTGAAATTTAGGATTATTTATTTTTTTAAGTTTCTTTCATATAATTATTCTAAGCCTATTGAATCTTACTATTGAGTATATGTATTTCATATTATGCTACTTTTGTCTTGCCATCCAGGTTGACCTGTGACCTTAAAAGTTCGTCGACTCTTCTTACCGCCAGACGGCCAAATATTGCGCTTACCTTGTTTCGGCCATTCAGTAGTGACAGTTGAGTATATGATGACAGTTTGAATAACCACAAGGCAAATGACTCCTTGTTATTATTGTTGACATTTTAGTTATTTATGTGAAATTCCAGCGACTATTTGTTGTATTACTGGGTGTACCACTGGCAAGGGGTCGAGTCCAGCATAGTAAGATATTTTTGGCAAAGCGCCGAGTGTCTTGAACAGCTCACTAAAACTTAAGACCAGGTTGTTGCTATTTGGTATGATAGTATTCGCCTTCGGGACGATGAGGGATTTTTATACCCAACAGCGGCCGTTCTATTTTATTTACCGTTTAAAGTTTGTAGCGGTAGTGATAAAAAATAATGCATAGATGACAAGTAAGTTAACTTTTTAAAATTTTTGGATTGGCGCGGTGAGCGTGCCGTTTGCCTGATGGTAAGCGATACGGCTGAACTGATGAACACTAACAAAACTAATGAACACCTTGAATCACAAAGCAATGCTTGACATTCCACTGCGCTCGCCATCCCCACCCATAAGATGTCTTAATATGTTCAGTAGTTACTCTGGCTACATAACCCTTCACACCGACACACATCAGTTCATCTACACTGCTGTTTGGTAGGAGAAATAGACATTGCGGTGGTACCTACCCAGGTATTCTCTCACATATGAGAGACCTACCACCAGTTCCACTAGTGTCAAGGACACTTCTATGCTTTATAATTCTTAAATTTCTTAACGTTATATCAAAGTATAGTGATAAAAAACGGAAAATATATGCCCTTTGGCTCCAGCGCAGTCGGGGTAAATATGACCGTAATAAGCGTTGTAGACTGCCGATTAAAACCCGTTTGAAGTCTAAATTATACAAGTCTTTCGCGTTTTGCTAGCTTGCAGAATGAAGCGTTCATTTATTCAGCAACGCTAACAGTTTTTACAGATGGCGATATCTCTTGATTTTAATCTTTGATATACGCAACCGCAGTGTGTAGTTGGTTCGACTTGGCAGGCGTTCTGACACAGTTCTAGATGGTTTCCACACTCTATATCCAGTGCGTGTTCAGGATCTTTTGGAATCGACTAGAAGCCAGCTTTATGGAATTGCATAACAAATTAACTTTGGTATGCGGTGAAGCCAAAAATCGGATTGTTTACCTATCTCACTTGCTAAGTGGGGTTGTGGTTCTAAAACCCGCAATTAGATGTGGTGGGAATTGAGATTTCGTCAAAGACAAAATTAGTACATTTTACTTAAAGTTAAAGTAGAAATAATAAGAAGAAGTGGTAAGGGTCATGATATTTTGGATTAAATGTTTTAGAAAATCTGTAGTATGGGCACTCAATTCTTTAACGGGCTTAGCCTTATCTCAGAGCCATATCGACTCATTGAAAAGAACGAATAATTTATACGATATCATGTTATTTCCGAATGAAAAATCCTTGGCAATTCTCGAAATTGTTATATAAATCTGTATGTATTTTCACCTTTATCAATGTACAAGACAAAAATATCGTCATAGATATGTACCAAAATTGACTTGAATAAATGAATTGAATTGAATTATGGTATGCTTCTTCAGTTTTGATTGAACAATATTACAATTAATTGTCAAAGCTTATGGAATTATCCATGATTCGCCGGCTTGTTTATCTGTGTGTGGTTTAGCAAACAGACTAAACTATAATCTGACTGTAGGATTAACGCCCGAATACTGGAACGCCATTCACATAATAAGTTGCCGTTAACAGCGCACGGTCCACTTAGCTATTACATTTAAGCGGGATTAACGTAGTTAAGCGCCAGTTATATTAAAGTTGCGTTCCAGTATTTGGGCGTCAGGCTCTCCGAGATATTGAAGCACTAGGCACTAGGGCTGCTGATTGTTCTATAACACAATCTGCCACTGTTTTACAAATGTTGCACACATTTCTACACCATAACTAATACATGTTAATTTTAAAAAAATGTGTCAGTGTTACTTTAACACGCAAATTTAGACAGTGAGTATAATCGGTTTCCGATCAGTCAATATGATTGACTGTAATCTTAGACGCCTCTCACACTCCAGTTATTAAACGTGTTAAGTCCCTGTGTGGAACCTTAATCACATTACTCCTATGCGTTAGTCACAGAGCAAGCTTATTACATATTGAAACGCGGACCTCTCTAATTAATGGCTTGTCTGATGAACGTCGGATGTCTCCAAAATTCAACGCTAATTACGTTGACTTAGCATCTGTTATTAAAATAGTATTGCGCGCGTAAATACATCCGTCGATTCAGTCAAAAACCATATTAAAGCAACAGATGTAATTTTGTATGTCCAAAGTGTGGAGTCGATAACTGTCATAAATTAAAACTTAATTTCCATGCAATTTCGCCGAGTTAAATTTACCAGGCGGACAATAATTTATTGGCTATAAAAACAATAACTGAAATTTTCACAACCCAATTAGTCGCCCGGAATATGGAATTGCGGAAATTGAGAGGGAAAATTATTAAAATGTACAATATTGAATACGTCACGTCAATGCGTCTCTGCGATTCTTAACCAACCGTGTCTACCAAGTCTTAATTGTCTTATTCATAAAGACTTAAAGTTCAGAATCCCCTCTTGCATAAGCATAGTTTGGATTAAATGGAATTGAAATGAATAAATCTTCGCTCATTTCAACGTGCGTCTCTCCGCACATGCAACTTTATCATACGTGCGAGGGTTTCGTAGTTACCCATTTAATAAATTCAGGGAATTTTAAGTCTTTGATAAAAATATGAGTTAAAAATGTATTTTTAAACTTATAACTCTGTCAACTTAACTTAATATTTGTATTGTTCAACTGAAATAATTATTTAACAACCTGCAATTGAGTATTGACTTCTTCTGTTTACTTGCACAAATAAAAGAAAATGACTCATACTCGTAAAAGTGATATAAATTAATGCACCCAAGAACAGCAGCAAATATTGTTTAAAGTACTTGCCTATTGCCTAACAAATCCAGTTTGCAGTGATTTTGGCGGACTCCGTAGTGACATTTCGATAGCATACCCCACGATGTCGGCCGCGGCCCGAAGCCTATTACCCGACTATTGGCTGATTGATGTGGGTTTTGTGTCGAACGCTCAGCAAAATTGAAGCTAAATGCAAACCAAACCACATGCACTTATTTTAATAGGTTTTATAGTTTTTATTGTACTGTAATAATAGGAAAATCCTAGATTGTAAGTGGATAGTATTGCACATGAATGCTTGTAATAATTATGGAGTAGTGGGTGAATTGCTAGGTTTTGATTATAGAGGACAGAAGTGTTGGTATTTATAAAAAAACAGTTTCCATATGGGCAATATTGAGTGAATACATTCCACTTGATGGAAAGTGCAATACAGCCCTGATGGTGTAGTCATCGCAAGAAAGATTAGTCTCCAGTAGCCATGCTATCGCAATTGCAAATCTTTACAATTACGTTCCTTTAGAAAAGTCTATAAGATGGTGTTTCCGTTCGGATTAACCCTTTTTGCAATAAATAATAAATATAACATCGAGAAGGTAGATTTCATCATCATCATCATCATCATCAGCCTATTCGCGTCCACTGCTGGACATAGGCTTCCAACCATCTTTCGGATATCATCACTCCACCTCGTTGGAGGGCGTCCTACACTACGCTTGCCGAGGCGCGGTCTCCAGTCGAGAACACGTAGATTTCAAATTATTGTAATTTTTTTGAACTAAATCGAACGGTATTAATTAGTTAAATATCACGTAGGAAACGTTAAAATGTCTATTTCGTGTTTATTTTATTTTTAATTTATTTATTTATTTCAACAGTACAATATCTTACAGGTAAAAACCTAATGCGACATTGACGCTTTAACTTATTTTGCTATTTAATACTAAGTATCAATATAATATATCAAAAAATAATAATAAGATTATATTTTACAATTAATAACTAGTCACTTGTAGCTAATTATACATAATAGAACCTTTGTGATTTCACTCAACGCGCCTGAGAATATGTCTACTCTGTCATGAGTTTCATTAATGTTTTTAATTATCCGCGTGACGGGTGTTTTCGCCAGTAGATTGGTTCTGGCAACTGGTACCGCGAGTAGCTGCGGGAGCCGTCGCTTCCACACGTATCGGTCTGGGACGCACAGGTTCAGATGCCGCAGCACCCCTGGGTTAGGTGCTACCCCACGGAGTAATTTTATTACATACGCCGCAAGTGTGAAGTCCCGTCGTATCCTAAGCTCGTTGTATCCCACCATACCCAATACAAATAATGTGGGATACATTAAAGGGTAGAACGGGTATACTCCGTATATCTTATAGTATAGGTGTCGTGTAAATTTATTTTGAACAAATAAAGGCAGAGGTAAAATCTACGGTTCATACTATACCGAAATGTACATTAAATTCTTTCAATACCAGTCGGGTGAAGTTTCAAAAATTTCCAAAAACTTATCGGTTACATTCAAAGTCTATAAAAATCTTTTACATTAAGAATATTTCCTACAGACTACAAAACGGTTTCGGCACTGTCGCAATATCAGCGACATCTTATCATAATTAAAAGATCTACACTTTAATAATCGGTAAAATTTAATAAAACTGAACGGTTGGGGAGAAAATGGCAAAAAATAGATAAAGGGAGGAAAAAAAGTAAAATTGTTGCTTTTCGGAAGCAATAAGTTGAAAAATATTGATGATAAAAAGTTTCGAATAAAAAAGTTTGTAAATTTAATTTAGAAGAGAAAATCTCTACAATTTTTTGTCTAACACTAACCGTTCTCGAGATATCGAATTAAACGCGTTATCATCGAAATGACCTTGAGCTGACTTCGCCAGATTCCCTCGAATTGAAAAGAAAGAAAGAAATATTTATTTATTGCTAGCACAATAACAAAATAAATTACAAAAAATAAAAACCAAAAGAATACAAAACAAAAAACGAATTACACTAAGAACGGATAAGTATTATAAAATTATAAATATTGCGCCAGCAATGGAACCTCTCATTCAGCTTTCTGCTGCAGTACTGCATATGCAATACTACAGCGCTGATTTTCAACGGGAGGCCCAAGAGACGTGCGGACGATCAGTCGGAGTTACTTATTTATTAGACAGTAATTTTAATAGCAAAAATACAATAAACAAACAACATGACAATTCAAAAACCTAAATACAAGCAAAAAATATTAAAAAAAAAGAAACACAAATCACAACTTCATTGTATGTGTGTGTGCGTGGGTATGTGGTTGTATACCTATGTAAGTATGGCTCGTCATATGGAGCAAAACAGGAAAAAAACAAGAATATACATATATTTAAATTCCATTGTGCATTGTACAGTATCTCGGTCAGATCAAATTGGAATATATGCTCAGAATACAACCCCCTATCGATCCTTCATAATCCCCAAACTCTGGGATTTTGTGATTATTTCTCCCATCCTCAGCCGTAAATTGACTGGACTAAAAGATTTTTTAAGCTATATGTTTTATTTATTGAGAAATGCGTACGCCCATTTATACATTGGGAGATGAGGTAATAACTAAAAACAAAAGAAAATCAAAAGTACCACAGTTTGACAATTCGGATCCAAGCACTGGTTTTCAGTCACTCCTTTCCTGTATTATCGTGGACCTAACTGATCAAAATGAATGCTGCATCGGAGTCCTCTCCACTAATATCTATGATATAATATGATATAAAAATCTTTCAATTATTTCACACTGTAGACTAAGGCGCGTTTCCACCGATGATAGAGTACGTATAATTACCACGCCGCACTAGCGAGCGTGACATTACTTGCGGACATACCTTAATGAATAAATAAAGATGGATGCTTTCCACCTAGATACGAGTACTTATTGCGCAAACTTTACTTTATAATGGCGTGTTTGCTTTCGTTTGAAGCAAGATTAATTCGTTCTTCTGTTGGGCGTTTTGTCACACATACGAGGTCGGGAATTGTTATAGGTGTCTGTGTTTACATTTGAGATTTAATTATCTGATTTTATTTTCTAAGTTTTATGGATATTGATGGTTAATTAAATGGGAAAAATGCCCGTTAGATTAATATATTATCAGGCAGAAATAATGTGTTATTTTTAAAGGATCCGTTTTACATAATATAATAATATACACTTAATAAAAAACTAAGAAGTTGAAAATTCACAACAGCAAGTGTGTGATGTACGGCGCGACGTTTCAGAATTGTGTGTGTGTTGTTGTTGTCAGAATTTAAAACTTTCCTATATTTTAGGGTACTATTGATACTAAAATGTATAATATACCTTACGATACTTATGTTATCCTTTATTATATATTTCGTTCGTATTTTCAAAATACTACAATTAAAACAGCAAATGCAAGCCTTTTAGATTTAATGGGATTATTTTTTGTCATACGGACTGTATGACAAAAAATACATGTTTTTTACCAATTTTGTTATTTACAGCATTTTTTTAATTCTTATGTTTCAAGTGGAGGTTAGACTGTATCACTGTACGATAATCACAGCATAAGAAGTTTATTGTCAAACCACTTAACAATAAAATTAACAAATTAATAATACTAAAATTCACCATAACCGTATCAAACGAACAAATATTGTAAATAAATCGTTGCAACCACATAAACAAAACCCATTCATCACATTGATTAATTAGCAGCGACACTAATAAGTTCCAATTAACGTTGGAAATTTAATGGCTACATTTAATAGTAATCCGTGCGGCAGACGCATCATAAGTCATTATCCGAATGGACCGACGGCTAAAATTTCGCCAGACGAGGTTCGGAGGGCGATTGTTCATGCCGCAGGCGCCGGCTATTCTATTTGCAGAATAATTTGGATATAACCACACGGCGCAGCGCTGCGTTAGGTTTGTAAGCCTTTAGAGCCAACATAATGGATGTTATACATACGTCATAGATAACCTATAAATCACTGGTGAGCTGCAAATGATGTTTCAATTTGTATCTTACGTTTCCTGATGTGGAAGTTATTTGTGTTGTTCATATTAGCTTTTTTTATTAATGAAATGAAATTTGTTTATTGATCATGTAGGCAATAAAACTGCTCTTATGACAAATCAATACATAGTAATTAGTGTATTTTTTTGTTGGCAATTGTGAGACGACCATATCATTCGCCTGAAAGTAAGCAATACAATCGCTAATGGACAATACTAAAACCAAACAGCACAATGAATTATAAAGCAATGCTTGGCATTCTACTAGCTATAACCAAACTTAAGTATGAAATAATAATCACTAAATAAAAAAATGTGAAATGACCAAGAAGAAAATAAGTGGCAATGAAATAAATGTGTTCGACATTTCCCCATATTACAATTAATGAAAGTGTATTATCTATTTGTATGGTTATGACTACACGTGTGTGGTCTTAATGAACTTGATTAATAAAAGCATGCAATTGTTTTATACATGCTGTATGTAATCTCAACAAAGTATACCGCTAACGCAATTTACAAATAAACTATTGAAAGTTTAGAAAATTCAACAAAAGATGGTTGTATTTTTATTCGCTGTGTGTCGCGCTGGTTGGCATACTTGTTAGTTCCAGTCTTAACAAACTTTTAATGAACTCCAAACAAATTAGTACTGCACACCTTGATTTAAATAAAATAATTATTAATGTACCGACCTCGTACCGACTAGAATTGTGGAAAAGGTTTCATAGAAGAATCTTATTGGTTTACAGTTTACACGAATCGACCAAAACCGCTAAAGATTGCGGGCTTACCGCGCGAGTAAATATGTGTCAACAAGTATTTGTTGTTTACCTGGGTTTATAATGTACACATGGGAGAATTTAAGGCAATGTTTATAAATTTGATTGAAACAATAAGCGGCAAAAGATTTTTATTGATACGATACGTTATTTATTAGTATTCAATGTTATATATTTTTATATTAGACTTAACAATCGTCATGTCTCAGGATGGCGAGGCCAGTGGAATGAAATGTATTGATTTGTAATTTATGATGTTGTTTGGTTTGCTACTCTCCATGAGCCGTGGTATCGCTTCCCACCAGGCGAATGGCATGATAGTATCGCTATGCATTGCAATAAAAAGAAACAGAAAATAATGTACAATTAACTATGTTGAATAGTGTAAAAAGAATTTTTTTTTTATTGCATTGAATGACGATACGAGCAAGCCGTTCGCCTGATGGTAAGCGATACGACCGCTCATAAACAGTAGCAACATTCCACTGCGCTCGCCATCCTGAGACATAAGATGTTAAGTCTCAATATGTCCAGTAGTTACTCTGGCTACAATGTCCTTCAATCCGAAACACAGCAGTGCATTTACGCAGTGTTGTTTCACGGGAGAAATAGACATTGCGGTGGTACCTACCCAGATGGCCCCTCACATATGAGAGACCTACCACCAGTAAAATACCACCAGTAAATGCATGTGAATGCGATATGAATTTTATAGAAGGCGCTCTAAAATTATAAATTGGGTACCTACGTAATGCTTTTATCATTATGTATATAAAGAAATATAACAACCACTAATAATTATATATGTACTTTTTTATGTAGTTACTAAATTATACTTGCAAATCTTATCTTATGAACTTATAATCTTATGAACAGATTGCTAAAGAGAAATTATGCAATTATTATAAACATTAATAGATTTCAGGGAGCAACTATAATAGGTAATATTCTTTTTAGAGATGGTACTCATTTAATAATCTTATTATTTGATTTCTGGAAGTTCATTTGTACTTGGAAAATTAAATTATTTATTTATACGCTTCAGTATTTTAAAGGTCTATATACCGTGGAACCAGTTACATTTCACCCGTGACCCGGCGTACAAATGTATTTTGCATGCTAAATCGTTCAGTTATGCACGTTGTGGCATTCAGTCTTATAACTCGATTCATATTTGATGTACTTATGTAGCTGTTGGCTGCAGATTTTTCAAGGGGAAGTAATATCAAAATAAACTTGACATCACAAATATGACATTTAACTGTTAAAGTTTATATTTTTCATAACGAATAATATTAAACTTAATACCTATATAATCTGCAACTCCTGTCAGCCAGAATCAGCAGTGGCACGCAAAGAATTAACACCGAGCTCCGGTGCTCGGCGAGTCTCTCAGGAACACTAGCTTGACTGTAGCCCGCATCAAAATTAATCAAAAAGAAAGAACAAATAAGAGGAGTTGCAAAGTAATGGGTATATTGTAATTACATTCCAAAAAGGATTCCTCTAGCGTTATCCGAATTGATTTAAATTGGATTGTTTGAACTGATATTTAGGACCAATCTAATTAGATTAGTTTGATTTTGCTTATAATTCAATGTGTTGGAATAAACGAAAATATTATTTATTTAGGTAATAAATCAAAAACAAACTTAAAGCATCGAATATTAAGATAATTTTGTATTCTAAGAAAATTCATAATATATACCGGGTATCTCAAGACTGCTACCGAAAACGAAGCCGGGTGGTAGTTTTAGTGGCTACAAATACAATGCAATTAAAAATTTCGCCTAGAAACGCGACAATTTTTTTTTATGATTTTTTAAATATCATTATTTTTGGGTGGTAAATCATTAGTTTTTGCTTAAATAATAATTTAAACTCTTTTATACCTTAGAGTATTTATAAATAAAAGGGTATATACTATTATTTTAGGAAAAAATGTATTTACCACCCAAATATGGCCATAGGAAAAAAATAACAAAAAAAAAATTGTCGCTTTTTTTTGCAACTTTTTCTGTTGCATTGTGTCTGAAGTCGCTTAAACTACCACCCGGCTTCGTTTTCGGTAGCAGTCTTGATATACCCTGTATAAGATAATATAAATATGACGTCTACTTTAACGACTTTGTGTTCCTCTCTTACACTTGGGTCAATGTTAGCTATTACTTACTTCTTATAATTTGCCTTGGAGGGTGAATTTACAGCACAGTTCAACATTTTGGTTATTTGCATGAATGTGAAAATTCTATAGATCTTGCTATAAATCTTGGCGGCTAATGATTATATAATTGCCGGAAGGAATCACACTAATCAATTGTAAATATACCAATATGCGTCTATGACCCTAATAGACCGCGAGAGGAAAAATAACTCCAACGTACTAGCAACACAAACGGATCTACACAATCCTTCGTGTGTGACGGTATCGGTGTAGATATCCCTCAGCCGGATATAAGACCGGTAAAAATATTCTATCACAAATAAAAAAATATTGACTAAAAACAAATAAACGACATTGTTCTGGATCAATTAACATAGTAAGTTACTCACTTATATTTTTTGCGAGTACTTGGATTTGTTCGAGAAGTGCGTGGCGTTTCAGTATCTGAAAAGACGCGTCTGTCAATATATTTATGGTTCTAATCACTTCCGACTTTTCGAAATTATTTGTATATTTATTGTCAATCACCACGCACTATAACATGGAAAACATCGCGAGGAATCCTCTCTATAAGCGATTCGGAAGTATTTTTATGGTACTCGTATGTAAAAGTCCGCCAACCCGCACTAGACCAGTGCAGCGTGGTGGACTATACGGCCAAACCCCTCCCAGTTGTACTATCAACTGTAGAGGAGGCCCGTTCCCACCAGTGGGACGTATATTGGGCGCAATAAACAAATAGGAGTGCGTATCGACGCACTTTGCTACGCAGCCGTAACCGCATTAAATTTAGATTGACGCGTGTCCCACTGGAGTATTGGTCCGGCATAAAAAGTAGCCTATGCGTTCGTCGCCAGTAAGTGGTTACTATGCAAAATACTATGCCCATCTATCTCCGTGTGAAAAATGACAAGTAACATGTAAACATTTGTAAAATATACTGATTTATTGTGAAATAAGTACAAGTGATAATGGATGTGGTTTTACTGGTCTATCATATATAAAAGACCGCCTGGGTAGGTATCACCACAATGTTAATTTCTCCCACCAAACAGCAGTGTAAATGCACTGTTGGATTCCGGTTAGAAGAAAATTGTAACCATAGTAACTACTGGACATAATGAGATTTGACATATTATGTCTCAGTACATGATGATCGGGCAATGTGATTAATAGGTGATTTTTTTACGTGGTGCGCTGCCGCATTGTCGCATCTGCGATAGACCCATAAATTAGAAAGGTTGAATTGATCTGCTTATGTTTAGTTGTTTTTAAACGTCCGAAACATTATCTTCAGAAGAAAATTAGTGTACCCACTTTATGGATCAGTCAGGTCGACTGTGCCCCAAAACCGACTCGGAACACCCCGACTTCACGTAGTCTTTTGGCTACCGACCCTAGAGTGTATATAAAAAGCCGGAGGCGCGGAGGGAGAGCAGCCCCCGCCCACTGCAACGAAGGATAGGCAACCGTGCGAGCCGTAGTGGCTGAGGCTGCAGCAGCAAGCCGAAACTGCGGAGGTGAGCATGGGTGCCTATCTTTTGTTACGCAAAGGCGAAGGGGCTGAACTTCCCGTAGCGCCGGATACGATGCAGAAGCTAATTTGTATTGAAACAAGTGTTTTAAGGATTAGGTTGCTATTATAGATATTTCTCAGGAATAGTGCGTTACCTTTTCATGGGAGTGGTACCAGGGGAGTTGCGACACTCCCCCTCCTCCTCCACTCCTCCCAATCGACAGCCTCCGTGGCGCAGTTGGTTAGACGCCGCCTGTGAAACGAGAGGCCGCGGGTTCGATCCCCGCACCGAGAGAAATGTTTGTGCGGCCCACAAATATTTCTTCCGGGTCTGGGTGTTTGTGAGACCGAAAAGTCTCTCGTAGTTCCTGATACCCACGACACAAGACTCGATCTTAGTGTGGGGTCAGGACTATGTATGTGACTGTTGGGTGTTATTTATTATTTATTATTATTTTATTATTAATTGTTTTCATAATTTTTAATATACGGAGTCGCACCCCTATGCAGCCAATATTAGAGATTTTTTATTGTATTGGAATAAATAATAACTTAATTATTTGATTTTCGATCTTAGACATTATGTCCGTATAATCCAATTATTCCTACCCGCTGCGTCAACATTAATACGATGTACATTGGACTTCCGGCGTTATTGATTGGGTTCGCATCACGACTTCCTGACAGAAATAAATTGGCTCTACATATTTATGAAGAATATTTTCGGGAATAATGACCGTCTTTATTATAATTTTTGCGACGGATCTACAAACACCAATTTTATATTTGTTTTTAGCGGCAGCGTATAAGTTGAATTTCAGTTAAAACATGAATATAATACATGATACGTACTGGAAAGTCAAAAAACGTAAAAACTAAATTCGCCATTTTTGACAAATAATTCTAAAAAGAAACCTACCACGCTACCACAATATAATTTGTGTACAAAAAATTTAAACAAAGATTCTTTAGAGTACAGATGTCGTAAAAAAACCTTGAGCAGACTAAGGCCCGTATTCACAAACAATACTTTACTGAGTGTTGAAGTAACCCTATGCTAAGTAAGACATTTCTCATAGTGATCGTTCCGCTCAGCCTTTTTATTCATAAACAATACTTGAGTCACCCTTTTACTATGGGAACGCACAGTGTCCAATGCGGATCAGTGATTGGTCAATTACTGTTGCTAATTTCTCTCTGATGTTTGACAATTGGTGTCCGCGCATGTCCCGCGAATTAGTCGTGAGTTTCACTTTGACAACTTCAAATATTTACGTTCCAAATATTTAATAAAATTTATTTCCCACGTTTTTAAGCGGTAAATTGTGGGTGTTAACATAGGCCACCCCCCTCCCCAATGATTTCCACAGTGACCTGTTGGAGGCAGCCTGCATCCTAATAGATGATTACTAAACCGAAAATTCCCGTATCTGTATCAGCCCATTTACGTCCCACTGCAGAGCACAGGCCTCGAGAGATCGATTGAGAGTGGTTAGGCCATATAGCCCTCCACGCTGGCCTAATTCGGGTTGGCGGATTTACATACCATAGAAATTTTTATACATCGCTATGCTTCATCGTTTTAGCGCGTGGTGATTGACTATCAAAGAATCAATACACACATGACTCCGAATAGTCAGAGGTGTGCCCTGGGATTCGAACCCGCGACCACCGTGAAAATGTTGGCAGTAGCATCTAGTCCGTTTACCAACAGAAAACTCCCAGATGAATAAAATCTTAAGGCCACACGTAATTAGTAAATAGGCGGTTTTGAAAGGCCTCTTTCAGAATAGTGGCAAAAGTGCATGAAGAACAATATCCCTAGTAAATCGATAGCGTTTTTTAAATTGTTTGTCATTGTAAAAATCAAAAGGATTTTGTAAATCTCGAATAATATCTCTTGTACTTATCGTCCTGCGTTCGGTGTCCTTACCGAATGCAGAACGATAAGTATCATCAATATAATTGTCGTACTCCTCCTCTCTGCTGCAATCCATTGTATTGAAAATGGAAAAAGCCTAATGCAAAAACATGGACGTAATATGCAAAACACATAAAATGAAATTACAATTTACATTCACAGCTGTCACTTTTACGTCTTCAATCGACACTATGCGTTGCGTAAAATAGCTGTTGACTTTCTTTACCTGAGGGCCTCTTTAAGTGAACGCATAGTGTCACTCATCACTCAAGTATTGTTTATGAATCAAAATTGACAATTCTGTGCGTTTGGCTACACTATGCGTCCTCATAGTATTGTTTGTGAATACGGGTGAAAGAGTAAACGAGAAAGAAGAAAAAAAACACCAAATCCAATCCAAATGATGACATTTAAACTACCAAATAATGTATTATCAACTCAAAACGAATCGCTATCGATTATCATGAACAGTTTTATTATCACAAGATGCTAACATTGACAAGATAAGGCTCTACTAAACAATTATAATGATCAGTGTTGCACCCGCAATGCAATGAGGGCGTAGCTCTCACGCGCCGGATGTGAAGCGATCAACTGCGCTAATGGCGTGGTTCACTACCACCGCAGATATTCTTCTTCTTCGAGTGCCTCTTCAGTGCTGAAGGTTGGCCGTCAGCTTCTTGTATTTTTCCCTGTCCTTAGCCAGGTGGAATAGTTGTTCAACGGTGCTGATACCGGTCCACTCCCGGATGTTTCGAAGCCACGATTTTTTCCTTCGTCCAGCGCGTCTCTTGCCTTCCACCTTGCCCATAATAATTAATTGGAGCAGCTTATATCTATCGTGCCTAAGCACGTGGCCGAGATATTCTGTCTTGCGTTTTTTGATGGTTTGCATCATTTTCCGGGGCATACTGACACGCTGGAGCACGGTATCGTTCTTTACTTTCTGCATCCAACTGATGCGCAACATGCGACGGTAACACCACATTTCGAATGCCTCTAGGCGCCTTGTAGTATCGTCTTTCAAGGTCCATGCTTCGCAGCCATACATGACGACAGGCCAGATGTAGCAGAGAAGTATCCTTACTCTGAGCTTTATGTTCAATTGACGACAACACCGCAGATATCATCAGACTGTATACTGTAGGCAATACGTCCGAGTCATAATCCTACCATCTATTGTGATACATACACTTACTGAATCAACGAATTATCTCAACTAGCGACGAATCGACAATGGTGGCGGGAATTGATCGATATCGACTGGTTCACAAACCAGTAGAGCGATTCCCATTATTGATAACTTTAGGATTTCACAAGAAGCAGAGGATACTGATTCTTCGTTCGTTCGACTTCCCTTCACTCAGCCATACTAAATATAATGTTATCATTTTCGTATTTTTTAAATGTTATAACAAATTATTGATGACCTGCTCTGATTTAAACCACTAGTAAATGTAAAATTGTAAACTAGTTTTGAAAAGAGCAACACTAGAGTTTCTTGCCTGTTCTTCCCTAGTGAAAACCGTATTTCGAACCGGATGGTAGATAAAAAAATGACTGAATCTAAATGTATAGAAAATCTTAATGTATTCAATAAATTGTTTTCTTTTTATTTCACGTAATTAAATAAGTTCAGTTGCAGTGCAGTTGCAATTAAGTTTCAATCTTGTCGTATTTTTGTAATTTTGACAATCGCTGTCAAATGCGCTCGCGTCAAGTTCGCGTCCCGCGAGCGCTTTAGCGTATTCTACTCGTACTGCTGCGCGTTTCATATCGCAACTTGATTGGTAGTTATCGAGGTAGGTATTCACCTATTCATTTGACGTCTCCAATGATAGTATAGAGCCACAAAGTTATCTGGCCCGGTGGCCAAAACTGGAAACAAAGACGTCATTTGAAATTGTCAATCTAGCTGCCAGTCGCTGACATATCCGCCATTGGTTGTTTACCCAATGTATTTATTTTTCCTGCATTATTTAAAACTAGTGAAAAATGCCGAAAGCTTTAAAAAGTGATGCTAGGAACGTTATACTTCAGGTATTAAATTTTACGTAGGATGAAAAGCGTCTTCCGACATCAATAATACACTTCGAAAAATTGTATTAACGCGTAGCTGCCACCAAAGGTTTGTGTTGTCAGCTTTACAAAATAAATTCCACGAAAACAGAATTATGTACGTACTAGTAGAATATAATATGTAAATACATATCATAAACTAAAATGTATCTTACTCGTCTCATTTTACGTTACGTGCGTGGTGGCCTGTTGGTACTCGTAAATGGACCAGACGCGGCAGCCTACTTGTTCACGCTGGTTGCGGGTTGGAATCTCAGGTCACACTTCTGACTTATCGGAGCCATGCTTGTATTGATAAAAACGCACTATAACGGTGAAAGAAAACATCGTGAGGAAACCTGCATACCATAGCGATTTATTAGAATTTCTATGGTATGTAAGTCCACCAACGCGCATGAGGCCAGCGTGGTGGGCTATATGGCCTGTGATATGGCCTAACCCCCCGCAATCGTACTCTCGATTGTGGAGGAAAATACAGATACACTTTTGTAAGGGTTTTGGGGAGCGATTTGTTAGAAATCTTGTGAAGGAAAAATAATATGCAGATGAAACTGGTCATTTTCTCGACACTATTGATCGGATTGAAAAATCTTACTTTACCCCATTTATTGCAATATCTATTTTTAATGGCAACACCAAATTCGATTACAGCGACTCTCTCACCGGGTCAGATAAGTTTGTGGCACAGTAATTTTTTTAATGGAATTTGTTGAAAACATTATGCCAATGTCAAGTTTGGGAAACTGGACACATTGATAGTTTAGTCTGATCACCGTGCAACACATGTACAGTTTCTATTTTTATAGTAAGGAGACAATCTACAAATTGTATCACTATATTAATGTCAAATACGATTGACGTACAGTTGACGCGCAGTTTACGCACAGTTTAATACTTATCTTCAGAAATTATTCAATAATATCATAGAAAATTATTTATCATGATAATTAAAGAATGTTTTTTTTATGATCAATATTTTCAGAAATTCCGTAATAATATGGTTAAAGAACATTATTTATAATACATATTTTTTAAACATTTTTAGCACTACGGGAGATGTGGTAAGACCGCGAATATTCTGGTATTCGAGTATTTGGCGACTACATGTCACATAGTAGTCACTTCGCCGAGTTCGGAACATTGAAATGCAAAACAGGCATCTATTAGCTAAAATTTTAGGCCCGCTTTGTTTCCTCAGTGAGGGTGGTGCAAGCTCGTTCACTTGCGCAGATTAGACAGGGGTGGAAATAGAATCAGAATTTAATGGTGATAAAAAATAGCCAAGTAGGGAGTCCACGTTTCGTGATAATGCGCGGATTACTACCACAATTATTTAAAACTGCATTTGATTTTATATCATTGTGTACGCTGGTTTTGTGCTTGAAACGGTCTTAATTTACCCAGTTAAAGTGTTTAACTTATTGACTCTTATTCACTTCTAAGATTTTACATACCAATGATTTTTTTTTTTGAATAATTCGCTACCTGCGAATTATTTCAGGCAGATTTCTAAACGATGTTTTCATCACGTATTTTAAATTCAGAATAAAGAGTAGAGCACAAAAAGTCTTTGAGGTCGAAGAGTTTTAGAGTCCCATACAAAAAATAACCAGCGGAACCCTTCTACTAACCCTTTGCCGTTTGTTTGTTCTATCTTTAATGCGATCTTTGAAGCGTAATAGGTAGCTAGTGTAATGTTTAGTGACATGCACCATTCTAGTGATATACAAATAATAAAAACAGCAATATAAAAACAAATCAGCAAAATATTTCAACATATTGTTTTTCAATGGCATGTGGTACAAAACGGGTCCAAATCAGTTTAAATGCAAACTAAAGTGAAGGACAAATAATAAAAAAAATGGAAAAAAATATGGCAAAATGTGAGTCGGGCACCCGTTAATTGTGGCGGCCCAAGGCTTGGTACCTATAGACCGCGAGTCAACAAAAATACACACAAAATTAATTTCTGAACGTATGCATAAATATTTGACAACCAATTTAAATGTCAACCACTTTTCATTACTGTCATTAATTTACATCTTTAAAATCTAAAATACGCCATTAAACGAATATTGTGGATATATGTTGTCGATTCGAAACCTTTATTTAAATACGTTATTTAATTTGAGGGAAGAGTTTACCGTATCGACGGTATGAACATTAAATGTTTGACAGTTACAAACCCATGAACATTTTGTATGGCAAAATGATTTTTCCTTTATTTTATACTTTTGTCAATTTAATCTAGATAAAAACTATCTCCCTACCTCCCACCCTTTAAGTTGGAACAAATAACACATATCTACAAAATTTCATTATAATCAGTTGAGTGGTTTAGGAGCCCGTCGCGTACAAACAACAAGACACTTGAATTATATATATTAAGATAAAACGTATAATAAGACATCCGTTCTATTAGTATCTTGTGTTTTTATTTATATTAGCTTAAAAAGTGTATTTACACGTATCATTAGTAATTACAGTTGATCTGCCGCAGTCTCAGTTGACAGTTATCTTCAATTCTCAACATATTTACTATAAATCAATCCAAGCATTAAAATAAGATTGATGACCATAACATATATATCATATCACACACAGTAAATATAAAAGTCCATAACAATGCACGGATCACACAACGCAGTATCAGGCTCCTTATTCCTCAATTATTTTTGACTCAGTCCGGATTAAATATTTATCAACAATTCACGCAACGGAAACGTCAATAGTCTATCTTTTTTTTTTTGCTGGGTTATCTATGTCAATCGTCTATCGATTGCTTTAAGTATATGAGTCTTCTGGCCAGGCTCATATCATACTTTGAATTTACTTATTATTTAATACAGAAAAAATATTATGTGTGTTACTATTTAAGCAAATAAAATATCAATGAAGTATAATCATTTACAAAATTAAAATAACTGACAAATTCCGGAGTTTGCCAATATTATATTGAATGACAAAATTATCTCGAATAACAGTACTTTACTAGATAGCAAACTATTTAAGTCGAATAAATATAAAATTGCAACACTTAGCCAATAATCCTTACTAATATTATAAAGGTGAAAGTTTGTATGTATGTATGGATGTTTGTTACTCTTTCATGAAAAAACGGCTCAACAGATTTTGATGAAATTTGGTATAGTGATAGCTGACACCCTGGATTAACACATAGGCTACTTTTTATCCCGAAAAATGTAGTGTTCCCGTGGGATGAGTCAGGAAACCAAATATACATATTTTCTACTCTTTCAAATTCAAATTGTTGGCACGGGATGTCCTCTCCTACGGAAGGGAAATATAGTCGACGGCACGCGGGAAATATAGTTAGTAGACACGCGAAATAATATGTTCTTGATGTGGATTGGACTCAAAAACTATCTGCACCCGGGCGAAGCCGGGCCCGACAGCTAGTAGTATATAAATCCGGAATAACTCAAATGGCTTTCCATTTTAAAGGTTTTTTTTCACCCGCTTTGTTTAATTCATATGATTATTTGAAATAATGTACAAAAATATTGGAAATTGTTTTGTATATATGCCACTTTAAGACGCTCAAATTAAGATCAATGAAAAATTCGCCATTGTTCTTTTGCATAGTAGTTGTTTAAATTTAGTGATCATTTTATGGTAAGCGGGAATGGATTCTGCATCCAGGATTGGCTCGATGACACAAATTCTTACCAGTCAGTAATATAGATACGAAATGTTGTTGTATACGTATTTCTTAATTTTATTTTTTGTTCTGTTACCTGGAATAAATCCAAGACGTCGATTCCGTATTGATCAACGCCACAGAACGATAAAATTATAAAAAATTAAATTGTGTCAATTGATTTACATTCTTAATAAACTATGTGAAGTCCTACTTAGAATATCAATACTTGTGTCATCTCATTCTGGCTTCTGGTTATTAAGTGATTTTTCTAGGGACGACAGCAAGGCTTCGCAAATCTTAAATCGTTACTCTTCTCCGTGCCATGTCTTAAGATTTCCCAAAAAATGTCTCGTTGGTTCGCCCATATTTTATAGTGAGAAGGTCATCAAAATATTTATCGCTATGCTCATGTTTTTTTATTATTGCACAAAGTGGCGACACCGGCATTTCATTTGCCTGGTAAGCGATACGAACGCTCATGAAGAGTTGCAAAACCAAACAATACCTTGAAAAAGTAATACTTAGCATTCCACTGCGCTCGCCATCCATCCTGATACAAAATATTAGGTCTCAATATGTCCAGTAGATACTCTGGCTACAATGTCCTTAATTCCAAAACACAACAGTGCATTTATACTGTTTAACGGGAGAAATGAACATTGGAGTGGTACCTGTCTAGACGGCCTTTCACATATTAGGGACCACTAGTAAAATAAATAAGTAATGTAAAATAGAGCGCCTGTTTATTGCAATAAAATGGCCTGCTGTTTAGCTGGAGAAATAGACATAGCGGTGGTACCTATCCAGATGGTCTCTCACGTATAAGGACCACTAGTAAAATAAATAAATAAGTCATGTAAAAGAAGAGCGCTTGTTTCTTGCATTAATACGGCCTGCTGTTTAGCGGGAGAAATTGACATTGCGGTCGTACCTACTCGGCCGCTTCTCACATATGAGATATCTACTACTAGTAAAATAAATAAGTACAGCGTTGCAGTGCAGCGCTTGTTTCTTGCATTAATACGGCCAGGAGCGAAGTTTCACGCGCTAACGAACCAGTCGCATAACTACGAGTAAAATAAAGTCTTGTATAGCTACATAAGAACTACTTTTAAATAACACGTTTCCTTGGACCTCGTTATTTCGCTGATACTTAAGTGTTTGAAATTAACATCTTTGTTAATGTCATGCTGAGTTTAATGTTTGATTAGCTGGGCTGTATGAACGGTTGTTTATAATTTTGCCCTCCATAATTATTTTGTTTTATATGTATTTATTGCGTGACCTTTTTATTTTATCTCCAATTCTGTTAAAAGTATTTCTTGCCATGTAAACTAAAATTCTACTAGTAGTCTCTCAAATGTGGTAAGCCACCTGGGTAGGTACCATCGCAATGTCCATTTCTCCCGCCAAACAGCTGTGTAAATGCTCTGTTGTGTTTCGGTTCGAAGGACCTTTTTAGCCAGAGTTTAGAGCCTAATTGATATACTCAGATTTAATATTGTATGTCTCAGGAATGCCAAGCAATTGCTTGCTTTGCAATTCATGGTGTTGTTTGGTTTTGCTATCTTTTACCATCAGGCGATAGCAAGGTCATCTAGTCATTCATAGCGATAAAAAACCTTATCTATTGTAATTTTATTTTACAATACCTACTCTGATAGAATATAAACTAAATAAATACACAGAAATCAGGCCATCAGTTCCTGAGTAAGCTAACAAACGAATTTATAGAAAAACGTTGGTTTATAATAAGTATTTCCTGCGCGCATCTTGGCAGAATATTGTATGTGGGGCAAAATAACCAACGCGGATGAAATGTCGGTACTTTAATTAATAGCCTGTGTTTTGTGATGGTATTGTTCTATGCGAGAGGGCGCTGCGTAATTATGAACTGAAATGTGGCTTAAAGTGTATGTTGTGAAAGAAATTGCACGTGATGTCGCCTCCTTTACAATGTTGCTACATTTTAATACGTTCTACACGGTTGTTGAAAATACCCTGTTACTTTATATTGGTAGTCTCTAGCGCAGTTGGTTCTACGCCGGCTCTGAAACGAAAGGTCGCAGATTCGATTGTACTGAGCCAAATATTTGTCTGATCAACAGGAATTTGTTACTGGTGTTGTTGTTTGTGAGACTGAAAAGTATCTCGTAGTTTCTGACCCTTGACAAAAGAATCGATGTGGGAGTGTGTCAGGACTATTGCTGTTTGGTGTATTTATTATTTATTAAATGTGTAACTTTACTTTACGTTTTGTATGTGTGAAGAATAATGTTCGGTTCGCTATTTGCTTAATATCTTATTTAAATTTACAGTCCTCCTATCGTTTCCAGAATATTATAGGCAGTTATAACGGTAGTTATTGTTTATGAACTATATTATGCTTTCACATCAAATGAACAAAATACAAATTTAATTTTTGACCGGTTTCAAAAGAGGAGGTAATCAATTAGATTGTTATTTATATGACAAGAATGACTTATAAGTTAAGTGGTATTGTCTACTGGCATAGCATGTATCCTATTCTGCTATGGTAAAATGAGGACAGAAAAAAAATACCTGGGTTAATGTGGAATACTTCCAAACCTACACAATAACATATGAAAGAGTTATTACTAATAATAATTTAAGAAGTCGCTGTATTTTCAAAAAAAAAAAAAGTATAAATACAAAAATGAATAATAAGAAGGAGATTTTCAAAAATGTCGACTCTCCAAACTTCAATCTTATAATGAACACTTCCAGTTTAGTGTCGAAAACAATGCTCGGCGCGATACGCTCCTTGCCTTGACTTTATTCATTTGCATAAATAAATTATGCTAATTGAAAAAAAAAAATGCTTTTCGGAGTCTTGTGTGTATTGATAGTCAATCACCACGTCATCCACCAACATAAAACGATGAAGGAAAACATCGTGAGGAATCCTGCATACCAGAGCGATTTCTAAGATTAACTATGGTACGCAAGTCCGCCAACCCGCACTAGGCCAACGTGGTGGACTATATGTGATATTACTATATTTGATTATTGATATTTCCGCTCACTCGCAAGTACTTCTATTAAGGAGCAATGCCATGTTCCAACGAACCGCAATCACTCAGAGAAATTCATTCATAGTGCTTAGTTTATTTATTCACGTTACCTGCTTTATAAAACCTCGAGTGTTCAAACAAAGTTTGTAGAAGCAAAGCGGACGACAAAATGTATTAGCTGTTTGGTGCAGTTGGTTAAGACTTGTCGTTGGACGAGAGAACCTACGAACCTAGTTTCAAGCAAATATTTTTGTGAGTCACTAGTATATTACTTTTCTTAATAATGTGTAACCGAAAAGTCTGTGGTAGTTTGGTATCCACGAAACAAGTATTTCCTTAATATAAGATCTAAATATTTGACTGTTGAGATTATTAAAATTTTACGGCGATAATTATTAGCTTACCAACGATATGAGTCGATATCAATGCCTTTGAAATTATAGGTCATTTTTATTAGTAAAATTCACAATATTGTTATTGTTTTGCATACTGTACGGACACCGGTAACATGAACTATGAACTATAGAGACTTATAGAGAATACCTGCCTCCTGAGTAGTCGATAATTGAGTCAGCTCTCTCGTTATTCGATTTTAAGGTCATCCCGACAAAGGCGTATGAAAGGTCAAAGTGTGAGAACAAGAACAGATAAATAAATATTTATAATTATGCCATCATATTAAACATATATTTTAGCAATTTAATTAAAGTTGAACGTTGAACCATGGTTAACACATGAAATATTTGAATAAATCTTGCCTTTTATTGGAATTTACCGGATTTAATTAACTTCACACGGACATAAATTTAACATTGCTGCATTGTTCTATAAAGCTTAATTGTAGTTAATGTTATGCACTATGCGAATCCAAATTAATCGTAAAATACTACGCGCTTAAAAAAGCGGGAAAAATTTAAAACAAATAATACGATCAAATTACAAATATCTCGGAACTGCGTTTGTCTTTATTCTCCGACGCTTACGTCGATTATAAAGAACACTGTTTGCGTTCCAAACTCACAATTGCGGGGAAAGTTGGTCTGGTGCCCGGGACATCCGACAAACGTTAACGCGCCAAAGTGGAGAGTGGAAGTTCCCGTGGAAACTTGAGCCCCCCCCCCCCCCCCCCCCCGCGCTTACCGTCCCGTCCCGCCCCCCGCGCCGCGACTGTCACCCCGCTCTATTCGAAATAAGAATAAACCCGTGATGACGCGATTCGTTTTCAAAGCCATGCGCCCGTATTGGTATTTTTTTATTGGAAACCCTAGCTGGTGCTTTTAAAACTATTTATTTTATCGCGCCTTTATTTACGACAGAAACTCTACAATACTGCATTATTTATTTTATTGCACTTTACTGGATTGTGTAGATTTGGTTATTTTATTCCTAAGGGTTGATTAATTTAATTGTGCACATCTCAATACCGTTTTTTTTTATTTCACTGCGTTCAAGTTGATACTACATATTTCAGTATATGTAGCCAAAGGCTTCAATTTTGTAGCCGAAAATAACGTATTTAATGAATGCTGATGTGTTCAGATTTTACATTGATGGACTTGTTTACGAACCAACTGAGTTTGCAAAAAGCCTTCTCATGCAGCGGGGTAGAGCCCCAGCGCTGTTATGAAAAATACTATTGCGAGCTGATATGAAAGAAAGAAAGAAAATACAATTTATTATCGCTGAATAAAATCGTTGCACTATCGCCAGTAAAGTGAAATTTCTAATATTATACAACATTGATTTTGCTCCTTGATTGCATCTGTGATGTTGTGTGGTATTTTATGAGCAGTAGTATGCCGTGTGAATAATGTAAATTATTTGTTACAAGATATCGGCATACGTACAGGGTATATCAAGATTGCTACCGAATATGAAGCTGGGTGGTAGTTTTAGTGACTTCAGACACAACTAAAAATGTTGTAAATAAAAGCGACGATTGTTTTTTGTATTGTTTTTCTATCGTCGTATTTAGGTGGTAACATAGTTTTTCCTAAAATAACGGTGTACATCTTTGTTTTAAAGAGACTATTGTAAGCAAGTGTTTAAAGTATTATTTTAGGGAAAATCTATGGATTTACCAAACAAACACGGCGATTGAAAATATATATAAAAAAAAAACATTTCATTGTGAAATTTTTAGTTGCATTGTATCTGAAGTCTACTACCACCCGGCTCTGTTTTCGGTAGCAGTCTCGATACACCTTGTATATTAGAGTCGCTCATGTCTCCATACATCAAGACGTGTTCTCAGCCACTGACCGAGTCCGCTGCGTCGAGGGAGTAAATCGGATTTTAGTTCTAGTATTCGACCCTATCGGTCTCGAGTTGCCTCTACAAACGCTATCATATTTGTCTATTGTACCTGTACCGTTGGCAGAATAAATCTCTGGCTAAATGAATATAGGTATTTATAGATAAATAGATACATGTGAGACTAGTACCAAGGCGCGAATGTTTTCTTCCCAAGATATGATAGGCGGCGAGCCTGTCGCCATGCAACCAGAGATATTTAAATATTATATTATAGATATTTATATTTATTTAGAGATATCTAAATATATCGTATTTATGAGACTGCTAGAAAAAAATAGCAGAGCATGTAAGGAGTAAGAATTTCAGTCCCATTTTTTTCTATATAGAAAAAGTAACATTTTGAATACCCCACCTAGAATTCCATGGCTACACCGTGGCAATCGAAACTACACACGCGCGGTTTCAACGCATGTACCCTACTTAGAGACCTCCGAGAGGTATTTAATAGAGGTAATAACCTTTAACACTTTTTTGGAGGGAGGGATGAGGGATGAAGCTGTGTTTGACGCTTGGTCGTGTACAGACAAAAACTGAGCCGGCGGCTGCGCCCACGAGGGTGGTTTTGTGACGAGACTGCCCAATGATCCGTTGTCCGATTGCATCGCTCCCCTCATGTAGGGCCACGCGGCCAGACAGGCCCATCTCCCCTATTTTTTAATTGGCATTGAATGACGTACTGTTGAGAAATCGAAGTCTGGCCTAACGTACCAGGTTATGGATTTGTGTGTTATTCGCCGGGTGTCAATTACGCTTCCCCATCGGTATATTTTGCATGCAATATTAAGGGAATGTGACTTGTCAGTTGGTAATTATTGGGTGTGGATTACAGGTGCCTTTCTTTGAATAGTAAATAAAAATGGCCATGGGTTTGTAGGGATTCTTAACTATATTAAAAATAATGTTATTCAATAGTAATGGAACACATTTTAAATACTTTTTGCAGTTATCTCCAGTTCTATAAATGTTCTCTTTTAAATTGTGTGTCAATGGAGTACCTATTGCAATTTTAATCCTATGATTCGATAAAATCTGTTTTTGTAGAAACTTAAAACAGGGTTATGACGATATCGGAAATTCTACAGAAGAGTTTTTATATTCCGAAATCGAGCGCTAGAGTTTTAAAATAATGTCTAGTCTAGTAATGAAATCAAACAGGTGGTTAAGTTTCTTATGAGTTAGTAATTTCAAAAGTTAGTTAAGTAACCCTACTTTAATTTGACTACTCAACCGATCTGAAAATTTCTTACATAGTCTAAGTGTACAGAAAAAAGTGTTTTTATGCTGAAAAAAAAAAGGAATGTTCTCGTGGCATACCAAAATAAGTTCGTTTTTGCTTAATGCGTCCTACATCCACAATAATTAAAATTGTCACAACTTACCTGACCCCGAACGCAATCGCAGGAAAATTCGGATGCTTAATACCAGTTCCTCATAAAATAACGCATACGAAGTTAATTTTAACTGTGTGTGAATTAAATTTCCTGCCATACGACACGATATAAGCCAATCAAGTAAACGGTCAATCTTGTTTGTCACGCAGTCAACAATGAAGTAAAGTTAATTAAATCTTGACGCACACGTCACAAATAAGAAAATAGGTCTTCATATCGACCGACGATGCTGCGTTCATAGTTCTATTGATTTCCTATATCACGAGGTATTCAGATGCTAGTATCGTGTTCTTTAAGAAATGCTTTCTTGCGCAGCGTCTTTGTTTTAAGTTAGTACATTGGAGGCTTCGATCAAATACACACTAGATTATAAGTAACGACATAAAAACGGCAAGAGAAATAAGATCACAAATAAGCTTGTGGTCTTATTTGAATTTAGTTTGGTCCAAAATAAATTAATCTTAATTTAAACAAATAAGGTTTATTGTTACCTGAAGTTGATTACAATTTAACACTTTTTGCTAGGTCTCGTAGTTCAAAATTCAAATGTATGCGTAAGTGTTTGCAACCTTGGCAACTTTTGACGTGTGATTTTGTTCGAACTCTGTATCTAGTATATACTTGATCGAAGTACAGAGGGGACTAATACAGAGATTAGGCCAGGATCATCATGTATAAATTGTTATCTATCGACAGAAGGTGCTCTGATTAAAATAGACCTCACTAGAAATGTTGGAAGTGATGTTTTAGAATCAGCTTGGATCTAACAGCTGATGAATACCGCGCTTTTTAAACCACTTTCACAACAGAACTTTTCATAAAGCTATCTTTCAGTGAGTTTGATCCTTAGGTACTGTTTATTGTTATCGTTTCTGTTTTAGTCATTTGTTGATTTTGATTTGATTTTTTTACAAATTGTAGTTAATTATGTGTATATGGGCTGATACTGTACTGTACTGTACTGTCTCAGCCCATATAGTCCCACTGCAGTGCACGGGCCTACTCCACAATCGAGAGCACGATTGAGAGTGGTTAGGCCATATAGTCCACCACGCTGGCCCAGTGCGGGTTGGCGGACTTACATACCATAGAAATTCTTATAAATCGCTATGGTATGCAGGTTTCCTCACGATGTTTTCCTTCACCGTTTTAGTGCGTGGTGATTGACTATCAATACACACATGACTCCGAAAAGTCAGAGGTGTGCCCTGGGATTCGAACCCGCGACCACCGTGAACATGTTAATTATGACACGGGGTGATTATTGCATAACTAATGATATAGAATATCCAGCACACCATTAGACTTTGAAAATATTTTTGTATTATTCTTTATTACTTCACATGGTATTATTATTTAAAGAGGCAAATTAGCAAAAATATTGGCGCAACATTAACTTCAAACAAACTAGCTAGTCTATTTCTCTATTATATGTATATTCTAAAATTGATAGCGATAAATTCAATAATAGGCCTTGGCCGCACTCATAACAGAGAAACAATTACGAGTTCTGACCCTAATTTGCGCCTCTCTGGTGATACAACGGCAGTTTCAGCGAGTGCACTCGGCCTGAGGGGATAAGATAAAAAATTTAAAAACGACGCTAGTTTAAATATATGAAAACTATGTCTGATTTTTACATCTTTAGTGACAGTATAATAGTTAAGTGATGTATATTAACCGAAACCGATTTAAACATTGAAACCTTTACTCAAGTTTTAATGGTCCAATCGCATCACAATCCTATAAAAATAAAAAATGGTGGAACACGACGAAATGCAAGAAATAAGAAAATATAACTTAGTTTGGGCACGGGAAGCGTAACTTGCAGTATTTATTTAGATTAACATCTGCTGTTATATCCACGTGCCGTTTAAACTTTTACTCCTGTAAATGAGGTAACAAACTGTCTGAACTTAATCAGGTCATTGAACTTGACATTTGGATATTTTTTTAAATTGCCACGAATGGCGATACGAGCATGCAATTCGCGTGATATTAATCGATACGACATCTTATAGACAGCAGTATAGCCTTTTAACACCATGAAATAAAGCAATGCTTGGCATTCCACTGCGCTCGCTATGCTGAGACATAAGATGTTAAGTCTCAATGTGTCCAGTAGTTACTCTGGCAACAATGTCCTTCAATCCGAAACACAGCAGTCAATTTACACTGCTGTTTGGCGAGAGAAATAGACATTGCGGTACCACCACCCAGGCTGCCTCTCATACCCAGGTAGTGGTGGTAGGTACCACCAGTATATTGATGGATTTGATAAATGATATGTAATTAGTATTTGTCGAGATTATCGACTTAGTTAAAAAGTTTTGATGTGGATACATATAGTATAAACGCATTTTATTCAACCATTTTAGAATTCAAGATTTATTGTATGCTAAGGCCTAATTATCATCGTCATCATCGTTAGCCTATTGCAGTCTACTAAACATAGGCCTATTAAAATGTAATACTTAAAAATAATCCTTCCTCCAATTTAAATACCAGTGTAGCACATTTTAAAGTCTACTTAATATAGTTCCAGTTAAAGATCGTCTCTGGAATAGATCTAATCTCGCGTTACTGGCGTGAAAGGAATAAGAGAAATGCAATCTGCCTCGCAATTTCATCTTTAAATGTTCGGATATCTTCATTCCAAATTGCGTTGTGAATGCAATGGCTTTATAGGTAACGTTATCATTATATGCAACTTGTGTTGACTATACTGTGAACCAGTTGAACAAATAGTTGTCACGTAAATTATAAAATAAGTAATTTCTACTGGTGGTCTATCATATGTAATGGGCCGCCTAGGTAGACACCACCGTAAAATCCATTTCTCCCGCCAAACAGCAGTTTAAATGCCTTTTTGTGTTCCGGTTTCATGGGCATTGTAACTAGAGTAACTGCTGGACATAATGTGATTTGACATCTTATGTCTCAGGATGGCGAGCGTAGTGGCATGCCAAGTATTGCTTTGTGGTGTATGGTTTTGTTTGCTACTATTCATGAATGGTCGTATCGTTTTCTATCACGCTAATGACATACAAGTCTAAGTGACTAAATTTATCAGTTTGAGACTTAAATCACGAATCGTAAAGTTGCTACAACTAACTTTAAAGTTTTACTTAAAAAAGTAATCAAATGATAATTAGTATAATTCGTTTTTGGTAAGATTGCTAATGTGTTTTTACTTATTTTATTGCAAGCTGTTGGTTATCCATCGCTGGAAATAGGAGTTCACTAAACATTTATAAATTGACCTGTTGGAAGCAGTCTGCATACAGCCACCACCTGTGACTTCTCATGCTTCTAAAGGATAACTTATTTTTAACACAAAGGCAGTCTATTTCTCACCCTATCGACTAACTAAAATTCTATATTGTACAAGACAGTGCGAAGCCGAATATGAAGAGTAGTGGCCAGTTGAAGAATGATTATTAAGCCACGGAGCATCGATTAAATATATCTATTTGACGCTAAATGAATAACAAACACTTATATTCGTAACCGAATGGTTTTAAAATGTCCAATATGAAAAAGTAAAGAAAAAGTGTATCGAATATTCTGACAACAGCATGATAACAATACATACTGAGGTCAAAAGATCGTAGACAATCTGTACCTACATTCGATGCGTGACAGTCTTGCATAGGTGTCTAATGCATGTATGTATATATTGAGGTATATATACATTAACTCCAAAATATACATTTTTCAAAAACATATTTACGATACTATTTAAGTAAAGCTATAATTCGACACGGTCGATCAACTAAACAATTGCTCAAAACAATTTCATTTTCATGTTGAATAAATCAATGTCAAATCGGATTCTAGCATCGCTTGGAATCATAATTCGAACCTCCCATTTGATAAACAATCAGTTATTTGTGTGAGTCGACTGAGCTAATTGAAACAAAACAGATTTGCACGTTTAGTTAGCAATATTGGCGCGTTGATCAAGTTATATCCAGCAGTGATACCTTTGACACTCGACCTGTTCTATCTGTCGAGTTGCGTTGAAAACTATTGGTACTATTAACATCTGGTACAAAGTGTGTGGTGGCCTGTTGGTAACGGACCAGATACGACTGCCATCATGTTCACGGTGGTCGCGGGTTCCAATCCCAGTGCACACCGCTGACTTTTCAGTCATGTGTGTAGTAATCATCACATGTATCAATCATCGCACACTCTAACGGTGACGGAAAACATTGTGAGTAAACCTACTAACCATAGCCGTTTGTAAGAATTTATATGAGATGCAAAGTCCGCCAAACTGCACTAGGCTAGCGTGGTTGACTATATAGCCTTAATCCTTTCAATCGTACTCTCGATTGTAAGCTGATAGGAGGCAATGGGATGTATGTATATGGGCCCATACAGCACAATATTTAGTAAAGATATACATAAATATGACACATAGTTCCGGTTCTCACAAACTTAGATTATCGCAGATCACACAAATATTTGTGCCAACCGCGCCACGAAGGCTACAATTTATAATGCTTATGGATGAATTTGAACTAAAATAATTCGAGGTTTCTAGATCGCGTTCATACTCTTGCAAACACGAATTTGTCAACAGTTTCAATAATTTATGGATTAGAACTGGCTTGAGACTTCGTTGTTGCGAGATAGAAATTGGTTTCAAGAGTAGCCTTTCTGTTTATTGTTTGCGTTTAAATAGCGCCTTGTGTTGATGCTAATTAACCGCTGATACTTCTTTAATTGGAATAGGGTTCAATCTATGCTCATTTTTTGCCACTTGAGAGGTACTAGCTAATGGGTTATCTAAAGCATTTTTTCTGATTGAAACGTACAGTGTATTGTCCCTTTTTAACTGTCCTTTTGATGGTAGAGGAGGCTCATGCTCTGCTGTCGGACGTATATGGGCTGATGCAATACAGTGCATAGTAAAAGTATACAGTCAATGTGAACACGCAATGAAAAAAATATATGTTGCGCACTGCTGGATAATAAGTACTTAGTAGTGTAAAGCCTGTTGATGGACAGGCTTGTCGCTTACGACCAGGACACACCAGCTGGTAGTAAATTTTATCTTTATCCTTATCTACAGTCATAGAAACATAGACATTATCCGTAGGCCCAAAGATAATTGTTTTGCCCAGCCGACACTTCATCTGTATGAATCTGCGCTTATACCAATTGCTGTGAGTTATATTCCACAATTCATATGCAATAACCGCAGGCATCTTTAATATTAGAATATTAAATAAATTGTTACAGTTTGAAAAATCTCTTTAACTGCAATAATAAATCTCAAAGATAGTTGCTTTGAAACGGAAAATGAATGGGCGTCCCACGTGCAGCATTAGTTTGTAAACTCCATTTATTCTTTAACGTATGTGATGCGGATAACTTTTAATATTGTTTCCTTGTGCCTACAAAGATATGGCCTTTGTGTTTTATTAGTGAAAAGTTAGAATTATAAAAGCCGGAAACCCTACTTCGGTTTGTACTTTAAATATGACGGTTTTGGGATAAATATTTTAAACTATTTATTATGCTATCTCATGTAGGTTATGAACTATGTAGGTAAAGCAATTATGTGTCATTCTAAAAAATAGATTTTAGATAAATTAATCTTACTAATTACAACATACAGTAATACTTGCTTAAGTTTGTTTGTAAAAATTGAATATATTTTAATAGTAATTTAATGAATTTTCACCCATTTTAGACAGCTTAAACATACTTTATATATTAGTGATTAAATTTATCACGCATGTGGTAAAATATTTCCAACTAGTTCTTTGAATCGTATCATTTGACTACGTGTAGAAAATCCTATATTTTGGGCAAATTAATCAGTTCCGGGAATAAAACGCCACTGCTTATGATTCAGGACATGCTTACTTACCTATATGTAATTCTGTACTTTTGTAACTTTTTATATAAAGAAGATAATTGTCAAAAACTGAAAACTGGTACAATACATCCAACTTTCCACTATAAAGAACTTATCTATGCTGATCAATATCACAAAAGTTATGCAAATCTATTTTCACAAATTGTTCGGTTGATTTGACAGGATACCATTGCGGGAAGGTGCAAAAATCCAGCGAACTTCTAAACTCCGACAACTAGATGTATATTGAAATAAAACTATTATTTACGAATATTATCGCGGATTTGGTTGAATTTTTACATTTGTTAACTTCCCGATGTTTCGAGTACTTTACATCTTTCGTGGTCACGGGGCGGACTGAGATATTAGTCATCCGCTCAGCGATTGTTACAATTTAACTACCCTCAACTTTTATTATTAAATTAAAAAGTTAATCTGTTTTTGCTAACTAAGTAACTAACTAACTAACTGTATATTAATATTATAGCTTGGGCTAAAAAGGTCGATGATCGAGAGTTGTGGAGTTGCAAAGAACTCACGACGTGTCGCCGGTGTGCTGGTCAAACTTTTAGAAATAGTTACGTTGGTCGCTGCTACTCAATTAGTTCGGCTATAAGTTCAACGAGTGTTGCTCTTGGTTATACAGGAACCGCGCGGAACCAACCTTTAATACAACTTCTATATTGGCGTCTTCACTGTGAGAGGTTTTTAGTTTGGTCGTTTCGCAAGAGTCGATGTGTGTTCGTATTTGTAGTAATACAACTTCTATATTGGCGTCTTCACTGTGAGAGGTTTTTAGTTTGGTCGTTTCGCAAGAGTCGATGTGTGTTCGTATTTGTAGTAATACAACTTCTATATTGGCGTCTTCACTGTGAGAGGTTTTTAGTTTGGTCGTTTCGCAAGAGTCGATGTGTGTTCGTATTTGTAGTAATACAACTTCTATATTGGCGTCTTCACTGTGAGAGGTTTTTAGTTTGGTCGTTTCGCAAGAGTCGATGTGTGTTCGTATTTGTAGTAATACAACTTCTATATTGGCGTCTTCACTGTGAGAGGTTTTTAGTTTGGTCGTTTCGCAAGAGTCGATGTGTGTTCGTATTTGTAGTAATACAACTTCTATATTGGCGTCTTCACTGTGAGAGGTTTTTAGTTTGGTCGTTTCGCAAGAGTCGATGTGTGTTCGTATTTGTAGTAATACAACTTCTATATTGGCGTCTTCACTGTGAGAAGTTTTTAGTTTGGTCGTTTCGCAAGAGTCGATGTGTGTTCGTATTTGTAGTAATACATTTGTTTTGGCGTCCCATTTAAGTGTAATTGCAGCTTGCTAAAATACTCTTTGATGTATACTGTTTTTAACAGGTCACTGTGGATATTTAGATTGTATTGTCAATCGACGAAGAGGATGAAGCGGACTTGTGTTTTGTAGTTGTAATATCTCTTTTACCATAAAAAATAGCATCAGATCCAATCAGAAGCAGTCTATTATTTGGTGCAATAGAATTATAAAATATATTTTGATCTTCAAGATAATAATTATGTCAGATGACAAAATGTTTTCTTGTCGTAGCGCCTCGTCTCTCACCTAGTGGTCAGTCCAATGGTCATCAGCTCACTTTTGTGACCAGTTTGAAAAATATTCAGGCGGTTTCTTTTCGCCTATGTTAGCCACTGTACAACGTTCACTTATTACTATTCAAGGGACATCGCTCCAGCTTACATATATCGTATCCATTGCTCGCACACAGCACGCGCTCAGCGGAGTATATTGTTATTCTCAGAAAACCGCGAATTTTGCTGGTTTATTTTCTGAGAATTGTATTGAAATTACTTTACGTAAGAAAATGTATGTGCTGAGAATTTGATGTTTACTGCAGTGTGGATATTGCAAGTAGGGCTTAAAATTACGTGGTTTCCGCGCATCGTCTTTGGAAAAAATCTGTTTCTTGAATTATAATATATTTTCAACGAAGGTTGTTCCTAAGTATTTCTACAAGAGCAGTCGTTGGAGTATTAAAAAAACAAACATAAATATCTGCTTAACGATGCCCAACGCCCAGTACGAGACCCGCGCCTTCAACAGGTCTTAGTTCTTTATCTTCTTCGGAGAGCGAAAAATAATGACTATTTTGTACGGATCTGCGCTAAGCACACTCCACACCCTGTATAAATTGTACTTTTTGTGGCTGGAAGTCCAATAACTAGCTTAATCTTGCACGCATACTGTCTCAAAAACTATTTATTTCTATACCATGCACGAATAGGCACGTAGCGGAAGAAAATCAAATTGCATATATCGAATACAAACACAAACCGTGTGAGGTTCAAATGAATGTCATCATCAGTGGGTTGCAATCGTGAAAACTGAACATACGAGTATATTGTGCTAAATTTCTACTAATTCGAGCACCGACCAGTATAGAATAATTTGAGCCACTACAATGCGCAGTTATGAAACCGCGCAATCATAATTCTCTTAAAATATATCATTTTTGAGCCATTATTACCCCTCCCGGCTGTAGTTGTGGCCATAATTCATATTAATAATCATTTCTCGCTCCTATAAAATACTGACACTAAAAGTTGTTTGTCATTTATTTTAGCCTGATGATTTAAATGCTGCAGGCGATGCGCGTGACAATATTCGAAATTAATATTTTTGAGCATGTTAAAGTGATTGTCAATATTACAATTAAATTGATTGCTTGTAGTTAAGAGGTGTACATACATGCTGAAATGTGGTCTTCTTTGAGCTTTGTACACACATAGCTGACGGACCATTTATAGAGGCAGACAGTTAACTAATCCGTCAGTTGCCTCAGCTGACGGTTGCTGACAGATAAGCTGGCCTCCAATTACGAGCGTTTAGGTAAAAGCCCTGCTGCTTTCACGTGTAGATTCGGCTTAATTGACTGGTTTCGAAGAATGCCGCCGAAATTTTCCTATCTCCAATCGATTCTTGAACTCTTCAAATGGCGGACGGATCGGATGCGGGTCGATTGTGTGCTCGGCTCACGACCATTGTTTCTTGGTATCTGATTGTATAGAAACGAGTGATTGGTGTAGTGAATCAATATGTGTTACCGTACAGACTCCTCTTATATGTGGTGGAAATTGTAAGATTTTTCTTATAGAATAGTTTTCGGATATTTTTACCCGATTCATTTTAAAAAATATATATAAATATTATCTTAATACAACACTAAATCTAATTATTAATATTACTAATGACATTAATTTGTTAATTTAATTATGTATTATTCTTTTAATTTATAATATATTTGGTAATGTTTGATGAAGAAACTAGTACCCGTGACCGGCCGAGTTTAAGGCTCAATTTCATTTCTTTGCCTGCCGCTGTTAATGATGGATTACAATAGGGGTAGATGATTGAAAATGATAGTCGAAAAAAAATCGATGAATCACAAAACAATGCTTGGCATTCTAATGAGCTCGCCATCATGAAACATAAGATGTTAAGTTTCAATATGTCCAGTAGTTACTCTGGCTACAATGTCCTTAAAACCGGAACACAACAATGCTACACTGCGGTTGGGCGGGAGAAATAGAAATTGCGGTTGTACCGCTTGGGTAAGGCGGCTTTTCACATAGAGACCTACCTCCAATGTCTGACGTATTTTTGCTGTTAAGTAATGGAAAAAGAGACATTATTATTTCATAATGGTTGCAAAATAGTTTAAGCTCATTAATTAATGGCTAAACAACCGACGTCCAGGCATTTCGACTGTCATGCTCTAGGTGTAATTAAAATGCCAACACACTGAAATTCTGGTTCTTGTTCATTTCGTCTGCTGCCTGTGTTTATGCTGAATCAACTTTTGATTATTAAACGGTGGAACTATATAATTTCAATATATTTTTTAAAATTTTGAATGAAGTTAAAAATTCTTAAAAGAGAAGTATTCAAATTCAATTGAAAATTTAGTGGGATATCACATTTATCGCTGTGATGTGGAAACATCTGTCAATAAAAAATTTTAGAGAATGTTTTTCTTGAAGAGAATTACTATTTGTCGCTAGTTTTCTTTAAATATTTTTTTATCATTGTATAAAAAAAGTTTGGTCTTTTTCATTAAACAATAACATTGAAATTTATGTTAATAAATACATGAAAGTAATATTATTAAAAGTGAATTATTGTAATCAAGTTTTTTTGCGTAAGTTTATTTGTTAAACTTTATTGCATAAAACAAAAAGCGAGAAATTTCAGTACAATTGGCGGTATAATCGCTGTCTACGATATCTTCTAGACAACCTGTGGATGGGCTGGAGTGAATAGAAGTAGGATAACGGGGGTAGACAAGTCTTAAAAAGTAATATATGCTAGATAGAGAAGCAGAGAGATGGCAAGTACATATTTTTAAATTATTGAAACATTTTTTTCGATTTGTTGGAATGTAAAAAGTAGGTAACTAATTAATTGCTTAATACCTTGCATACATTTTGTAAAAATATATTGAATAAGTAATTGTGTTTTTCTTCAGGCATGGGTAAGTATTGACTGTTGGCATAGCGAACTCATCTTTTCATTGTAAAGGGCTACTGTTTGAGCATTGGCGATCTATACTCGTATTTATTGAGATATTTTCAGCTGTAGCAATGCGAATGTGGTATTTATTTTTGAAGATTTTGTATTTAATGTTTGTACTCTTAATAAAGGCTTGTTTATTCAAATCTTAAAATATATATTCTTAAATATTTTTCTTTTTTAGTGAACATATGTTGTTTATCGCTTTAGGATATGAGATATGTACATAATTTGCGTTAGAAAATATATTTTGCACAACCTGAGGGCCGTTGCGACTATAATTCATAAGAATGTGGCGCTTACACCGCTAAGTAACCGCCAAGGACAGCGGAAAGTAATGTTTGGTTCAAGAATGCATAATGTAGCCCGGGATAAATTACAATTAATAAGCTGTGATGTACGGCCTGTAATACTTGCGTTCTCTGTACGCGGCCATTTTGTACACGAATATTTTTTGTCACAATGTATTTAGGTTTATTTATTATGTTATGTTACGGATGACTTCATACGGTTTGTACTAAACTAAACTCGGGGATAAAGAAACAAAGATATGTATCAATGCATATGTAAAAAAAGTGGGCCGTGGTCACTAGCCGAGTTGTAAGGAATCATCGGACTAAAGTTCAGCATTGATAATAAATATTGTTTTTTTATGTCTATCAGTATACCCATCTAAATCGACCCGAGAAATAATTAAGCCTAGTGATAGCCCGTTGATTTCAAAGACAGGTTTATTCAAATACCATGCTGGCTTTTGGCTTCAGCAGGTAACCACAATGCGAACATCGCTAGTAATGCACATCACCGTTTGTTTATAAATGGTTGTATTGGTAAAGGTTTAGATCGTATTGTAATACGCTTGACCAAGTGAGGATTAACACAATCCACATACAAATCTCATAAAGACCTATGTATTGACTCCAAAGTAAGATATGTATTTTCTGCGATTCGAACCATGACTGCTCTAGGCGCCTAATCAGTACGACATTGACATAAAAATATGGACATGGCGGAAAACGCGTACAGTGGCCCGACCCAAGTGGTGCGCGCGCTCTAGTACATCTCCAGTGGAGAGTTACTGAAATAAGTCATCGCTCGGAACGATTCTGAAAACGTTTGGTTGTATCATGACAGAAACTATTATAAAAAATAATATTACTTTTTTCACCGTTTAGAAATCTATTAAATTAGGTTATTTTAGCGCGATTTTCACGGTTCGTTGTGAAACTCCAAATACACTGAATGGCCTATCCATAGTTTTTAAACCAATGGTAACAAGAAAAAGACAACTAAATTGTACAGACAAGTTTCCAAAAGGCCACGAACGCTTAAAAAAAATCCGTAAAACCCGACTAGCATTCTCGACAGCACTTCTAAGAACAGTGTCAGGCTAAAACGAATGAGAGAACGGTTATAGCCCTATGGAGGTCTCAACTGAATATATCCTTTAGTTCAGTTGGGGTACGATTATGAATAGGGCATGGCAACTCGGACCAACACGCGCTGAGCGGCGTCGCTTCATTAAGACGTCTACATGAACACTCAACTTGGGCTTGGAATTATTCGGGTACATCTGGCGTACAGAGGGACATGTCAATGGAACACTGGCTTTAGTGCAGTCTCTGTCTTAGTCTGAGCTTAGACATTTTGTTACGGAACATCTTAGGATTTACTGACTACCGCTTAAGATTAGTCACAGAGCTAAACAATACGAAATGTTTCTTTCACTTTTTTGTATATAAAATAGTTTTGCTTGTATATGTATTCATACCTGTATAAATTATGTGTGTGATTCTTCTATTGCCTGTTTTTTACTGTCTGAAATAAAGAGTATATATAGAGGGTATATCGAGACTGAATACCAAAAACCGTACCCGGGTGGTAGTTTTAATGACTACACACAACACAACAATATTTTTTTTGCAAAAAATCGATTTTTTAGCTATTTGTTCCTATCGTCGTAATTGGATGGTAAATACATAGGTTTTTTCTTTAATAATACTGTACACCCTTTTATTTTTAAAGACGCTATGGGACGCTAGGTCTCATATTATTATTTATGAAAAAAATATTGTTTTAATACTCAAACAAGATTGTATTTAAAAAATAAAAATAAATAAATGACACGTTTCTTTCTGAAAATTTTAGTCGCATTAAGTTTGTAGTCACTAAAACAACACCTCGGCTTCGTTTTCGGTGGCAGTCTTGATATACTCTGTATAAATAAATACATCTATCAGTCACCCATAATGTCGATTCTAAGAGAATTTACGTGTATTGAAATACGCACTACTGTCAGGATACGAGAATGTTTCGCTTCCACAACAACCAAAACCAAATATGTATTGATTACACAAACATTTGTCGTGGCAACAAGCGATGTGCCCACGCCGTGGAGACTATTTGTTTTACAGTGTTTTTCTAGGACTGTGACAATAGTACTGACTACAATGCACCGATTGTATGTACATACCAGTGTTTTGTGATATTCTCTGTCGTCGGTCACAATAGGGTGTTATAACTGGGAAAATATCTAAAAACAATAAATCTATGTAGTCTACACTACATAGCAATAGCCTATAAGAATTTTAATTTCAATTTACAATATCTAAGAATAAATTTTAAAATTCGTTTTGAAGTATATCCTTAATTTTTTATTTTCTAACAAGTATACAATCGGTAGCCGCCATTATGAAATGAAATGAAAAAATAATGTGCGCAAATAGTTAACATTTTGTGTTAATATAGAAGCTTCTTCCAGATCTTTATCTTTGGAATAAAACATTACAAAAAAAATTACACAGGTTAGGCTACTGTTCGAGTGATGTAAACAATCGAAACACGGCGTCTAGACTCATCTTACGCGGGAAAATTAAATGGTTAATTGGAATGGATTTTTATGAAACTTACTTTTTAAAAAAGAGTTATAGATTCTCAATAATTATACCAGCCTGATCGAGAATATACCATTATAGTCTGGACCAAAGATGCAATATAAAAGAAAGCACATTGCATATAAAATAATTTTCAGAGGTACAAAATAACAATTTTGGAGTGACACCTCGGTGTAATGCGAAGTAAACTCGAAACTACCAGTAAACACGAATTGTAAGTTGGCCAATTATAAGTTGTGTAAATGCATGAGAAATTTTGATATTCACTTCAAACTACTTGTGACTTGCCGAAACGTCTAGCTTGATGTCAACTTGCACAGAATATACGGCTAGCTAATGATTCAAAACTTTCTCATACATAACATGATTTATTATTATTTAATATGATTCTTTAATGTCTATTTCTCCTGCCAGTAGTGTTAATGCATTGCTGTGTTCCGGTTTGAAGGAGACTTAACATCTCATGTGTCAGGATGGCGAGTGCAGTGGAATGCCAAGCATTGCTTTGTAATATATGGTATTTTTTGGTTTTTCTATCTATGAGTGCTCGTATTAATTACCACCAGAAAGTTGCATGCTCTTCTCGTCATTAAAAGCAATTAAAAAAACTTTATAAATGTAATATTTCTTTTTATTGCTTTGAATGGCGAGACGAGCTTGTCGTTCGCCTGATGGTAAGCGATGCGACCGCTCATGAACAGTAGCAAAACCAAACAACACCTTGAATTACAATGCAATGCTTGGCATTCCACCGCGCTCGCCATCCTGAGACATAAGATGTTAAGTCTCAATATGTCCAGTAGTTACTCTGGCTACAATATCCTTCAATCCGAAACACAACAGTGCATTTAAACTGCTGTTTGACGGGAGAAATAGACATTGCGGTGGTACCCATATGAGAGACCTACCACCAGTAATAATTTGGAATTGAATTAAGAATGCTAATAAATTTAACATTTATGATTCTACTATTTTCATGAATTTCTATTGCTTAATTCATACGCAATTTTAAAATCCATTTTGGTTTTTGAATGTTTAGTCTTTTTCGCTCAAACTGAATACAAAATCGTTCGAAAAAGGCGAAACATTCGATAACATAAAATAGTTTTAAAACCGTTTTTCAATAAGGCCGTAATTGGTGTTTAACTTTTGCTAACGATACAGCCGACATGAATTCCACGATAAAACTTTTAATTACTCCACTTATTATCTATTACTGGTACATTTAGGTAATTATTTTTTTCTATTTATCGCTGCTGTGATGTTAGTTCCCACGATTGTGCCGTATGAAAATATATTCTTCAAATAATTGCTCATATTAAATTAAAAATACAGGATGCTATATGCGTCCCTATATTGAAAACTGGTTACCTCCATGAATAAGATTTAATTTACAAGCTTGTTATACGCATATATTTTTTTATACATTGTAAAATTATTGTTATGTGTCAAATGCAAAGCCCCAACAAAACTAGTGTTTGTGTCACAACCATTCAATAGTATACTAAACAGAACTCCACAAAAGTGACGAGGGTATGAATTTAGGAGCGTCGCTTCATAATATTAAGTGTACGTAGCGTCTACGTAACCTCTACGCGGCACTACGAATCAACTGACTACGTGCTACGCAGCTCGTAGCAAAGAGTAACAGCGAAGTTTCGAATTTCACACCGAGATTTATAAACAACTTTATTTAAGCAATACCGTGACTTGACTTTTTCAATGCAAGTAGGTTAAAAGTACGTTTGACGAATTTCAAGTTTGGTATCAACTCTGTCGGCAGTTTTCGTGAAAAAAGTATGAGTACAATTTTTGATTAGTATTAGGTTTGTTTGTATGCAGTTAGGCAAACTTGGTGTTAATTAAAGCTACTAATGAGCTTTACGCGGCACAGTTGATGGGGCCGCAGTCATTGCTTTGAGATGGTCGGTGTACATAGCTGTGTGGAGGACGCCCTCACTAACCAAACATTACAGGAGAGATATTAAACCCCATATGGCTTCTGAATTAGCTTAATGAGAGCTGTAGTAAAGTAACCTGTAGTCTATGAGCTTCTTTAATATAAATGTAACTATTTCGGGAGAAAAACAGTAAGTTGAAAGATTATTAATGCATTGAGTATTGAACGGAAAAATATTTTTAATAAATTTGATATAATATATCTAGGGAATGCAATCTCGTTCTCGCGAGATCTCGGCCTTTTTTAGCGAGATTGATCTCGCACGAAAAAAAGGCGAGATCTCGCGAGTTTAACGAGATTGCACTCGAGCATAAAATATGATTCGGACTGAAATTAAATCACTTAAAGAGCGTTTGCATCCGCAATACAATCTGACTAATTCACAGACACAGACAAATTCAGATCCATCTCGGTCGATCGCATCAACATTAGGTGCCACCGCTTAGGATATAGCTGAATTTGATGATAACGATAATGAACATTGACTGTTGCGTTCAAATAACCTAGAGACAAAAAACTAATTACTAATTCTCTGGAGGCATTAATCAAAAAGGAAATGAATTTATACCAGTCCGGGGGGTCTATAGGCGAACTTTAACAGTTCGTGGATAACTGTCTGAGATCTATAGTTCTAGCTAGCGTTGAATCCGAAAGGGCCTATTCAGTAGCTGGTTATCTGGCCAACAAAATAAGAAGCCGTTTAACAGACGATTCTTTGGACATTTTGTGCTTCTTAAGGAGCTACTTTCAAAATCATTTGTAATAATGGCTTGAGATTAGAATTTTTTCAAATATTGTGATTATTTGCAAAAAAAAAACACTTAACTACTAATCTCGCGAGATCTCGAAATTGGCGAGATCTCGCAGTATTGTTATCCATAAACTCGCGAGATCTCGCTTGAGCCCTAATCTCGCGAGATTTGCATTCCCTAAATATATCAATATTTTTTTAAAATTTCTGTTCTGTCCCACATTGAACATTTCCACATTCTTCAATCCTAAGCTTCAGAAAAGGGATTTTTAGTAGTCAGATTACGCAATGAATATTGTTTTTTTATTCTCAATATTTTAAATCGGTTTAATCATGCAAAAAAGTTATCTATATATGTATATAAAAATGAATGTTTATTTGTATGTCATCGATGAACTCAAAAACTACTGGACCGATTTGGCTTATTTTGGTCTTGAAATATTCGTGAAAGTCCTGGGAAGGTTTCAGGAGTGAGAAAAGTTGGAAAATTTCTAAGGAAGATACTAAAAACCTTTTTTTTTGGGTATCGTTCAAGCGTGATGCGTCCAGCCAATATAGGGTGATCTTTGTTTATTTGACGGGAGACGTAAAAGACGGTCCAGCTTCAACTACCATCCAACGTAAAATGATCTATCTTTCCATTGTCTTTCATTGACGGCTGACGAAATAGAACAAAATTCAAAAAATGTGTACACCGTGTATATAATATTATCTAGATACGGCGTCTTGCGCGTAATTTTGTTAAATGTAAAATAAAACGATGTCCATATCTACCAAAATAGCCCATTGCTTTTTGAGATTATTGCAACAGTTTTAAACAAGGTATACTCTATCGAAGCGTTTAGCCGGAGTACACCAAAATATATCTAATTATAATTTTTCGATTTCATAAAGGACATTGTTTTTTGAGATTATTGCAACAGTTTTAAACAAGGTATACTCTATCGAAGCGTTTAGCCGGAGTACACCAAAATATATCTAATTATAATTTTTCGATTTCATAAAGGACATTGTTTTTTGAGATTATTGCAACAGTTTTAAACAAGGTATATTCTATCGAAGCGTTTTGCCGGAGTACACCAAAATACCGGGTATATCAAGACTGCTACCGAAAACGAAGCCAGGTGATAGTTTAAGCGACTTCAGACACAATGCAACAGAAAAAGTTGCAAAAAAAAGCGACAATTTTTTATTTGTTATTTTTTTCCTATGGCCATATTTGGGTGGTAAATACATTTTTTCCTAAAATAATAGTGTATATCCTTTTATTTATAAATACTCTAAGGTATAAAAGAGTTTAAATTATTATTTTAGCAAAAACTATGGATTTACCACCCAAAATTGACGATATTTATAAAATCATAAAAAATAATTGTCGCGTTTCTATGCGAAATTTTTAATTGCATTGTGTTTGTAGCCACTAAAACTACCACCCGGCTTCGTTTTCGGTAGCAGTCTTGAGATACCCTGTATATCTAATTATAATTTTTCGATTTCATAAAGGACATTGTTTTTTGAGATTATTGCAACAGTTTTAAACAAGGTATACTCTATCGAAGCGTTTAGCCGGAGTACACCAAAATATATCTAATTATAATTTTTCGATTTCATAAAGGACATTGTTTTTTGAGATTATTGCAACAGTTTTAAACAAGGTATACTCTATCGAAGCGTTTAGCCGGAGTACACCAAAATATATCTAATTATAATTTTTCGATTTCATAAAGGACATTGTTTTTTGAGATTATTGCAACAGTTTTAAACAAGGTATACTCTATCGAAGCGTTTAGCCGGAGTACACCAAAATATATCTAATTATAATTTTTCGATTTCATAAAGGACATTGTTTTTTGAGATTATTGCAACAGTTTTAAACAAGGTATACTCTATCGAAGCGTTTAGCCGGAGTACACCAAAATATATCTAATTATAATTTTTCGATTTCATAAAGGACATTGTTTTTTGAGATTATTGCAATAGTTTTAAACAAGGTATACTCTATCGAAGCGTTTTGCCGGAGTACACCAAAATATATCTAATTATAATTTTTCGATTTCATAAAGGACATTGTTTTTTGAGATTATTGCAACAGTTTTAAACAAGGTATACTCTATCGAAGCGTTTAGCCGGAGTACACCAAAATATATCTAATTATAATTTTTCGATTTCATAAAGGACATTGTTTTTTGAGATTATTGCAACAGTTTTAAACAAGGTATACTCTATCGAAGCGTTTTGCCGGAGTACACCAAAATATATCTAATTATAATTTTTCGATTTCATAAAGGACATTGTTTTTTGAGATTATTGCAACAGTTTTAAACAAGGTATACTCTATCGAAGCGTTTAGCCGGAGTACACCAAAATATATCTAATTATAATTTTTCGATTTCATAAAGGACATTGTTTTTTGAATTGATACTTTTAGATGCGCTGGGGGACAAATTTAAATTCCGCATTAGTATTATTTTCAGACTTAAGAATAAAAAAGATATTGCTACGTTGATGCCGTATCTAGACATTATAATGAAACGATATGCAGTTTTATATTTTTAAATATTTGTTTTATTACTTACGTCACCTGGTAAGGTAGTATGAAGGTTTTATTAATTTGTATATGGTAACGTACTAGACGCGACTGCCAACAAGTTTACGATGGTCACGGGTTCAAATTCCAGGGCACACCTCTGACTTTTCGGATTAATTTCTACGTTAAATAAAATCCGCCAACCCGCACTAAGCCAGCGGGGTGGACTATATCTTCTTCTATAATATAAAAATGAATCGCAAAATGTGTTGGTAAGCGCATAACTCAACAACGCCTGGACCAATTTGGCCAATTCTTTTTTTATAATGTTTTTTTACTTTATTACTAACAAAAAGTAATGGCGTGCAATATTAATATTAAATTATTTGGAAAATCAGCATTTTGGTGCTGAAATAAGGGAAGGAATATTGGATGGACGCTAAAGTTTTTAATGTCAAAATTTCATAAGGCATTCTTTATATGTACATGTGTATATGGAGAGACGGGATATAATAGAGTGGAAGGTACGGGAGAGGGCTGGGATAGCTGACAGATTTGATAGGACGAAATGTAAATGCACGTTATAAGACTGGATGGGTAATAAAGAGAAAGGACGGGACGGATCGGGAAGAGACTGAACAGACGGATGAAACGGGATTGAGCCGGACAGCAGGACAGCTACGTCAAGTTTAGGTATACAAGAGTTTATACGAAAAATTACATGTATTTGGTGTGGAGTGGAATCAAAAAATATATGCACCCAGGCAAAGCTGGGCCGGGCCGCTAGTTGATAATATACAATATTACAAGCAAAATTAACAATCATGCGAAAAACATGGATTAACAACAAGTGTTTTTCTTGTAAATTAAGGTAAGTAATAACAATAAAAGGCGTAGGTAAGAAAATATGGAATTTAATCACAAATGCACTAAATTAAGACATTAAATCTACAACACATATGCAATGAGGGTGACATAATCATTTCCTGATTCAACCCTTTTCAATAAAATAAAGAAAAAAAGAAAGACATTGAATCTTGAACATTGTCATCATCAAAACTACTTCTTTTATCATGTAATAAATGTTACAACATGACATCATACAAAAGTGAAACCCAGACACAATTCTATTAATAAAACTGACATATTTATTTATTCCCGTTGTGTTTTATTCGCGGAGAAAATTTTATTTTTTGTTTGAATAACCGTTGAGGCGACCAAATTTTTAAATTTTGAATTAGGAATACCTAATTGTGGTTTTGTATGTCGATCGTAGAAGGTGAAGTTTTTTATTTATTTCAATGTAAATTGTGGACTAGACAAGCGCTGGACAATTGAAAATTTGGGTTGATATGATTATGATGATTTTTTAAACATTATTATGTATCATAAATTATAATCATTTAGTAATTTTATTGTTTCAAGGCAGCAGTCTTTTTGGCGTCTCGATGCGCTTTTGCCATTCTGTTATTAGGAAAAGGTTATCTCTTGGAGAAAATATGTTAAAAAAAACAATCACTTATACTCCTATTGACATGTCCAATATAATATTGAAATGAGAAAACTGTTTCCAATATATTGGTAAGGACATGACAACCATGCTCGCCAAAAGACCGTATTTATACTTATATATTTTTATATGCTTTCAATTTAATTTCCTATTCTTGAACTATGAATAGCCAATAACGATGTTACATGCCAACTGCAGGGAAACGAAATTCTATCCTTTGATCTGGTTTAATTTGTGCGTTCGGTTTGTACCTAATAATAATAATGTAATCCGACCGATTTTACCTAGGATTGTTTGTACCTAGGATGTCTTTGATTCAGTGTAGGCTGATGATGCATCTTTGACTGCCATTTCAAAAATATTGCGTGTACAGATGTCATACACATAAGTCTGTGTTTGTTAATACAAAATTGATAGTCTAGGGTTCGTGTTCGTGCAGAGTCAATCGAAATAGAGGATGATTTGAGGTAACATGTAACTGTACCGTATTTCAATATTTGTTATTTGTGGTTACTTAATGCTTGTGATAGCTTCATTAATTTCGAAATGCTGTAAGGTAAACTGATGGTTTAATAACAAGTTGTATTGATTTGATTTTAATAGCCTTCGAGTCTGAAATATTTATTCCATTTATAAAGACTATTCGCTTCAAATAGTAAATAGAAGATTTCATTCGGTGGTGACCCGATCATTTATTGATATGAATTTATTAATAAAACACTGTACATTTAAGTCAAATCGTATATGGAAGTTACACCCATAAAAGAGGTGTTTTAAATTTATTTACCGCAGTGTGTTCTTGCGTTGAATTTGGCAATATTTAAGCGGATGTTGTTGGAGTAAATGATTTAATTACTGGTAATAAAGTGGCCATCTCAACGCTTTACAAGATACCATATTTTTAATTTCCTCATTCCAAAGTTGTAAAGAGCTATTGCTCTTTAGCAAGTATGAATGTCGCTATCTGCCAAAACTAATCAATGTGAGAGTTTGTGAAAACTTTTTATAAATCGCCTGCGTTATAACGTGTTTTCTATACTTATTAAATAGTTAAACTCTTTTGAAAAGACGTGTAAATATATATATAGTTTTTATTTTTGGAGAAATAAGTCCGTATTTCATGTTTCGTTCCGGTCCATCTAAATATTCGTATCTGTAAGGATGAAATATTAGTTTCGTAGTAAATTAATGACAAAGCGGTTCATTTAAAGTTATTTATAATGTTTATTACCTTTCAAAACGTAACTAAGTTATAAGTTAAGATTTAGTAAACTAATTGCATTATATTATAATGTATTTATTTAGTAGCGATAGAAACTAACGACCATAGACAGTTTTAAAACCTATTTTATATATATAACGTTTTGTCCCTTTCCAATGACTTGAATTCAGTTTGAGTGAAGAAGACAAAACATTTAAAATCTATAATAGGTTTTTAAATTATATACAATTAATGCTGTAATATATTTACGAGTATAGCTCGGTACATATGGCTTTATCCCGGTCGGTGTAGACAGTCTTATTTCATATTATTTTTTTAGCCCGATCCTTAGTTATGTCATCTGTTCAAAAATAATTGACTGTATCTTTATGTATGACACCAAGACGGCAAGTAGTTTTTGAGCATCCTTGAAAGTATGGAAATAAATACTCATTCCATAATTGACACAGAAATTCTCACTCTTCTTTACGTTTCTTTTAGTTCTTTCACAGCATCTGAAAAAAAAGGCTAGCCATTGCAGGCATAAAAAATATTAGAGTTACAAACATTGTTAACAGGATTCCCAAAACTAATCTAGGCTTGTATCTTCGGGAACCAACAAACTTAAAACATGCAGAATTTGAAGCTTCTATACAAAAAAGAAGATGAGGGAAACCTGAACATGAAACACTTATTGCTATTAAAATTATGTATTATACAAAAAGTAAACAAAATTCTAATAGGACAACTGTAAGAAGAAACAAACAAAATTAGTTTATTCAAACCATCTATAATACGAAACGTGTTGCCATTAGCCTCAGGGGTCAGTTAGCACGTTACCGTTAAAAGTTAAAAGCCTCTAATCGGAACGGTTATTTGTGTCCCAGAGTATTGTGAGAACGGGAGCAAGTTTTAATTAATCTAATAACAACTGCGGATGCAAAGGCCAGAGGCAAGCGCAACGGGTCGCGTCCTCATTTTGTTTTTCAATCACCGGCCAGCCGTTGTACACTCATCAAAGGAACAACTTTGACACCATCAGAAAATAGGGACGCTGATAATTCGAGGTTCAATCAATTTATATAATAAATAAATAACTCCCAACAGTCACATACATAGCCCTGAACCCACACTAAAAGCGAGTCTTGTGTCGTGAGTATCAGGAACTAAAGAGATTTTTCGGTCTCACAAACACCCAGACCCAAAATAAATGTTTGTGGGTCGCACAATCTTTTCTCTCGGTGCGGAAATTGAACCCACGACCTCTTGTTTCACAGGCGGCGTGTAACCGACCGCGCCACGGAGGCTGTCAATATATATGTGAATAGATTTGTAGAGTCGGATTTCTAGTTCCTATTGTAGTAGAGATAACTGCCTCCTATTGGAAAGAAGTTTCTGTATCTGAATCAGCCCATATACGTGTCACGGCAGCGCACTGGCCTTCCTTACAACGTGTATACTATTAAGAGATGTTAGACCGTATAGTTCACCACGCTGGCCTAGTGCGGACTAGAAGTTGATATGTATGATATGGTATAATGATATAGAAAATTTTAAAATATTGACTTTCCTTTCCGATTAGATCTATGTTGTGTTGATGGTATTAATTAATTAGAAGTAGAAATAACAAATAATAGCACCCTTGTTTTCATACAATGACTGTTCTTGAGAAAATTATATTGGTCGTCAGTTTTTTTCTTTCCACAACGAAGCCGCCTCAGGTAAAACCAAATTAAATATTAAAAAGTATTAAATAAATATTGAAACTCAATATTTTATCGTTGCACAACAGTAATGGGGATTGCGGGAAAACACTGTAGAATTCTGAGAATTGGGAAATTGTATTAAGCAAGAGTTCTTCAATTGTACAAATGTAGAATTGTATATAGATATTTACAACAAGAAACATCTAGACTAGCATTATTATTATGCGATACCTTGTATGTGTATATTCGCTGAACTGGCATTTCTCAGCAAAATGCTTACCTAATTTCTTGCAGTAAAGTCCGGCATTTAAATAAATTCAAAAGTAGATCGTGTTGCTGCCTTTCTTTAACCTCGAGTATTTAAGTGAAATGTAAAATAGTAATTCAGTAAGCTGCTTTAATTATAAAAAGGAGAAGATAAATTAATTTGTGAGTCACCGACTCATTTTCTTTATTTATTATTATATTTAGTTTCGTACCACCTCCTTGTCTATAGAGTTGAGAAAAAATTCTGCCCGATCCAAGCATTTCGGCATCTCAATTTCAGTGTTAAAAACACGTAAAAAAATTACCGAAAACGTAATTATAATTATAGTAAGGTGATTAATGGACGAATCACGTGATCTTTTATTAAGCATTTTTAACCAGCCCCTCCTCCCCTTTAGTGATATGTGGTGAGATTAAAGCCTCCCCCCCTCCATCCAATATCAGGTGTATTTTTAGTACCGCAATAAAACATTATTAAATCCTTCTAGACATATCGCTTTTTTTCATAAAAAAATGAGTGCATAACTCGGTGCTAAATCCTCAGAAGCGATGACTTGTGCCTAACGTACCGCATGCCGGAACCTAAGTATTTGCATTATTCATTGGTTGTGGTTATAAATCCGGTGTATTTTTCTTACATCGCAATACCTCTGAAGTTTATCGAAGTTTCACCGAGTATTTAAGCTCGTGGGCCTGAGGCTTACACCTGTATCGCCACTCGTATTGTACATAATCGTGCTTTGTCACACTTTTAATTCATATTATTTCGGAAGTTTGTGCGGCTTCTTTCGCGCCTGAGTGAGTGCTGTTTGCGCAAAGAATTTAATTCTGCGGTGATGTTTGTTTTAAGGTATATTGTTGCGAGATTGGTGATACAATTTCGTGGATTTTTAATTGTTATGGAATGAACTGGCGCCCGTGACTTAGTAGGGGAGTGGGTAACTTTATTATTATTATATATTATTTATTAATTACCCTAGCTGACATTATACATAATTTGAAAAAAAAAAGAACAAGCGAAGATTTTTTCTCGAAAATCGTGATTTACTTTTCACGATTTTTTTGGCATTCCAAATAAATACGAGTATTTTTACCGATTAAAATGATTCAAAAGCCTTGAAACCTAAAATCGCGAACTTTGACATAACTATCGGACAGTTTTTGTTCAAACTTGGTACAATTTTAACTTAGGTTGTTAGGAACATGTGGTTAAAATTAAATACCATAATTATGTCAATATCACTCGGTATACAAGTGTTGCTGACAGTATTACTGTTATAAACATGTTTATCACAATTATATCTTTTATCATAATTATCTATACCGGGTATATCAAGAGTGCTACCGAAAACGAAGCCGGGTGGTAGTTTTAGTGACTACAAACACAATGCAATTAACAATTTCGCTATGAAACGCGACATATTTTTTTTATTTTGTTTTAAATATCGTCGAGTTTGGGTGGTAAATCCATTGTTTTAGCTAAAATTATAATTTAATGCCTTGCCTACCATAGCGTCTTTAAAAATAAAAGGGTGTACACTATTATTTAAGAAAAATCTATGTATTTACCATCCTAATACGAAGATAGAAAAAAAATAACAAAAAAAAATCGTCACAAATTTTTACACAAAATTTTGTTGCATTGTGTTTGAAATCACTAAAACTACCACCTGGCTTCGTTTTAGGTAGCAGTCTTGATATACCCTGTATATTTAAAAGTAACTTTATATAATATATATTTCGATTTCTAACAAAAGAATATAATTGAATCTAATCAGGAGTTTTAATATGCCAGACTTACATAATTTTATTGGTATTGTTTGTAATACAGCCCTTTGATGCAGATTACCGTTTTGTATAGTGCAAGTGAGCTCAATACACAATTGAATACAGTGTTTGAATGGCCGGTGTTCGGTCAGTCGCGGTCGGTTTGAGCGAATGTCAAAGCAATTCAAACCCGTACTTACAGACCAAAGGCTAAGGGGTTTCAGCTAAGTTGTTTACAAACAAAGCCTTTACAACTTGGCTAATGCAATTTTTAGACGACTTTATAATTGAGATGTTTTATATTTCATGAACTGTTCAAATTTATTTGGTTAAGTGTGGCATTATGCGAAGTGAAAATGTAGCTTTACATCGTTCATTGTATCTTTTGTCTGACAAAGGGAAATCCGATTACAATCAAATATTATACTAGTATGCAGTAGATTGCCTCAGTGGCGGTATGGTTACAAAGCTGAGGTCTTGGGTTCGAATACTGGGTCGGGCAAAGTGTTATTGGATTTTTCTATTCATTAGCAGCCCCGAGTCAGGAATTTGTGCTCGATATAGCGATAGGGTTGTCTCTATCACATGGTGCGATGGAATAAACTAGGCGACAGCAGAAAAAGGCTTGAGTTTATGCATGATAGTAGAAGATTGACTGAGGCCTACAGCAGTAGACTGCAACGCACTGGTGATAATGATGATTTAGTAGATTCGATTGTTTAAAATTAACCCTTAAGATACCAGTTCGAGTCAGCTCCTTGTATTGTCAAAGCATCGCCCATTAGGTGAGAATTATTTACAGCCCCGTCCAATTATCTTTCGTGAGGAACCCAATTTTGGTATCGATATTATTTACGAGTATATTAGAGATTTAGACTTACTTACTTAGATTGGGACAAGTAGTGAGTGAATTTTCCGTATTCGCAATTTGAATTTTGCCCAAATTTATAACAATTATTTCGTGAATACTCAACGTTAAAATGTTGGAGTTAAAAACACAAAAACTCAGTAATAAGTACTTATAACGTAAGTATCAGCTTGATAAATTTCATCATGTCAGCGTCATTAATAATATTTCAGATATTGCGGCTTTAAGCTCATAATTTCATACAGACAAACTTGTGACTTCAATATTTTTGATATTATATTAATGTAATGAATAACTCATACATTGTACATCCCAAAACTTTAAGATTTCGTTTGTATTTATTATTGTTTCATTGCTCATATCGTACTTTACATATACGTAGACAATAGACACAGAACTAAAAGCCACCGATTGTACTAAAAAGTACAAAACAGACTGTTTAACATGTTAAATAACCAATAGAAACGCATTGTAATGGTAAATTAAATTCATATTACCCAACAATGGAATCATAGGTTAACCGTAGAATTTAAACAGGCGATATTGGATTTATTAATGCCTTTTGTGTTACATGTATGATGTAATGGAATGGTGTATTAATATCAATAGCCGATATAATGGGAGTGCAGTGTGCTGTTCAATTTCCCCGAGGCGCGCGGTCCGGTTAATTTGCCATACAAGTCTTCGTGTTAATCGACCTATATTATTGTGAGTTATTTTCTTATTGGTTCACTTCGTTCAAATAACTTTGGTTTCGCTGTTTGGTTTGGGTTGGGAATAATTATTGGTGGTAGGAGGATGGCCCGTGCCCAGCAGTGGGATGTATATGGGCTGATATAGATACAAGACTATTGGCAGGTAAACCTATAGCCTCATTTACACGGGGAAAATTTCCGGCACCGAATAAAGATTATCGTAAGGATATAAAAAAGTTTCATTGCGCAAACAGAGTAACTACTGGACATATTGAGACTTAACTTTGTCGGTGTTATTACAAAAAAGTTAAACGCGCGATGAACACGTGGTTAGAAGTTCTTCAATTACACATTAATATTTAAGCATTGGTTAGAGTTGGACATGGTTTAAACATTGATTATTTGTAGTTAAAACAAACATATTTATTTAAACACATGCCGATGGGGCTTTGACGCATGTTTAATCTTAAACCATATAAAAAACACTTAAACTGAGATTAAACCCTTGCTATTTGTCTGGTCCTATGTTTTGTGACTTCAGTTCTGTTAAGTTTACTAGTAATTGAAAAAATATTGTATAATTTTTGTATTTTACGGGTGTAAGACTTTAGACGGAGTGTTTAGAGCTAGACATTGTTTTGCTAAACAAGTGTTTATTTTTTTTATAACAGTTTTAATTTCTTAGGATGGCGAATAACCGAATACACTTCCGCAGTTTTGCTTTGTAACTCACGGTGTTGTTTAGTTTTGCTACTGTCCATGAGAAGTCATATCGCTTACCTTCAGATAAAGGGCACGTTCGTCTCACCATTAATTGAAATAAAAAACATATATGTCAAAACACGATAATCTACGGCAGTCATAGAAAAAATTGAAATTATAAAAAATCATAACACGATAATCTATGACAGTTATGTCATGCGGAAATGGCATACTATTCTGCGCGAAACTCTACGTGTAAATTGGCTATAACTCACGGTATGTTATTAGTTCGTGTCTGCATAGCGGAATGTAAACAGTGGATACTATCGGTTGTCGCTACCGATGTGAGTGTCGCGTGATCGTTCCTGTGAATTTCCGGATACAATCATCCTGAATGGTCAGTCAGTCAGGTCGACGCGAGATAATTTCACGTATTCGCGTGTACATTCTACAGTATCTGTATCAGCCCATATACGTCCCACTGCAGGGCACGGGCCTCCTCTACAATCGAGAGTACGATTGAGAGTGGTTAGGCCATATAGTCCACCACGCTGGCCTAGTGCGGGTTGGCGGACTTACATACCATAGAAATTTTAGAAATCGCTATGGTATGCAGGTTTCCTCACGATGTTTTCCTTCACCGTTTTAGTGCGTGGCGATTGACTATCAATACACACATGACTCCGAAAAGTCAGAGGTGTGCCCTGGGATTCGAACCCACGACCACCGTGAACATGTTGGCAGTCGCGTCTAGTCCGTTTACCAACAGGCCACCACGCACTTCACCACTCTCAATCGTATCACTCATCTCCACAGTATCACTCTATTCGAAATTACGGGGATATCGTACCCACTTTATCGTGTATAAAAGACAAAAAAGCACTACAAAATTTCGCAAATAATTTAGTTGGTTCTTGGAGAATTTCCAACAAAATCAAAAATATTACGGCGCGGTTATAAAGGCGGGCGAGGGGACTTGTTGCTCGGTACAAATTATTGGGAGCCTGTAGGCGCATGGTGGCAACGGTTAGACTAGTAACGTGCATATTTTTATGTCACTATCGTAGTATTTCGTCGTACGAGAGAAAAGTATGCTGAACGTCATACCGACCTTTACAAGTTCTGAGAATCAAAAGAGAGGTTTTTTATTTTATTGTATACTAGTGAAATACCATTCACTCTTTTAGGCTTGTTTGTAGGAATCCCTGATTATATTCGCGAGGAAATCGCATACTATAGCGATTTATAAGAATTATGGTATATGGTATGCCAAGTCTGCCAACCCGTATTAGCCAGTGTGGTGGACCATAAGGCCTAACCACTTTTAATCGTACGTAGAGTAGGCCCGTGCCCTGCAGTGGGACGTATATGGGCTGATACAGAACAACTGGTCCGAAATACACTCATTTGCAAAAAAAACGGGCACCTAAGCAATGAACCATTTCAAATGTTACTATTGGTTTGTTTGATAATTATAGGTAGTTTTACTTTCACAATCTTGTACATTAATAAGCAAATAATCGTTTTCGTCAGTATTATCATAAAATTTTGATCGTTCTGAAACGACGCGTGAGATCAGTACAACCGGCTCCGCAGACCATCAGAGAGCTGAATTATGTGATTACCGCGGAGTGGGAACGTATTCCGCAAGCAAGTATCCGGGATATCCTCGCTAGCATACCCAGACGAATTCAAGCTGTGATTTCAGCTAGAGGGGGTCACACTCGATACTAAATATTTATCTGCTTTTACTTTATTAAAGAAAAAACAAACAAATATCTTTGTTAACTTTTACTTCACGAGCATATGCACTACTAGCGAGCATACACTACTAGTGAACTTTAGCATTAAAACCCATAAATTTTATTAAAATTTTATGATAATACTGACGAAAACGATTATTTGCTTATTAATTTACAAAATTGTGAAAGTACTTATAAATATCAAACAAACCAATAGTAACATTTGAAATGGTTCATTGCTTAGGTGCCCGTTTTTTTGCAAATGAGTTTATTTGTTTCTTGCGAGTTAACTACTTATGTGATAATCATGAAAATTTACATACTCTTTGATAGGATACAAAAAAGGACATAGGCTGCTTTTCACAAATCTACATAGCGAAAAATCTATTCCCACTGATATCTAGGATGAAAATCTGATATCTAGATAAAAACTATGTTACATAAGCACACGAGTGTACCCGTGTGCAAAAGCTAGTTGAATATATTCTGCGTTTGCCTCTATACGCGCGTTACAAAGTTTGTTTTGAAAGCAGTTTATCTATTGACTTTATACGATCCTTATTCGAGTTCAGCGTGATACGTTCGTTGATAGTACACTAAGAGTTACTTGCGTGTTGCACAAATATTTTTAAGGCCAAGGCCCCAAGCGCTTGCGTGTGTGTCAGCGTATAATATCAGAACTAATTCTGGACTATACTCCTCGCTGTAATTTGTGTTGCAATAAAACAAGTAACAAATAAAAAAGGTCCTTCAAATTCGCGACAAAAGCGTGGCAAACAAATCCTTATTAATAAACTTGTTAGAATTTAATCATGTACGTAATATTATAGTGCATGATTGTCATTTGATAACGTGGGTATCCCCATGAAGAGATTACCAGTGTTGGCGTAATCCCTACACATACAGGCAGCGCGTTTAAAATTCGAACAGGCTATATTAGAACGGCTCGTATCACAAGCCGAGCGAATCACTAGCTATGGAACGTGTCTGCTGATGAATACGTGACGTCGGATTAAGGTTTTTAGTATTGTTTTCTTTTTGTGTTACAGTGATTGAGGCACACGCGTGCTCACGCGGCTCGGGATAAAATATTTGACGGCGTTTTATTATTTCATAACAGAGGTGGATAGTACACCGGAATGCTTTTGCATTTTTATAAAGATTTATTTTATTTTATAGCTTTCCGTTTCATAATTCTTACAGTTTGTTGTGACAAAATTTGTAATTTTAATTGCATTGGTGGGATTCTCGTAAATAACATAATGTTAACAATATTAGTGATTTTATTGGTTGAGTGGAAAGATCTGTGAATTAAGAGGAGCTGGGTGCAATTTTGTAAATTGGCGCTCCTTTTTCCGAATTTCTCACTTTGAATACATGTATTATTATATTTTTTAGTCCTAGATTAAAGTTTATGCCCTGCATATTGTAACTTATTTCGTGTGAGTGTTGATAGATTTTATTTTGACTATATACTCTTGGTGGAATGTTTTATAATATGTTAATGTATTTTCCGGTATTACTTCGTAATTGTTAACTGAAAGTAATTCCGTGTTCAAGAGTTAGGGACTTTGCACAGGTCGTATAACTTGGCAAAAAAGAGTACGATGTGGTGACAAGGGGTATTAAAGAAGAACAATTATTGCAACTCTATTAAAACTGTCATTTTGTTCATTGAATAATTTTATACGTCGGTATGTCTATACAAGTTGGTACGGTTTTTGTTTGTTTTGTGATTTAAAATAAACAAAGAGACTAATTACAATAATTAATATAAATAACAAGAATGTAAACATTTTCTATCTATATTCTATGGGTTGCCATATTAATCCTAAATTCGATCTTAGCGCCCTCATTAAAACATACTCTTAATTGCTAAGCTATATATTTTTACATTTACGATATTGTTTCCAGCATGGTTCCGAATAAATTTCCATTAACATGCAATGCTGAAAATAAAGCGTTGAAAGTAGTATTTGTTTCATTAAGGCATTTACCGATAATAAACAACTACTTGCTGTGGTGTTCGTTCGCAACATACCAAAATATGTTTTGCTCAAATACAATAGCATTTCTGTTTAATTTAGTTAATGCTTAATAAGTTCTATTTGTTGGAAAAACATAACGATTATACAGCATACCGAATATTAAAAATGCATAAAAGAACTTGGAAACTTCTTCTAGAAATTATATAATATCAACGTACCGAGCATTACATGAATGAAATAAAATGTTACGTGTCTAATTGATGGGTACGATCGTACTTTCTCTAAAAAGCAATCGCTCACCGAGTGGAAAATATACTCAGTGCTTCGATTGCTCTTACACCGCAAGAGTATCCCCACACTCCTTAGCAGCATACAAATAGTCTTGCGGAAACTTAATTTTTTTGCTACATTACATACACGACGAACGAGTCTTTGTGAATAATCTTTTAGTGTAATAAATGTGCACCCAGAGTGGCGTGATGTGAGCTCAAAGAAAACGTGATTCTGCCGTACACGTGGCCGTCCCGAGCATTACATGTTTAATGAGCCATTAGCAACGAGCGGCGCGTTAGGCACATCATGCACCGCACTCGCTCCCACACTATACTGAACAGTAATCGCGCGAAATGATTGAAAGGAACAAGAAAAAAAGTACCCGGAATACAATTTGCCGCGTGATTGGGCGAGCACAGCGCTCGATAAAAAAACTATCTGGAAAGCCGTCGATGAGCCTTCGGTGATTAAAGTTTAGCGGGCTGCATATTTGCTCTCAGATATTCCCGAATGTAGATGCAAATTGTTTGCGATTTTTCCGCGTCGAACATTGTATTCGAATTGCTTTCAATCATATTTTTTTATTTCATTCACCACTGCTAGCGCTTTGGTTATAATATGATTTTATAGTTCATCAGAACGAGCGGCCGATTGTAGTTCCGGTGAGAAATGTATTAAATTGAAACGGCTTATTGGAGTTGGTGATAATTTGTAAATGGTATGACAATTTTAATCGCCTTGTCACGTTGAGTGCGCTGCGTGTGTTTTTTCAATACTGCGATTGATTTAATAAAGTATCTGAGCGCGTTATTTCATATAAATGAGTAATTTCAGAGAGATTCTCATTTTTTTATTACAAAGAATAACGAGACGAGTTTACCGTTCGCCTGATGGAAGGCAATACGGCCAATCATGAACAGTAGCAAAACCAAACAAGCAACGACTTGAATTCATTGTAAGAAAAATATCATAGAGGTAGACCGACACTGATATTATTGCGTTTATTTTGTAAACAAATTATTAATGAGAAAGTAATAAAGCACACTGACCCTTAAAATATAGGTTATCCTAGTTTAAGAGTCAGAGAAATAACAATTTGCACGGATTTGTACAAATAAATGGCAACTAGATAATAATGATCTACCTTATTGTAAAAAATAAAAAAATAAAAAACGGTGCATGTTCCTTTTCTATGAAATAAATAAATTATTATTTCTCTTTATTTTAAATCTTTTTTTTTTACATTTTTATATATATAGTATAAAAACAAAATACATATAAAAATATAAAAATTCATCCAACAATGGCGAGGCTCGAGACCCAAGCCACCGGTGGTTAGGACCCCAAAGTGAGGAACCTCCTCACTATACGTGCCGTGTCAAGCAATACTGCCTTCTGTATCTGACTCCTGACCCAAACGCCGATTGAGAGCCTCTGTAGATGTTGGTCGAGGCTCTTTGGTATCAACCCATGAGCAGAAACGACAATCGGGACAATAATTGTTGAGTCGACATCCCACATGTCGGTAACCTCGTGTGCCAAATCTAAATATTTAGACATTTTGTCTTTTTCGGCTTTGACAAGGTTATCGTCATGCGGAATGGTGACGTCAACAAGTATAGCCCGGCGCGCCAATCGATCTATTATCACAATGTCAGGCTTATTGGCTAGAATAGTCCTGTCTGTGATAATAGATCGATCCCAATACAGCGTTGCATGACCATTTTCGAGAACTGGTTGGGGCACATACTGGTAATATGGCACTTCAGGAGTCACAAGTCCATATCGAAGGGCAATTTGCTGGTGTATGATCTTGGTTACTAGGTTATGTCTATGCAAATACTCGCCGTTAGCAAGATACGAACAACCGGAAATAACATGCCTGATAGACTCACCAGGACGGTGGCATGCCCGACAGATGTCGACCGTACCGTCCTTCAGGATGTATTTCCTATAGTTGTTCGTCTTAATAACTTCGTCCATAATTGCAAAGACAAAACCCTCGGTTTCCCCAAAGAGGTTACCGAAGCGCAGCCAAGACACAGACGCTAGTCGGTCCACATCAGGCCCATGAAGGGCTCGATAGAACCGACCGTGCAGCTCTTTGCTCTTCCATATGTCCTCGCGATCCTTAATGCCTACCACCAGAGGTTTCCGCCAGTTCTCAATCGCCAAAGAGAGCGGGGTAAATCCTTTATCTACCATAACTACAACCCTATGCATATCCACATCACTGTGAAGGAAATAATCCCTGAGATTGCACACCTCGCGATTATGCAAGTCCTTAGCATTAAGAATACCTCGGCCCCCACATCTCCGCGGGATGTACAATCTCATCACTGATGATCGTGGATGATGCATACGATGTGCAGTTAGGAGAGTTCGGACTTTACGATCCAGGGCGTCCAATTCAGTCTGAGTCCATTTGAGTATGCCAAAAGAGTATATGAGTACAGGCATAACCCAACCGTTAAAAGCGCGAATCTTGTTTCCACCGGACAAAAAACTGTTAAGTACTTTTGTCAGGCGGCTAAAAAAAACGCTCTTTCAACGATCGTTTTACATCTGTACCCATGATACCTAGAGCCTCAGGCATACCCAAATATTTGTAGGTTTCCGTCACAGAGAGGGATCTGAGCCTTACAGTCTCTGAGACTAGTATGTCATCAGAGACCGCAACCTCCCCTCGCTTCACATGGATAACCGCACATTTATCTACACCAAAATCCATATTGATTGAATTGCTAAATCTTTCCGTTATTTTTAACAACTCAATCAATTCGGTTTGTTTCGATGCAAATAACTTGAGGTCATCCATATAGAGCAAGTGAGATATAGGTTCAGAGCCTCTCCGTAGACGGTAGCCTAACCCTGAATCCAACAACAGAGTGCTGAGGGGATTCAGGGCCATGCAAAACCATAGTGGACTCAGACTGTCGCCCTGAAATATACCCCGCTTGATTCTAATCGGTTCGTCACAATCAGGAGGAACCGTACCACCTGGATATCTTAGGACAGTGGTCCACTGCCCCATACAAGACCCAAGGAAGTTGCATAAATTTGTATTAATTTTATACAAATTTAACACCCTCATGAGCCATGTATGAGGCACCGAATCATAGGCCTTTTTATAATCTATCCAGGCAGCCGATAAATTCCGTCGGTTGTGACGAGCCTGTTGGCAAATGGTCATGTTAATGAGAAGGAGCTCCTTAGTACCACGGGACCCATTCATGCAACCTGTTTGGCCGGAAAAAAGAATTTGGTTAGAATTTATATGGTCTGTAATTTTAGATCTAATTATGGAGGTCAAAACTTTATAAATAGTGGGAAGGCATGTGATGGGTCTATAATTTTTTGGTTCCGTGGTACAACCGGACTTAAAGAGAAGGTGAGTAACACCTGTTGTCATAAATGCTGGAAGGGATCCCCGCTCAAGCGCATCCTGGAATTGCACTGCCAATCGAGCATGCGAACTTGGAAACCATTTTAACCAGAAGTTGTGCAGACCGTCCGGACCCGGTGACTTCCAGTTTTGCGTCTGTCTAATTGCAGTTAGCACATCTTCTGGATTGATTAAAATGGTTTCCATAGCCGGTATTGCCTCGCAAGCTCGATCTACAACACTAAACCAGGAGGCTTCAGTGTGAGAGACAGGCGACGACCAGATATTCGTCCAGTATTCACGCATTTCGTGAGCACTGGGAAGCCGCCCATCCACCACACCTTGTGGAGGATTCTCCCAACATCTATAAACCCTCTTTTGGTCAGTTTGGAACTTGCGATTTTGTTGGAAACGATCCCATCGCCTCCTGTAGCGACGAATGCGGTTCGCCCACGCATAGACTTTTTGTTTGAAGAAGTCTATGCATTCTGTGACGCAAAGCCTATAATTTCGAGGACTTGTGTTGGTCCCCGAAAAAGCCTGCGTCACAAAACGCATAATCTTCGGCCTGCTGTTTCCTTCTTTAAAAGAAATTAGCTTGCCGATGAGAGTTCGGGCCCTGTTGATACGATCCTCTATCCTCCGCTGCCAGGCAGGCACAGTCACAACACCTCGAGTAGCTCTATATTCTTTTGGGAATTGAACATTAGCCACTCGACATGCTGCGACGGCCGCGCAGTAAAGGATCGAGTGCGTATCAACAAGATCCCGACTGGACTCCAAGTATGTAGGTAACATGGAGTCCAAAGCTCCCATCAGCGCCAAATTTCTTCTATGCGTTGGCAAACGTGGCAGACGCGGTCTACAAGACGCCGATAAAGACGCAAACTCCAAAATCGCACACTCCAAAGCTCCTCTCAGTTGCTGTTTATCTTGGGGACTTACGTTGTCATCCAAATTGTCCGTCAGCTCGAAATCAGCAACAGGTGTTGGTGTTGGGCCTGCCGCTTGATCTCCACTGACGGGCGATACATGGTCTTCCTGGACAAAACATAAGTCTGTGCGCAACCGCTCAAGTGTGTCATCATCCAACAACTTACGCCGCTGAATAAATCGCACTTGATCCGACAGTCGTTGGGATGATACATCAACCGTTGGTTCCAAAGCCTGAAACAGAGACAGCATTTTAACACGATAGGCAGTGAGGTTAATTCCTCCATTTGTTGCCCCAAAGTAGGCCCGCATGACATTCTCATTGATTTCACGTGTCCATCTCATGCGGCGCACTACTCCACCGGTAGCGGGGACCGTAGGCGGGACACTCGGCCCCACAGGTCCCAAGCCCACCGCTGGAGGGGGTCGTCCTCTTCGCTGCGCAGGTCTTGGTGGCGGCGGGGACGACTGCAGCTCGCCGTGTTGGCTCGACGCGTCGTTGTCCGGTGTCACTTCGAATACGTCCGAAGCCGACGCCCACGACGCGGAGCTCGACGAGCTGGGAGATGTTAAATGTGCGTTCCGTTTCTTCCTGGCTTTATTATGGAACATCCTTTTGGTCTTTTATTAACATGTTTTGTAAAATAATTTGACATTGTCACACACTGTCATTCTATTATTTTTTATTATGCTGTTTATTTACACTATTTCTTCTATAAAACATTATGTGATTGTAGAAAAGAATAATTTTGGTTACTATTTAGATATAAATTGTGAATATTCTGTATATATTTGATATTAAACATAAAATATATATATTTTTCAAAAGGATGATCTTTAGGTGTTGCCAGAGTTATTTATTATTATTATTATTATTATTAATTACAAAGCAATGCTTGGGATTCTAATGATGATGATGATCTTTAGGTGTTGCCAGAGTTAATTATTATTATTATTATTATTATTAATTACAAAGCAATGCTTGGGATTCTAATGCGCTCGTCATCCTAAGACATGGGATGTTAAGTCTCAATATGTCACGTAGTTACTCTGCCTACAATGCCCTTCAAACAGTGCATTTACACTACTTTTTGTGGGGAGTAATAGTCATTACGGTGGTACCTACCCAGCCGGCGTCTCATATATGTGAGATCTACCTAGTCATCCTTTCAAAGAGTTTGATTTCAGTTTGTTAATTAACAAATGTACGCCGTGTACCTGCGCATCAGCTTTCTTAATAATTAGTGCGCTCCACTTAATTAACAAACTCGGTCTACATTTCCATTGAAAAATATTAAATTACTCTATATTATGTTGCATAATACTTCCAGTGAAAGCGCTCAATATTTCTGTGTACTGTGTTTCTGTTTCTCTCATTAATATCAACTTAGTCAACAAAAGTTGCTGGTCGTGTTAGGTATTCCGTGAAAAATATTAGTAGGGTTTATTATTCAAAGCGCGTTTGTTACAGTGATTCTGCGTAACGTTTCTACTGAGAAACACTTCTGATCTTGCATCACTAGCAGTTAATAATTGCAACTTTAATTTACTAAAAACTTTTGTGACTTTTTATTAATATACTTGAATTGTACAAAGTATTTCAAATATATAACTCTGTTGAATAATTTCAATTTCTATAAATATACGAGTATATTTTTGCTTAATTGCTTTCTAGATTTAAAGCCTAATTAATTTGTTGAGTTATTTTAATAACATATACGAGTATTCAACTGTTCTGTGAAGTATACAGAAAGTCTCCTAATTTATAATAAATCTATGGTTGGTAAATAGTGTTAAATTATCTTTTTGTAATTACAATATAAAAGTTGCCTTTTTGCCTTACGAATATTAAGTTTAACGGTATTTTTCTATAATTAATAATTTTGGACTGCTAGGCAACTTAATAAGCCCAACTCTATAAAAAAATTAACAAATTTCTATTCCATTGACTTGCTTTAGAAGTATGGGTTAGGAGTTGGTTACGAGGGCGGGACTCTGAAAGGCAAGCTCCTGGTTTGATTGTGTTGTTTATACCTGCTTCATACAATTCTGTACCACTGTTTTGTAATCTGTGAAACGTAGTGGAATGTACAATGATAAATGTAATTAATTATTTTTCTTAGTTTGTAAGTTAGATTGTACATTTGTTTGTTTTCCAAATAAATAAAATAAAAATAAAATCTAGATCGGAAAAACAGCTAAGAAAACTTACAGGCATGGCTTTCTTGCACTGGAGACGCTGGGTGTGGCACACTACGTTATTTGGATAAATCATCCATACTGTTTAGGAGGTAAAAATACGAGGGTTTTTTAAGTACGAAACCTTTATTTGTCAATAATGCCACCGTTTCACACATAGCAATATTTAGTTCATACTTAACACGTAAATAATGTCGTGGTTATTGCCGTAACTTATATTTTTAAGACAATATTAGCACACATTTTATTTATTTGTATGAACGGCGAGACGTGCATGCCATTTGCCTAATGATAAGTTATATGGCCGCTCATGGACAGTAGCAAACAACAAGATCAGTTACAAAGCAATGCTTGGCATTCCACTGCGCTCGCCATCCTAAGACATAAGATGTTAATTCTCAATACATCCAGTAGTACTCTGGCTACAATGTCATTCTAACCGAAACAACAGTATTTACACTACTGTTTGGTGGGAGAAAAAGACTTGATGATACCTACCCGGGCGGCCTCTCACATATAAGAGACCTACTACTAGTAACACATTTATTGGAATAATCTTTTAGATAATAAAGTAAAAGAGAAATACATTTACCTTAGAAATTTGCTGCTTTCAACTTTGACATTTGTATCTGTATTGATAAGACGCAAATTGTATGTATTTTTCTTATTTGGGGTAAGAAGTAATCATTAAGAAGCGACATGGAAACAATATGTGTTCGAATACAAGATACTTTTTTTATTATTAGCAAACTCACTAGTCTTGCATTTGATTCATACTGAGCGACAGAATCCCGCATGGTATAATGTCGATACTGCACTCATTCACAAGAAATTAAATACACCCAATAGTGACATTTATAATCCTGATTTCACAGTAAGATCGAGTCTTGTGTCGTGGGTATCAAAAACTATAAGAGTCTTTGCGGTCCTATAAACACCCAGACCCGAAACAAATACCCGTAGATCAAATAAATATTTGTCTCAGTGTGGGAATTCACCCGTGGTCCCTCGTTTCAAAGCCGGTGTGTTACCACGCCACCGACGCTGTCAAAATGTTATAATAATTGATAAAATAATCACTTTACAAATGGATTCACTCTCATTTTTCAGTTTCTCAGTTACAAAATTAGCTTTCGTTTGTGAGAAGCTTCGGAAAATCAATGAATAGTGAACAAATTTTATAGCTAAAATTCCGAAAGCGGTGTAAGTGTCGAATGCGGTTCATTTGATGATCGATTGGCGTCGAGGCTAAGTAGTTGTCGTTTAACAAAGGTTGTCGTTTAAAAGGTAAAGGTTGGAAGTTTTATTATCAATGTATTTAGATAAAGAAAGTTATGATTATAAATGAACCCGCGGCTGGTCGTTTCACAACCGGCTTCTAACCACCTGCGCCACTGCGGCGGTTCTTAAATAAATTGATACATTTTTGTCCTACAATATTAATAACGAGGGGTAACATTTTAATTATTTCAATGTCCTAGTCTTGTGCAAAAAAAAACTTGAGAGGTGTCAAGGTACACCCGGACGGAACGAAGTTCCTTTCGATTAAGTAGTGAAGGAATTGTAATAAAATTTTATTTCTTTTAAGGTATAATAATATTTTTTTGTATTATTTAATAATATTATTAACAAATATAACGTAATATAAACCTAATCAGTAGGCTCAATTTTAATAATAATTGGCAAAGATACAAAGTAAAATGAAGAGTTGATGATTGACAGCAGGGTAACGAACTAAAATTGTAAAATAACGATTATCAAATGTTTAAAGTGTCGTTACAACTTTTGGTCTTAATTTTTTCCGTCTAGCTCCCTTTCGCAACGCGCGAAAAGGAACTTCGTTCTAATATTTAAAAAAAATCAGAAAACTATGTAAGTTTTTTAAGTTCAATACAGAATACAAATACTTTTTTGTAACCTCGAACAATACCTACCCTCATCCGAATTATCGGCGTGACTAACAGGTCAGAACAAAAGATTTATTTGAACTGACGGTTGTTATTGTTTAAAATTATATTTTTGCGTCTGAATAATTGTAGTTTAGTTCGATGGCACGCACCGACGTAAGTGTCATATCTAAGTCGGTGGTACGATTTTTGCATTTTTAAAATTAATCTAAAATCACACTCTTATTGCGTTCGTTTTGTCATATCGTTTCGATACGTTAAGACAGTCTTACGCCCGAGTACTCACTATATTTAGGCTCAGTGCATCACATTGACGATTTAATGTCAAAGTCATTTTATACACATTTAATACGTCTCGTCGCGCCGGTCGGCGTAGACGTCCTCAAAGTTACCGTCAAAGTTACTTGATACAACTGACGCTTAGAAGAGGCATATGTTAGCTCGTTTGACCTCGCTTGCCCGGCGTGTGCAGGTATCGGCAAATATTCTCAGGTTAATTCAATGATTTTTTTTTTTATTGCTTTGAATGGCGAGACGAGCATGCCGTTCGCCTGATGGTAAGCGATGCGACCGCTCATGAACTCATGAGTTGTCTATCGTAGTACGAACGAGGTCCATGTCAATATCGGCGGCTGCCTTAATCAAGGATGTCTTGAGTGACTTCAAATTGGGATGAGGCTTTGAGCACGCCTTTTCCTCCAAGTATTGCCATATCTTGTAATCTACCGGATTCAAATCTGGACTGGAGGAGGGCCAGTCTTCGTGCCGGATGAAGTCGAATTCACGCGCCGCCAGCCAGTCTTGTGTGCTCTTCACTCTATGAGCTGGCGCCGAATCTTGTATACCCAGTGCCTGTTATTGAACATGGTATGCGAAACAGGTTCCACAAGGTTCGTCAGGACTGTATTTTGATACACAACTGCATTCGTTTTTACACCTTTCTCACAAAAATGTATCTCTGTTAAGCCCCAATGAGAAACTCCCAACCATACCATGAGCGAGGATGGAAAATGACCTCTTTGGACACGCGGAATACAGTTGCTCGCTTCTTCACTACTGTGTGCATACACCTTATCATTTTGTTTATTGTAGCTCTCTTCTACGGTAAAAAATTTTTCATCTGAAAAAAGAATTTCCCGATACTTTTTTCCCGCGTACCGCTTCAACAAAGCGCGGAGTCTCTTCAGTCTCAGGTCCATTAGACGAGCATTCAAACGATGTCCTGTTTTTCTTCGATATGCCCGAAGCCCTAAGTCTTCATTTAACACCCTTTTCACCGTGGTTCTGCTTAACCCCATCTGAAGGGCCAACAGTTTCTGCTTACGTTTGGGATTTCTTTGAATTCGCGCCTTCACAGCTTTTATCACTGCTGGAGTCCTAACAGACCGAGGGCGACCACTTCTTGACCTGTCATCTACACTAGAGTCTTCATTGTATCGTTTGATGGTACGATAAAGGAATCTTTTGGTTATATTCAAATTTTTCAGTATGTCAAAAATTTGAATTGGCGCCTAACCGCAACGATGCAACGCAATAACTGCAACACGGTCTTCTTTAAGCGTCCACTCCATATTTTAAAATGAGTAAAATTCTAAAAAGTATACATTTTTATTTTCATGAACAATTTAAATTCGAATTCAATAAACTTTTTTGTGGCCAGCATTCTAAAAGAAAAGTTTTTACTGTGTGGCAATACTTATGACCTGACTGTGTATATTAGGCTAGCTCTTCGGCCTGGCTACGCCCGTGTACATTTTAAAATAGCAGCTGAAATGTTCAATTCCGACTATGAATTATTCAGAATATCAACCAATAAAATAAAAACCAAAGAAATTTCCTTGTATTTGCTAGTTTACTGCTGCTTCCTTCCTATAGGTCATTGTGATATAGAAAGCCTAAAGCATTTCTCCAGCCAGCAAAAAAATATTTTTTCAATTCGTACCAGTAGTTCCTGAGTTTAGAGGTAACAAACAAATAAACAAACTCTTCAGCTTTATATTTAAGGTATAGATTACAACTATGCTACCCATGAGCGATGTCATACTCTTTTGTTTTTCAGTTATAGTAACTATCAAATTGTATTTGGATCACTTGCGTGGTGTGCCGCAGAGGCATGGCGCGACATTTATTATTCATTCGACTAACGCAACTCACCGCCCAATTTCCGCTCTGGATGCAGGTTTTTTTGTCGGCGCGTAGGATTAATTGACAGGAGACTACAACTGTCATAAGTGACAGTGGTAGAAATGTATATTTGTTTAATTAACATTATAAGTCGATAAACCACTTTTTCTGTCTGTATTTATCGTAAAGATATTCTATATATTCTATTATTTTACAGAAATTACAATTTTGCTCACCTTGCTGACCTAGTGTGGGTTTTAGAAATTGTAGTGCAAAATTCTGAGTTGTATTTTTTATCGTTAAGTCCGCCAACCCGTACTAGGCTAGTGAACTATATAGCCTTACCACTCTCAATCGTACTCTTGGTTGTAGAAGAGGCCCGTGCCCTGCAGTGGGACGTATATGAGCTCATACAATATAATACCGGGTATATCAAGACTGCTACCGAAAACGAAGCCAGGTGGTAGTTTAAGCAACTTCAGCCACAATACAACAGAAAATGTTGCAAAAAAAAGCGACAATTTTTTTGTTATTTTTTTCCTAAAGTCATATTTGGGTGGTAAATACATTTTTTCCTAAAATAATAGTGTACACAGTCAGGTCATAAGTATTGTCACACAGTAAAAACTTTTCTTTTAGAATGCTGGCCACAAAAAAACTTTATTGAATTCGAATTTCGAATTGTTCATGAAAATAAAAATGTATACTTTTTAGAATTTAATCATTTTTAAATATGGAGTGGGCCACAGTGGTTTAACTTAGAACAAACGACGACGAATTATAATCATAGTTTTGACTAACTTAACACCAGAGGGCGAAAAAATCGTGGGTTTTACGGGTTTCTGGTTTTTACGTAGATTATATTTTACGCGGATATTATTGGCCCTAAATTACTTCTAACTGCATTTATTACCTTATTTGCTGACGAGTATATTTTAAAACAATTATTAAATTTATTAAAATGCATACACAGAATAATTTGTTTCAAATAGACGAATTTTAAATCGATTCCGTTAGATCTAATTCAGGTCAAAACCTCCCTAAATCTTTCCTTTTCGCATATAAACGTAATGATAGTCAGTATAGACATATTACTGGATTGTTTTTCTTACTTAACGCCAGAGGGCGCCTTGAATTGATTGAGTGACGTCTCTATCTTTGTATGTAAAATGTACTCTGTGGAGTGGACGCTTAAAGAAGACCGTGTTGCAGTTATTGCGTTGCATCGTTGCGGTTACGCGCCAATTCAAATTTTTGACATACTGAAAAATTTGAATATAACCAAAAGATTCCTTTATCGTACCATCAAACGATACAATGAAGACTCTAGTGTAGATGACAGGTCAAGAAGTGGTCGCCCTCGGTCTGTTAGGACTCCAGCAGTGATAAAAGCTGTGAAGGCGCGAATTCAAAGAAATCCCAAACGTAAGCAGAAACTGTTGGCCCTTCAGATGGGGTTAAGCAGAACCACGGTGAAAAGGGTGTTAAATGAAGACTTAGGGCTTCGGGCATATCGAAGAAAAACAGGACATCGTTTGAATGCTCGTCTAATGGACCTGAGACTGAAGAGACTCCGCGCTTTGTTGAAGCGGTACGCGGGAAAAAAGTATCGGGAAATTCTTTTTTCAGATGAAAAATTTTTTACCGTAGAAGAGAGCTACAATAAACAAAATGATAAGGTGTATGCACACAGTAGTGAAGAAGCGAGCAACTGTATTCCGCGTGTCCAAAGAGGTCATTTTCCATCCTCGCTCATGGTATGGTTGGGAGTTTCTCATTGGGGCTTAACAGAGATACATTTTTGTGAGAAAGGTGTAAAAACGAATGCAGTTGTGTATCAAAATACAGTCCTGACGAACCTTGTGGAACCTTTTTCGCATACCATGTTCAATAACAGGCACTGGGTATACAAGATTCGGCGCCAGCTCATAGAGTGAAGAGCACACAAGACTGGCTGGCGGCGCGTGAATTCGACTTCATCCGGCACGAAGACTGGCCCTCCTCCAGTCCAGATTTGAATCCGGTAGATTACAAGATATGGCAATACTTGGAGGAAAAGGCGTGCTCAAAGCCTCATCCCAATTTGGAGTCACTCAAGACATCCTTGATTAAGCTAGCCGCCGATATTGACATGGACCTCGTTCGTGCTGCGATAGACAACTGGCCGCGCAGATTGAAGGCCTGTATTCAAAATCACGGAGGTCATTTTGAATAAACTTTAGTGTCATAAGAATCTATGTTTTGTTAAGTTCATTGTGGTATATAAATGGTTACATAATGAATAAACTTGTTTCAAATATTTTATATTAAACATGTGACAGAATTTATGACCTGACTAGGTATATCCTTTTATTTATAAATACTCTAAGATATAAAAGAGTTTAAATTATTATTTTAGCAAAAACTATGGATTTACCATCCAAAAATAATGATATTTAAAAAAACATTACAAATAATTGTCGTGTTTCTTTGCGAAATTTTTAGTTGCATTATGTTTGTAATCAATTAAATTACCACCCGGCTTCTTTTTCGGTAGCAGTCTTGATATACCCAGTATATGTTATATGTATAAACTGAATACTAAATCTAAAAAAAATATTAAATTACTTCATAGGACATAAAAAAATATATAATAAAAATAAGTTTATTAAAAACATGCAATAAGACATTCAATTGAGACCAAAAGCCGTATTTAACTACTGAAGCTGCCCATTATATGCTCATATTGGCGTTAGTGACTTTCTTTTATACTATAAAGTAAAATGTATTAAAAACGAAACGAATAATTCCAAAGAGTATTAACAAAAAGCATAATTACAACTTCCACGCACTGCGCTGCAGTATCTTTGTCTGACTGCGTCCGAGTTTAATTAATTATTCGGTACCTGTAATCTCTCTTTACGTTCATTCCATTAATAACCATTGGTCCAATCCATTTTTAAATAGTTATTTTTTAACTTCAATCTTTGCTAATCAAAATATTGATTATAACATCAATACTACTTATCACGTCAACACTGTTGCGTGGATATCAATAAAAAAAAATATGTTTAGTCTCTCACGGTCTATAACGAAAAAGTAAGAATATGGGCTTATCTAGATATTATTTATTTTAACTGAGTCCTCAAAGTGACTGCTTTTCACTTAATTATAAGTGCAATGCCATCCGGATGGGTCATGATATATTTATATAATGCCTATAAAATATTCTAGAAAATAAATAGGGTTTGGAAATAAATAGGTCCCCATTGTTATGAAAATTCTTGGACCTATAATCATCAGTAGACTTTGTATGGCTGAAGATGGTCGACTTGTTGTTATAGCATTGGATAATACTTAAAGTTATGATAATTTGTAGTAGCACATTTGCGTCACAAACTTGATTCTGCTGATAATGATTAGTAGTAGTAATTAATCGTGGTTTCACAAGCATGATGCTGTTGATATTGATGATTAGTAGTATTAAATAAGCCTCGTATAAAGAGTGGTGTTTTGTCGCAGCGAGGGCCGCGATGCCGCGGTGCTACATGGTGAAGAAAGGCATCCAGCGGCACGAAGGCCCGCCGCCCTGTAGCCCTACCGAGGCCACCGTCGCGCCGCCCTGCTACAGCCCGGCCGAGCATGCGGCACACACAGGTATATACTTGTATACTAACTTCTGCAATCATACATAAACTCACGCCTTTTTCCCAAGAAGGGGTAGGCAGCGGTGTCAGGACACCCACATTTCGCCTTGTATGTTCCGCCCCATGATGTGATAGTAGGCGAGCCTATCGCTATATCGGGCACAAATTCCTAACTCTGGGCTGATAATAAATAGAAAAATCCAATATCACTTTGCCCAACAAGCACAACTACGCCACCGATGCTGTCAGTTTATTGCAATCCATGGTACACAACTCCTTAGAACCAATTTAGGAACCTTATCCTCATCACCTAAATTTAATTGTTATTGTCATCTCCAAAAGACAAATTAACACACTTAAATATCCATAGAATATATCATAAACTAAAAGTTTTTCTGTACATCCACAATCATCATCCGTCATACGTATTTGTTTTACATAACGAAGTTATTAATCTTACGTTAAAAATTAGGCTTACAATTATAAAAAATAGTTGAGCGGGTTTAAACTTTATGAATAAAAATATAGTAGTAATTTTATCATCAAAGACTTGACTTTAGCTTACTACTCTTCGTTATAATTGGCATTAGCATTTTTAAAATCTTGATGGCAATAAGCCTTTTAAAAAGTTCATAGGAAACAGAATCTACTTTACTATGTGCAAGCACTTCCTACATATTAATATAATTGCAGTCCGTAGGACAAAATTCTTAAAAAAGGATGTAAGGAACCATGTCGTCCTTACCTAAGTAAATTAATCCAGCGGTGATTTATAGTTCTAACCCCATAGTAAAGATATTGCCTTGGGAATCAAACTACGACGTTTTGGCATCAATAATTCCTGATATCCATTATTTAAGACCTGTATTTTAATATGACACCAGGACAGAGTGTTACTAAAATAATTACATATTTTTGTACCTTGTATTTGCTATTAATGTTATTTGTAGTTGCTATCCGCTCTATACAATCAGTGCAAGATTTGGTTATCTGTGTTGCAAAACGTGTAACCCTTGTTATTTTGATAAAATTAATTATTAATTCTGACCAAAACTTTTTGAAAGTGAGTAGGTCTGCTTAAGCACTGGGTAGGAGACTTGAAATTTAATAAAATTCGTTTATAGGCTTAGGCATACAGAAATTTTAAAATAGCACCCAAAAGTCCATACTAGCACGTTACTTACGATAACATGGAGGTGCAACAAGTACAGAGACTCAGTATAATGGAGCCAAATATCTCAAATCGTGTCGTGGAGACGTTTATGAATAGAAAATTCACACAAAGGATCGTTCGAGTTGGCATTGTACTTTATGCATCAACCTACATTTGATTACGTCCTTAGCGTCACCGAAGGAAGGGTTATTATCATTGGTGGAAAGTCTCCCATATGTGAAAGGCCTGTGTAGGTACCACCGCTATATTTATTTCTCCCGACAAACAGAATTGTAAATGCATTGTTGTGTTTCGTATTGAAGGACATTGTAGCCAGAGTAACTACTGACTGATTGACTTAATATCTTGCGTCTCAGGATGGCGAGCGCAGTAGAAAACCAAGCATTACTTTGTAATCCAAAGTGTTGTTTGGTTTTGCTACTGTTCATGGGCAGTCGTATCGCTTGCCATTAGGCGAACGGCATGTTCATTTTGCCATTCATAGCGATAAACAAAATGTATGAAAATATGGCCAATGTCAGGAATCTCTCGCCCCCTATCACGTCGTGGGACGGAACATACATGATGAAATGTGGGTGTCCTAGCACCTCTGCCTACTCTTTCTGGGGAAAACATGTGAGTTGATGTGTGTATGTATGTATGTGTTTTAATTGAGATAGTTCAGATAGTCTCTAACATTGCGCTTTTGTACGCCTAGTTTACACCTGACTGTGTAAATTCATGCTTATTCGTGCTTGAGCGGCAAGTATTCGTAGCAATATTTGAAATATTTCACGCCGCATGGAAGCATTTGCATCGTTGCTGGTGTTGAATGCGTATGTAGTTTATCCCGTCCGGTTTTGGATGCCTCTCGCGATTTTCGATCCCGCGTTAAAATTAGGGACTATAATTATGTATTCTTAGATGATATGTGATAATATGATTAATTTGTGTGCAATTTCCAAACAATAATATAGATTTATAAAAACCTATTTAAAAGTTTTGTATTAAAGGATAAGCATGATAAAATATAATCATAATCATAAGCATGATAAAATAATCAATAAATTAGGTCAATTTGTTAACCAATTACCTAGTTATATGCGAGAAAAACGTAGTCGTAAGATTTCTTGATAGTTTAGTATATTGGAAAAGGTGATATTTTTAATGATTTACTTACCTTCTTGTAATTGCTGTTAATATTAATCCTCATTGAGTGAAATAAGCGATAGTCGAAAATGATCATAATATTCAAATGCTTGTAATCTGACATCTAACAGCATTCAATATATTTATACTTGAGCGTCTAATGTTATTACTTTACGTGTATTCCGTCTGTATTGAGGATCCCTCTTTCTTTGCGATAAAATTGAACTTATTCCTTTTGATCGCAATAAACTGTTGCTTTCTGCAAAAGTTTTATAACGTAACCCGACTATTGTATTGGAGGGAATTCGGTTTTTTACGTGGAAAACTACCACGTTTATACTTGTATACTTGACTTATATACCTCCAAGTATATAGATGTTATGCAATATACATAGTATATAAAGTTTGCAGAGGAGGTAATGCTTCATAAATAGTTTAAAGTGACTTTGTTAAATCAAAATATTAAAAGTAATAAAAATACTTTAGAGTTGTTTAGTTCGGTACTTAAAATACAAAGAAAATAATTAATGAATGTTTTAAAATTAAATTCTGCCTATAGAAAAAATCCAGAAGTGATATAATACATTTACATCTGATAGCCTTCCTAGCCTAGTTGGTTACTCCCTGATTGCGAAACGAAAGGCCGCGGGTTCGATCCTGTCGATCGCAGGGTCTGGGTGGATGTAAGACCGAAAAGTCTCTCGTAAGTTTATGATACCCATGACATAAGACTTAATTGATCTTAATCTGGGGTTAGGACTATGTATGTGAATTTATAATTTTTTATTTTTTTTTTTTATTGCAAAGTATGCCGAGACGAGCATGCCGGTCTCGTGATAGGTAACCGATACGACGTTTTATGAACAGTAGCAAAACCAAACACCTTGAATTACAAAGCAATGCTTGGCATTCCACTGCGCTAGCCATCCTGGGTCATAAGATGTTAAGTCACAATATGTCCAGTATTTACTCTGGACATATTAATATATTGTTAATGCTCTCTTATTGACATATGTAATACGTTATTAGCGCATGAAGTGCAGATGAAAGACCCAATGTAATTATTTAGGTAATTATGTTACACTAATATTACCTAAATAATGCCCATTAATCCTTCAAATTCTGACATTAGCCCGTGGATAAATAATGCACGGCGTTCTATTACGGCATGTCGCCTAAATTTCTGATTACACGTTAGGACCGTGAATGTGGCCATCCGTCCAAATCATTGGAAAATGATTTTATCAATATACCACCCGGCTCCGCTATTAATTAATAGAACGCTTTGAAGCGAAAATTCACGAATCATATTAGCCAGTTAGGGGCATAGTTAGCATCAATGAGCTGACAAAACAGTGCAATAAACGTTGCCAAATGATGCCATGAATGTGTAAGTTATTCATTTGATTATTTCGAATATGTTTTCTATAACTCTGTATCTATTTATGTGCTTTAATTGTGTAGTGGCTTATTGGTATGTCAGACGCGGCTGGCAACATATTCACATTAGTCGCGCGTTCAAACCCTAAAGCACGCCTCTGGCTTTTCGGAGTCATATGTGCAATCACCCCGCATATAACGATGAAGAAAAACATAGGGAAACCTACCACCAAAGCGATTGCAAAAAAATGATATGTAAAGTCTCTCAACCCGCACTGGGCCAGTACGGTGGACTATATGGCCTAACTCCTTTCAACCAAACTTTCGATTGTAGACCCTATTCCGTGCAGCGGGACGTATGTATACAGGGAGCGCAAATAAATGGCGCACTTGCTCAGTTGGGTACAAGGGCATAATATTAATATCGTAATAAAAAAATAATATTTGGAAAATACCTATCCGTTTTGAAGTGATGACCGTTTAAAGTTTTAAGTTTAATCACCACTTTTTCGCATAAAACCAGTTGGAATGGATGAAGAACAAGATTTAAACACATACGTATTTTTTCGTTTCGTCGTTAATTGAACGGTTAACGAAATATACCACGAAAATCATTTTTAACAGCATCAAAACTTTCTTAGACATCGCTTTAACCGTTGTTTACATACGGGTAATGTAAGGTCATGAACTCTTAGCTGTATAATTTATCCTTCTCTAACTTCAAAAAAGGATATTTTTTGTTTCATTTCAAATAAATCAATCAGTTAAACAGGGACGTACTTAGATTTAAGCGTCAATAAATTAACAACATAATAACTTTAGGTGCAGTTGCATCGTATATGGATTGACTATTTTGTTTGTCATTATTTTCCTTAGTGTCACAAATCCAAACTGAAAGACCCCAAGAAATCACACTGGTCATCGCTTAAATCATGTAAGATTGCGAATTTAATTATAATTAGAAAAGTTTTGGTAATACCTACATAACATTTAAATTTTCTAAATAATTAATATTCATTGAAAAAATAATCTGATACATACATACATAATCGTCACGCCTGTATCCCATAGGGGTAGGCAGAGACTATAGACCGCCACTTTGCTCGATCCTGACATACTACTTTCGCTTCATCCACTTTCATCAACGTCTTCATGCATTCTCGTCGGTTCAGGGTACTTTTAACCTGACCCTTGTTGAGGGTATCACCGATTTGGATGGTGTATGTTCGGTGAGGTCGACCCCTACCGACTCTTCCATCCACACTCGCATTATGGATTTGTTTCGTAATTCTCCTTTCATCCATCCTCTCTACATGACCAAACCATCGTAACATTCCTTTCTCAATTCTCGTCACTACATCCTCTTTCACTGCACAAGTTTCCATCACCACGCTATTTCGCACTCTGTCACACAAGCTTACACCACACATTCCCCTTAACGATCTCATCTCTACTGCCCTAATTTTACTTTCATGCTTCTTTTGCCATACCCAACTTTCACTACCATACATAAGCGTTGGAATTAACACTCCTCCATGGACAGCCAGTCGTGCCTTTTTGGAGACCTTCCGACTATTCATAAAGGAGTGTAGCGCACCATTCACTCGATTTCCATAAATAACACTTGATAATCTGATGACCTTGATTAATAAAAAATAAGATTTTTAAAATGATGGCCCAATTCGGCCCTATTAGTCAAAGGAAGCCGCCGGTCATAGTGTACTTCGTCGGATCCAACGCGGCTCGATTATTGTTCCTTTGAGGTTGCCGCCGCCCTTTGTGAGCGCGAGCCGAAAGGCGGCAATTTCTTTGTCGGTAACTTTTAGCATTTTGCAAAAGAAGACCGACATCTTGAGGTGTGTTCACACTACACACTTGATATAACTTAATTTCATTAAGTACCTATTCCGATATAAAAGTTACGTTAAAAAAAAACAGATCTTATTGGACTGATATGAATGGTCCTTACTTCAACCGATCCAGTAAGTTACAAATTGCCTATTTACTTTTGCTTATTATTGTATTTAACATTACTTTAATGTGTTTTGAAAATAATGTTACTTTAAAGTGATAAAATTTCTTCTAAATTCTTATACCTAGAGAAATGTCGTCTACCATTATAGCATAGAACTCGCATATGAGACTTCTGTGAAATAAAATTACTGAAATCAATAAACACTAACCACTAATTTACTGCACTGGAGACCCCGTGCCCTGCAGTGGCACGTATATGAGCTGATACAGTACTAATACTAATTGTTCACATGAATTATTATGAACTCAAATAGGAAAGCTTTGTATCTAATGCGAACAGGCCTTTATCTTTCAAAAATCAAAATAATAATTTATTTTTTATCAGTTGGATTCAGATTGCGATCGCGTGTGCATGTATTAGTCGTGTGCATATTATTTTAAATTCGTTTTCAGTTATTTTGAGTAAATTTTATTAATTTCATTATGCAATGCTATGTAATGTTCAAATTACCCAATTTGATAGCTTTTGATGTAACTTGTGTTATGTGAAATGTAAAAGAAAAAGTGATTTGTGCTACCAAACTGTGACAGTGTTTTCGTGCGGGTTTTGGCGGATCCTGCGCTTCCATCTTTGCCTATCAAGGTCATTACGGTTTACATTACAAGGTCAGTTAACTATTTTAGTGGTCATTAATGATAACTAACCAGCCCATATGGGTTACCGACGGCCTCCGTGGCGCAGTTGGTAAGAACTGCCTGTGAAATGAGAGACCGCGGGTTCGGTTTCTGCCCCGAGACAAATAATTTCCATGAACCATAATTATTTTTCTAATACCCGCGACACAAGATTTGTATCTAAGTGTGGGGTTAGTACCCATGTATGTGACTGCTGACAGTATTAATTTAATATATTTTTTATGTACCCTGAGCGTTATGCAAACAATCGTACGACTTATAAGTAAATAATGAGCTCTGCTTATTTATTGTTGAGTGTCTACCGTTCAGTTGTAAGGTTCAATCACTTTAGCGTAATGTGTTAAGGGTTAGCATATGTAACGTTAGTTTTTTTTCCCGGCATCTTTCTTAATATTCGCTAGCGCCATGCAAATCCGTCTTAATTAAGATGCTTTCACCATATACTATAATGTATATTGGCAGGTGTGCCGTTTTCTTGTCCACCCTGTATAGACTGATACGGATACAGATTTGAGTGGTTAATACTACTTTGAGATGATGTAGGCAGCTTTGAGTAGATTCCTTGGAAAATTCTCGGAAGGAGCTTACGTTCAACAGCGCAAAGGTCCTGAAAATTATTGTGTTATTGTGACTTTCATGTTCTGCAAGTAAAAATATTGATTTTTACTTGCACAAGTATTGACTTGTGTATTAATGATTGTGCATAATTCGTGATCACAGAACAATATACTGTCACAAATAACAAAGTAAAATGAATTAAAATTTAACATTACCACAAATTTATTCAGACGCAGCATACACTGTTACGCATCGGAAAATGTCATATCATTGCACAACAAAAGGAAATAATGTATTGATTGAGCCCGAACATTACCTCCTGGTAACTCGTATTAATTACCAGCGGCGATTCCGATGGAAATTCCCAACGGTTTTAAATATAATCATGCAGCGCTCCGCTTTTGTCTCATTCCTTTTATGCCGGAGATGCGTTTAAGCCTTTTTTTAGTTAACATCGTCTGGAATAGAACCTTTTTGTTCGCGACCTTGACATAATCTGTGTACAATATTATTGTAAAAAGTGTTAGAAATCATGAATCAAACGCTTCCGGCGCTTGATTCTTGAAATGACTATATTTGTCATATTTATTTTTAAAATCCAAACACAATACAAATAAATGAGTGAGTTATAAGTTAACTTTTTGGCGCGAAGTGAGTCTCAGCATGGCGGGAGTTTTTACATTAAGGTTTTTAAAATTGAGGCTGTATGCAAAGGTGTTCCAGTCTTACAGCCTTATGCAAACACGCCCAATAAATAGTACGATATTCATTAATAATTATAAATACTATTTAGACAGTAAATTAGCCGAGTACTGTAGGCTTCAATGAGTAAGAGCTTTGTAAAGTGTTCCATACTGTCGGCACACATACATATTAACTGGAGATACAACTTGGAATACAATAGACAATCTCAATAGCGATTTTGCATTCAGTTTAGTACTTAAAGCCTCTAAGCCAGGTGCGATGTCTAAGCCGGGCGTAAATCTATTAAGGTTGGGTATGCTTCAATTACCGTCGACGCCATTTGTTTATCTTTAGCATGCTTAAGGGGCGTCTAAAGTTTTACTTATAAATTGAAAATCAGCGCTCTATAGATGCCTATGTTGTATTGCAGTATTGATAGGAAAGAAACGACGAGAAATTGGGTTAAGAGATTCTTTAGTTTAGGCTTTTATAGTTTATAGTTACTTTGTGTGATTTTTTGTAACTTATTTTAATTCTTTTTGTAAAATAATATTGTCTGTATCAGCCCTTATATGTCCCACTGCAGGGAAAGTACCTGGAAAAAAATAAAAAAATATAAAAGAAAAAAATCACCTCACTTTATTTTTATTTCCAACCACAATAGATTGGGAAGTAAAATTTATATATTTAAAGAGTTTACTATTGTGACTACAGTGGAAATGAATCATTTTATTGTACATCACAGATAATAAGATGTCTAATTATTTTTAAGTTCATTGTTTTCAAATGTATTCTGCCGATTTATGTCAGTGTCATTCCCTTCCATGACTGCAGTATCCACTCCTACAAGCCATACTCTCCTTTCCCATTATATCCTATACTCACAAACCTATTTCCTTTCCCCCGCTGATGATGGGCAGCAGCGTCATCAGCGCGAGTCCCCTCCTGCGCTCGCCAACCCGCCTGCCAAGCGTGGCGAGTATTGGCAATTACCCCTCAATGGCGACACAATGATTGACCAGGCCCCTAGTCCCCGGCAGCCCCACTATTCCTGGCAATGGTAGCAGCCATGGTTACGGTGGGGCAGGGGGTGCTAAGAATCCCCGGGTTGGCCCCGGCTACCACCCCCGACGACGACTGGCCCATACCATAGCATTTTTATAAATCGCTATGGTATGCAGGTTTCCTCACGATGTTTTCCTTCACCGTCTCTGTGATCAACAGGGTGAAAACCGGTAGTGATCACCGAATGGTTAGGGGCACATTGAATATCAACGTCCAATTAGAAAGGCGTCGCTTGATGAAGTCTACGCTCCGACCTACTCGCGCTCATATCCAAAACCCCGAGAGCTTTCAACTCGAGTTGACAAATCGCTTTGATTGTCTAAAAGAAAACCTTGCAGTGGACGAGTTAAACAACGGTTTGGTAGAAGCTGTCCATACGGTGGGATCTAAGTATTTTAGATCTCGCCTGTAGAGATAGACCACAAAAACTCTCGATCCACACTCTTGACCTCATGGCTGAACGTCGATCTTTGACGCTGCAGTCTTCCGTTGACGCCGAAGCATATCGGCGGCTCAATAGACGGATCTGGAAGTCCTTGCGACACGATGTCCGTGCTCACAATACTGTGAGCATTAAGGAGACAATTGAGCGGAACGGAGGCTCCAAAGTGTTTGCAAGAGACTATTGGGCAAAGCCAGTTGTCTAGGCTGAAAACGGACGATGGCCGCGTGGTATCGACGAGGGCAGAGGTATTAAGAGAGATCGAGAGGTTCTACGGACAGCGTTACACCTCGGTTGCCGAACCTACTGTTAGCTCGGCCGAAGACCCGAGAGCCGAGTTAATCCGACACTTTAGCGATGATATCCCGGACATCAGCCTGTTTGAGATTGAGATGGCCCTCAAACAACTTAAAAACAACAAGGCACCGGGTGAGGATGGAATCACTTCAGAGCTTCTGAAAGCGGGCGGAACGCCGATACTGAAAGTCCTTCAGAGGCTCTTCAATTCCTTTCTCCTCGAGGGCTCAACGCCGGAGGCATGGAGCAGCAGCGTGGTGGTACTGTTCTTCAAAAAAGGTGATAACACTTTGCTGAAGAACTACAGGCCCATCTCGCTCCTGAGCCATGTCTATAAGTTGTTTTCGAGGGTCTGATGATGGGTTTGATGACTTCCAGCCTCCCGAACAAGCCGGTTTCCGAAAAGGCCCATAGACCATATTCATATGCTACGGCAGGTTATACAAAAAACCGAGGAGTATAACTTGCCGCTTTGTTTAGCGTTTGTGGACTATGAGAAAGCATTTCATTCGATCGAGACCTGGGCTGTGCTACAGTCTCTTCAGCGGTGCCACATAGACTATCGGTACATCGAAGTGTTGAGGTGTATATACAACAACGCCACCATATCAGTCCGAGTACAGTATCAGAGCACGAAGGCTATTCCACTACAGCGAGGCGTGAGACAGGGAGATGTCATATCTCCGAAATTATTCACTGCCGCGCTTGGAAATGCCTTCAAGCTCTTGCAGTGGAAAGGATTCGGCATTAACATCAACGACGAGTATATTACTCACCTTCGATTTGCCGACGATATTGTAGTCTTGGCAGAATCGCTGGAAGACTTTAGCACTATGCTCGAAGACCTTAATTGAGTCTTCCAACAGGTGGATCTTAAAATGAACATGGATAAAACGAAGATCATGTCGAATATCCATGTTGTGCCCACCCCTATTGGAGTTGGGGGCTCGACTCTCGAAGTTGTAGACGAATATGTCTATTTAGGACAAGTGGTCCGGTTAGGCAGGTCCAACTTCGAGAGAGAGGTCAATCGTCGAATCCAACTCGGTTGGGCAGCGTTCTGGTTCGCGACGTCTTCTCGTCCAAAAAACCTCAGTGCCTAAAATCGAAAGTCTTCGATAGTTGTGTGTTACCAGTGATGACATACGGCACCGAGACGTGGCCTCTCACTGTGGGCCTCATTAAAAGGCTCAAAGTCACTCAACGAGCCATGGAGCGGGCTATGCTCGGTGTTTCCCTACGATATCGAATCAGAAATGAGGAGATCCGTAGGAGAACCAAGGTTACCGACATGTCCCATAGGATTGGCAAGTTGAAGTGGCAGTGGGCCGGGCACATAGCTCGTAGAACCGATGGCCGTTGGGGCCGAAAGGTTCTGGAGTGAAGGCCACGTAAAGGCAAGCTAAATGTCGGACGCCCGCCTACAAGGTGGACGGACGATCTGGCTAAGGTTGCAGGAAGTCGCTGGATGCAGGCCGCTTCCAACAGGTCATTGTGGAGATCTTTGGGGGAGGCCTATGTTCAGCAGTGGCATTCCTGTGGCTGATATGATGATGATGTAGTGTACCTTAATAACTTGTTATAATAAGCTGTACTTATAAAGTTTGTCTGCTACTGCTGTCTACTGTCGCTGTGCGTGATCTACACCAATGAGTTTCAGACGATGCAACTAGATAGACTAGTAATTTTAAATGTACTTATCGACTGACAAGATGCTCACAATTATCCTTCCACAATTCTTTTTAACTAGGTATCTTAACAGTCTCCTATATGTACCTAGTACTTGTTATACCTACGCACACAGAACAGTTGAATATGGTTAGAAAGGTAATAGCCGTCAAATTGTATGAAAACCAGCGTCGTCGTTTTCGAAACACCAAACCTCTACAAATCCAATATAAAAAGCTAGCAATAGTCGATTTAAAGTATCGATAAAATTATGGAAATATGTTTTTGTTATAAGACCGGAATTTATTTTATCGATGTGCTTTATTGTTTTTTTCTGATACAGTTATTTAATTAGTACTATGTTGATACACGGAAAATAAATGAGACTACAATATCTACTATTGCAGGTTAATTTTAATTTATACTGGGTATCTCAAGACTGCTACCGAAAACGAAGCCGGGTGGTAGTTTTAGTGGCTACAAACACAATGCAATTAAAAATTTCGCATAGAAACGCGACAATTATTTTTTATGATTTTTTAAATATCGTCATTTTTGGGTGGTAAATCCATAGTTTTTGCTAAAATAATAATTTAAACTCTTTTATAACTTAGAGTATTTATAAATAAAAGGGTATACACTATTATTTTAGGAAAACATGCATTTACCACCCAAATAGGGCCATAGGAAACAAATAATAAAAAAAAATTGTCGCTTTTTTTTGCAACTGTTTCTGTTGCATTGTGTCTGAAGTCGCTTAAACTACCACCCGGCTTCATTTTCGGTAGCAGTCTTGATATACCCTGTATAATATTTGACAAATCTATATGTACAGGATTTTCAAGATTTTCAGCTGTGTGTGAGGTATTAACATTTTAATTATTGTAAAAACACATATATGCAATTATTAAAATAATATTATGATTTTATGTGGTTTTGATTTTTCATACAATAATTCATTATTTCACCCCCATGATACAGTTTTTCCATAAGCATTGCACGTAATTATTTTTAGTTTGTATATTACTTATGATACAGATTTTTTATCATCTTCTGTTTCACGTTATTGAATACCTAAGTATTTACAAATCCAGTACGATTTGTTCTAAAACAAATCGTACTGGATTTTGTAAAAATCCAGTGTTCTCTACCTGTTGCTTTTATCGACTCGCTCTCGGAAACCTACAATCGAATGAATTAATATTATAAAGTATTTTCAGACAGAAAGTCTGTTTATTCAAGTCGGCGGAGTTATGAAATTAGAACATAAGGATAGGTCGTCAACGTTATCAAACGTTACGAGTACTACGATTAAAATTACTAAAGGATTTGATTTAATTTTCTTTGTTTAATGCCTATGAAAACTGATTTACGAGTATACGAAATCTATAACTACATCGATATAGTTACTATGTACATGACTACAACACTGCGTGACATGTGACAAATTTCGAAGTTAATATAACAAAAATGAGTTGTATGCATTGCGTAGGAACTTGGCATTCGCGTGCATTGTATGTACGCGTAATCAGCAATGTATATTTTGATATGTATGTAGTCAATCATATTATCGAATTCTTCAAAATATCGTAATCATAAACCGCAATTTTTGGAAATAAAGGTGAAAATTAATAAAATCGGGTTCAATAGTGTAAAATTCCAGTATAAAATTCTTCCTCTATTGATATTCGACGCTTTAGTATTGGAACTGCAAGATAAAATAGTACAAATCTGCATATATACTTTATTTCGCAGGAGCACCACGCTCCAAGGCATTTCGACAGCGGCTGATTTGACAAATCATCATATATTTTTAATGCAAAACATTTAGACTACCTCATAGAAGTTCAAAGCTAAGATCTTGTATTCGAATCCCGGATTGGACAAAGTGATATTGAATATTTTCTATTCATTATCAGCCCAGAGTCAGGAATATGTGGCCGATATGCTATCACATCATGATACGAAAAACACACGGCGAAACGTGACTGTATGTTGCACATCTGCCTACCCATTCTGGGGAAAGGCGTGAGTTTATGAATGTGTGTATAAAACATTTATAAAAAAATCATACGGATTGTTTATAAAGGCACTTTGGAAATTATAATCAAAACGCGGCCGAGTGAAAGTGGCTTAAAGCCTATATTTGCAGGTGATGTATGGATTTAATAACGGAACTTCGCCAGTTTACGCCCTAACAGCAAGAAATTAAATTAGGTTCGCGTAAAAGTTTTAATTCAAGTTGGTAGAACGAGAAGTGTGATCATTTTCAGGTATAATATAAAATCATAAAACTCAAAGTAACAAACGGTTGTGTAGCCCAAATTTTTATTCATCTCCAATGATATTTATATCAACACGAGGCTCTCTACAACATATAACTAGAATAGAATAGAATAGAATAGAAAAACCTTTATTTGTTCATTAAAGTACACATACACTGATACAAAACTAAAATACAAATCTATTACAAATACTAAACTATTAACTATTATAATATAACTAGCATATTTGAATCCCTAAAATGTTTACTCTTGAACAATTACAACTTAATCATCTTCAGACTCGGTCAGCCTCCCATCTGCCGTTGATGACTCCGTTCTACATTTGAATATATAATATATTCCTTATTCTATTCTTCATAATACAACAGCCAGGCCCATCGCAATTTTAGAATACGCCGATTACAAGTCGTGCACAAAAATCATCCGTTACGAATAATTATTATGCATAGTAATACTTATAGTTGGGCCAGTAGTTGAGTATTCTGCTAGAAAAGCGTGGCGGACTATAACATAAGCCTTGAAAGTCATGGCTGGAGCTTGGAAATTAATACTATTTTGATAAGCAATAGCATTTGCGGCGCAGTAGGATAGCCGCCGGCTGTGAAACGTGAGGCCGTGAGTACGATTCCAGCATCGAGATAAATGTTTGTGTGATCTACATGTGTATATTGATTTCAGGTCTGGGTGTATGTAAGGCCGAAAATTCTCTTTTAGTTCCTGATTCCACGCCACCGGTTTGTGACCGTTGATTGTATTTATTCGTTTATTTATTTTATTTTTCATCTTTTTTTGTATAGATTTCCGTCATTTATTTTTTAATATCGATTAAGACAGTTATTTTAATAAATTATTATCCGGCGTTGTTATGAAATACGCATGACAAATTCTGAACCATCTGTCAATCTTAAAGTTAATCCCGTTGTACGGTAGGAATATGATTTATTTAATCACACTAATAACAATTCGTATCTCACTGTAGCGCAACAAGTAGTTGTTTTGGTTGTTGTCTATGAGCCAGGATTAGCAAATTAGAATGCTAGAATTTTCAAGTTAACTACTATTTCCATGGCCGAGTGTGTAGGCTCCACAGGTTTTCAGGAATTTCCACCAATCGCTATTCCAGATTATGCCAATATTATATTATAATTTAATATTTCCTATACAACAATTGTTTGTTGCCAATATTGGCCCAAATTCTTCATCCATACGAGCAGTGTAGGTCTCAATCGTATGTGGGTTCAGAGAAACAAAACGAAGTCTAAAAACAATTAAAATACAATCGCTGAAAAAACCAACCTCAGTGACTCACCGCGGAAGCGAGCGGAAACAAATTCAGCTTCAATTTCAAGAACAATTCGTGGAATGGAGCGAAACAATGTTTAACGAAGTAAAGTAAAAGCATTTGTTAGTTATTTCTCCAAACCGACTAGATGAGAGACGACGTTGTACACGTTAAACAATTAAAATTAATCCGCAGTCACACTAATAATTCACGGGCCAATAAAACTTCAGATATTACATTGACATCAGAATAATTGTACCAAGCGGCCTCAGCGGAAATAACACGATATTTCACCACGACAAACAATTTATTACTAATCAGTAATTGAAACAGAACTATTATTAAATGAGTCAAAAAATCAAATCGTGGAGACAGTCGTCGCCACAACGTTGCGAAATACACTGGGCCGTTAGCGCAAACTCAATTTTATAACTCGCTCTAGATGGAAAACTGACGGTAAGAATTCGCCAATATTCCGGCGCGCCAACAAGCGTCACGTGTGCAAACTAGGGTAGTCGCTCAAATATGAAAAGTTGATTTACGTGCGTTTTGTTCGCTAAGTTCACTCGCATGCCGCGAACTAGCATTCCATTAAACACGCAGTGTCGAAAATTCTCTATTATTATATATTATGTATTTAAAATCTGAGGGCTTATATTAAACAATGATATGATCGGATTTTTATACGCAGAGTTTTTGTATAAAATCCGGTGACCACCCTTCAAACAGAACAAAAGGCTGGCCTGAGTCCGGGCAGCGCCGCCCGCGCCCTCCGCGAGTCGAGTCGCTTTGTGTTTAAACTTCAATAAAACAAATGAACGTCCGACGATGCTGCGATTTGACCTAATACTCACATATTTTTCTGTCATTGGATTTTTCATATTACAATTCCGTTCCCTTTCAATTTGTATTGGAGGTGATATCGGCGAGGATATTAAATTTGGTGCGGGAGTTTATTCTTTGCGGAGATACGTAGTTTTGTTTTCTTTATAAAGATAACTTTGAAGAGGCACTCGGCCGAGTTGAGGTGCGAACCTGGTTGTTTAAATATTAAAATGGGCAATTAAAAAACTGGGCCAGTTCAACTGCGATAGTGGGGTTGAAAAGATAGTTCAGCGGGCCGCTGCGTTGTTTCTTTTGTCCGGGCGGACCGAGTGCACATGAAGTAGGAAAGAGTACAGAAAATTATTTAATGTTTGCCAAACATTATTGGTGGCGGTGCCTGGCATTCCGTTAGAATGTTGTATTTCATGCATGCAATATGGAACATCAAAGACGATGTTTGAGATGTTTAATCGGTCGAATGTTTGAAAGTTTCCTCTGCCGCTGCTCCCTTGGACTTGTTACAAATACCTATATAAATGCATATTTTATTCGCTGCAATATTCAGATTCTTGGTAAAGAAATGCGGGCTTGTGTGCGGACCGTTTCATTATTGGTTTCTTATTATACGGCTTCTGCAATGTTTTATAGTATTATAATGTGGGCGAAGTTTCCGCATTGTGAATATCTCGAACGTATTTTACAGATGCGCGATGTTTTGTGCTATGGCGGAGAGGGTCTGCCGAGCATGGATGTTGCTTTGCCTTGGGACCTGTATTATATTGGATACAAACTCTTTTTATCAATTTGCGACACTTGTATCGTCTAATTTTTATTGAACTGTTTTTATTTTTTTATTAATTACATATTAGAAAACCTGGCAATAACAGATACCTTACAAAACAAAATGGTATCTAAGTCCACCAAGTTCCCCTTAGGCCAGCGTGAGGAACACGCGATTGTAGAACAATCCAAAAACTTTTTTTTTATTTATATATTTACTTAAAGTATCTATTTTATTCATAAGTATTTAGTGACGGCCATGTACAGGCAAGCGAAGTGTCAGACGCCCGCTTACAAGGTGGACGGACGACTTGGCTTAGACTGCAGGAAGTCGCTGTATGCAGGCCGCCTCCAACAGGTCCATGTAGAGATCATTGGGGGATGCCTATGTTCAGCAGTGTTCTTCCTGTGTCTGTAATGATGATGATGATACTTAATTCCGATTTTAATAGAAATATGTTTACTAAAATAATAACTGACTTCAAAATACTTGAAAGTTGAACGCCATGAAATGTCAAAACACACGTCGATATTATTTAGATTGAAAACTATTATATGAGGGATGCAATTATTGGTTCTTGAAGGTTAGTAGTGCTGACATTTACCGCATTCATACGATCAAGGTTCATGTAGACTTGAGTAGGAATGTCGCACCTTATCAGCAATGCGCCTTATTACAGGCACTGAAGTAATACCAGAAGGGACAGTGAGAACAAATTGTTTGATACATAAAAGTAAAGTACTATTGCAAATTCTGTTTTTGTTCCTCCGTTAGGGGGTTTTGCCCTATATTGCGATAGGCTCGCCCCCTATCAAATCGTGGGACGGAATATAAAAGGCGAAATGTGGGTATCGTGGCACCTCTGTCTACCCCTTCTGGGAAAAAGGCGTAAGCCAAGAATATCAGTTGTTGCTATATAAATCCAAACTGCTTGGACTGTATCCTAAGGATCGGTATATTATTTATGAACCGCCACAATCAGAGGGTGTATTGGCTCCACAGCAGGGGCCTCCTACCAATACAGGGGACGCGTGCTAATGATGGTTACGGGTTCCTGGTAAAGACATAGACTGCAATTATTTTAAGGTGATATTCTCACAACGTTACAACCGAAAAAAGTAACTACTATGAAGAATATATTGCGAAAATCTAAAATAGAGATCATCTATGATCTTTTGTCGCCGAGAACGCTGTTGTGGAAAATCTTAAACTATGTTTTTCTTTGTTCACATTTTATTACACCGGACATATTATTTATATTAGTTTACCAGTATAAGTGCTCGTTGTTTATAATAGTATGACAGTATATGAAAAACAATGCATTGAACAGATACTTTTGATTTTTATTTCCTAATTCCGCCACGCGCCAATTTTTGGCAGATGCGCTGTAAGTATGTTGTAAGTCGTCCTGTTGGCCACGGGCGGTATACGAGATCCCGGTAAATGTTATGAATGCTTGCCCGTGGTACAAGCAAATGGTTGAATTTGAACGCTTGCTATGTTGGGGGAGACATTGCAATATTCCTGGTTAATTCATTTAAATTTTATTAGTATATTGATCATATAAAATTAACGAATCGGTTTATGGTCCCCGCCTCTATTTAATCCAACTTGAGGACTTATTAAGTATTTGTATTTAATTATCGCTTAATTTTTGCAAGTGAAACGCGTAAAGACTATATAAAAGAAATTAACACAATTAATCCACCATAAATTTGAATTATGTGGAATATTCAACACTCCAGTATATTCAGCTAATGTATGACTCCTCCCACAGAACAGTTGAATATGGTTAGAAAGGCATTAGCCGTCAAATTGTATGAAAACCAGTGTAGTCATTTTCGAAACACAAAACCCCAACAAATCCAATACAGAAAGCTTGCAATAGTCGATTTAAAGTATCGATAAAATTATGGAAATATGTTTTGTTATAAGACTGGAATTTATTTTATCGATATGCTTAATTGTTTTTCATGATACAGTTATTTAATTAGTATGATGTTGATAGACGGAAAATAAATGAGCAGACAAAATCTAATATTGAAAGTTTATTTTAATTTGTATACTATTTTACTAATCTATATGTACAGGATTTTCAAGATTTTCAGCTGTATGTGAGATATTAACGTTTTTATTATTGGAAAAGCACATATATGCAATTATTACAATAAAATTATGATTTTTTTACGTCAATAGCTTCAGTGGTTTTGATTTTTCATACAATAGTACATTATTTCACCCCCATGATACAGTTTTTCGTTAAGCGTTGCCCGTAATTATTTTTGGTTTGGATATTACTTATGAGACAGATTTTTTGTTTTACAAATGAATGAATTAATATTATAAAGTATATTCAGACACAAATATATTATTTTGTTTTCAAGTTGGCGGAGTTATGACATTAGAACATAAGGATAGGTCGTCAACGTTATCCAACGTTACGAGTACTACAATTTAACATTTCTAAAGGATTTAATTTAATTTTCTTTGTTTAATGCCACATGAAAACTGATTTACGAGTATACGAAATCTATAACTATACATCGATATAGTTACTATGTACATGACTACAACACTGTGTGATATAATATGACAAATTACGAAGTTGACATAACAAAATTGACTCGTATGCATTCCGTAGGAACTTGGCATTCGCGTACATTGTATGTACACGTAAACAGCAATGTTTATATATCATCGAATTCTTAAAAATGTCGTAATTATAAACCGCAATTTTTGGAAATAAAGGTGAAAATCAATAAAATCGGGTTTAATAGTGGTATTGTATTGTTCCTCTATTGATATTCGACGCTGTAGAATGGGAAGTGCGAGATAAAATAGCACAAATGTGTAGTTTTACTCTTTTTTTCCAGAGCTCCACACTCCACGGCATTTCGACAACATCTGATTTGACAGATCATCCGTTCCGCGGCAGTGATGTTTATTATGCACCACCTTGCGACGCGTCAAATGCTTGGATTTCCCTTCTAACCATATTCATCTGCTCTGTGACTCCTCCCATATAATCAATTAATACATAGTGTAAAATAGGGTAAGTAAGGTATACAATAAGGTTTTTCGATTGGCGCGGGTAGAATTTGGCAGCCCGAGGCGGCCAATTTTCTTTAGTGAGAACTGTTAAATCTTTGATTGTTCAGTTACTTATGTCAAATTATCATGCCGAGGTGCACCATCCCACAAGAGGTTCACCATTTGGTCATGCGTCCTCAAATAATTAACGTAGAATATTATTGTACTCAATATTTCTGTATTAATCAATCAATAATTTGATATCATGATACGCATTAAGTCCTGAGTGTAATGAACTGCGGCGTGCGTTATTTTAATTATTGTGTAAATGCGGTGTTTGGTTGCTCATTAAATTAGGGTGCCTGTAACGAACCATTAATAAATATTTCCACAATTTAAAATTTAAATTGGAATATGCTTATTGTGGTCTGAAAATGAACGCTATTTAATTTTTGAAGTCTCATGTGTCCAAAATATAATAAATTTGAGTACCACACTATTTAGTATATATTATCTAGACAACCAAGCATTGGTTCGTCGTTTATAACTATCTAATTTTATCACAGTGCCTTAGCAACATCAACCCTTTATTTATTATTTCATATATTTTTTAGAACGAACATCATATACCTATTCGTAGTTTCCGCATAGGAATGGTAATTGTTTTCTAATTAAAAAGTGGATATTCTACATATCCCTGTTAACATAATATATACATTTTTTTACGACAGTCAGTTGATAATTCAATCTATCAATGCATCACAAATAAACAAACTCAGTTTCAGATTATTATAAGTAAAGATTCTACATAATTTACAAGAAGTACGAAGTGAAGTTAGATGGCATAACGTCTCGAGGAGTTCATCAGATAAGGAAATTAGATTTGTACTTACAGACTTCGTTTGACGTACTGACGGTGTCTGCTTCAAACTACTTCCTGCAAATTGATTTTAAAACAAATTCGAGATTAATACTGCATCTGGTGAAGTCTGAAATGTCGGCTGTTAGAGCAAGATAAAATGCAATCAGTTACGATTGTTACGATTCATTTCGAGTTAGGTTTTGTGGAATTGGGATCGTATGTGTAACGTGTAGCATTTGTAAAACTACCATTAGTAATAAAACGGGTTCTGAGCAACAAAAAAATTAAATTGCAATATTTTAAGCGAAGTTTAGCCTTCCTTACGGTAGGCAGCAATTTTGTTGTGCTGGACTCCTTTCACTGCGAAGATACATGTCCGGCGCGGCGGTTTTTTCATACTGATTTTATTAAATTATTTATTATTGCATTTATATAGAGAATTTGAATAAGGTACAAGTCATATTAGCACATTTTGAGCGTGTAATTATATTTTAGTGTTACTTGATATCGATTCGATTTAAAGGAAATGAAATTTATTTGTGATAATTGTGCTAAGTATGATTTAATCTATTATTTTATGAAAGACTATCCAAATAACGTCGATTTTAATTTAAGTAAGCGTGGTAAACACTTATTCTGATTTTTTGAAGCGTAGTTAACTGGACGCATTTGAGCGAGTAAAAGAATTATCAGTCGAAGTTCAGCAAGCAGATACATCCTTTGTAAGGGCATAGACAGCATTCTTATAAGGAACAGAGTATGCATCTAGTCCAGCCTTTAAAAAAAAGGTAATATAAGATCCTCAATCTCCCCAAAAAATCTCAGAAAGTTTTTTTAATTAACTCTCCATGAAAGGTAATAAAGACTTTATTTCAGACAAGTTTCTCATGCGGTCAATTTTATTTTATGTAAGAGAATGCACTTACTCTAAGGCATCTTCAAAGCGTCTCTTTAAAATGGTGTTTACGAACTCAAAGCGGGTATCTCGGCGTCTTAAGTCGTCGGGAAAACGCAATATGACGTGCGGCGCTTAGGTCGCAGCCTTGGGGGATAACCTAAACCGACACCCAACAAACTAAAGTGTTCTGGGAAAAATTTACATGTTTACTCGTATATCAAGACAATAAGTTTGATATTGCACTTGACTACGTTACCGGATCACAAGTGTTTTGATTTTGTTCTTTTGTTTTTACAAATTCGATTGTGAGAGTTCAGTGAAACATACATGTATCTTTGGATACGTCTCTTAGCTATTCACAATAATATTTATAAAAAAATACTCAAATTTTTTTAATAGTATTTTTGCAGAATTACAATAATTTCTCACCTTAAAAATCGTTAAACCACATGATAAAATGTTCTCATTTATTTTGTCGTTAGCGGGTCCAATTAATAAGTATAACTTTTAAGACCATCTCGTGTTTCAACATATCTTCTAGAAGTATTAAGAGTGGCCAATCAGGAAAGGGTTACTTTACTACTACTCAGCAAAATATACACATCTGGGTCCAACACGCCCATTATCGACTGTGTAAATGTTAACCCTTTCTGGTCACCAAGATATAACAGCTAGATACAACACTACAATGCAAATGGTCTTTGAAACCTCAATATACAGGGTATATCAAGACTGGTGGTAGTTTAAGCGACTTCAGACACAATGCAACAGAAAAAGTTACAAAAAAAAAGCGACAATTTTTTTTGTTTTTTTTTTCCTATGGCCATATTTGGGTGGTAAATACATTTTTTTCCTAAAATAATAGTGTATACCCTTTTATTTATAAATACTCTAAAGTATAAAAGAGTTTAAATTATTATTTTAGCAAAAACTATAGATTTACCACGAAAAAATATCGATATTTAAAAAATCATAAAAAATAATTGTCGCGTTTCTTTGCGAAATTTTAAGTTGCATTGTGTTTGTAGTCACTAAAACTACCATCCGGCTTCGTTTTCGGTAGCAGTCTTGAGATACCCAGTATAACCAATCCTACAGTTTGACATATGGGGGTGCAACTCTCTTATAATTTATTCCTATGGTACTAGTTAGAGCCATCTTACGTAAAGCAGACACAAACCAGATGATTTATATTTTTAAGTATTAATAGATGCCGCTTTGAGTGCCAAAAAAATAATATCCAAAAATAATAATAACTACTGTTGGTTTAAAATAATTAATTGACTATTATTATTTCTCTTTATTTCCATAATATTCTTTTTTAATTGACTTATTATTAATATAACAATATTATTATTTTTAATTTATTAATATAAAAATTGTATTAGTTACTTTACATTTTTAAATTCATACCACCTCTTCACATTTTGTGCCATAAATTGACAGTTACACAATTTTTTCGAAAACTTTTGTGTGCGTGCTACTGCGATTCAATTACTATAATTTTGCGACTTTGGCTTTTAATTGGACTTGTTTGATATCTTCTGCGTTTGATCTCGGATTCCTATTGCTGGATTTTGATACTTGCTTCTCGATTTGGCTTTATTTGACTTGGATATTTCTACAATAACAATGTCACCTAGGAGGTGTTTCTGGAAATGCTAGTTTGGATGCATTATTTACATTTTGTCCAATTGTGGGATTTGGATAGAATACGATGAACTGACGTCGCGGTGCGGTGGCGCCAAATTGCCATGACCACTTCATTCTTTAGAAATTATAGGAAATTATAAAGGCACAATTGCACCATCTGGCGGATTTTATTCAAAATAAAATATTTCCAGCGACATTTCGTACACAGCAGAGTAAATTCTTGTTCCTCAAATATATTGAGGAGTTGCTCATCTATTTCCTATATAGTGTATTATCTATGGTTTGACATATGAAATGCCAATATTACAGATAGTTGCATAGACGTAGTATCAAAATAGACTTGACATGCATTTTACATATTATAGTCCATCTCACTTAGACTTATGCATAAACCATAAGAATGAAAGTGACAAAACACAATTTGTCGTCCTTGTCATAGTTCCACATAATTTTGTAGCGTTCATATTGTATCGGCCAAGCACATAGGACGTGTGGTTTGTTTTAAATTTGAATTACTGAGTATTTTACGAATATTTGCGGTCAAAAATGTGTGTAAAAGAGTGTTGAAATTGATTATAAGACAAAAGGTATGGTGCGCTGCTTTATTATTGGCTTTAAGAGCCAATCTAAACGATAATATGAAAATATATCTGTCCCTTACGGTGGAACTCGAATGTCGAGTCCATTTGATGCTACGTCCATGAATAGTTGCAAGACGAACGCGTCTTATCGTCAAAGTATGATGAAGCGAACTTGCTCTGTTCGATAATGTAATGAATTCTAGTGAATCGGATCGCATAATACGGAATGCGAGAGCGTGCTTCAGTATCGTTTGAATTGTCATGTAGTCGGGTAACAATGGCGGCTAGTTGCTGAATGCGGTCCAACTGCGTTATGTTTACTGCAGTCGGAATCAATCCGTTTACGATGACGAATTGAGAATATCGATTTTATTTATTTATTAAACGTGAGTCCGGTGGAGTTTTCCATCGGTTGCGTGAAGGGAATGAATGTTCACATATTCGTTTTCATTACGTAGCGCTGAGCACAATAGATTTTCGTGGCAAGTTTTATAATTTTACACTTTTATACTGCGATATTAATGTATTTTTTTTGATAGTGTGTCTGAACCAAAATTCGTCACTATGGTCCGTGCTAGTGTGGCGTGTTTAAGAGTTAGGCTGTCTACCCATAGCAAGGTTTCGAGTAGACCGCACCGACGCGACGAAAGAAACAGAAAAATTGCAACCAATATTCACACTCATACTCTTGATATTACACTATGATACAAGTCTTGTGTTGTAGGAATAAGGAAGTATTAAGTGACCTTTTAGTCTGATCTATGTTTGTGGGGCGCACAAACATTTATCTCAGTAGGGGGATCGAACACAAGACCTCAAGTTTCACGGCCTCAACCGTCTGCGTACACTCTGTCAGTTGACCGAGAGATTAGCCGGCGGCCACAATGAGCTCTGTTGCACGTCGTGTTTTGAGTAATATAATCCGAGTGATGTTGTTGTCAATAGATAATACGCAAGCCATGTACAAAGGCTATATTGTTACTTTGTGTTACACGATGCGACTGAAGTGATCTTATTGGCAGTAGTAGGCATTGATCTCCTTCTGAAGATTACCTTATGCGAATAATATTATTATTTGTTGCATACACGGAGCAAGATGGTAGAGGTATATGTGTTATAAGATGGAAATAAACGAATGATAGTTGTTTTGTCTAGTAGAAAAACAAATTCTTTTAAATAATTCTCATTTACTTTTGTCGCAATATTTTCTAGACCAATAAAGCAATAATTAACACGGATGAGATCTACAAAAAGTACCTACTTACGGTACTTTAAAAGTTAAAACTCCACATCGAAAGTGGTGCTAAATAAACGTTGCAAACATTTAATTTAATATTTAATATCGTATAGAACAGATTGACCGTTAATAACTTACACCGAAAGTGGATTCCAAATGTGAAACTCGTTCGCTCCGAACGAGAAAACCTTTTTAAATGTGAAAATACTTTTTAACACGATAAATATGAAGCAAAATACGTGATGTTGGTGTGGATTTAATTAAAATGCATTAGTGATGCTGCGTATGCTCTCCTTCATCGCTCTGTACGCGTTGAAAATATTTACGAACGTTCTCTATAAACTGTTTATATTTAACAAGAACTTCAAGTGGCTATTTTTAGTATTCGATGCATTTTTATTATTATTTATTATTATTTAAATCTTTATTGTACACATAAAAAATACAACATACAGAAACTAAAAAATATAAAAAGTAAAAATGGCGGTCTTATCGCTTAAAGCAATCCCATCAAAAACATCCTGTAAAAAATACCAAGTCTCGCAGCTCAGCTTTTCAACCGCAAAAAGTTGTGAGATCCATGTAATACCAAGTCGGTTAATTTATTAAGTCCATGCTTAAAGGACCTTCTGTATAAATTTATTACGTAAGTTATTATAATATTAATATTAAAAATCCTTTACGTTTTAAATAAATAGACCGACTTCATACAATGCCTGCTTAGTAACTGAAAATTCAGGCTTCTTGTTTTAACCACAACGAAGTTATAGGGGGTAGAAAATGGTCTGAATTGCTTCGAGAAAGGGATGGTACGACAGTGCCGCTTTTTAGCTGACTTGGAGGGGGCACTGCCGTGCCCCCAGATGTCTTACAGACAACCATGGGATGGATTTAAAAGAAGGAAAAAGAGAGGGCAGTGTAAAATAAATAATTAAAAGTGAGAATTTTTAATTCGATAAACAAAGATAGTTATATTTATCTATCGTTATAAACCTCAGCAATTATTATATCTGTATCCTGTAATAGAAAATTAATAAACTTGTAATGCTATCTTGTAAAATAATGCTATCTTTAATTGTTGTCAAAGAGAACTTAGAAAACTTCTAGGTATAATACCAACTTTAGGTATATAATTTTTACTGACTGAATAAGTTGAAGGTGCGTCAGTAGTTTGTGGTATACATTCTACTGCGTTGTTCTATAAAATTCTATGAACACTTCTTAGGTCGTGTCTTCGATTTTTTAAACGCAGCTAGGATTTGAATAAATAATTGCATTGGTGATGATAATTTAATCGCTATCTAAGCGGTTCTACAATTACATGTAAATTATTCCCATTTTTAACCCACTTCAAATAAGGACGATGTTCTCAATTCGACTGTATGTTTGTCTTTATAACCTCATAATACTGAGTAATTTTAATTCAAATTCATTTTATTATACAAAACGTATGTAAATTACTAAGTTCATGATATACATCTATCTATACATATAATAATATTTAACTGATCGATGTCTGTCCATGATTTTTTTTCTCTGGACTCAAAAAGTATATGTCCAAATCCACGGAAGTCGCTCAACAATGTTTAGACAGATGTTACAAAACTTAGAATAATAAGAAAAAAAAATATATTTTTATTCTAATTGTTAATCTGACCCATAAAGTAGTCAGACGACCTGGTGAAGGTCGTGGGTCCTCGCTGGATGCAGACTGCCTCCAATAGGTTACTGTGGAAATCATTGGGAGAGACATAGGTGTCTGGTCACTTCCTTTACCGAACATAGGTTATACCGGGTATCTCAAGACTGCTACCGAAAACGAAGCCGGGTGGTAGTTTTAGTGACTACAAACACAATGCAACCAAAAATTTCGAAAAGAAACGCGACAATTATTTTTTATGATTTTTTAAATATCTTCATTTTTGGGTGGTAAATCCATAGTTTTTGCTAAAATAATAATTTAAACACTTTTATACCTCAGATTATTTATACCTAAATAAAAGGGTATACACCATTATTTTAGGAAAAAATGTATTTACCACCCAAATAAGAAAAAAAATACAAAAAAAAATTGTCGCTATTTTTTGCAACTTTTTCTGTTGCATTGTGTCTGAAGTCGCTTAAACTACCACCCGGCTTCGTTTTGGTAGCAGTCTTGATATACCCTGTATAGGAAGTCCCTTTGGTTGATAGATGTATGTTAATTTTATTATTGTTTTATTTTAAGTTTCACATTCCATATTGTTTGAGATTTATTTTCATATATACTTTATATTAATATAGCGTCGCGTTGGCCTCGGCTGTCCAAGCGCTGTCGATGACCATCAGCGGCAGTAATCACTTGTCATCTTGCTCTTTACCGGACTATTTAATAAAAAAATATTTAAAACATGTCGTAGCACCACAAAGCCCTTTTTGTATATTTTTTCCATCTTTTTCTCCTGAACTAGCTTTATGATGGCTTATTAACTCACAGAAACACATTTTTCTTAACACCAGCTTTCACCAAATTTAATTTGGTTTGGAAATATAATATATTTCATAATTTGTCACTCTTTATGTACCTAATATTTTATTTTGAGTTAGAGAGTTTAACACAAGCTTTTAGTTTTAGTTTAGTTAAAAGTATCGCGTTTCCCAGAGTGTAGAAAAAGTAATAGATATACCACTTTTCCCATTAAAAATATTAATTATTTTCTGTCTTTATTTTCGTGTACTTTGTAGTAAATTTTAGCATATTCTGAGTTTAATCCCCTTTCGAAAGTACATTTTATATACGTTTCTGAGGAAATATTAACCGTAATAACCAATTAGTACAAATTACTCCCTTATGTCATCATCCATACAATTATCTGAAAGTGCTATACTCAATTTAAAACCAATGAGCTTTTTTATTTATAAGTATGTCGATGCTGTGGCCATATTAAAACTTTTTGAAAGAAAGAACATTTCCTAAAAGTATTAAAAATGGCGTTAATTTAAAAACTAATGATACGCCCTTCGGTAAATTAGGAGTCCGCCCCGTGACCACGAAAGCTGTAAAGTAATCGAAACGTCGGGAAGTCAAAAATGTAAAAAATTAAACTAAATTCGCGATAAAATCCGTAAATAATAGTTTTATTTCAAATTAGGAGATTAAAAAAGTTGTCTGTGAAAATCGCGCTAAAACAAATATTGAATTAACTAAATATCGTCTAAAGGGTAATAAGAAATATTATGTTCATTTCTAATAAGAGTTCTGTCTTAATTCAAGCAAGCATTTCCAAAATCGTTGCGAGCGACCACTAATTTCAATAACGTGTAGCATTATCGAAATTAGTCGTTGCACACACAGTATACATATACATATAGTACAGTTGTATTGGAGCGCGCGCACCACTTTACTCGTTTTCCGCCCTGTCCATAGATTTACGTCAATGACAAAAGGAGTCAAATTACCATCATTCAAACAATAAAGTCACTCATCATATAAATAAGAGAATATTCCGGTGAAACCTTCGCAATATCCAGATTACCGTAATGTGAACGGTGAAAAATATAATAAATACCAGCGTTGGGACGTTTCAGTGTCGGATTTATTTCGTTTGGAGAACAGACAGCTACCGGGTAGTATTTCAATCGCAGTATCCGGTGCAAGACTCGCGAATAAGAAGGAATAAAATACGGGAACTGGATTTCTACATATTTATATATTTTATACGTACCTTTCACTCTTAAATGTGAAGCATTTCAACGACAGGTTGTTGACGGGTTGGCCCCGGCTACCACCCCCGACGACGACTGGCCCTGGTAACACACAACATACGCACTTTGAGGACAGATGAGAAGATTGTCGAACTGGAAGAAGAATTGAGCGGGCTACACTGAGATATTCTGGGGTTATCGGAAGTCCGAAGAATCGGGGAGGATACGATAACCCTGAAGTCTGGTAACCTGCTCTTCTACCGGGGGGACGACCAACAGTCCCGAGGAGGTGTCGGATTTCTCGTCCACAGGTCTCTCATCAACAACATCGTATCCATCGAAAGTGTGTCGAGCAGGGTAGTATACCTTATACTCAGAATATCCAAAAGATATTCGTTGAAGGTCATACAGGTATACGCGCCGACCTCGACACACCCAGATGAAGAAGTAGAGGAGATGTATGAGGACATTAGTCGGGCCATACATACTTCCAAAACCTACTTCAATGTTGTTATGGGGGACTTCAACGCAAAGTTGGGCAAGAGAAGCGATGCAGAGTTGAAAGTGGGGCAATTTGGACATGGGCAACGGAACCTCACGGGTCAGAGGCTGGCCGACTTTCTGGAAAAAGAGGGACTCTTCGCGATGAACTCTTTTTCCAGAAGCCGCCTCACAGGAAATGGACCTGGCTGAGTCCTGACGGTTCTACGAGAAATGAGATAGATTTCATCTTGACGACGAATAGACGGATGTTCAGTGATGTATCTGTGATCAACAGGGTGAAAACCGGTAGTGATCACCGAATGGTTAGGGGCACATTGAATATCAACGTCCAATTAGAAAGGCGCCGCTTGATGAAGTCTACGCTCCGACCTACTCGCGCCCATATCCAAAACCCCGAGAGCTTTCAACTCGAGTTGACAAATCGCTTTGATTGTCTAAAAGAAAACCTTGCAGTGGACGAGTTAAACAGCGGTTTGGTAGAAGCTGTCCATACGGTGGGATCTAAGTATTTTAGACCTCGCCGTAGAGATAGACCACAAAAACTCTCGATCCACACTCTTGACCTCATGGCCGAACGTCGATCTTTGACGCTGCAGTCTTCCGTTGACGCCGAAGCATATCGGCGGCTCAATAGACGGATCTGGAAGTCCTTGCGACACGATGTCCGTGCTCACAATACTGTGAGCATTAAGGAGACAATTGAGCGGAACGGAGGCTCCAAAGTGTTTGCAAGAGACTTGTCTATTGGGCAAAGCCAGTTGTCTAGGCTGAAGACGGAAGACGGCCGCGTGGTATCGACGAGGGCAGAGGTATTAAGGGAGATCGAGAGGTTCTACGGACAGCTTTACACCTCGGTTGCCAAACCTACTGTTAGCTCGGCCGAAGACCCGAGAGCCGAGTTAATCCGATACTTTAGCGATGATATCCCGGACATCAGCCTGTTTGAGATTGAGATGGCCCTCAAACAACTTAAAAACAACAAGGCGCCGGGTGAGGACGGAATCACTTCAGAGATTCTGAAAGCGGGCGGAACGCCGGTACTGAAAGTCCTTCAGAGGCTCTTCAATTCCGTTCTCCTCGAGGGCTCAACGCCGGAGGCATGGAGCAGGAGCTTGGTGGTACTGTTCTTCAAAAAAGGTGATAACACTTTGCTGAAGAACTACAGGCCCATCTCGCTCCTGAGCCATGTCTATAAGTTGTTTTCAAGGGTCATCACAAATCGTCTCGAAGGCAGGTTTGATGACTTCCAGCCTCCCGAACAAGCCGGTTTCCGAAAAGGCTTTAGTACCATAGACCATATTCATACGCTACGGCAGGTTATACAAAAAACCGAGGAGTATAACTTGCCGCTTTGTTTAGCGTTTGTGGACTATGAGAAAGCCTTTGATTCGATCGAGACCTGGGCTGTGCTACAGTCTCTTCAGCGGTGCCACATAGACTATCGGTACATCGAAGTGTTGAGGTGTATATACAACAACGCCACCATGTCGGTCCGAGTACAGGATCAGAGCACGAAGGCTATTCCACTACAGAGAGGCGTGAGACAGGGAGATGTCATATCTCCGAAACTGTTCACTGGAAAATGTCTTCAAGCTCTTGCAGTGGAAAGGATTCGGCATCAACATCAACGGCGAGTATATTACTCACCTTCGATTTGCCGACGATATTGTAGTCTTGGCAGAATCGCTGGAAGACCTTAGCACTATGCTCGAAGACCTTAATCGAGTTTCCCAACAGGTGGGTCTTAAAATGAACATGGATAAAACGAAGATCATGTCGAATATCCATGTTGTGGACACCCCCATTGGAGTTGGGGGCTCGACTCTCGAAGTTGTAGACGAATATGTCTATTTAGGACAAGTGGTCCGGTTAGGCAGGTCCAACTTCGAGAGAGAGGTCAATCGGCGAATCCAACTCGGTTGGGCAGCGTTCGGGAAACTTCGCGACGTCTTCTCGTCCAAAATACCTCAGTGCCTAAAATCGAAAGTCTTCGATAGTTGTGTGTTACCAGTGATGACATACGGCACCGAGACGTGGCCTCTCACTGTGGGCCTCATTAAAAGGCTCAAAGTCACTCAACGAGCCATGGAGCGGGCTATGCTCGGTGTTTCCCTACGAGATCGAATCAGAAATGAGGAGATCCGTAGGAGAACCAAGGTTACCGACATAGCCCATAGGATTGGCAAGTTGAAGTGGCAGTGGGCCGGGCACATAGCTCGTAGAACCGATGGCCGTTGGGGCCGAAATGTTCTCGAGTGGAGGCCACGTACAGGCAAGCGAAGTGTTGGACGCCCGCCTACAAGGTGGACGGAACGTCTGACTAAGGTCGCAGGAAGTTGCTGGATGCAGGCCGCTTCCAACAGGTCATTGTGGAGATCATTGGGGGAGGCCTATGTTCAGCAGTGGACTTCCTGTGGCTGATATGATGATGATGATGATGATTGCCTAAACTGTTATTATATTTTTAATATTGCCTAAACTGCCTAGGTGCAGTACTACGGTATGAGTGTAAAGCTGTAGTCTCGTGGTCGAATCCCGGGTCGGGCAAAGTGATAGTAGGGACGGAATATATAAGGCGAAATGTGGCGATCGAGGTAGCACCTCTATCTACCCTAGTAGTAAAAAGGCTTGAGTTTATGTATGTATGTAGTTAATACTCCCCAAACGTATAAATTATGATCAGAAACCACCAAGCCGCAGTTTTTGTTGACACGGAATTTATTCATCCGAAATGTATTTACATTACGGATGAAATAAATAACAATAAAATAAACCGCGTGAAGGTATTGTGCAATGTAATACAGTAAGCTGGCTTATTTCGATTTATAATCATGTAAACAAATAACTGTCGCTGTCAGAGAGATATGTATCAGAAATCATACACATTTCTGCCAATATCGTACGATAAAATTATATATTGTGTTATAAATTTTGGGGTGCCTTTTTATAAAATCATGTATTTATATTTTATTTTTAATACACGTAGCGTATATAAATTGAGGATGTCACTTCTCATTACGATAAACGGCATTTCAAAAATAATATTGGTAGTGCTGCATTATGTTTGCTCTTAGGTTTGCTACACATTTTATTACAATAATTTCGAATCGGTTTTAGGTTTTAATCGTCGTTTTATGCTGGAAATAAATATGCTCAGTTTTTTTTGAGGAAGTCGTATGTGAATAGCAGTTTACTTCCTATACTGTATGGTCTTGATTGTCGGACCCATAGAGGAAATTTAACCCACATCATCTAGGGAACCCCAAGCGCTTACTGCCGTACTCAAACGTACACGTACAAATATATAATATATAAATAATTACTTAGCATTTTACCTCGGGTAGATGTTACGAAAAAAAAATAACTAAGGAAAAAATTGAGTTTCTCTTGTTACGAATCTGGGTGTTTGTGAGACCGAAAAGTCTCTAGTAGTTCCCGATACCCACAATATAAGACTCGATCTCAGTGTGGAGTCAGGACTATGGACTGTTGGGTGCATTTATTTATTTATTATTTATTTTATTGAGATAAACGTCTATAAGTGCGGCCGTCAGTCTTGCATACAATCATAACCTTTTCCGATCATCTAGTTTATTATATCTGAGCTTAGTTTAAAGAGCACGTTAAACAAGTAATTGCTAATCATAGTTCGATCAAATAAATTTTCATTCACAACTCATATCCTTGCTAATCGAATTTTGAAAGTTATTATGCATAGTTAGTTGGCGGTCGTGTAATTAAATTGTCCTTGTACCGTGTGTGATGCAGGGATACAGGATATTCCATCAAATCGGTAAACTAAATGAACAAGGCCGGTGGCTGATGCAATTATAGCACGTCTAACTTAATCCTTATCCGTTTATACTGAGGATATTCGATGCATGCATACAGGGACCTCGTGTATTCGATTATGATTGCTATTTCATTCAATTTAGTTTCAATACATACCGGGTATCTCAAGACTGCTACCGAAAACGAAGCCGGGTGGTAGTTTTAGTGGCTACAAACACAATGCAATAAAAAAAATCGCATAGAAACGCGACAATTATTTTTTATGATTTTTTAAATATCGTCATTTTTGGGTAGTAAATATATAGTTTTTGCTAAAATAATAATTTAAACTCTTTTATACCTTAGAGTATTAATAAATAATAGGGCATACACTATTATTTTAGGATAAAATGTATTTACCACCCAAATATGGTCATAGGAAAAAAATAACGAAAAAAAAATTATTGCCTTTTTTTGCAACTTTTTCTGTTGATATACCCTGTATACAGGGTATATCAAGACTGCTACCGAAAACGAAGCCGGGTGGTAGTTTAAGCGACTTCAGACACAATGCAATAGAAAATTATGCAAAAAAAAGCGACAATTTATTTTTCGTTTTTTTTTTCCTATGGCCATATTTGGGTTGTAAATGCATTTTCTTCCTATAATAATAGTGTGTACCCTTTTATTTATAAATACTCTAAGGTATAAAACAGTTTACATTATTATTCTAGCAACAAGTATGGATCTACCACCCAAAAATGACGATATTTAAAAAATCATTAAAAATTAATGTCGCGTTTCTGTGCGAAATTTTTAGTTGCATTGTGTTTGTAGTCACTAAAACTACCACCCGGCTTCGTTTTCGGTAGCAGTCTTGATATACCCGGTATATGTATAAATATATATATATATATATATATTGCAGGAATCGAAGCATTTATTATGAGGGTTCTGTATGTGCTGATTAATCCTCTATTATTATGCATATATGTTATACTACCAGTTAATTTGAATAAAGCATTTTTGATGGATTAATTTTTGTGTGCCGTATTTCTGTTGGCTCTTAAACGAAGTAATTGCCAATTTTAATACACTGTAAAGTTGAATAAAACAATAAAGGCTAAGTTTTTGGAATTTACAATGAATATAATTTTGTGCTTTGACTGTGAGAAGATGTCCAATATCTTCTACTGCATAGATATTTCCTAAAGCAGTTGTGTCAAGAGTAACAGTGTACAACTAATTTTACATTTTAGTTTGTGGTCTGAGGAATGTTTATAATAGTTACCTGTCTAATATAAACACAAATAAACCGTGAGTTACAACAAAAATATTGTGAAAGTTCTTACACTTCTGCGGTAAATACAGCGCTATACCAGATAGAATATCAATTATGCCGACCACCTGCAATCCGAATGTATCAGGTTGGTGTCGGACATGTGCGCGACTCCACGGCTTGTATTACGTCTTATATAAGGGGGGTTACTCTATAAAAACGATACGAACTTCGAATGTTCGGATGTTCGAGGTCCGGAGAAAGATATTAGATCTCCACTTCTAAAAATCAATACTATTCTCTATTATACGAGTAATTGTCTCCGAACTAAGTTTACGGTTGCGAAGTACGATAGAGGAATCCAACATTTCGTGGAGTATCTAGGCACATTAGTTTCACGTTCGGCGTCCGAACATTCGAAGTTCGTATCGTTTTTATAGAGTAACCCCCAAGGCTGGTGTTCGGACGGACACCAATATTCTGCGACTGATGAAACTTTGAAATACATTATCTACCAGATGTATTGCGTTATTTGATTTTTGTTCACGTTACTGCAGTGCTGAAATGTGCTTTATTTAATTAACTTCATAAGATTTTCAAATTGAATATGATAGCATTCCTGGCGCAGTTTGTTAGTCATGGGTAAATGGACGTGAATTCAGTTCCCGCACTGAGGCCAATCAATATTGTATTTTATTAATTTGTGAAATCGAAAAATCTCTCGTGTTAATCTTTATCTGTGGTCAAGATTATGTTTGCCTCTTTTACGTATATATTTAATTCCTGAAAACTTTAACGGGATATCGAAAGAAAGAAAGAAAGAAAACCGATTTATAACGCTTAGCAAAACTTCTTAAACAGTAATATTCGAAATCAACATCACATTCAATACAAGACTATCATTCAGCATTAATGTCTTAACATAATTCTGAGTCCATTACTGTTGTAAGCAATGTTGACTGCATCGGCAAATATTTGTCGTGAACACGGAAAGCAGTGAAACCCGATTGTCGTAGAATGTGTCGTGAATGCCTTAGCGGAAGCATTTCACTAAAGGAATAATTTGAATAACTCGAGCGCTTTGCATGCCTAACTAAGGAAGACGGGCTCGGCAGTTATCGCCAACGTAACGTAATAATGTCGAAACTCGTTCAATTTAATATTATTATGCGAGGTGATATCTCCTGATTGACTAGGTGTAGATGTGGATGATTTTTTTACATCGACAAATATAAAGTAATACACTCAACAGTCCATTATATAGTCCTCACCCCACACTAACATTGATTTTTGTATCGTGGATGTCGGGTAATACGCGAGACTTCGGTCTCACAAATAACCTGAAACAAATAACTGTGCATCACACAAATATTTGCCTTCGTGCGGGGATCGAACCCACGGGCTGACGTTTCACAGTCGGCGTCAAACCAACAGAGCGAATATAGATATTAATATATCGAAAAAATGTATTGCAACACGTACACTACCTATAATATTAGACGTGTGTGTCTAATCATGCAAGACTAACTGACTCGTACTTCGACTGAATTAAGTTATTGACGCAGTGAAATCTCTTTATCTTTAATAGGTCCATAATGGACATCGTCGCGTCGATAGATGCTTCTCGAGCGTTTCTTTCAAGTAATAGGAAAATGGTGTCTAAGGAATATATGCATACGTCCTACATCAACAAAATATCTATAAAAATGTTTTTTGTTTTATTTCTAGTCTATTTACTGTTTCTGATTTTTATAGGTTGTTGTTCTATATTTTAAGTTAAATACAAGTAATATCTTATTTTCGGTGTTTCCCTACGCGATCGAATCAGAAATGAGGAGATCCGTAGGAGAACCAAGGTTACCGACATAGCCCATAGGAATGGCAAGTTGAAGTGGCAGTGGGCCGGGCACATAGCTCGTAGAACCGATGGCCGTTGGGGCCGAAAGGTTCTTGAGTGGAGGCCACGTACAGGCAAGCGAAATGTCGGACGCCCGCCCTACAAGGTGGACGGACGATCTGACTAAGGTTGCAGGAAGTCGCTGGATGCAGGCCGCTTCCAACAGGTTATTGTGGAGATCCTTGGGGGAGGCCTATGTTCAGCAGTGGACTTCCTGTGGCTGATATGATGAATATCTATTTACTTCTACGTAGGTTTTTTTATGCCCAAAGTACGTATAAAATGTCACAATAACTATGTATAAAAAGTACTTGTAGCTGTCTTATTCGATTAGCAAAGTTCTTGCAAATAACCACAGGATGGATATATGAAAAAAGATAATAAAACTTAGTCTTAGGTGTACAAAATAATGACAAATTGATATATTAGAACGCGTCTAAGATTCCGCATTGCACCAGTGTCAGAGTAAGTCGCAAAACTTTACACATGAAATGGTGGAGCAGCCATGCCCAGCACGTTTCAAAGTACTAATTCGTAAATTTTAGATTTATTTACTTTATTCGTTGCACCAACAGTGCTACATATCACTACATAGTATAAAACAAAGTCGCTTTCTCTGTCCCTATGTCCCTTTGTATGTTTAGATCTTTAAAACTACGCAACGGATTTTGATGCGGTTTTTAATTGATAGAGTGATTCAAGAGGAAGATTTATGTGTATAATACGTGCGTATTATTGTAGAGAAATCTATATGCACCCGGGCGAAGCTGGGCCGGGCCGCTAGTTAATTCATATATTAGTAAATTATATGTTTTCAAAAGTCGTTTGTGCGCCTATTACAGCTAGACATATAATGTACAAAAATAATTCAAAGAAAAATTTAAAAATCAATAATGAAAATCAATTATTGCTACTAGAATTCAAATATAAATAAAATTAAGAAAATAATTAATATTAAAACCTATTTAAAATGTATTTATCAAAATTGACATAAAATTAATATCAAACACAACTTCAAATACAATATTACAATATACTTGAGATGCGTGATATAGATTATATACAGGACGTATCAAGACTGCTACCGAAAACGAAGGCGGGTAGTTTTAGTGACTTTAGACACAATGCAACTAAAACTTTGTCTTTTTACACTTTAAACTTTCGGTAACAGTCTTCATATAACCTGTATAATAAATAACTCTTGTATTTGTATGGGATACCATTTAAGTATGTAAGTCATATCGGTCAGTGAAGTGGGCTATATGTAAATAGTACTAAAAGTAACTTTTAACATTTGCCTTTCAAAATTGGAAAGCAAAAGCTAGATATATCTACATAGCTACCCTCATGTCGTCTGCTTAACAAATTCACACACAATTTATGTGCACATATTATATGAACGTCTTATCAAAAATCGGACGCGCAATGTACTCGTATTTAGTTTTTTTTTGTAGTTACGGTCTTTTATCGTGCAGTTGCACTGACATCTTGTCAGCATTCAAAAATAAGTAGACATTTGGCATTATTGGCAACTGCTGTTAACAGCGTGGTCATAAGTAGCCAAGCGTTATTAGGAATATGGTCATGATTGATCAAGATTTGATATACATATGTCTGTAGGAAGTGCAAAGACTAAAATGGATATATGTAGGTCTTTTACATAATATATATGTACTTCAAGCTTACATACTGATTCGATTAATAATCCATGTAGGAAACCACTACAATAGTCAGAAAATCGTCTTGTCAGTGAAGTTCAATACACAAACTGAAAATAGAAACCACATAACTTTAAACTTAGGCAACATAATATGCAGTCTAAGTTGAAACTACATCAGTCAAAATTATCACTGAACGTCGCATTGCATTAATTAATAGCATTGTGCTTTCACTGCCAAATGATACATCATTTAACTTTGAAAGTTTACTAACGACAACACATACACTTATTAAGCTTATTAGGAAGCGCAAGTTACCTTTGCGACGTGTCTAGTTAGCGGTTTGACAACAGTAGGAGCACACGAACCTTCATGCAATTCCACAAAAGGATTCCCAAATGTTCGTCATGTTTAATGAACAACGGACTCATCAATTGAATATTTAATTTTAATGCGGATTATTTCGCTACCACCGAATCAAATTGCATTGTTCATTTTACTAGCTACTGGCGTAAATATACTAATAAGTTCCTTTGTGAAAGTTCCTTTGTGCCTTCTCGATTGTACGTCTGTCATGACCATCACTGTTCCCCGTGGCGAATAAATATTATATAATAATAAAAATATATTGTAGGCACGTTTTAACGGTGTTTTTCACCTGATAAATATTTCTCGTGTTTGAACTATTAATTTACTGCACTGATATTTTGAAAATGTAATTGTATATGATTTTTTAGTTTATAGTATTTTAATTGCGTTTCACATTTTTACTGATTTATGTGCTATATTTTGAGTGTTTTATTTGGTAGATTAAAGTCGATCATTTTCAAAAATATTTCCCAAGTTTACATCTCTTTGGAATATAGTGCTTAATTGTGAATTATAAGGTCCTAGACACGAAAGATGGGTTGACAATACTGCCTTGTGTTATTTCTATTAAAAAATTAGGTTTGTTATCGATCATAAGTTAATCTTTTGAAATACATTGGTCACCCAGTGTTCTTTAAAGATATGAGAAGATATAGCATAAGGATATTTTATATTCTTGTGCCGATAGTCCTATAGAGTAATTATTATTGTTCTTAACAAAATAATTATAAAATCTAAAAATACACAATACAAATTGCATTTTGAGTACACTTATAAAATTTCATCGAGCAAGAATGTTTAAAAAAATTAGGACACGGTCACAACAAGTCGGAGCTCACGGGGAAAAACACTTCCGGCTTGCCGCGCCGCTAGAGATTAGGACTTACGCAACCTACTCACCCTCATTGCTACTTTAAGGATTCATATTTTAATACTATCTTGGCGAGAAGGCGTGACTTTATGAATGTTTTAAAAAAAAGTACGAAACGTCTAACAAATGGGGCAGAAAAAATTATTGATATAATTTAATTTATATAGAGTAAAGCATCTACCCACAATAATAAAGGTAAACACCACTCATTTACGCCCTCTTTCAGAACAAGACAAGAAAGAACAATTAAAATGTGGCCGATGCCGCTTCGGGAAATAAAACATTTTTAAATTAGTCAATGTAAAGCTGCGTTTTTCATGGCTGAGCCTTTGTAGGTTGGCTTAACGACAGCCGCCATTACAGTTGCTTTCTTTAATGCTAATGGGATGGCCTGGGACAGTTAGGCCGTTTTATTGTGTCATGTAAATTTCAACCACATTGTGGACGTTATACGTGGACCCGTTTAACTTTTCATTTAGGCACTGGAATATGAAATGCGGATGTTTGTATGCGGACAATTGATTTTATCCGTCTTGTGTAGGAACGGTTTGGAGATTTGAGTAACAGCTAGTGGTGGTTCGACTTCGATTCCGCCACTAAGACAAATTGTGTGAACTACAGGTAAGTATTTGTTTCGGGTGTGTCACCGCAAAGTCTCTCGCAGCTTCTGATACCCACACGAGACTCGATCGTAGTGTGAGGTCAGGACTATGTACATGACTGTTGGGTGTAGTTATTATTTATTTATTTTTGTAACTAGTGTCATAGGTCTAAATATTGGGTTTAAGCGCAGAACAGATGAATATGGTTAGAAGGGAAATACAAGCATTTGACGCGTCGCAAGGTGGTGCATAAAAAGCATCATTGCCGAAGAACGGATGATCTGTCAAATCAGTCGTTGTCGAAATGTCGTAGAGGGTGCAGCTCCGGAAAATAGAATAAAACTGCAAATTTGTGCTATTTTATCTCGTTCTTCCCATACTACAGCGTCGATTATCAATAGAGGAAGAATTTAAGACCACTATTAAACCCGATTTTATTGATTTTCACCTTTATTTTCAAAAATTGCGGTTAATAATTACATTTTGAAGAATTCAATTATATAATAGACGACATATCAAAAATATACATTGCTGTTTACGTGGACATACAATGTACGCGAATGCCATGTTTCTACGCAATGCATACGACTCATTTTTATTATGTCAATTTCGAAATTTGTCACATGTCACGCAGTGTTGTAGTCATGTACATAGTAACTATATCGATGTAGTTATAGATTTCGTATACTCGTAAATCAGCTTTCATATGGCATTAAACAAAGAAAATTAAATCAAATCCTTTAGTAATTTTAAATCGTAGTACTCGTAACGTTTGATAACGTTGACGACCTATCCTTATGTTCTAATGTCATAACTCCGCCAACTTGAATAAACAGACATTTCTAGTCTGAATATACTTTATAATATTAATTCATTCGATTGTAGGTTTCCGAGAGTGAGTCGATAAAGGCAACAGTTACGATTTGTTTTAAGTATTCATTTTCGTGAAACAGAAGACCATAAAAAATCTGTCTCATAAGTAATATACAAACCAAAAATAATTACGGGCAACGCTTATGGAATAACTGTATCCTGTCGGTTAAATAATGTGTTATTATTGTATGAAAAATCAAAACCACTGAAGCTATTGACGTAAAAAAAAATATTGTTATTGTAATAATTGCATATATGTGCTTTTCCAATAATAAAAATGTTAATATCTCACACACAGCTGAAAATCTTGAAAATCCTGTACATATAGATTGGTAAAATAGTATACAAATTAAATTAACTTTCAATATTAGATTTTGTCGTCTCATTTATGTTTCGTCTATCAACATCATACTAATTAAATAACTGTATCAGGAAAAACTATTAGGCATATCGATAAAATAAATTCCGGTCTTATAACAAAAACATATTTCCATAATTGTATCGATATTTTAAACCGACTATTGCAAACTTTCTATATTAGATTTGTTGAGGTTTTGTGTTTCGAAAACGACGACACTGGTTTTCATACAATTTGACGGCTAATGCCTTAGGTATGACTAAAACATTGTTTTGTTGTGCTTGACTTCTAAATATTATAACGTAATGTTATAAATTTTTTTTTTAAATAGGGCTTGCAAATGTTTTTTTAACCCATCTACTAGTTATAAAGATAATAAGTTGATACATATTTTAAATCGTTACATTCATTACACAATTACAAAATTAAATGGATTTATATTTTATATATCGTTGCCCTGGGTTGAAATTGTGGCCAGTTTATAATAGGCTCACGCTCTTGGGCCAGAAACAAGCTCGACGAACTGTGGGGGGCACCAGTCAGATCTCTGCCAACTCACCACCAACTCAGGCGTGCTACCAGGACACCCAGGTTTCACCCTGTGTGTCCATCCCACGATGTGATAGGGATAGAGGGTATAAACTTTTGCCATATCGAGCATAAACTGATAACAAATAGAAAAATCTCATATCTTTTACTTTGCCCGACCCGCGATTGAACCCGAGACCTTAACGTTGAAACCGTAACGGAGCTTAACTGTGCCAACGAGGCAGTAAATATAGGTATGTACACTTACAATTGTTAAAATAACCACCAAGCTAGCTCGTAAAACGAAGTAATTTAAATCTATAAAATATATTTAAAATGTGATCCGTTTGTAAATAATTTAAAGAAGACCCCGTATGTATCGTTTTGTCGCGACAGCTTAATTTTATTCCTTTGACCGTGTTTCTTTTGATAGGGCACGTCTGCCGTCTCCAATATTTGAAATAACGAATTAACAGCCTATACCTATGTCAACTTGCCGATAGAACGAGCAAACTGCTTATTTAATAAGCTCGCTTCATTTAGCCATAGTAATTATAATATAAACATATACGTATCAAAAATATTTATTGTAAATTTACAACAAATTATTAATGAACTGCTCTGATTTAAACCAACTTTTAAATCTTGTATTAATAATCACTACACTGTAAACTGGTTTTGAAAAGAGCAAACACTAGAGTTTCTTGCCCGTTCTTCTCTAGTGAAAACCGCTTTCCGAACGGGGTGGTAGATAAAAAAATGACTGAATCTAAATTATGTTGAACATTTTAATGGATTCTATAAATTATTTTCATTAATAATTGCTATTAATGATCTTTTATACCTGAAATACCTATTAAATTGGAAGAGAAAAGGAAAAAATCTATCTCAATAGTTTAGGATACTTTGAACATATCTAGGCTTACTATACTTAGACAGACTATTAGAGTATTTAAGGAGCGTGGGCGTAAGGTCATATAAATATATAAAATGTTATTGAATATTCCCGATTTGGTTAAGATTGGATTGATATTAGCAACCAATCACCCGTATCAGGTATAATTTGCAAGAACCGTGTATGAATATTTTTATTTGGGTGATTTAATTTGCTTCAGGATTATATTTATGAGGGAATGTTATTGTAAATAATATGTTATCAAGTTTATTTTGTTGAAGATTTATTACATATTGTTTTCTATTAATTCTTCCAAATTAAAAATTAAAAATAATCCTGACTCCTTACCAAGATCGAGTCTTATGTCATGGGAATTAGACACTAAGAGATACTTTTTGGTCTCACTAACACCCAGACCCGAAACAAATACCTGTGGTTCAGTATAAATGTTTGTTTCGGTGCGGGGATCAAACCCGTGGCCTCTCGTATCTTTTTCTTCCTTTAAAAGGTAGTAGTTTCCATAATTCCTGACTGATTTGACTATGAGACCCTGTACCCTTAACTTAGCCGTTTTCACGTAATTTGACTTAGAAGTTTTTTCTTTAAAATATCGTTATTTTGTCTATTGGCTCATTTTTTTTGTTTTCTTGTCTTACATTTATTTGTATTTGCAATTTTTGTGTAGCGACTAGAAGTTACTTTATTTTATTCAACACTAAAATTAGTAAGGTGTAATACCTTACCGAACCGGCTGGGTCGTGGGAGACTATTGAAGTTGTAACTTATAAGTTCGCAAAAAATATTTTTTTCATTACTAAATATTTCAAAAAAATCTATGACGGTTATGCTGCAGATATGTTTAATAATATCTACGTATAATTGGCTATCCAGCAAGGTATAACAAGCTAGGGTTTAGTGAGAGTTATCTTTTTAAAAATACTGATCAAAGGCTCCCAGGTAGTAGCAAAAAATAACAGTACTTAAGCATACATTTTTTTACTTGGGTCAGAAAACACAATAATAGGTACAAAATAACGTTTTTACTATTTTTGCAAAAAGTTAATGATTACAGTTCATGTTCCACATGTCCACCTCTGTTTCGCACACATATTCTCATTCAGTGACTTAATTCACTTTTTACTACACCAGTTGTTAAACCGCTTCGTATGACATTTGCCGCATTGATAATTTTCTATTTCAAAGTGTCAATAGTGATTGGGGTAGTCTCGTTGTAAACTAATGTGTCCCCACACATAAAAATCCATGGGGGTCAAGTCTTATATTATACACTACACAAAAATTGCAAATACAAATAAATGTAAGGCAAGAAAACAAAAAAAAAATGGACCAGTAGACAAAAAAACGATATTTTAAAGAAAAAACTTCAAAGTCAAATTACGTGGAAACGGCAAGTTAAGGGTACAAGGTCTCATAGTCAAATCAGTCAGGAATGATGGAAACTACAACCTCTTAAAGGATCTAGGTCGACTTAACCTGTAACCCTGTATATATATATGTGTGTGTATACATATACGCTGGCATCTTTATAATGTTTGATAATCTAAACATAAAAAACATGCTACTAATTTATTTCAGCGCCTTATTTAACTTATCTTCAGTTTAGGAATCCATTCAAACTTTGAGTGAGTTTAAAATTCTTATAAGTTGCGATTAAGATTTATTTTAAACCAACAACGTATTTTACACTACAATATATAATATTAAAGTAGTAATCCAAATGTAGTTGTATTGTATTGGTTTTTAACACTAAAAAAAAGACTGAGGTCTGATCTCGGTTATCGCAATTTTAGCAAACGGTCTATTTCAATGCATCTAACTTTCATTCCTGTGCAAGTTTGACCTACAAACTTAGTTGGAAATCTGTAGGCAATATAATTTGTTGCATCTATGTGGACATAATATGTAAATATTAATTAGAATATTATTCTATTTATTTTTAAATTAAAACGGCATACATCAATTACAAAACTTAAATTCATAAACTTAATTGATCTGACAACTAAATGTAGACAAAATAAACAGAATATAAACAATACTTATAAATAAAAACAATGCAGTAATAAAAATATATAGACTATAGCACAGACTAACGGCCGATGCCTACGGACGAACGATACGGACGAACGGCCGAACGGATGATGATAATCAATCGAAAAAAAAATGATTGAAGTCAATCTGGATTGTTTTCTACTTTTCGTTTGGTCTCTTGTCATGTTGCCATAGTTTTTCCACTACTGAGATTGATTATTGGCAATATAGTATCAGAAAAAAGATTGAGCTGTCAATCTAAAACGGCAAATTTTGGATTGGGATTGTTTATTGGCAGCGGCTGTAAGTAGTAAAGACTATAGTAAGAAGGTTCGCAAAAAAAACTTACTAAATATTTAACAAACCTCTGAGTTATAATATTTATATGATATGCTTATCCTCTTATCTGAAGAAGGGTAGGTAGTGATGTAAATAATGACTAGAGCCTTTGCTTCTGTTCTAGGATGTGATGATGGAGCGGCCGTATCCCCATGCCAGGCACAATTTCCAGTCGCAGGTAACTAATAACTTTTTAAAAGTTTTAAACTAATAAATTACTTGTGGAAAATCTCGTATATATGAAAGTCCGCTAAGGTAGGTACCAATGTCTATTTCTCCTGAAAACACTAGTATAAATGTTCTGTTGTGATCCGGTTACAAGGACATTGTAGCTAGAGTAACTGCTGTATATATTGAGACTTAATATCTTATGTCTCAAGATGGCGAGCGCAGTGGCATGCCAAGCATTGCTTTGTTTGATTTGGCTACTTTATATGAGCGGTCTTATCGCTTACGATTAAGCGAATGGCATCCCAGTATCGATATATATTGAAAATTTATAAATATTTTCTGACTCAAGTGTCGAAGTAAGATCTTTTAGAGTTGGTTTAGAATTTTGGTATTCATCATACCTTGGACATTAACATTTAATTTTATTTACAACTTGTGGATTTTATATAATCATGTTACAACATTGGATGACACTGCCCTTACTGCTACAGTCTATACCTATAAGTAACGGTAATATAAATAATACTCTGACAATACTTAGTCTACAAATAAATTCTGTAAACACACATATTCGAACCTGCGGCTTCTCATTTCACAGCCGAGTGCTGAGCGTACCAATTATAAAAAAATAACAAGGAAATGTAATTTGAAGGCCTCGATTGGAAACTAACAAAAAGTCAAGGTAAAAAGTGGCTCATCTCCGCATTTTAATCTTCTAGTCGCAGTTGGCCGTCTTCAGAGAGAGTTTAGAAAGAAGTGATTGTTCGCTTAAGCGACGGAATCACAACTAACTTTTATTTGTCTTGCAGTAACTTATGCTATCGACGGTTTATTTCTTTGTTCTCGCTCTGAAACTACGCGGAAATCAGATATTTAAAATCCAACTCACGTACTAAATTAAAATTGTCTAAATACTTTATTTTAAATAAATAAAAAACATATTTGTGGACCTCAAAAAATTTGTCTCCGCGCGGGGATTCAACGCGCAGTCTCACTTTCACAGCCGGCGTCTAACCAACAGTCCAGTGGCAGTTTAGGCTGATTAAAAATGACATTTTTCACAGTATCATTGTACGTGTATTTTATTTCTCGTATTTGTTTGTAAATCTTTTGATACTTTATTTACCCTTATATTGAAAAAGTTAATAACGTTCAAAGCAGACTGCGTTTTCAATGAAATGTGCAATCCCTTTGACTCGCTGCGTTTGACTAACTTCCGAAAATACCTTTGATACCGGTAACTACACATAACGTCCAAGATTGGATTAAACGGTGCCTCAAATATTGCGTTTTAGTTTGCGTATGATATTGATTTTCTTCTCGGTGTTTTTAATTGAAATGTTATTTTACAATCCAGTATTTTTTTATTACATTGAATGGCGAGATTGAATGAATAGTAGCAGAACCAAACAACACCTTGAAATACCAAGGTAGGCTTAGAATTCCACTGCGCTCGCCAACCCGAGACATAAGATGTTATATATGTTGTAGTGGCGGTACTTCCATACAAGCCCAAAAGCCCGGCTTGCCTTACTTAATGCGCATATACTCAACCCTAAAGGCAAATTAGTACCTTAAATAAAATAAATTCGTTTAATGCAAAACGTCTATCATTTTTAAATTTACCGCGCCGCGGCATGCCATAATGGAGCCCCGCGCCTGCGACGGAGCACCCGCGCCCGGCAACTCGCCTAAGCGAGCGCCGCGGTCTAAAACTAATATAAAATTATTTCATTCAAAATCAACGCTGGTCCACGCGTGACGCAATATCTTAAAAAGATGGAACACACCAAAGTATTATCTATCTTTTCTCTCTCGTGTGCTTTTACCTGGCTTCTGGCTTATATTGCCCTCTCAGTCGCACCTCTGTACCCCAAGCAGGAACATTTTGAAGTATCGTATAGTAATAGTATCGTGACAACGATTACTATACTATAACTACTCCATATCGGTAGCATGAATCGATTAACCATACTCTCGTGAACTCGATACTATTACGTTACGATAGTGACAGATAACCTAGGGTAATGAACGAATGTTATTGAATGATTCATGCGGAATTGTCATTCACTACGTGGGTACATTAATTTATTGTTATTATAAAATACCAAAAAAATATATAAAACATGCATTAATGTCGCGTAGAAAGGTTATGGAAATAAATTAATAAGCAAATAAAAAAAAATAAAAGCAAGAAATATGTTGCTTTTATTCCGCAATATACAAAAATGACTCCAATTAATTATGCGTTTAGATTTCCGAACGTAGCAATTTTTTTTTATTAGTTGTCAAACAATTAATGCAAATTATTAAATAATTTAATCTTAGCCGGTTCCTTACGGAACGAAAAGAACAAAAAAAAAATTATTAAATAATTTAACTCTCATACATGCTCTCATATTATTTAAGTTATAGATAAAGATATGTACATATGTTTTATAAAATCCCTCTACATTTTTAAGGAGGAGAGCTTTATGAAAGTATTCCTCGGCAATTATTTTCACATATTATATGCTCACACTTCTCTGCCCTAAGAGCTTGCTCGACTATACATTGACTTATAAGCTTATAAGTATAACATAAAATGATTAAGTAGGTACGCAAAACGAAAATCAAAGTTCCATGTAAATATTTTATTTATAAGGTTTTTACAGTTTTAGGTTAGGTATGTTTTTAACTACAATAAATTCCAGACTTTCTATATCCTCATACTTGTTCGCAAGATTCCCAAGTTCGTTGCTCCGATTCCAAACAGTCCATAGTCTAAGAAATAACCTTCATATTTGAGTTAGGTATCACAATAATTATAACTTCATATCGCAGCATTGAATTTCATATAACTAGCGAAATACGGAGTAGATAATTACACACAATAACACTAAGGCATCGGGAAACACTAAGCATGACCGTAATTAACACATTTTTCCTTAATTCGATGTGTAGAAATGCAAAAATATACTCTCGATAATGTTCTCACGGTAAAAATGTCGGTGACAAAACAATCGTATTTCTCGATAGTAAATCGGCGATACTATACGTCAAAAATTATTCCTGCTACCACTTTTCATACATTTGTATAGTAAAACTATCGTTATTACCATACTATAGTATCGTAAATGTTTCCCGCTGCCATAATTTAGTTCCAAATACGCTCACAATGGCGCTGTTCAAATTCCCATACAAAATTTTACTATTACGATTACTATACTATAGAGCCAAATGTTCCTGCTTGGGGCACTGGGTGAAATGCTACTACCATGACACTACGTACCTATACATGTAAGAGGAGGGGAGGTATGCTGATCAAAACCACGCTCTTCACTCATATTTATTTATTTAAACCACACCAAATTTCTTATTGATAATCAAACAATCAACTGATATATTCGTTACTAACAATTATTATTATTCACTTTTTCTGATTATATAAAAATACTTGTAATAATTATAATATTTCGGAGCTGTTCACAGTTGTAGCACTTCCAACAAACTGTTCGCTTGACAGCTGCTTGCGCCCCTTTTATAGTACTGAACAAACAACATGACTCAGACACTTGTTTTGATTGAATTTTAAGGACTACCCGCATCTTGCGCCGATACGGCCATACTGACGATAGGCGCGTCCCAGCGCCTTACCAATTCATTTATCTGAAAAAGAGATTATTGGTGTCACATATCACACGTGTAAGTTCAGGACCTCATAGCCTCAGCGCTAATTTTGGTCTCGGACCTCATAGCCTCAGCGCTAATTTTGGTCACAACTCATTATAATACTCGTATGACCTCATAGTCTCAGCACTAATTTTGGCCACAATAGTACATGCTCAAACACACGTCATTTTTCACCTGCTCCTGAAGCAGGGTGCTCATAGTCTTCATGAAGTTGACAATACTCGTTATCTCTATTCATAGCCGATACGGCCACATTATTTTGTACCTCAAACTTAGGAGCGCTTCGTAAATGTTCATGAGCAACTTTTCTAGATCGTCCACGTTGGTTAGCCCTGCGAATTTCGTATCTATCGTGAGGCAAAACTTTTTTAACCTCATAAGGCCCATCATATTTCGGACTTAACTTCGTACTCAGTCTCGGCGGCTCTCTTAATAGTACATAGTCTCCCTTTTGAAATCTTTTGACTTTCGCTTTTCCTTTATCAAAACGATCTTTATCCTTTTCTGCTTGTTCGGCCATCCTTTCAAAAACAACTCTTCTCAATGTTTCTGGATTAATTCGCTCATTTTCTTCGTCTATAATGTTCAGTAATTCCGGCGGCACACTGCCTTTCTTGCCCGTTAATAATTCAATTGGTGTTTGCCCCGTAGCCTTGGATATAGTGCAATTAATAGCTAGTTGAAGTGTTTCCGAGAGATTTTTCCCAATGGCATTTCTGAGTATTTTTAATTATAGTTAGGCCATTCTTTAATATTCTCATAATTCGCTCAACTTGGCCATTCCCTCTACTTGTATATCCGGCACAATGATGAAGTTGAATTCCGTATTTGTTACAGTAATCTTTATAATTAGAAATAAAAGCGGCATCTCCGTCAACTACTATACGTTTTGGGGCTCCAAACAAAAATATTATTTCCTGAAGATGTTTCAAAGCACTAGACTGGTTTTTGTTGTTTGCGTGATGCAAAATCACAAATTTTGTATACGCGTCGATGGCTACAAATACATATTCTTTTTTACTTGCAGTGCCGCTAAGTTTGCCAGAAATATTAATGTGAAGGGTATGAAATGGCTCAGCTACTTTCTCAATAGGGTGCAATCGGATCTGTTGGGCACCGGAAGGTCCTTTCATGGTTTTACACACCAAACAATGCTCCACAAAGTATCTGACTGTTGAAGTCATTTTTGGAAACCAAAAGTTGTCTTTAAGTTTTGCCAATGTCTTTTCCCATCCCATATGCTTTAAAGCCTCGTGGTAGGTATTAATGAGACTCCACTGATACGACTGTGGGACAACTTTCACAAGCTTTACTTTACCGTTAGACTCAAATTTAAAATGCAGCAATTTATTTTTTATCTCATATTTCGGGTGATTGTCGTTGTTGAGAACGTCTTGAATAATTTTGCTTAAGTCTGGATCCCGACGCTGTTCCACGATAAGCCAATCATCTTTAGTAGATATGTTTGCGACTACTCTGAGCGGATTTCGGCTGAAAAAGTCTGCATGTTTCAATTTTTCACCTTTTCGGTATTCGACCTCGAATTGAAAGTTTTGCAAGAAGGCCCACCATCTGTGGATTCTTGGAAGAAGCTCTTGTTTGTATCGTGATGCTTTAACCGCGTTGCAATCTGTCACTATTGTGAAATTTCTTCCATATAAGAAATGCCGAAAATGTTTGATTGCTCGAACAATCGCCAAAGTTTCAAGCTCATAGCTGTGGTATTTTGACTCTGCCTGTGTGGTTCTCATGCTGAAGTATCCTACAACGTGCTGAAGACCTTCTTTCTTCTGGATTAAGACTGCTCCTAGTCCTATTGCGCTTGCATCTGTGTGCAACTCAATTGGATATCCTTCTTGGAAGATTGTGAATAATGGTGAGGATGTTAGATATTCAATTATCTTAGAACGCACAGCCTCATGTTCGACGGTCCATTCCCATTTTGCATTTGCTCGCGTCAAGTTATACAAGGGTATCATTTGTGTCGAAAAGTTGGGTATAAAACGGCGAAAATATCCAGCAAGTCCGTTAAACTGCCTAAGTTCCTTTACGTTTTTTGGCGGCAAGGATCTAGCTAGGGCCTCTACTTTGGATGGACTGGGTCTTAATTTACCGTTACTTACTACAAAACCGAGGTATTCTATTGAAGTTTTCAAAAATGAACATTTCTTCATGTTAATCGAAAACCCAGCAATAGTGAGTGCTTTAAGCACTACTTCAAGTTTTTGAATTCCCTCAGAAACAGTTCGACTTGGTATAAGTACATCATCAACATATACAAGTGCTACTTTCCCTCGTAAATCTCCTAAGGCTTTGTTGATAGCCCTTTGATAGACTGATGGTGCGTTAGTTAATCCAAAAGGCATAGTTAAATATTCGAATTGACCGTCAGGTGTTATAAAAGCTGTTTTTTCAATAGAATCAGGCGATATGGGTATTTGGTGGAAACCGGCTGCCATATCTAGGCATGTGAAATATTTAGCATCAGCAAGTTGGTCCAATTGCTCAGATATAAGTGGAAGCGGGTAATGGTCCCTCACGGTATTACAATTTAACTCTCGGTAATCAACACAAAGTCGATCTTCCCCGTTTTTCTTTTTCACCATGATAATAGGGCTAGCAAATGGAGAGTTACTTTCGCGAATGATTTTCTTGTCCAATAGGTCTTTAATAATTGATTGGACCTTTTCGCGCTCAACTGGGGCTAATCTATATGGCCTTCGATTTACCGTTTTATTTGGGTTTTTTAATCGAATCTTTAATTCTCCTGTAGTTATAGTCGTTCCCGAAATCCCATCTACAAATGAACTGGAAAAACTGTCTAAAAGTTTTATGAGCGTTTGTAGGTCTTCTGTATCCGTTATGTCTGTATCAATAGTTGTGGATGACAATTGCCAAATTTCTTTGCGGTCTTGTATCGCGTTTCTAGTTAGGGAAATCCCATTTTCACCGAGGGTTATTTCTATGCCCGGAATACTTAATATGTCTCTGCCTATTAAAATATCTATGGGTAATTCATGATCTAAGACTACATGCAGATCTAATTCAAGATAAACATCGCCGATATTTAAAATAGGACTTACTTGGCTCAATGATATAATCGGTACGGGACCAATGCCTTTCAAATGCGTTGTTTTGATTTTATGGACTCCAGAGGATTGTTTAGCTATAGACTCTCTCACTAAAGAGCAATCAGAACCACTATCGAACATTGCTTGATACTTTTTGCCGTCTATTTTAGTGATTATATTGGAAGCAGTCTTACCCTTTTGGCACATGTTAACGGTTTTCTCCTTGTTTTGTCGTTTGAAGCAATTCCCATAGGTATGTCCCGCAATTTTGCAATATGAACATTCTTCTCTTCTGTGTTCTGGCGGATTTGTTGATGCCGCATTTCTTATATCGGCTCTATTCTGTGCTATGGCGTTTTTACTACACCAGCGTGCTCTATGGCCTTGCTTGCCGCAAACAAAGCAGCTTATGTTCTGATCTTGTCTGTTTCTTTCGATCTTTGCTCGTTTGGTTGGCATGCTATCCTGTTCCGTCATCTTTCGTTTGCGTAGAGTTTTTGCAATAGAGATTAATTCAGGAACAGTTTCGGATTTACTGTTTAGAAGCTCAGTCCGAAGTTCGTCATCAGTTATACTCCCAAGTACGAATTCGACGGCGTCTTTTTCCGTGGGGTTTGGTTTAACAATTTTCTTAAACATTTTCCAGATGGTTGATATATATTCTGGGATACTGTTGGCACTATCAACTGTGTATCGTCGAAACTTCAAAATCTCTGAAAAATACCTAGACTCCGGTTCGAAGGTCTGTAACATATCTTCTCTCATTTCAGCCCAAGTCGTAGTTCTGTGCAAAACATCGTCGGCCCAAGTTTGTGCTCTTCCTTTTAAAACGCCGGCAGCTTTTAGCCGTACTTCATGATCCTTAAGTTTGTATTCTTCTTGTGTTCTTGTGATTAAATTCACCCACTCTTTTACGTCCATACCTTTATCTGGGTCGTAGCTTGGAAAATATACTTCCGATATACGAATTCCTTGGTTATTGTTTGATTGGAGTGATGCTATCATCTCAGCAAAAGCTGCGCGGTTTTCTTGAGATAAGTTCACCATCATCTCGCATAGTGTATCTTTAAATGTATTTGCCAGGAGTGTCATGGTACTATTTTCTGAAGAAGAGGCTGATGAATGGTGGCGTCGGCTCGTCCCCTCTTCTGATGTAAGAGGAGGGGAGGTATGCTGATCAAAACCACGCTCTTCACTCATATTTGTTTATTTAAACCACACCAAATTTCTTATTGATAATCAAACAATCAACTGATATATTCGTTACTAACAATTATTATTATTCACTTTTTCTGATTATATAAAAATACTTGTAATAATTATAATATTTCGGAGCTGTTCACAGTTGTAGCACTTCCAACAAACTGTTCGCTTGACAGCTGCTTGCGCCCCTTTTATAGTACTGAACAAACAACATGACTCAGACACTTGTTTTGATTGAATTTTAAGGACTACCCGCATCTTGCGCCGATATACATATAGCTATTTTTTAATGCAATTTGTACCAAGCAAAATGCCCGGCTTCGCAGAGTGAAGTTGTGCACTTGGCGCGACATATTGCGACCCAAATTTATCGAACAATATAATATATATGTTTTGCTATAAGTTATATTGGATAATATACAAAATAAATTGATATTTTTTGAGACCGTATTATGATGTTTTATATATTTTTATTAATATATAATTAGAATTGTTAATTTGGAATTGTCCATAATTTAGGACCTGTGGCTAGCTTCACGCTTATTATTATGTCTTTCGAGCGGACGATTAACCAGTTACCACGGAACATCTACGTTTAGTTTTCATTTAAATATAGTATTTTACGTTTATTACGTATAATAATGGGTGAAAATGTGCCTTGTGATGGTTTGAAGTGTGTGCAAGTGTTGATCGGCGAGGAAAAGATAAATTCATTACATTTCGTAGACAAACAACTACTCGTATCTGGTCCAAAACCTACGCCTGATTTGTTGTGTATTTCTCAAAGTAGTGAAAACTGTAGAATACAATTTCATAGATCAGTGTACATAACTACATGGATTGCTGGATGTTCTCATATTAATAAGTTATAATACTGTTGGTGTGGCATATTTTTTTTGAACGATGTACTTGGATTTTTGGAATTGTTCCGGCTATAGTGATTTAAATAATTTAACTGGTACTTTTATAGTAATTGACAAAAACATGTGAATGCATTAATATATTTTCATAATTCCGGTAAACAGCGTATAGAAATCTCTTTATGCGTGAGATACTTATTATGTGATGAGATTTCAAAACATTATGCTCGCGTAGACAGTAATCGTAGTGTTTTTCAGATATTAGTTGACATTGTTTGCCATTGAGCTCATCAAGAGCTTCCTTTCAGGGCTCATGATGAATCAAAAAATCACATGCATACACAAAAACATAACATAAATTTATTAATAATAATTTCTGGCCGAGAAGTTAAACACGGCGCCGTACTTGTGCTATTGTAGTGCCGTTTATTAATTTACGAAATAATTACAATATAAAGTTACGTATGCATGCCCAAGAGTAATTTAACTTACACATTTGTGGCCTCCCACATATGAGAGACCTACCCTAGTGAGTGCTTTTATTTTCCGTTCAATTGTTTTTAAATGGTTTATCAACTTATTTTGATCATAGAAAGCTATTATTAGTTAATACTGAAGAATGTAGTTTTGAAATATATTTTGAATTTTTATTAAATACTATCAATTATTCAGAACGAGCTGTATCTTAGGAAAAAATGCGTGACAAAACTGTTTTCTTTCTTGAAGTAAAACCTCCTATTGAATCGTAGTAATTTGAAATTTTATGAAACTAAAAAGCGACACAGTTAAGGTTACTTGAGGAAAGTTCATATAATAGAAAAGTATAAATTGATATATTCTATTTTTGTCCAATTATTTTTAAATTAGATATCAGAATTGAATATTTTGGCTGTCATTTAATTTATTTTGTTATTGATCCGATTGGTCACAGATGAAGATAAGTCAGATTGAAAAAGAGCAGGGTCTCTAACATGTTTTATATTTTGTCCCGGCACCTTAATATAGCTAGTTGCAATGCACAGTGAAAATAGTTAGATAAATAAGCACAAAAATTTAAATTTAAGAGAGATAATAATATCTCTCCTCGATTCTACGGCTCACCAGGGCGCATACTTTATGAAGCCTTGACTTAAAGAGCAAAGTTTCTAACATTCACCAGTTTAGTTATCTTAACTTAAATAAGTTAAGAAATATCTAAGATTTAATTACTATCACATAGATTTAAAAAATTAAAAATAACTTATATAAAAATTATTATACACATATATTCAACTAGCGGTCGGGCCCGGCTCCGCCCGGGTGCATACACGTTTTAAAATGGCGGTCAAAATGTTTAATTCTGACTGTCAGTTTAGAATATCTACCAATCGGACCACGAAAAACGAACAAAATTTCCTCGTATTTGCTAGAAATATCACTACTACTTTCCTCCTATAGGTCATAGCGTGATTATATAGCCCTTAGAGTATATACATATAGAGGGAGCGCTGGTACTTGAAAAACGTAGATAAAAATGGTGGTGCCGGGGCCACCTTTTTTTCCCGCCAATCAGTATGGATTCAGACAGCGTGGGGTACACATGAAATCTTCTAGAAAGAAAAATCTTAAAATGCCATTTTGCGTCATTAAATTGTGCCCAAATTCTACCAAACGCATAATTAATAAGTATACAATTAGCTACCATAGGTAATATTGCATATTTATTAATATATCGGGAGACATAATCGACGGAATTTTACTAAAATAAAATTAGAATTAGCGCGCTTTCTATAGACATATTTTTCAGTGTTGCAAATTTATAAAAAAATTAATAACTCGATATCCTGGTAAATTGTTTAAACTGGTTTTTAATATAAATAAATTAATATGAAAAAAATAATTTGACGTTATATTAAACCGACAAAATAAAATTATTGCCGCCATTTATTTAATATGACAATGAGTTAAAATGTACTAAGTTTGGATTATGAATATTGGCCGCCATTTAAATTTTAGAGCCTTAGCGCGACTTCTGGTAGGAGGTATATACAGGGTATCTCAAGACTGCTACCGAAAACGAAGCTGGGTGGTAGTTTTAGTGGCTACAAACTCAATGCAATTAAAAATTTCGCATAGAAACGCGACAATTATTTTTTATGATTTTTTAAATATCGTCATTTTTGGGTGGTAAATCCATAGTTTTTGCTAAAATAATAATTTAAACTCTTTTATACCTTAGAGTTTTTATAAATAAAAGGATATACATTATTATTTTAGGAAAAAATGTATTTACCACCCAAATATGGCCATAAGAAAAAAATTACAAAAAAAAAAATTGTCGCTTAGTTTTGCAACTTTTTCTGTTGCATTGTGTCTGAAGTCGCTTAAACTATCACCCGGCTTTGTTTTCGGTAGCAGTCTTGATATACCCGGTATTTAATATTTAACGGCCGTCTCCGTGTACCGGTAACATAAATTCATAGACGGAATTGAATATTTTGGCCGCCATTTTGAACTTTTTTGTTATCAACCCGATCGCTCTCAAAATTAATATCTGGCAGTCCCTGGGTACGGATAACATAAATTTATAGTCAGAATTGCATATTTTGGGCACCATGTTGAATTTTTTGTTTTTAACCCGATTGCTCTCAAAATCAATATCTATCTGTTAAAGATATGTAAACAACCAAATCTATATAATGTTTTTTTAGGATACCCCTAGATCGAAAAATAAGACGCCAAAGCGTTAAAATTATAAGAAGGAGTCGTTTAGAAGACTGTTGGATACCTATAAAATATTTTTATTATAATTAATATGATGAGAATACATTTTTAATTTTAAATAGTAGTTAGTAGTTTCTACATTGTTGGAATGTAGACGGTCGACCTGGTTAAGGTTTCAGGAAGTCGCTGGATGCAAGGCACACAGGCTTGAGGAGGCCTATGTTCAGCAGTGCACTTCCTATGGCTTTTTATGGCTGAAGAGAGAGAGAGGGGGGGAGAGGGAGACAGAGAGAAAACTTTAGATTTTGATTCTGAGAGCAATGGTAGCCACAATACTTTACCTATGAATGTGGCTTATTGGTACCGAGAAACCCTCAGATATTAATTTTGAGAACAATCGGTTTAATAAATAAAAAGTTCAAAATGGTGAGCACAGTTTTTTAATCTACTTATAAATTTGGTTTATTGGTGCCGACTGCCGAGATACCCACAGGATGTTGATTTTGAGAGCAATCGCTTCAATGACTAAAAAGTTGAAAATGGCCAGTTTTTTTTTAAATCTGACTATGTACTTGGCTTATTAGTGTTGACATAACGTCAGATATTGATTTTGAGAGCAATTGGTTCAATAAATAAAAAGTTCAAAATGGCGGCCACAGATTTTTAATACAACTATAAATTAGGCTTATTGTTGCCGAGTTACATTCAGCTATTGATTTTGAAAGCTATTGGTTCAATAAATCAAAAGTTGAAAATGGCGGCCACAGTTTTTTTGAACCTTACTATGATTCTGGCATATTGGTGCCCAGATACCCTCAGATACTGATTCTGAGATAAATCGGTACAATAAGTAAAAACTTCAAAATGGCGGCCACGATTTTCAATACCGAATACGAACGAAGCTCGGCTATCGAAGCATAGGGACTAAAACATTTACCACCAAGCATTTTCAATATTGCAATGCAATTGAATAATATAGCGTTGCAAAAATACGCACAGGTAAAATTACTTCGTATTCGCAGTGAAAACGTATTCGGAATTATAGATAAACGTGTTAAAATAGTCGCCACAATTTTTCATTCTTTAAAAATATTATGTATCGATATTGTTATTGAGACTAAAAAACGTAATTAAATTTTGATACAGTTGGGGAAAATATGTTAACCGGCAACCCTAATGCGACAATGCTACCAACATTACGACCAAGAAAATATCTACGTTTTTTAAAACACAAATGTATGACAGCGCTCCCTCTATATGTATATACTCTACGATATAGCCTATAGCCTTCCTCGATAAATGGACTACCCAACACTGAAAGAATCATTCAAATCGGACCAGTAGTTCCAGAGATTAGCGCGTTCAAACAAACAAACTCTGCAGCTTTATAATATTAGTATAGATTAAAAATCAGTAAAAAGGGAGAAAAAAAGGAAAACATCGCGAGGAAACCTGCATACCATAGCGATTTATAAGAATTTCTATGGTATGTAAGTTCGCCAACCCGCTTGGCCAGTGTGGTGGACTATATTGTCTAACCACTCTTAATCGTACTTTTGACTGTAGAGGAGGCCCGTGCCCTGCAGTGGGACGTATAGACAGTATAGGTTATTAATAACATGGATTATAATTTTGAAGTCGGTTATTTTTTAATTGTATTTTGTTTTTATTTTTTTCAACTAAACTCTACTCTACAAAAAATACCAATTAAAACACACGCCACGCCAAGACATAAAACCACTTGTACAATACATTTCGATACAAGCCCGTTGAAACAGAACACGAATCTCCATTCAATTGGAGCAGCGAGCGACGTCAAGTAAAGTATTGCACTGGTCCAATCTCGATAACACATACGCATTGCAGGCTAAACTTTGACAAAGTGATTTGCGCATGACTCAGCGCTGATAAATTCACAATTAGCTTTTTATAGTGTGTATCAGAAATGTTTTATTAAATTATAGGTATAAAACGCATTTATCGGCATACGGATGGTTTTTAAAAGATGAGTTTTACAATTATTATGTTTTTAGGTACGCTTCGAGTCCTTAAAAAAATTATATATTATTTTGTATTGTGAACAATTTCTGTTGCAATAGAAGCGGGCAGTTTAAAACATCAACATATCATTCGGAGGAAAGCCGAATAATTATTACTGCGTAAAAAAAAACATAATATGTAATTTAAAATTATTCGTAGTAGCAATAAAATAACCACATTGATTTATCCAGATTATAACAAAAAATACCTGCTTATGATAATTAGTGCTGAGTCCAGTTACGATTGACTTATGCGGTTGGCTAGGCTTTAATTAGAGGGCTTCATAGGATTACCAATGCTTCGTTTTGCCAACTGCCCACACCGAAATTCTATTAGACTGGTTGCATCAATAGACAAACATCGAGCGTCAGGTGTCCGCTCTTATCGCGGTGGCACAGTGGATGTGGATCGAATTATTTTTCTTTTTCTGTCTACCGGACGGGAAAGGCAAAAAGAAGTAATCCTGTATGATGCACTGGAAAATCTAGCCTCCGTCAGTTTTGGTTTTAAGTCACTGAGCGTCAAATTTCTGGTGTCGTATTAACAAGCAGTGACTGCTATAGATGGTAGGCAACTTGTCTTCTTGAAATATTTTGTGTGTCGCGAGCCGGGCACTATTTGTGTATATTCGGTTTCGATAAGTCTGGTATCAATGTACTTACATTAAATACCAACAAAATAACGTGAAATCCTGCATTTAAATAGTTTTAATGTTTATTTAAGATCTGAATTAACTGAAAATACTTTATTAATTTTTTGTTTAATTACATTTATAATTAATTATTTTGATATTTTATATTATGAAATTACCCAGAATGTTTGGAGAGTAATTTTTCGTCTATAAATTGGAATGTTTGAGTTACTATTACTTTCAAGATTATTTCAGGCATACATTAGGCCTAGCTAACGATGTTAAATTTTTTAGTTTTATTTCAAAATAAAACCAAAAACTTGTCGCACGTCGTCATGCTAATACTAGATTTTATTATATATTAGAATGACCCCATATTCATCTATTCTGTGAGTATGACGACGTGGACAATTTTTTGTTTTTCAGACGCCTACTGTCAGAAGTTGGTATTATGTTTTGTAGTTACAATAAAATATTCAACTTGCCAGTTATTTCGAAAAATAAAATATAAAACCTTGCATATCATAAGATATAAAACCTTGCATAAATTGGAGCAACGACCAGGAATAAATACCCTTTGAAATCAATAATCATTTCATTAAAAAAATTTGGGGCATGAAGAAACTCCTCCTCCTTTTTTGAGATCGATTAAAATGGATCCACTTGATACTACTTTATCACACATTGAACATTGACAAGAAACAACATATTTGCCGTTACGTTTTATTCGATGACTATGATTACCGGAGACTCTCATGCTCTTGGCATTTCTTGTCCAAGCAGCGAACGCAGAATAGTAAAAAGTCATTAAGTTGACCAACGAAAATGTGTCGCATTTCGGACTCAGCGTACGTACTTCCGGTTATATCCAGGCCGACATAATTGTATCCACCACCAAAAATCGACATTTCGTTGTTGCATTTTTTTTAAATGCACTGCATTTTTTATTGTACCTTGGTGTCACTTGCGTGCAAGATAAAAATAAACTTATCATTTTTGGCAAGAAACAAAAATTAAGCAACCAGAGCCCATATTCATTAGGTAATTTCAGTTCGCCTTGCCCAGAATGTTAAATACAACTACGTACAAACGTTCGACTTCAGTGGGTAAATGTCTTAGCTCTGAGCCATTAGCTCTTTGATGCTTGGTGTTGATTGCACAGCTGATGCCTGTTCGACCGAGTCAGCCTTTGGAGGCTCTACGGGTAATGCTGATCGGGTTAATGAATTAAGGATTCACGAATGCCGTAACACGAATTATTAATATCGATTCATGGTACGCCACTAAGCCGTGTCGAAGGTTTGAGCAGTTTTGCAGATTTCATCTGGACTTTTGCACTGGTGATAATTTAAACAATTTTTTTAACTAATTCGTGTTCATTTTAAATGACGTTTTTGGATGGCGTAGTATTTTTTGAATAATTATCTTTTTGATATATTGTGATGTAGGTATCATTTATTGTCGACGAAGAAAAGTTCCTCAAGTTTAATTTATAACCCATATAAACATAGGTAATATCAGCATATTTATCCGCCTCGGCCAAAAAGAAAAAGATTATTTTGCTTTACTCATCCCTCATAAAAATCACCCATTACATTTCTTTAGTTCAGTTTCAGTACAGTTTTGTATTGTATGGTCGCTATTTCGGTATCAAGAACTAACAGCGTTAGAGTCAATTTTACTCACCGAACAAAAGCAATAAAATTGCTGTCAACTCTTGTCAGTTTTCTACAAGAAAGTAATACTACGCTAATCAAGCTTATCCATTTGTAAAATAGGTTTAATGATCAAGCAAGGCTTTTCCGCACATATTTAATTTTTTTTACTCACATATTCATTTAATTACATTCAATAACATTATATAGGAATTACCTAGTCTGATAGGGCCGCTACTTGTACTATTATTTTTGTTTTGTGTGTGTACAAGAAAGGATTAAATAAAGAAGTAATAAATATTATTTACTTTTCAAAGTAGGCGCTCAAAAAGATAAAAGCTATAAAACGAAGTTAGGTTTTGTTCTTTAAACAAGTTATGACGGCTTTCCCAAGATGCAGCATACCGATCGTAACTGACAAACTTTTACGAGTTTAGTTGTTGCTACGAACAGTTTTTAAATTTATTTTATTATAAGCACGGAATATTTCGATTCAATAACTTTAAATTGTATTGGCATTGAAATTAATGCCTTAAAAACACTGCAAGAACCCTAATAACCCCTCATACATAACCGTTCAAATTTCCAATATATCAGAAATGGAATAGCACATGTGTACGGTGGTAATCAATAAATCGGATGTCGGATACGAAAGCAATACAACAACTGGGCCGTTAACGAGACAAATGTGGGCAGTAAAGCTGCGGCCGCGCTCGTCCGGAATCATCGAGTGATAACGACATTATCGGCGTGATGGCTCCGATCGGCACCCTGGTCGGCACTGACGCCGTGATTTCCTCACTAATCGCAAGACCTATACTTGGTACATATGTGTACGTATAGGCGTCTGCCCCATCATCGGTATCACAAACATCTGTGTATAACATTCGATCTGTAATATCTTTCAACCAATAAAACTAATTTTTCCATCTTTACGTATAATTTACCAATGGCGTTTTCACTAGTCTCATCCGTAAACTTTTTTTATGTTACTAACTTAATACAGTGATAATTTTTTCTTAATAATATCAAAATATAACTTTTTTCAATCAAAATTCGGAATGTTTAATGACTGTTAAACGATTTGTAAATTACCGTATGCCTGTTGACATAAATTTTACTGGTGGTAGGTCTCTCATATGTGAGAGGCTGCCTGGGTGGGTACCACCGCAATGTCTATTTCTCCCGTCAAACAGCAGTTTAAATGCACTGTTGTGTTTCGGATTGAAGGACATTGTAGCCAGAGTAACTACTGGACATATTGAGACTAAACATCTATATGTCTCAGGATGGCGAGCGCAGTGGAATGTCTAGCATTGCTTTGTAATTCAAGGTGTTGTTTGGTTTTGTTTTGTTCATGAGCGGTCGCATCGCTTACCATCAGGCGAACGGCATGCTCGTCTCGTCATTAAGAGCAATAAAAAAATATGTATATTATTTTCCATATTAAAACTAAACTAGCCTTAATTTATAACGTTAATACACAGTTGACTGGAACCCCCATAAATATTATCTCTCCATTTTGCATTGTAATGATGTAATCATAGCGATGCGGCTTCAATATGTTACAAAATGTTTGCCCGCAAACAAGTTCTGACAAAATAAAAATTCATAAAATATTTTCGCCACGAAGCGTCGCGTTGGTGCGAACTTAAGTAATTTTTCAATAAGCGCTCGCTTAGAAAGTAAAGTAATAAAGACTAATGTAACGGGCGGACGGGGACAGAAGGAAATGTCAGGCTGAATACTGGTCGTAGGAAGTGCCAGACGGTTTGCCAATTCAGCAATTCCACGACGCTCTGCCGACGCTCAATCGTCAAAATGGAATCACTGAATTAGTTACATGCAGGGAGAAGTTTACGTAAATCTGATGCATTCTGACTCGGTCTCATATTAAGCTGGTGGTGTGTGAACGCGTGAGTTTGCAATATTACGTGTCGCATTGGCAGCTTGACGAGATTTTAGCATATAATTACTCTCGATTGCGATTGGAGGTATCGATATATTTAAATATAAGTAAATTATCTGCATAAAACAGTGTTGCAAGTGATGTTTCAATGTTTTAATATACTTGTTTGTATCTGTTACAAACAGGAGATTCCTTTATTTTTCCACGGAATTGATTCTCGTGCTTCTTTTTGTGTTAATTTTTATGAATAGATTATTTACTTTTACATATTTCTTTAGATAAAATTTCCTTTGATTTTATTATAATTTCAATTCTATCGTTTTTAATCCTTAAATGAGTTAAAAGTTCAATTAGTTTGCTTACTATAGTTTTTGAGACGGAACTATTTTGGCTAGTTAAAATTGCCCTAATTTTAATTTAAAAAAGTATAGATATATCATAATTCAGATAATAATATTTATTAATAATGTCTAGTCAACGCTTACACTGCCATTCCGGTACGGGTACGGTAGATATAAAATTTTCTCATTTATAAATACAATCCAGCTCAAAAATTCTTAGGTGGTTTTAATTTTTCAACAGGATACGTAGTGGCACAGTGATTTAATTAGAAAACTTGTAACATTTTATATTTTTTTAGGAAGTTTTTCATTTCCCGGAAATTTCTTTTGCTATCGTTACCTGACCTTATAACTGAAAAATAACAAATAGAAAAAGTAGCAGAAATAATCTATTCTACTAGTTCGTCTCCATGTACTTCGTTTTTTTTACGAGTACCGGTCAACACATCTGGAAATACAAAAGAAATAAGCAGTCATTACATTGTATTTTGTCTTTATAAAATATGGATTCAAATTGCTATAATTTACATTATATTGACTGGTTGCCTACCTCCTGATGATTTTATTACTTCAACAATCTGACGAGTAATTTCACATAATATAAATACTGCAAATAGAATACTAACCATACAAAAGCAGTGCATACAATAATCCATATTGCGCTATAATTATTCAACTCCATGGGAATTGTCCTTGGCCGCCACCAGGCATTAATGATACCAACAATCAATATACTTTATGGCTATTTCATTTGCTAAAGCGTTAAGTCGACTGCTGTGAGCTTTGAGTAAATAATGAGCCGCAGTACTAGGCTGCACCGGACAACTGCCATCAAACCTTTGTGGAAATAGGAATAGATTTTCTCAAAGTACGTGGGCGACTCATAACATTTCCCTATTCATTTAACTGGAATATGAACAATATATTTCAGAATCGCAGTAAAGTTTAACATACTGTCGGACATGTGGCAATAATCCTAGTTGTGAAAGTTCAACATTGACTGCAAATGTTTGAAATAAGTGCATGCGGGTGCAGTGTCGCGCGTGATTACGTCACCTGTGGGGTACAATGTATTGTTATTGTTTGCAGAATCAAGCCCGGCGGAATATGCGGAGCTCGGCGGCGGCACGGTGGCAGGGCGGTCGGCGGCCGACACGGAGGCGGCGCACGACCTGCTGTCGCTGGCGCAGAGCCTGCCGCCCATGCCGCCCGCCGCCGTCGTCACCGTGCTGCAGGCGCCCGAGCCTGCGCCGCTGCTGCCGCTCTACACCTACACCATCCAGCCCACCAACATCTACATCATAACCGAGGAGGCGCCCGAGCCCGTCTACCACACCGTGCAGACAGTCACCCCAGTGCAGCCCGTCGAGTACACCGTCGAGCCTCAAATCAACTATATCCCTTACCAGCCGCCTCTGCCGCCGCCCGTCGAATACGTGGCCGAGGTCACGGAACCGCAGTTGCCACCCCCGCCGGAGCAGGGAGAGCCCATACCCACGCAGACCCCCAAGTGTAATGACAAAACCATCAAGTACGATTGTAACGAATGCGGGAAGCAATACGCCACTTCTTCGAACCTGTCGCGTCACAAGCAGACGCACCGCAGCCTGGACTCGGTGGCGGCCAAGCGGTGCGGGGAGTGCGGCAAGGCGTACGTGTCGATGCCGGCGCTGGCGATGCACGTGCTGACGCACCGCATGGGACACGTGTGCGGCGTGTGCGGCAAGCAGTTCTCGCGGCCGTGGCTGCTGCGCGGCCACCTGCGCTCGCACACCGGCGAGAAGCCGTACAGCTGCGCCGCGTGCGGCAAGGCGTTCGCGGACCGATCCAACCTGCGCGCGCACCTCCAGACGCACTCCTCGGACAAGAAGTACGAGTGCCCGCGATGCCACAAGTCGTTCGCGCTCAAGAGCTATCTCAACAAGCACCAAGAGTCCGCGTGCGTGCGCTCCGAGGACGAATGAATCGCGCTTCCCGACGAACGATTGCAACGAACGATTTCTCTATGAACTTCTTTACACCTTTTTATTAAACGGAACGAGATAAATTTATAGGGTAAAGGCTCGTAGTTTCGACCGCGACGTCGAAAGAATAATAAGCAATAATAAAGTACCTAAAGTCTTTATGGCTCTTTCCATAATTTTAAAATTATAAAAAGTAAAAGTGAAATGTATTTTTTCAATTATTAGTCCGGCATCGACGGAGGCAACAGTGTCAATTTATGGCCAGAGCCTGCAATGTTACAGCTTAGGGTAACGTTTACATAGTGACGTTTAGGTAAGTCAGCGTCGCACGCGAGCCGTGTGACGTAGTTAGATTGTAGTTACGGTGATACGTAGAGACTTAATGAAACCGTCGAGCTGTGGTACAAAGAGAGCAATAAAATAACAAGCGTAGAGTGCAAGCGATAGGCGCACGAGTAGTGTACGACGCGTAGCGAGTAGCTTAGCGCGGCCTCGGGAGGACCAAACTGTTGCTGGGGCCGACGCGCCGCGCCACACCGCCACACGCACGCCACACGCCCGGCGCCGCCTACCACACCACGCCGCCGCGCCTCGCGCACCCCGCGCACCCGCACCACACTCCGCGCCGCATCGCTTTATAACTCGGCGAGTCGCTGCCGGCGTCCAGCACATTGTTACATAAGGTACAGTACCATTTGAAATTTGCTATTGCGTTCTTTAAAATAAATTAACCATTGTAAGTAGCATAAACCCATGACCAAGTTATTTGATACGTATATAGTCAGATTTGTAAGATGTTTTTCATGATACGTAAATAGTAAACATATTTGCAAGCTGATACCTATGGAAGCCTCAATTTGATAATATGACCCGACTGATGATCGTTTACACAGTTTTTGAAATTTACATTTGTTAGAGTCGAGCAGAAGGTTGGCAGACGCCACCGTTGTCGCTGACGTTGCGCGTGTACATTATTTACATTACTCGATGTTTGTAAACGCCTAAATTTAGGTATCGGACAAATACCGTGCGATACACTCGTACGTTAATTCGGGACTGTATTTTTAACGAAGGGTTCACATTGTTTAAACAACCGAGCCAAAGTTAGAATGTTTATGAAGCTCCATACCACATTACTTCGTCACTTAATTCGTGGAGTACATTCTTCGCTAGATAAACAGATGCGTGGCGCAGGTACCGCGGCATTCGTTCGCGTATCTGTGACGGTCGCCCGCTCTGAGCGATGTTTCAATCGGATCCACGACCATTGTCGCCAGTGACACACAGCGGACGCGACATACGTTCATACACACCGTACAACAGCTTGCTCATCATTGTCGTGAAAGCTATCGACACGCATTTCAACCGGGCCGTGCGTCACAATGCGATGGTTTGGCTTACATCGTCTACAGAAATAAGGTACTATCAGATGAGGAGACGAAAGCTGACAGGGCATTGTGGCTTATCGTCGACTGGCTTTGGTTATTGGGCATGGTGTAAATGCAGCAAAATTTGGACACCATGTCGAGTGACCATGCTAGTTTGTGACATGATGACATTAAAGCGACTAAAATGATATGCTTGACGGCCCTGCAACAGCGCTTCGTTGATTGCCAGTATTCATGTTGATATATCTTGGGATATTACACCGATATTATATTTATATAAAGCTCTAAATTCGGAATAGTCATTTAAAGTCGAACGTAGATAAATGTTATGTGTTGGGGCTCGGTACCAGGTCGTCTAATAATAAATAACTTGTATGGTTTTGATTACCAAATGTTGCCATAGATTCGACAAAGAAACGTTTCCAAATTTTAGTTTTAAGATACAGTCACAAAACAAATTTATTTAATATTTATTGTAGATTTTGTTCCTGTAGTGAGTTTAAGTTTTTTTAAGATGTTTTATTTATTAATGTGTATATTATTTTATGGTCGGACAAAGCGCGGATATGAAGAGTGTGTAGCGATGGAAACGAGTATTGAAAAGAAATGTATTTTTATAGACGTTACACTTTTTAGTGGATATTTGATATTTCACGATGTCTTTCCGTTAAATTAATGTAGTATAGTGATAACGTTCTAAGCTTACTCATAAGTATTTTAAATTTTAATATATCTGAAATGGTTACAACATGAAAACTCTTCTTAGAATCATTTTTGTGTAATATATTTACATTGTGTGGCAATTAAACGGCTAATTGTTAATGAAAAGTTACGTTGTCGCCGGACTTATAAGTATCGATAAATTATTGTATCCAATATAAGCAATACGTATAAGTTATAAGATAAGACGTGGTTTAGAATGGGTAAAGGGAACATGTGGCAGCGTGATGCTCGGTCTACTCGTCATTGATGTTGGATGTATTCGTGATATTATTTTATAAGTGTTGAACAATATTAAAAAAACCGATCTCATTGATTTAATCAAAACGTGTGACCATCATCAATCATCCTGCCTCATGCGACCGACGTTATCAATAATAACAATCAAAAGTACGACATTTCAACGAAACACTTGGATATTTGAAAAGTTTATTCACGTTACGGTTTGATATACATAATTATAACAGTTCAAAATTACATTTGAAACAAATTATTATCAAAATTAATAAAGAATATTGTGTTGCTCAACAAGATATATAAGAGGTAGCGTAATTTCATTCATTCAGAAGTAGGCCTAACAGTCGCCTCATAATGGTTCCCGCGGTATGTTCAAATTACCGAGCGAAATATTTTGTACGCGACATTACTTAAATAGTAGTTGTTAGTATACACGGTAGGTCTTGATAGATGCGGTACGGTAAGTAGCGATCTTATATACTTGATGTTTAATGTCAATTTTCCAAATAATTTTCGTCAATTTCTCACAATTATTACCCTTTAAATAAGTGATGCACTTGTCCTGTCGCTAAGAACTTATTCCTTTGCTTTTCTAGTCGATATCTATATTCCAAAATGTATTTTTCTATGAGAGTGAACAGTAGGTTTGCTAGTCTCTTTCAACTTGGTGTAAGCTCGGATAACCTTCAGAAATGTGATCGCAGTTTCGATTGAAACTGATCAGAATAAGACTGATATGAGAGGAGGGTTCTGTTATGATCGTTAGAGTATTAATTAAGTCAATCAGCTCGATTCAAGCTCGATTAGTTAAACTATTATCGACGAGACGAAGTCTTCCAAAATGTGTCCTCTGAAGATCAAATTCTCGGTCCCTCGTTCCCGGAATGCATTTGTAGTTTAACTCGCTGCGTTGTCACTTGGATTTCTGTTTATTGTCTGTAATTTGACAGCCTCCGTGGCGCAGGTGGTTAGACACCGCCTGTGAAACGAGAGGCCGCGGGTTCGATCCCCGCACCGAGAGATATGTTTGTGCGGCCCACAAATATTTCTCTCGGGTCTGGGTGTTTGTGAGACCGTAAAAAAGTCTCTCGCAGTTCCTGATACCCACGACACAAGACTCGATCTTAATGTGGGGTCAGGACTATGTATGTGACTGTTGGGTGTTATTTATTAATTAATCATTTACATATTTATGAGATCTAATAAGTGTTATTTAGTTTCTTATTTTCATATTATTCAAAAAAATTATAATCGGCAGTTATTTTAGTTACTTATTATTTTGTTCAATTCGCAACATTTTTTAAGGATGAAAAAATAAACACCAACTAAGATACCTATTTATAGGTCATATTTCGGATTCATAAAATGTTTGTATATATTTGTTTTTATAAATAATTATAGTAATTTTTCTAATTGTTACTAAAGTTAACAATTCACACGTGACAACGCAACGGAGTCAGTTGGTAGGGCGGAAACTTGATTCAGTTATCAGATGCGGAGGCGGCAGATCTAAAAACAATGTATGGATATCTCTTTAGTAATTAATCGGGAAATTATTTAAACCCGTATCATAGAGGTATGTCTTGGCCATAGAGTTCCGATTCATTAAAAGTTAGTCAATGTGGAAAAAATGCTTTGCCTATAATTATTCTCATCGCTCGAACATCGACAGCCCGTCGAAGTTCCATAATTGAAATGGATAATGCGAACGAATTTAGCATTCCGATACCGGCACAAAGTTCAATTTCTTTCAATATTAGGAACAAAAAATATTTACGGAAATTCAAATTGTTTCGTATTTGCGTGGAGTGGACTTAAACTGGAAGTTATAGGCTGCTTGAATGATTTTACACCAGCCGGATGACGGTAAACCCGTTGTGTGTCGTGTATATTCGGATAGCTTTGTTGACGCAGTTGGTGAGACGCCGGCTGTGAGACCGCGGGTTCGATGTCCGCACCGAGACAAATATTTGTGTAATCCACAGGTATTTGTTTTGGGTCTGGGTGATGTTGAGACAGAAAAGTGTCTCGAAGTTCCTGATGCTCACAACACAAGACTCAATCTTAGCGTGGGGTCAGGACTATGTTTGTGGGCTGTTTGTTTTTTGTGTTTGGTTGTAGGCCAATATAGATAATGCATATCATGCATTAACTATGAATATTGTCATGCAGTGTGCCTTTACAATGTGGGGTCTGTGCAAGTATGTATGCTTTTCGGAGAAACATTTGGTTCAGGTTCAAAAAACAGGAGTCGGCTTTTTGGAGTATTTCGAGAAATTAAAAGAAATAATGATTTTATTCTGAAACTAAAATCACCCAACTTGTTTTACCATAAATTGTACCCAGAACTTAGTAAATAGTTCAAATAATAATTTTAACAAATTATACATATATTTTGTTTTCACTTTGTTCTGAAATAAATCATTCACTTATTTTTTTAATATATCAATGCTGTAAAATTTGACTAAACGCAAAAAATATAAAGTATAATGGTTGAAAAACACATTTAAAAATAATTTCGTGGATAATAAAATAGCATATATTTAATGTCTGTAGCAGATTATATTTAAATATATTAAATACTAGCGGCCCGGCCCAGCTTCGCCTGGGTGCATATATTTTTTGATTCCACTTCACACCAAATACATGTTATTTTTCGTATAAACTCTTGTATACCTAAACTTGACGTAGCTGTCCTACTGTCCGACTCAATCCCGTCTCATCCGTCTGTTCAATCTCTTCCCGCTCCGACCCGTCCTTTCTCTTTATTATCCATCCCGTCTTATAACGTGCATTTACATTTGGTCCTATCAAATCTGTCAGCTATCCCAGTCCTCTCCCGTACCTTCCACTCTAATAAATCCCGTCTCTCCATATATATGTACATATAAAGATTGCCTTATGAAATTTTGACATTAAAAACTTAAGCGTTTTTTATTGTTCATCCAATATTCCTTCCCTTAATTCAGCACCAAAATGCTGTTTTTCCAAATAATATTGCACGCCACTACTTTTTTTTAGTAATAAAGTAATAATAAATATTAAAAAAAAAGAATTGGCCAAATTGGTCCAGGCGTTGTTGAGTTTTGCGCTTACCAACACATTTTGCGATTCATTTTTATATTATAGAAGAAGAAGATATAGTCCACCCCGCTGCCTTAGTGCGGGTTGGCGGATTTTATTTGACGTAGAAATTAATCCGATAAGTCAGATGCCCTGAGATTTGAACCCGTGACCATCGTAAACTTGTTGGCAGTCGCGTCTAGTACGTTACCATATACAAATTAATAAAACCTTCATACTGCCTTACCAGGTGACGTAAGTAATAGAACAAATATTTAAAAATATAAAACTGCATATCGTTTCATTATAATGTCTAGATACGGCATCAACGTACCATTTTTTTAAATTCTTGAATCTGAAAACAATACTAATGCGGAATTTAAATTTGTCCCCCAGCGCATCTAAAAGTATCAATTCAAAAAACAATGTCGTTTATGAAAACGAAAAATTATAATTAGATATATTTTGGTGTACTCCGGCAAAACGCTACGATAGAGTATACCTACCTTGTTTAAAACTGTTGCAATAATCTAAAAAAACAATGGGCTATTTTGGTAGATATGGACATCGTTTTATTTTACATTTAACAAAATTACGCGCAAGACTCCGTATCTAGATAATATTATATACACGTTGTACACATTTTTTGAATTTTGTTCTATTTCGTCAGCCGTCAATGAAAGACAATGGAAAGATAGATCATTTTACGTTGGATGGTAGTTGAAGCTGGACCGTCTTTTACGTCTCCCGTCAAACAAACAAAGATCATCCTATATTGGCTGGACGCATCACGCTTGAATGATACCTAAAAAAAAGGTTTTTAGTATCTTCCTTAGAAATTTTCCAATTTTTCTCATTCCTAAAACCTTCCCAGAACTTTTATGAATATTTCAAGACCAAAATAAGCCAAATCGGTTCAGCCGTTCACACGTGATGCCGTGACAACGCGAAACGGGTTTCATTTTTATATATATAGATTTTTATTCACAAGTGGAGGCCTACAAAATACGTATTCTGTTGTGATTTTCGTATTTATGTTTTATTTTCTGTTTTTAATATAGTTTATCTCGCATTTCCAGTGAAATGTAATATGTTTATAATACCACGTAGTTATGCTCAAAACAATTTTTTTGTATATTTTTATGATTCTAAGTGATAAGAAAGCTCAAAGCACCTTATGGTAATATGAAGTTCAAGTCGCAAAGAGGCATAATTCGACAACCACCGAATGAGATCTCTTAACAGTCAAAGACTATATCTCGACAGTGCTTAATTTCATTACAATGTTAATATATATACGTAAAACACGTACACAAGTAAATTACGTATTTCATCTTCTATTAGCATGTGGCGAAATTAGAAACCAAAAATAAAATTTTATGATTATTTAATTAGTTACGCATTGTTTGAGATATATGCTCACCTTGCATTTTGGAATTAGCTTTGAATTCTGTCTAATTTTCAGTGATTTAAATATGAGCGCATGGAAAGTACGAGTACCAATAAAGTTCCTTTTCGTGCCAGAATATAAGTTACAAGTTTAGGTATGAAATAATATTTAGTAAAAATATATTTTACGATATACTCACAGACATAAATCAACTTAATGAGATAAGAAAAAACACCGATTGCCCGCATACATAATTACCGAGACATGAAGCGTACTTAATACAATTATTCAAGTTTGGCTGGGCAACAAGGAAGTTACCGTTGTAGTTCGCACAGAGCATTTCACCCAAATAATAGAGATATGAACCTTTTGACCGTGGCCTCTTGCTGCAACTGAATATTTCGCTCTTATACAAAGGCACAATGCATGCAATTTGTTAAATTTGAATTCGACGCACTAAAACGAAACGGAACATGGATGGAATAATAATTAGGCACCAGAAATAATTGCTTTGGCGTGCTCCAGATGGAAAAGTTTATGCAGTTATATTGGTTTATGATTATTTATTGCATGATGTAATTTATTGTGCGTAAAAAATGGATTTCGAGTTGCGAAGACGAAACATAGTAAGAGAGTTGAGACCAAAATAACACTTCTTAGAAGAAAAGTTGGAGTACAATAAAAGGGGAAATACGTTACAATGTCGTTAAAACATAAAACCGAATGATACATATACAAATCAATATAGAATGTCTGATGAATCGCTAACATTAATATCTTGGTGTTATCATTTGATGTATTATTAAAATGCGTAGTATATTTTGTCACCCGCATTCCAACTGTTGAGGAAAACTCGGAAATAACTACACTACTTTAAAGTTGTACAGCAATATTTAGTAGTTAACGTGCTGCTGTTTAAAACTTCGCGCTCCAAGTTTAAATACACAAACAAAAACAATATCATTAAGCGAAAGAATGACTGTAAATATTTAATTTTTCCTGTTGAAATTTCTTGTCAATTTTCCGCCCTCCCCGGCTAGACGGTAGATGCTTTGTTCCACATACAATTACCTCGCTAAAGTATCAGTTATATCGAGCTTCGACGCTTCAGACATCGCTTGCCAGTCTAACTGACAGTTAAGGACGAGATAGATAAATGGGATGGTAGTTGTCACTTCTGGTGATTGTTTAGGCCCGGACGATAAACACGACGGGTATCCAGCGTCGGGAACAAATTCATACATTTCCGGTATTGAATTGTGGGTACTCCTTACTTATTTGCATGCAGAATGAGTTTGTTGAATCACATGCGGTTGGAATATAAAATGCGCCGTCAGTATGCGCTGGAGGTTTCTGATGCAATACCTTAATTTGCTCACTTGTCTAGTTTTCATTTTATATTTTACAGAGGAAGCATTTAGTATAGAGTTATGGTTTTGTATTGACACGCTAGTTGGTTTTATTGTAGGGAAATTAAGCACTGTACCGACCGCTTCTGATTTCAAATCTTGCGTTCGAACAGTCGTCCAGCCTTGTTGCTTAAGTATCGCATGTTGAAGTTTGTGCTAGGATGTGTAGTTTGGTGCGATATACCGAAGGATATACAATATGTCTACATACAGGGTGACAAAAATCTCTATCCGATCGATAAAGGTGCTATCAGTTTTATTAATGTTTTCTATTTAAAAGATCTGTTAGATACAATATGATAGAAATATATCGTTTACAAAATAATTTTAAAAATAAGCATACTGACATTACACTAGTAACAACCGCCGAACCTAACAAGCAACATGCGGCGCGACGTTTCAGGGTTGTCAGAATTTAAAACTTTGCTAATCCTAAAATCTATTAGGGTGATATTGATACTTAAATGTACCATAATTATGTTATCCTTTATTATTATTATTATTTTCGTATTTTTTTAATACTAAGATACAGATACCCAAATGCGCGTCTTGGATCGGACATGGATTTTTTGTCATACTTAATATAGGCGAAGTTAAATGGTCCAGAAAACGAGTGTCGCTGTATCTTCAAGTTTGAAGCATTAGGTTCTCGTGTCCCCAAGTTGTTCGATTCGATCGTATGTTAGAGCGATAGTTCATAGTTTGGACGAGTGTCTGGAGGCGCATATTACCAATAATAGTATAGGATTTTCTAATCATATAATAGGAAACTTTGTACATGCTGATACATTCCACATTAAAACAAGTTGTAGGTCGGTGCTGTAGACTGATCTCCGACCCGCTTGCATACATTGAAGAAGTGTGAGGCATTACGTACTGGCGCCATCAGTAAGTGTGCGGATGTACGTCATTGTGTTGCATTTGTTTTCTAGAACCTACACACGTTGCCAAACCAAGGAATATAAGATGTTAACCAAATGTTCGAATTAGCTTTTATATTTTGTACCAAGGATAGAGTTTTTCACTTTTGCCGTTGCTTTTTCTAGATTACGTGTATAAAAATACCGTATATATATACCTAATTAACTAGTCACGTTTCAAAATTTTTCTAAGTGAATAAGTAAATTATATTGATCCTAAAATAATATAACCCAAAAGCAATACGTTTTGTACAATTCCTTAGATATGTATTTATTAAAAAAAGAAAAAATCTTTTCTATTCAGTATCAAATAATGAGAATTATATTTACGACAGAATTTTTCTACCTTAAGATTATATAAAAACGTATGTACAGAAAAGTTGACCTGGTCGATATATATTTGATAAAGGTGCAATCCTTTTTGTTTGACCCTTTTCCATAAAGAGCTAAGGTTTGTTAATTTTGTTTAATAATTTATTTAAAAATCATGGCACTCGTATTGGCGCTACAATTGTGAGTCGTATATGGGTAGTTACAAATTGCGCTGTACTCAAGTCATTCAAAAAGGATGACCATTACGAACCCGTCAAAAGTTCTTTTCAGCGGCGAAAATAAAACGGTTGTACCGGTCGACGAGGCCGACGGAAAATATGGCGCGAACGGCCCGTGATTGACAAACATTGTGGCACCAATACGCAGTAATTGCCAATTAACTTGTCTTTTCTACAGTAGCAATTTTTAATTAACCCTTTCTGCGCATTATTACGGCCGAAACAAACTTCAATTATTCCTTGTACCTCAAGTTTCTGTGGTAGGCAAAGTAAGGTCTCTATTTGTAATATCGAGGATTTTCAATTTTTTAATTAAAAAATATTTTATCTACAAGAGTTTTTATTTCCAGCCTAATGAACGAGTAGTAGTGATTGATTGATGAGGAGAATAAAAAAATAAATATTTTAATTTGATAAGAACATCGTAATATTTATACATTATTTTTATATAATGTTTGCTACAGAAACATCTCATTTATTTTGTTTTATACAATTAAAATCCGTTCAGAAGGGGTTAAATCTATATTTTATTTTGATACTATATCAATTACCTATATTTTGGACATTCATTTACGTCAATTGATCTAAATTATGTAATATTAATGGAAAAAAATCTATTTATCACAATTCTCACAGATACACCTTATCTATACATGAAATTTTGTTTCGTTCGTACTACAACGAAAAGTAAAATCGTATAATAAATGTAATTATTTTTTTATGTATTGTAATTGTGTCCCAATATACGGCCAATTTAACAACAACGATGGTGTAATTAGAAAACAATAATAAAATTAATATTAGACTTATCCATATATCCCTACGTAGATACGAGTTCGTTTGCGGTCGGCCTGTGGAACTTCGACCTATTCATTGTTCATTATATCACAGTGTAATTCAATATAATGTTTTACAATTTCAATATAATATAGCTTTCGAGGGCTATCAGTGGCTTAGAAATAGCTATATGAATCCTTAAGGCACCAATGCATGAAAGCGATGCGGCATGACACGGGAACGCAACCCGGATCCACAACGCAACGCACCGCTGAATTAAGCGTCGGGGCGACGCGTAGCAAAGCGTCGTACTAGCAGCCTTGAGATCGCCACACCAAAATATATTACTGTGTTCATACAGCCTATAAAATTCTGCGTCGCAATGAGCGGCATCGTCGATTTTAACGTTGCGGCGCCGCCTCGCGCCCTATCGCTTTTATGTGCCGACTCTTACTGTTGTTTTGAAAAGAACTTTGAACACGTGTTGCGTCTGAGGCCGACCCCAAATGCTCTTAAAACAGTCAACGTTCATAACCATATTTTAAGGATCGCAGAATACCAAGGATAATTTGATGTTAAGTGTCATAGGGCTTTTCATTTGCCAAATATTGTTGTCTAAAATAGTTGATATGTGTGTTAATGTTAATTTAGGATACGGGCGTCAGTAGGCGAGTATTATTTGTTATGTTTATTTTTTAATTGTTTAGCGTATGTTTAGTGCATTTGACTAAATTTTGTATTCATTAGGCCAATATAGTGTTTGAAAAATTGAGTTTTTAATAACCAGCTTTCATAATGTAGTTGTAATGGATTAAGGACATTTAATGTTAGTAAAAATGTACCAAGATTGTTCAAGTAACGATACCATGTTTTAATATGAAATAGTTGTAAGAGTGTTTGCGGATGATACGTATTGAAGTATCTAGTCGAACTTGTTGATAGCAGCACTCTTAGTGACCGTGCGATGTACTTTGCTATTTACAGCAATTATTAAATTGCTTCATTTACAATAGGCACTACTTATGTATAATTTAGTTGATAATTCAATAAAATAAAATTGTAGTATTCAGTATAAGTGTTTTATTTCCACCTCACATCTTGATTCGTCAAAGTATAATAGAAACTAAAATGGACGTCCATATGGCACATTATTCGTCCATTTCGAGTTAGGATACATTTCCATGTATTTGTACAGTAAAGGAAGAACACTGGAATCAGAATTATATTTACAATACAATAACAATATTTTATGGTTCAAAAAATACAAAGAAAAAAACAGAAAAATGAAGACAGTTCAAATTGCTGAGGGATTATCTTCCACTGTTTCTTCTTTATACCTACAACACGTTCCGAAGCTGTGGTTGCAGTAATTAACGATTCAAAAGATCTTGTGCAACGCTGTTAAAATTTTTGATCTCACATATTTCTCACTAATTACTTTACAGTTTAGGAAAAATTCTCCATTTATTGATGTGCTTGTTTCTTATGAATCATCGCGGCATATCGTAATTATTTACTTAAGATATTTATTTTACTTACATTTAATACTTTTGACGTTCTATTAAGCTTTTTGTACTCAAATAAAATTTTATTCAAATGATAAATGGAGAATTTTAATCATGAACAGAGAGCCAGTGCCAGGGTACTACAGGCGGGCATAACAGTAGAAAGAAAAAACTTAATCAACTATTGTTAAAAATCACAACCCCGTTAATTAAATAAAGCGAGAAATAAAATAAAAGTAGAAAACGCAAAACGTCGAGCGGAATTTTAATTTGCTATAAACGATGGATGGTTGAAGTGCAATCTGTGACTCAGGTACATATTGCAGAATTTTGTCGAAGTATTTTTTTATTTCCGATTCATATAACAGCGTGTTTCGTGAAAACTTAATAAACGAGCGTGCGTTGTTTTATAAAGTTGTTTAAATAAAACAAAGGTAGAACTGCTGTCCTGCTTGATACAAAAAATTTTTTCAGTGTTTGTGATTTTAATCCACCTTTAGCTTTAATAGGTCTTTTTAACTAAATATGTATATTTCTAATTTATTGTGACCCTATTTGATAGGAAGTCGATTCAGTAATAAAGTTAATTTATGCATTTCCTCATCTAGTTAGTGTATAATATATGATGAGATCTTCGTGATAGGTTTAATCGAGAAGTTCGGTGCGTTCCAATGTAGTTCAGTATGCACATTTTATGATAAAGATTTATTCTATTCTATCAATTTTATATCCTGCCGTTCGTAATAAAAGGGATAATGTTTTAAATATAATATATTTTCATCAATAATTATAATTTAGTGTCGTGAAAAACTTAACGCACAGCTACTTCTGTAATGTTTAGTAATGATAAAAATATACCAAATTAATTTTCTTCCGACCCGTAAAATTTCATATATTATAGTTTGATTTAGTAAGTATTGAAAAGTTAGTGCTGATGTCTGAACATTGTACAACATATGAAAGTTTGTGCATTGTTGAGAAAATCCAATACAGTAATGCGTTTGTCGTCCCTAGGAACTTGTTTACCCCGGGACCACCACACATTCCCTAACTAGTCATAACTTTTAAAAATAGAATATTAAACTATTGATCCGATTTAAAATATTAATTAGAGTTCATTTCATTCATTTATTATTTTATATAGAAACTCGCAATATAATTTAAAATTTAAATATGGAATGGAAACGGAGCCTCAAGTTACTTTAAAGTGGTTTCACATGCTAGTAAAGTTCCGAGTTGTGTGTTGTGTTGAAGAGTATTTTTAAAAATAAATGGATAAGCTCCATCAATGCTGCGAAATGCAACTACAATTTTTAAATTAATTATATTGCATATTTTATGAAGCGTTAGATTGTAAACAAAAGTTGTGTTTGTTGTTAGGGAAGCAGATAGTTTGCAAGTGGTCGTCGGGACAATAGACCGGTGGGGTGTCGTGTTTTCGTGTTGTTGTGATGTTGGAGTAGGAGTGTCGCGGTGTCGCAGGCTACTCGTGGCGCGGCCGCCGCTGCGGTTGCTCGGCTGGTGCGCGTCCACCGGTTGATCGTATGTGGCGTCGGGCGCTCACTCCGTCAAGTGTCGCTCCAAGTTGTCGCGGCGGGCAAAGTTTGTGCGGAGGGGTGGTCCTCGCCACCCGCCACCCACATCGATCGAAGCGGCGGCGCGCGCACCACCCTGCCTCCAATATATACCGCGACCCTCGCACCCGACCCTCACAATCGCAAGAGGACGCGTGCGATCGCCCGCCACGCCGCTCGCCCGGGGCGCCGCTCTTTCTCTTTTTCTCTCTTTTTCTCTGTTCGTCTGTCTCTCGCTAATGCGGCCGCGCTGAGGCCGATGCGGGCGCCGCCATGCCGCGCTGCCTCATGGCCAAGAAGTGGAAGGCGGCCCCGGCGGCGGAGCTGGCCGACGAGTCCGACGAGGAGATCGACGTGGTCGGCGAGGGGCGCGGCCGCAGCCCCGCGCCCGCCGCCACCGCACCAGGGCCTTCGCCCCGAGATCCAGAGCCCACGCTCCTCTACAACGGTAAGTGGTTCTCATGTCTCTCCTCTCAACCCTCGCCTGGCTCCAGCAGGTCCGGCAGCTGCGGCGGCGAGCGCTGCGGCCGCGGGCGCCCGCCGCCGCGCGAACACGTGCCGCACTACGCAGAGGTTATATCGGTACCACTCATGCTGATTTCGTTTTCATATCAAAAACTACAAAAGCTTTGCAGTGATGCGATTTGACATGTGTTGCGAATAACTTAACCCATTATGCATTGCGCATGCGAGATTTTTTATTTTTTTCTTATCATTCCGAACCACCCGCTATAAAATTAATTAAAAATACTCAACTAACCTGTGAGACACCACCTTCCAAACCGCGGCATAACAATTGCAAGAAAACTGCCAAACTAAACATCTATGGACTCGGAGGCATAAAATTAAACGTAAATAAACTATGACGGCAAGGATTTCTAAGAGAAAAATCTATAAACAAGCAAAAGAATCCCGCGGAGCCTTTTAAATCCATTTGCGAAATTGTCTGCTGCACAAAATGTGGAATACATAAAACTTATGTCTGACCATTGCGCCAGCAGCATGAATGCAAAGGCCTGACAGATAAGCAACAGTTACCTTCGTAAACTATATACTTCACGGTGGAACTTGGAACGATGCCATATGGAATTCTCAAACCGCAACGATGCCATCGCTGCGGCTATATTCACTGCTACGGAGAATACGTAATCGCTATAGAAAGAGCGTCCTTTTACTATTGAACCGAAAGAAAGGGATATAAGCATCTGTAGAACACAGAAAACATGGAGAACAATACCCTCATAAACAATGGGAACGATGGTGAAACGGAACGTATCTGCTCTTGAAATCGATTGACAACCATATGGTTGTATATATACACATAGCTATACAACACAACATTGCTGTCAAACAAAGTAAACAGCAGTTCTAATTATGAAGCATTGTATTGCAAATGATCTCAAAACACCAAAGACTTGAAAACAATCGTTAAAGACACTGCAATCGATACATAAAAGATCCCCTTTATCTCCGTCATAAATAGTTTCGATTGGATAGAAGGGACGAGGAACAAACTAATCATAATCGAACCTCTACAAGATACAACCACTAAATCAGTCGTAAACGGCCGACACCATGATAAAATCTGTATACACGTCTGTTTTATGAAGGCCTGTTAATATTTTATGGCGAGCAAAGCCGTTACGGTACCCGATTGATGTTACGTACTTGTATCATATATAATAAGACTGTGATCTTCGCTCTATGAATCCAACTATAAAGAGAATCCCGACAATTGGACTCATTGGCTGAAAACGATATCAAAGACATTCCAAAACATAAAAGAGAATATAAATCATATATTCATTGTTTTGTGTTATTATTTTAGCTTATTTATTTTGTATATGTTGTCTACTAAGGGTCATCTATAAATCAATAGTCACTCATTCACACATTTATTAACTATGAAGCCCGCCTTTTATAAGTTGCTATTGGTATATAGAGTTTAATTTACCTCATATCTTTCTTATCGTGTTAGGCGACATTCTACGACATTTGAAAAAAAGAAAAGCCAACGTGATTGTTTTGTCTTAATTTTTTTTTGTTTTTTTACGATTGTTCGGCATCTCCTATAGATACGACTATTTTTATTACTTAGCTGAACATCTATTCAGTTTGGTTACTTACCTGAGCCGTAAAAACACTAGTACTTATACGGTTATGAAAAGCTTTGAAAACCAAAATCGCAATTTTACAAAACTACCAGACAGTTTTTAATTTGGTACAATGTTGCCTGGGGAAGTTAGGAGCGCGTGGTTTATATTACACACCATATATAAATATCACCCTGTATACGTAGAGGTCTTAGCCTAGCATATCATCAATGGTAAGATTGTATCAGAATAGGTTTTTGGATATCCCAATATGGAAAATCACTGACCAACCTTCCAGTGCGGAGAATTCCATACTAAGCAAACCAATGCTTCCATACGCTTCAATAAATATATATACAAGACTATTTAACGGTTATTTAAGAGTCTTCGTGGCTCAGTTAGTTAGACTGTGGCTGTGAAACGTGAGGCCACGGGTTCGATGCTTCAAATCAAATGTTTGTGTCATCCTCATCATCGTCATCATCACGCTTTAAATGTCCACTGGAGGTCTCCTCCTGGATGCGACACGCTGAAGACAGGGTAAAAAGACAGAATAACAAGACAGGGTAACAAGACAGGGTAATAAGCCAGGGTAACAAGAGAAGGTAAAATATCTGTGCAATCCACAGGTATTTATTTTGGGTCTGGGATTTAGTGACACTGAAGTCGCCACAAGATAACCTCGACACAAGGCACGGCACATCTTAGTTTAGGTTCTGGATTACCAATGTTGATGTTGGGTGTCTATTTTATTTAAAAAATAATATAGCAAAAAATCGACGAAGTTCTTTGTTATTTTTTTCCTATTTAGGTGGTAAATACATAGCTTTTTCTTAAATAGCAATGAACATGCTTTTATTTTTAAAGACGCTATGATACGCAAGGGTATTACAAAATTAATATATTAGCAATAACTATGGATTTACCAAGCAAATGCAATTAAAATATCATATGAAAATTGACGCGTTTCTTTTCGAAATTTTTATTTGCATTGTTTTGCCACTTATACTACCACCCAGCTTCGTTTTCGGCAGTTTCGATTTACCCTGTATAACTAAACTCTTAACGAAACATCTGTTCTAAAGATTCGATATAAATACCTATATAGACATAAATACATGGCACAATTTTCTATAAGTATACATAATTGTACATGCTGTACGTTGGTCAAAGTTTGTCATAGAAACTAGAAACACTTCAAATCAATATATATATAGAACGAGCACATATGTAGGCCATATTTTGTTGTATTCAATGGCGAGATGAATCCAGCCTCTCTCTGATATTTGCCCTTGAACCAGATGCTTTCGCTTTTACTACGGGCCACACCGCCTTACCCGGCTCTCTATTTCCTGTAAATTGCGTTGGCAGGTAACAGATACGAATAACCCATATTGATAGCTATACACAACACTATTAAATTCACCGGAATATTGCATTGATTTCTCCCTTGAAACTACAGACATTCTGCGATAAATATTGTATTTATTAAATAGTCAACAGCTGCAGGACTTCCACCGGTCATAGATGGCATATACCACCATAAACACTATAAAGCTCATTATTTTAATACTTTATTTATTGATTTCATGATTTTAATACATGAAAAAAGTAATTAATAAATCATTTTAAGGTAAATATTATTAATAATTCGATTAAAACCATAAAACGCATAAAAAGGGCTTTTAAATATATTTTTATTAGCCTAAACTGTGTCCCACTGCTGGGCAAAGGCTTCCCCTTTGCCACTCCACTTGACCCTGTCCTAGGCGAGCTCTTGCCATTTTGGTTCGAATGCATCCAACAAGTCTTTGCACCGCATCATTGGTCTTCCGCGTTTTCTCCGGCCATTTTCATAAATCCAGCTTGCAGCCAGCCTGGCCCAACGGTTTGGATGCATTCGAGACACATGTCCCGCCCAGTTCCACTTCAATGTGTAAATAAAATAATTAAAGGCCTATTAATTAAACCAGTCGTACATTTTGTCTTTTTAAACAAAAGGGATGAGGGCGGGTACCGATGGACCCCAAAACTTATATAAAGTCAATTTACAATTAACACAAAACATCCATATACGAAAAACAATTATTAAATCTCAAATATTTACTTTATTTTCATGTCCAAGAGCGGTCGTATCGTTTACCATCAGGCAAATCACATGGTCGTCTCGCCATTCATAGCAATAAAAAAAAAAACATTTATTAAAACTATTATTCTTATGTTAAATAACCATGATTAATTAATACATTACACATTAATAAAACATGTGTAGGTAAATGGCAAATTCGGTAGGTGAGACATATAATTATATACATTTGAACCTTTGCATGTAAGATTAAACCCTTTCAATATGCATATCAAAGGAATATTTGGGGTTCGCAAAATGATAAATTATTTCCTTCACACTTGATCCTTTCCATAGAGAGGGTCTTTACAAATATTAGGTATTCGGCACGCACGGTAAATAAAAAAATATTGTAACTCAGAACCAAAACAAGGAAAAAGTATAATAGAATAATCATACAAAAATATTTGGTAATAACGTTCTATTAATTTATACTATATGGTTTACGTCCTATTATGATGGAGGGGGGAAACCTCAGTCAACCACGCTGTCCTAAAATAGAGATAATGGATATGAAAGGAAATGGAATTTGATTATTGGTCATATAGTCAATAAAATATTTCATATGATACGTCAGTACACATAGTACTCATCTCTATGTAAAATATGTTGATTAGTATTATTAATATTAAATTCTTATTAGTCGTTTATTATAATATTTATGACTATGGTAAATTCGTTGTTTTTCAAGGAAATGCATTATTTATGTTAATACGTGTTCAAGTATTATTAAAACGGTGCGTAGCGATTTTATGTTAACACCAAACCTAACGCAGCCCTGTCTGAGAAGATTCGGAAAAACAAACTCAGTGGGCTTACATTACAACTGGATACTACGCGACGCTACTCAATTCTGAGTATATCCAGCAAAGAAGACTCAGTGGGCTTGTTCTGACTTTATATTTTTTTGTACGTTTCTTATTTAAAACAAACAAAATAGACTTAGAAGTATGATTAGCCTCGTGGATACTATTTCAGTGATGGTCATCCTGCTATTAGAATTTTGCAAGCCACATTATATAATTACGCGCACATGTGTGTGCACCAAAGTGCGTGGTGGCCTGTTGGTAAGCGGACTAGACGCGACTGCCAACATATCCACGGTGGTCGCGGGTTCGAATCCCAGGGCACACCTCTGACTTTTCGGAGTCATGTGTGTATTGATAGTCAATCACCACGCACTAAAACGGTGAAGGAAAACATCGTGACGAAACCTGCATACCATAGCGATTTATAAAATTTCTATGGTATGTAAGTCCGCCAACTCGCACTAGGCCAGCGTGGTGGACTATATGGCCTAACCACTCTCAATAGTACTCTCGATTGTAGAAGAGGCCCGTGCCCTGCAGTGGGACGTATATGGGCTGATACAGATTCTACTTGGACAAAAAAGTTTGCATACATAACAGACAGCCGACGAGAAAAATGAATGCCCTTCTTGAATCACACAGAAATACGCGTGTTTTGATGTCGCTTAAAATATTTTAAGCGACATCAACAAATGTTAGATCATAAAAAAATGTATTTATTCGGTAAACTAATGACGTAGATAGGAACACACTGATTAATAATCTTTTACGTGGCCATAAAATGTAAGCTGCGACTTCCTTTGCTAAATTAGAATTATACGTAGCTTGATCCTACGAAATAGCTATTACTTTGAGGAGGTAGGTTCAAGGTGTCCATGAAAAGCCTTTGGATGACGCATAGCACCATAACGTTTACTTGTATAAATGAAAACATTTCATTGTATGCAGTAGCATAATTAAAAAGCTAGGTATCATCAGATAAAAAATTAATGCCCGCCATATTGAACTTTGAGCTGGTTGACCTAATAACTAAATAAAATACGGCAGCTATGCTTTCCGGCTAGGATTTAAAAACGTGGCTCTTTGAATCATATCAAATCCAACATATAACTTCTATCGGACCAGGAACTGCAAAGTTCAAAATGGTGTATAGAAAGTTTATTTCTGGTTTAATTTTAAAATTTAGCGAATACTCATCGCCATAATTTTGAAGGCAATCACATTGATGATAAATAAGTAATGGCGGTCATAATAGAAGTTACACTTATAAATATATAAAACTTTTATTTCAAATAAATAATAATCATTATAATAATGACACGACATAAAAGTTATGGGAACATAACATACTGCACCAATATAAACAAAATCGATTGGAATGAAGGCTGACTGAAACAATATTTAAATGTAGGTATAACGGACAAATTATACATAGATGGAAATAATAATACATAAGGTTTTAGGTATGGATAATAATATAACATTTGACGGATTACAGATTTGATTAAAGTTACTTTCATCTGTAAAAAAATTTGGGGTACCTCATAAATCTTACATCGAAATTACAAATCTGTGGTAACTGTTCAGATGCGTAACTGACGTATTTTGAATATTATTCACTTTGAGTTGTCGGAATGGTTATAAAAGTCACCACAAATATCAATGGTTCACCGCGGACAGCGATTAAAAACGCTACCGATGCCGCAAAATTCCGTAACAACTAAAACGATTGTGGGAAAAAATTGGCCGCTCTTTATTTTCACACCGGGCCGCAATAGGCTTAACAAAAACAGCAATCGCAAAATTCATACGCGTCGCGACCGTGGCCAAATTGCGTTATTAACCTATTGCGTCGACACCGACACATTTTTATTTATCGGAAAACTTTAAAAAATATCACCGTATTTTTTTGCGAATAAAAATATTTGATACATTCGAAGGGCGCCGGCGGGTCGATGTTTTGTTAGGCTTTCACCCGGCGACAAGTGCCAGACACAAACTCGCTCATTTATCATGCCAAAGTTTTAAAACCTCGTGTAGCCATTCGCATGATTGATACGTCGAACAATTAACGCTCCAATATTTCAGCGTAATGCTCAACCAGCATCATTTTATTATTTTATTGTGCTGCGTAACTGCGATTTTATGGAATTACAGGTAATTACGCCGCATACAATCCAATAAAATCATATCATACACTCTGGCTTATTTATTTCATTCAACAACAAAGCTAGTATTAAAATTTCATGCGGCTTTACGAATGCTGATATTGTAAAAGTTTGTTCCATCGCTGTCAGAACTACATTATTCCTATCAGTGTTAATAACAAACAATTTTGGCGAGAAACATTTTCTTTTTACTCATCGCTTAATAACCTATACCAGAATAGCGTAGTACCACCTCTTCCCTCATAAATTCTAATTTGTAGGCTTCTCATGAGTCTTAACTTTATTTCAGACGAAGCCCATTTAAGAGATGAGTGCGGCCACATTTTACATATTAGAAGGTGATTTGCATTAAAGGAGTATTAGAGGCGGGTGACGCGCCCCTCCCCCGCCCTCCGACGGCGGTTCGTAACTATACGCCACCAAAAAGCGTATCAGGTCGGGTTTCGATAGTCGTTTCCGCGGCCCGGGGTCACGCTTCCAACCTATTGATTTTCTGGTCCGTTCGTCCGGAAGAAACCAATCACCTGAGCCGGTCGCAGTTTCAAATGCCTATATTGGTTTTTAATTTTTTTGCTCAATTCTAATTTTCACGGATTTTATGTAGATAAAACGCGGCACATTCTTGCGGTGTATTTTTATTTCACAGATGTTCGTATCAGGGCGTGCGGAAATTGCTTTCGGTTCGCTCGCGGGCTCGGCGCAATTTTCTTTCGCCCTGGATGCTGTCACGTAAAATATTTCATAGGACTTCGATTTGTAACCTAATCCACTGGATTTTCATGTATGTGGATCTTATTTATAATCTTATTTATAATTAATATCTATACGTTAAAATAAATTTGAGTTTTCAAATTCAAATTAAATGTAATGCTGTAATAAATAAATATTATAGCGTTTTAAAAACATAAGAAATCGTTTAACAACTTACGTCAGCTAGAAGTAGCGATAATCGACATGTTTTATGAAGATTATAAACAAGGATGAAAAAGGCATTGATAAATTTTCCTCCAATTCCGGTGTGAGTGAATGTATCATTAATAGGCATTCCTTGTTCAACCGTCTCTCTGCGTAGACGGATCGTGTGGCCGATACCGCTTACCCTTCTTCTAAGCCCAGGGAAATATTTCATTACAAATTCGTGAAATTGAATTGTTTCCTTTTTACCTATTCAGGAAATGTTGCGATTTAAAGCTCGCTATACACGGATTCTTATACCAGACAGGTTCATCTGTGCTAGAGTTGAGTAAAAGACATACACGTAGAGGTAAACTTGTACAAACACGGTTAAGTCATGGCCCGTGAACTACGTGATGATATAGGTGTCAACGTCATAGAAAAAAATGTAGTAGGCTTAAAAAAAATCAGTTGTTAGTTTTAATGACTACAATAGACATTAAAATAATTAACAGAATTAAATATAATTAAAAAAATAAATTAAAAAAAAACTTTTTTTATGGTTTGGATACATGTCAAATATTTGATGAATCATGCTTGACTTAAGTCTGGGCGCCCACTCATTATAAATAAGAGGAACATATCAATGATTTTTTTAACTAAAAATAATCAGAAGTAATAATTAGTATGTGATATCAGACTTGGTTATGATACAGATGCAACTTCCACAGCTTAAAACAGTCCTAATAGCTCAATTTGTTAGAGCATTTGGTCCTTATCGTATTATTTGAGCATAAGGTCATTGTGACACATCAGTCCGTAGTTATAATCCAGGTTTCAGCAGTGACTATCTAACAGCACCTGTTATTTTTAATTTTGCTTTTTTTCCTTTATAACCACTTCAGTTAGTCGAAAAAAGTACGCAAAATAAAGTATTAAAAAATTGTTTTTGTCAGAGCAAATTAAACCACGTCCTTACGTTTTTAGTCAGTAACCAAGTCATTCCAAAGTTTTCAAATATTGTATAAACAGCGATGTTTTAAATGGTATTGTTTCAAAAATGTCCACCAACGTTACATCTATATTATCAGATTATTATAGTTGTTCTTTATATTATAATAGGTAATCGAATCGTGTTATAGATGTTTAATAATCGTACTGTTCAAATAAAATAAATAAATATAATAGTAATTTCCTTTTCTTTTATAAACAAAAACTACATCAACATAAACATATGATTTTATTAAAAGAAGTGAAAATCCTATATAATTAAATAAGCGATTCTCGTTCAAATGCCGACCTATATACGATCTGAGCAAGCTACCACAATCCAGCACATTTGTTAATAGTTGTCAAGCATATCTCAGGCCTCAATTTAGTAATTAGAATAGTGGGCGATTGACAAAAGCGGAATTAAGAGGCGGATTAGTGAGGCTATTAGCGGCCAGCCTGTCCATTGTCAGGGCTAATAGCCTGTCTGCGGTCAGGGTAGCAGGCCGGTCCATCGAATGTGCACCAATAGCGAATTTATCATTTAAGTCGCCTCGCAATTTTCCATACAATTTGGTGTATTGCAGTCGTTTGCTTTTGTGGTCACGCTATTGTATTGTCGGACATACAACTCTTTTGAGTGTTTGCTCTCGCATTGTTAGAGCTATTTTATAAAGTCATTGTCAATTGGAAAGGAATGTTGCTCTTTCAAAATATTTTTATAATTTTCGAATACCGGTCCGGGCAGAGATACGCTTTTTCGAAAATATTCTATCGTCTTAATTCGTAAGAAATAATTTAAAATAATTTCTGAAATCTATCAAGTAGTTTTAGAGCCTATTCAAGGCAAACAATATTTTTTTCCATTTTATAATATAAGCTTTGATTTACAATAAGACCCAGTTGCATGAACTCACTTTTCCCGTAACTTTGACATTGAAAATGTCATACCCATACCGTCGTCGCTTTTTTTGCAACTTTTTCTGTTGCATTGTGTCTGAAGTCGCTTAAACTACCACCCGGCTTCGTTTTCGGTAGCAGTCTCGATATACCCTGTATATTAGCAATGTTAAATACATCTCAAATGAATGCCGATAAAATTAAAGTTAGCCATAAGCAACTGGCCCTAATTACATACGAAATATTTATGAATATCAAGCAATAGCAAACTTATTACCATAGCAACCCACAACCAAACCCTACAAAAATGCTCGTATGAATAAACAACTCACGCACAATGAGGGCCTAATAATCAGATATAGTTTTAACGCCCTTAGTCCTAACAATGCTAATTGACTAATGAAATAGTAGTTTTATATGACACAAATATAAATAGTAAGTAGGAACTATAAATAATCGTTTCCTGATATAACATACCTATTACCTATATCTATAATTCTTATTACCTATATCATTGGTTACTACTCGTATTCACTCATCATCCACAAGGAACGAAAAAAAAAGAAAAAAGAAATTTATGATAAGTACAATAAACAAAAGCAATACAAAATCACGAAAATAACGCCCAAATATAGTATTTTATTAAGCTGAATAATCAACAAGATGAGAAAGCGTGAACGCAGCTAGCCCGTCACATAAAACGTAAGTTTCGACTCGTATTAACGCCGGGGTACTTTTAAACTGGTTGTAAACCCTCTTTTTCAACCTTTTAGGTTTTTATATGCGCTGTGGTACCTGTGACCAAACCCTCCGCGGTTGCCGAATTACATGCATACCTTGTTTAGTAAACAGCCTTTTTATTAGGGCCAACCCTCTATTTTAAGGAAATGTTAAATGATACAGTTTTACGTCGCCTTTTTAGGTTAATGTTGGATGTTTAATTTTATATACATTACGGGTTGGTTTTTTTTTATTTTTATTGCGGATGTGATGTTTTGTGTTTGGCCTTGTTTTTGACGGCTTAGGCTGTAGGATTTATAATTCATAATTATTATAATTTGATTTTTTTATACTTGTTATAATAGACTATAATATACTATGTTATATATAATAGACTATGTTGTTATAAGTGCGTGGTGGCCTGTTGGTAAACGGACTAGACGCGACTGCCAACATGTTCACGGTGGTCGCGGGTTCGAATCCCAGGGCACACCTCTGACTTTTCGGAGTCATGTGTGTATTGATAGTCAATCACCACGCACTAAAACGGTGAAGGAAAACATCGTGAGGAAACCTGCATACCATAGCGATTTATAAGAATTTCTATGGTAAGTAAGTCCGCCAACCCGCACTAGGCCAGCGTGGTGGATTATATGGCCTAACCACTCTCAATCGTATTGTCGATTGTAGAGTAGGCCCGTGCCCTGTAGTGGGATGTATATGGGCTGATGATGATGATGATGATGATAATGATGTTATAATAGACACGATATTTTTTTCTTTCATTTCCTATGTTATGATTATTCATTTACACTTTATACAGTTACGCTTATCCATTGGTTGACCATATAAAATTGATATCTTATCCTTCTAATACAATGAAAATTAAATATTGCATTTAAATGCACTCACTGAAATATTACTCAATACAGACATAATTTACGAATGACATGTTCAAGATGCATAAAACTTGACACTTAGTAAGCGGCATTTTGGTGCTGACTGCAAACTTCTCACTTCGAGCGCCTCTGAGCCGTGAGCTGGTATATGTAAGCTGGAAAAGAAACAAACATGTGTATGTATTTATGCACGGAACTTTCCATATGCGCGATGTCGTTTTTTATTTGACGGCACTATACGCAGACTTTGTAGCGATCTTTATAAACTGTTTTAAAGTAATAAATAACTATATATATATTTTTTTAATGATTGTATAGTTTTATATAATCATGAATTATTGAAAAGTAAAAACTATAAAGAAAGAAGCTGATTTGTTGGACAGAATTATACAAAAAAATATCAACTACAATGTTTCATAATTCATACACTGATATCCTTCATGGATTGCACTGGTAGTGCAATGCACCATCGGTGGATGTCTCCCAAATTGACGTGCTAATATTAAAAATATAGCAGGAAGATAAATTTAGAGATCATTTGCACCGGAGTCGCGTAGATCTAATTCTATCCGGGAATTAGATTAATAATTTAATTACCTACCTATATTTACCTTCAAAAAATCTAATCTCTGCACGTCAGGTCACTAAGCAGATCAACTTGTTGAAAATGCGAAAACACTGACAACCCCATTCATTCACCTTGCGAAACTACGGCCGTAGTCACCTACAACACAATGAAAGAAAGGACATGTTCCTACCTCGTGATATTAATAGCCCAATTTAGAAACAATGTAATTACCGCTTGTCTATAATAAGACGTTAATAGATAGACAAGCAACCCTTCAAGTTTATGATATAAATTCAATTTTAAAATGACATTTCCGAGTGCAGCGTCGTCCGTGGTCATTGCAGAAGACGGCGGGCGCGTCGCGTCTAATTAACAAAGCTGTTACAAGCGCTAATTTCTCAAGAACAATAGTCGCTAATATCTTAAAAGGTTTTCCTCAGAAAGCCTCGGCAGTAGATTGAATTTCAGTGGGAGCTAGGTACTGAAATATGCAATTTGGAATTAGACGGGCGCTTCGTCTTCAGAATTTAACTAAATTAAGTACGAGTAGTTTATTCAGTATTGAGCTTTGAATATTGGCAAATTTTAGTTTTGGTATTACGTGCATCAAATAAATATAAATCGAAATTGTTTTGGTGATGTTACGTTGTTATACAAATTAAAAACAAATAAACTAAAGCCGCAATGCTTGTGAAACACACAAAATAGAATGACAAATTCAAAAAGCAAGTGTGTCTGTATATTTAGCTTTATTTAATATTATTTATTTATTTCGTGGTACGCTCGACTAATTTTACTGTATTCCATTTCCATAAATGCATAATATTAAAACATCCTGAGTCTTATATAGCTATTTCAAACGTATGAATGATTATGGCGACCGTTTTTTTTTCATTATGATTCAATCGAACAGGATTTTTAGTAAAGACGTAAAAAAGAGAATAGGGAATTTCGTAGTTTATCCCTCACAATCATTGAAATAATTATAAGTTTATGCATTTGTTTTATTAATTATAAAACCAATTTAACTTGTGACTCGCAGCATAAATTAATAGAAATTCAACGAAATAACAGATATATTTTCATAAAATTCATTTATAATTTCAAAAATACCAAATCCAACCGTTTCATAGTGTTATGTAAATAATAATCCCCTTTGAAACTTGAGCTCCTTTGACACGACCAAAGCGAAAAAAGATTATTATGCATCTGTTAGAATTCGCTCAAATTCAAACTGATTGAACGAAATTAAATCAGTGTGAATTCGTTCAAACGATTCATGCGCGCGTTTCGTAATTGAAATCTTTCGACATTTGTGTAATGTCAGAAATGCATGTATAAATATTTATAAGATTCATTTTATTATCAGTTTATACTCTTTCCGAATTTACTACGGCTTAACGTGAATTAATAATTCGCGTACATTTCCATAAATATTTATATTATTTAAAAAGAAAAAACAATGTTGGCGAAAGCTCAGTAATAGCAAGTAGATCACCCCTTCTTCCTTCACTCAGCTCTATCATTCTGGAGATCGATTATAATTTACCAATTAAGTTAAGAATACTGCCCTTAGAGGATAAACAGGGTTGTATTCAGTCTATGGTTAATACTACTAAGAGCGCATTCAGTACAAAACATAAAAATAGGTCAAAAGAGATTTTTCTTTGTATTAATTTTAAAATAATTAATTTTTATTTACAATCATAATGCATTTTTTTATTTTTCAATAAGCAAAAACTGGCTTGCTGATATTTTATCTGTGTACCGAGTATGCCTTTATAGTAAACACTTAACAATAGGAATGTTGACACTTGTTACAAATTTGCGTAAAATTATTATTAAAGACAGTATTTTAAAACTTAATCTTAATATATATAATTCACGTGTCACGTTGTTTGTCCGCGATGGACTCCTAAACCACTCAACTGATTATAATGAAATTTTGTAGATGTGTGTTATTTGTTCCATCTTAAAGGTGGGATAGTTTTTATCTCGATTGAATTGACGAAAGTATAAAAAAAAGGAAAAAACATTTTGCCATACAAAATGTTCATGGGTTTGTAACTGTCAAAGATTTAATGTTCATAGCGTCGATACGGTAAACTCTTCCCTAAAATTAAATAACGTATTTAAATAAAGGTTTCGAATCGACAACACATAGCCACAATATTCGATTTATGGCGTATTTTAGATTTTAAAGATGTAAATTAATGACAGTAATGAAAAGTGGTTGACATTTAAATTGATTGTCAAATATTTATGCATACGTTCAGGAATTTATTGTAAACTAAAGAGTATATTATGATGCTACATAAATATAGGACAATTAAATAAATAATATTCACATGTATTAAGTTTTACTTCTTTTCAAGATAGAATTTCACTTGAAAATGAAAAATCTTTAATAAAATAACACATAAAAATAAAAACTGAACTGAACTGAATAAAATAAAAATTTTATATAATTATGGAGAATATTGCAGGGATTCTCAAATTAGGCGTTGCCTGTGTCTTGAAAAACCAGTTAAATATAATTGTTTCTACGTTAATTGTGTGTGTGTGAGTGCATTTCTACGAAAATTAATATTTCATCTCTTTATTACTAACAAGAGTAATGGCGTAATATTTTTGGAAAAACAGCATAGTGGGGGTGAAATAAGGGATGGGATATTGCATGGATAATCAAAATCGATAAAGTGTTTAGAAAGTAGAGAGAAACTGGATATAATAGAGTGGGAGGTAGGGGAGAAGACTGGGATAGCTGACAGATTTAATAGGACGAAATATAAATGCACGGTATAAGACGGGATGGTTAATTAAGAGAAAGGACGCGACGTATCGGGAAGTGAATGAACAGACGGGATGGGACGGAATTGAGCAGGACAGTAGGATAGCTAATTCATGTTTAGGTATACAAGAGCTTATACGAAAAATAACACGTATTTGGTGTGGAGTAAAATAAAAAAGTATCTGCACCCAGGCGAAGCCGGGCCGGGCCGCTAGTATAATATAATATTTATGTATCATATTTATTATAGTTAATGTAGTATATTGATATTATAAGTAGTCTATTTATGGTAATTAAAAAAAGTATATATTTTTTTCACCTTTAAATTCTGTTTTGTTTCTTTGCACTCTTTTTCGCAATACCGTGACCACCCATTTCTTCCGTGTTACACATATATAAGCGCTTTGTTTTGAAATATTTTTAAGTTGTGTGGTGTACAATAAACTATAATAAATAAATAATATTTTGAGAAATTAAATAAAAATATTATATAATATTTTATTCATGACCCATTATAACGTGACTGCAAACGGCGATCGGAACGCCAACGTCACAGCACGTGCGGCGTGATGAAAAACTCAGTGAATTTTGATAGAACGCGAGACTTATAACGATCGTTGACGTAATAGTACCAGAGATGACGACCAAAACCATGTATCATAGCAATACGGTCGAAACTGTATAAAATCGTTAGATTATATGATTCTGAACCTGACTAGGTAGGTAGTAACAGTCAAAAGTGTAGCAATTGCATGTGAGGCTATTTCTGCTGTGTCCAAAAAAAAAGGCAGTCGGTATCATAGCAATACGTCTGATATTGGTCGATATATTCTCTAAAATGTACATAGATTTTATAATTTTATGACGAATAAGTTAGTTTTCAGACATTTTGCGCGTAGTATATAGCTGAAGCGGATTATTGAAAATGTCAACAAATTTAGCCGACCTGTATTATAGCAATCCGAATGAATTTTTTTTAACCGTTCGTATATTTGGCAGGATTGCAATAAAACTGTTTTCAGAAATTTTAGATGTCGCATGTACTCCCAAAAAAGCAAAGAACGTTTTGGAGTCGCTTAGCCGATGCCTTTTTTTTTATTGCAGTGAATGGCGAGACGAGCATGCCGTTCGCCTGATGGTAAGCGATGCGACCGCTCATGAACAGTAGCAAAACCAAACAACACCTTGAATTACAAAGCGATGCTTGGCATTCCACTGCGCTCGCCATCCGAGACATATAGATGTTTAGTCTCAATATGTCCAGTAGTTACTCTGGCTACAATGTCCTTCAATCCGAAAGACAACAGTGCATTTAAACTGCTGTTTGACGGGAGAAATAGACATTGCGGTGGTACCCACTCAGGCAGCCTCTCACATATGAGAGACCTACCACCAGTGAAATGCCTGAGCGCTTCTTACGCTCCTGCTGCGGTAGGAATGGTTGTTTGCGTGTTACGCTCCTGCCACTCTCTTACTATACATAGTCACTCACCAGCAGTCCTAACCGTTGAAATGACGCTCACTTAAGGTGACAATTAACTATAAGTTGCTCAGGCGGACGTGGGTGTGTCACTGGTTGTCCGAGGGCTCACGGACGTTTTTTTCTTCTATTCCCAATGACAAGGCACGGTTTGCTCATCTGCCATTGACGAAGTTTTTAGGGATGGAAGAGTGGGTTTTTAGGAATTCAACATTATCAATTATAATAGACGTTTTTATACGTTTTTATAGCATAGATACGTTGTTCGCACTCTCTCATTCACGCTTCAATACGGTCGGTATCGAAATGTTGTCTTTTAAAGGAAGTACTACACTAAATTCTTCTGATATATATTTTTTTATATCTGGATTATTCATTTCATCCACTTCAACAATTTTCAGAAAGATTGCTATGTTACCGATCGGTAAAATTCCTTAACATATTTAGAATGATCTCAAAATTTGATGCATCCAAATTTCCTTCTGAAAATATATTTTTTCCTATTAATTAATCATAGTTTGCCCGTAAAGAACATTTTCAGACGGATTGCTATCATCCTTTTTTTTTGCCTCATTTTTAATTTTTCTAAATGTTTTTTTTGGGTTCGCGCTACACTGCTGACTTCTGAAAAATATGTCTTCGGTATCTTAGAGCTATTATATAACTACAGTCAGAAAATAGGATAGATTGTTATGATACAGTCCGGTAAAATTTGTTGACATTTTTAAAAATTCAGTTCGGTCAAACGCTACGCGAAAAATGTCTGAAATTGGTATTTTCGAGTTCGAAATAATCAAATCTATTAATTTGTTGCGGTTGTGGCCGTATTGCTATTGCAAAAATATTGGTTGTCATCTCTCGTACTATACAGGGTATATCAAGACTGCTACCGAAAACGAAGCCGGGTGGTAGTTTAAGCGAGTTCAAACACAATGCAACAGAAAAAGTTGCAAAAAAAAGCGACAATTTTTTTTTGTTATTTTTTTCCTATGACCATATTTGGGTGGTAAATACATTTTTTCTTAAAATGATAGTGTATACCCTTTTATTTATAAATAATCTAAGGTTTAAAAGAGTTTAAATTATTATATTAGCCAAAACTATGGATTTACCACCCAAAAATGACGATATTTAAAAAATCATAAAAAGTAATTGTCGCGTTTCTTAGCAAAATTTTTAGTTGCATTGTGTTTGTAGTCACTAAAACTACCACCCGGCTTCGTTTTCGGTAGCAGTCTTGAGATACCCGGTATATTATAGCCACGTTGATTTGTTGGTTGGTTGGTTGAAGCGTTTTGGCGGTAACTTTGAAAACAAATTTTGTTTACGTATTAACATAATATAACATATTAAATTATTCTTTTCATGTTTATATAGAGGGTCTATCTATAAAATTAAGGCAATTCCAAAAAAAATTCATTATCCCTATTGTGATGTTCCGAAATTGGAAGGTGTGTATAGCGGTATTTAGAGGATGCGCATTTTTTTTTATTCGGATACTTTGATGAAATGTATATTTCTAACAAAAGCTTGAGAACCAAGTAATATACCGGGTATCTCAAGACTGCTACCGAAAACGAAGCCGGGTGGTAGTTTTAGTGACTACAAACACAATGCAACTAAAAATTTTGCTAAGAAACGCGACTATTTTTTTTTATAATTTTTTAAATATCGTCATTTTTGGGTGGTAAATCCATAGTTTTTGCTAAAATAATAATGTAAACTCTTTTATACCTTAGAGTCTTTATAAATAAAAGGGTATACACTATTATTTTACGAAAAAATGAATTTACCACCCAAATACGACCATCTAAAAAAATAACAAAAAAAATGTATACACTTTTTTTTCCAACATTTTCTGTTGTATTGTGTTTAAAGTCGCTTAAACTACCACCCGGCTTCGTTTTCGGTAGCAGTCTTGATATACCCTGTATTCTATAACTTACAATCGATAGCTAATGTGGACAAAGCGAAGCGATGTTACAAACTTGGGCTTGACGTTCGACCAGTAAGCTGGCCGCTTATCTAAATTCGTCCGTAAACAAACACTGAGCCAGAGTAAACGTGCTGAGTCCACGAGATTCTAATGTCATAAATGTGGAATTTGGCTGTTTGAGCAAGCATTTGCAGCTCAACCAGCAGTAATTGACGGAAATATTTGGATTGAAATTAACATAATTATTATTACTCGTTGTATTATATTCGATATTGTAAATTATTATAAAATGGAAGTAAATTTTAATTATGTCAAAATAGGCTCGCCACTTATCACATCGTGGGACGGAACATACAAGGCGAAATGTGGGTGTCCTGGCACCTCTGCCTACTCCTTCTGGAGGTGTACGACCTATCCTTCCAAGAATACAATAGTTTCTCAACCCAATTGACTGTAATCCACTAGTTTAAAAGAAAAATGAAACCGCTATAGATGTTTTCCGTAAAAAGAACTTTCCAATTTTAAAATATACACGTTAACAAGAATTTTATCTGCGGGAAGGCAAAGAATTCGATCCGACAAACAGGCCAGCGACTACCGTCATAATAGATGAACCCTGTCGCTAGGAAGTACGTTCAGATAGCATCCACCCTCCATTGATGTTCTGACAATATCCGACAAGCAATATCGTCATGCCCCGACTAAAGGGCAAAAGAATTCAACACAGACGCACAGCTAACATTATTGGAACTCGTCTATTTGAAAAGCCAAAAATAAAATGCATGGACGTCGATATGGCATTTGCATTATTCTTTTGGCGAGCAATTTCTATTGCGGCTTTGTGACGTCATTTTGTAGAATATTTGTATATTGAAATATTAGGAAATTCTTTTTGATAGAAAGTAATGTAACAATTAGTATGTATAAAACTTTGCTTTTTATATTTGTGATTTTTATAGTTCGTACCAATTGAATGGAGAGGATAGGAACAACAGGTTATATAAATTCATTACCTATTTACGGCCTGTTTCGCCGTTTCAAAACAAAACATTCGATAAATAAAAAGCTGTCCATGAATACGGCTTGAAATAAAGGAAGCTTTGCCTCCATCAATACTCCAATATAAATTTATAATTTTATCATTTTATATTTACACGGTGCCAGTAAATGCCGAGATTTTGCGCTCCTTTCATCACATTTAAAAGAGAAAGTGCCGCACAGTCAAAGAAAAATATTTGTATAATTTATTCCTCTTAAAGGTAATTAATACCTTCATTTTAATACAGCTTTCCTTTTATAAGAACGTTAAAGGCGCCACTAATACCTTTTTATTACACAGTCAAATTACATTTTACTTTCAAGCTAAAATATTTTCTTCGAAGTCGAGTGTAAGTGTTGAATTTTTATTCAAACGTTTTTGCTGGCCTGACAAAGATATTAACATCGATGCATTTTAGTGTAGCATGGTAAAAGCAATACGATTGAAATGCATTGTATAGGGTAGATTTTATTTATTTTCGATGAAGAGAAGAAGTATAGAAAAGTGTAGTGATTTTTTTACTGATGGTAGATATGTGAGAGGTCGCCTGGTTAGGTAATAGCGCAATGCCTTTTTCTCTCGCCAAACAGCAGTGTAAAAGCACTGTTGTGTTTCGGTTTGAAGGAATTGTAGCTATAGTAACTACTAGATACATTGAGACTTAACATCTTATGTCTTAGGATTACGAGCGCAGTGGAATGAATTGCATTGCTTTGTTATTCATGGTGCTTTTTTGTTTTGTTACTGTCCCATAATATCATCGAAAAAGTGATAAAAAAAATATTTAGAACTAATTTGATCTTGAATTGGGTGGTTCAAATTTGCAAATTCTAAAACACGTACATTAAACGGCGTCGAAATTCGCACAATGCAATTACTCAGTCCGGTTCGACAAAGGCTCAGCGGAGCGTCGGCCAACACATGAAACTCGCACCCTGCCGTTTGTGAAATTGCTAAATCCAACAGCGGAGTTTGACCGCAGGCAGTGTCTGGCGCGGGCGATGTGTCACCGTGCCCCCCCCCCCGCTTCCCTCCCCCTCGACCCTCGCTGTAAGGGCCACACTCCCCAGTTTTGACAGTTGTGCAACTGTGTCGAGCATTCTAGGCCCCGTTGAAAGTTAATTGGGGGGTAACAGAAACTAATATTAAACAAAGGTGGATGCGGTCTACGACTTACAACGGAATACGGATGCTCAACTCTCGCTTACAATAAGGAATAAGGACGGTTGAAACTCTTTACTGTTTTTTTTAGCAGAAACAAAGTTTGTATTTGTGGAGCGTAACTGTTCAGTTTTGGAAAGGAACTTTGGCAGTGGTTCGTTTATTAACTGATCGTTTATTATGTTACAATAATAATCTTATTTCTAGGAAAATGTATTTAAGATATTTTATACACTATCATTATCATCTTCAGTCTAGTCCATAGTTGAAAATAGAAGAATATTTTCAATTTTAGAGAAGACTCTAGTAATTTCAAATCGGCAAAAATAAAAGATAAAATTCAAGAGATGGTGTGTGGTAGGCAGGCATACTGTGTATAGAACTGATGGCCGATGGGGTCAAAAATCTCTTGAGTGGGGGTCACGTACTGCAAGCTAGCGTCTGACGTCACTCCTTATATACAGGGTATATCAAGACTGCTACCTAAAACGAAGCTGGGTGGTAGTTTTAGTGATTTCAGACATAATGCAACTAAGTGTTGTCCAAAAAATTGTGACGATTTTGTTTGTTATTTGTTTTCTATAGTCTTATTGGGGTGGTACATACATAGTTTTTTCTTAAATAATAGTGTACATCATCATCTGGACGGCATCCTTGGCACACGAGATTACTGACACGGGGGATGTTAGCTCAACAATAATTGTCTCAATTATTGTTTTAGCACATAGATTAATACTATAGAGCCTCGACCCTGTCCAGAAGCTATCGTTGGGTCAAGAGCCACATTCAAAAGGCAATATAACTTGACAAGGCGCGTACAGTGAAGAACCTACTCACTTTGAGTTCTTGGGCTTATGATTCTTATGGTTTATGGACCTTGGGTATGGATCCATCGAGTACATGGCTGATGTAACCAATTTTAGCTGTAAATGTTCTTGATCAAATGCTACATGTGATGACGCCATTGACAAAATATGGACATATGTATATCCACATTAAACATAAAATACATATGAAACAAAGGAAATAATAATAGGCTATTTGACTAGTTTCTGGAAACCATACCACATTATGAAGCGGGGTCTATAGACCTTACAAATAAAGGTTATTTTTAATTACTATATCTATATCATTTAAAAATAAATTTACAAAATACACTGAATAATTACACTGTCAAAACGCTCTGTCTGACAATGTGGCGTTCAGTTCGTAAACATGCGTTCCACAGATTCGTTCGCATATATCACTCATTCTTAAATCATCCATAGATCAATCAATCAGTCAATCGTCCGAATGAGTTTTTGCATTGAGGTATTACAACTGGAGCGGACGCGTCGAAGAAACTGCTCGCTTAGCTATTATAGATCAAGTCGGCATTGCTGCAGATACGACACGTCATATATTTTTAACATTTGTTACCTAATGTTTCAGAATAAAGTAAACCAAAATATAAAAGTCCAATATATTCATACATTTTTAATAACTTATAAAGCTACATTATTATATAGATTTTAAAAACAACAAAACCTATAATGGGCTATTTAACTGTATAAAAATATTAACTTATTTGTTTCCATCCATGTAGATAATTTAATTTTAAACCATATTTCATTATCATACATTAAAAATATTGTATATTTTGGCTAAAAACCACAATTATAATTTAATTTATTTTGAGTTCGCGCCACGTGATCGTAAACGATTTTGATTGGCTATGACGCCATGCATTGGTATAAACTACTCACGTACAGGAAATGAATGGGATTGATAACGGCATAGATGCAAATTAAATATTAATAATACCTTTAAAACGCGTTATTTGTCATTTATACCCGTGAATTAATAATATTAATGTGAAGAAAGAAAAATAATTCTATTTTTTTTGACAAATACTCATTCGGACTATTGACTGATTGATTGATCTATGGTTGATTAGAGAATGAGTGACATATGCGAAAGAATCTGTGGAACGGATGTTTACGAACTGAACGCCACATTGTCAGACAGAGCGTTTTGACAGTGTAATTATTCAGTGTATTTTGTAAATTTATTTTTAAATTATACCGGGTATCTCAAGACTGCTACCGAAAACGAAGCCGGGTGGTAGTTTTAGTAACTACAAACACAATGTAACTAAAAATTTCGCAAAGAAACGCGACAATTATTTTTTATGATTTTTTAAATATCGTCATTTTTGGGTGGTAAATCCATAGTTTTTGCTAAAATAATAATTTAAACTCTTTTATACCTTAGATTATTTATAAATAAAAGGGTATACACTATTATTTTAGGAAAAAATGTATTTACCACCCAAATATGGTCAAAGGAAAAAAATAACCAAAAAAAAATTGTCGCTTTTTTTGCAACTTTTTCTGTTGCATTGTGTCTGAAGTCGCTTAAACTACCACCCGGCTTCGTTTTCGGTAGCAGTCTTGAGATACCCTGTATAGATATAGTAATTAAAAATAACCTTTATTTGTAAGGTCTATAGACCCCACTTCATAATGTGGTATGGTTTCCAGAAACTAGTCAAATAGCCTATTGAGTTATCCTACTAAAATATACTTTTGTATCAAAAATATGGATAGTGAAAAAATATATTTACAAAATCCAATGTATCTGATAATAAATATATTAAATGAAGTAAATAAATGAAATTTTCAATATATACCTATTTGGCCGTAACATTAATCTTATTCTATAATTTTGTTAAAATATGACATTTGTCAAAACGGCTTTGGTACATAATCTAATTTATTAATATTTTTGCTACTTTATTCAAATTATCGTTAATTTACGTATGGAATTAAATTCTATATTTTTTTCAAGTGAACTGGAATGGTTTTTACTTGTCTTCAGTTGGGAGTACGGTATTTTTAAAGCAATTAGAATAAATAGCATAAATGACAACTGTCATAGCCGACTGTCAGCGTAAGGATACATGGTACATGTACCCTTGCAAATGTTCCAAATTATTTGGTCTAGATGTCCCCTCCAATTGTATAATTCAATGAGTTCTTGTCTAAAAAAATTAGAATTATTTTTCTTTCTTCACATTGTATTACATTGGACATGATAATATTATTAATTCACGGGTATTCATGTCAAATAACGCGTTTTAAAGGTATTTTTAATGTTTAATTTGCATCTATGCCGTTATCAATCCCATTCATTTCCTGTATGTGAGTAGTTCATACTAATGCATGACGTCATAGCCAATCAAAATCGTTTACGATCACGTGGCGCGAACTCAAAATAAATTAAATTGTAATTGTGTTTTTTAGCCAAAATATAATATATTTTTAATGTATGATAATGAAATATGTTTTAAAATTAAATTATCTACACGGATGGAATCAAATAAGTCAATATTTTTTATATAGTCAAATAGCCTATTGTACTCAAATTCCATAATGGATTTAAGTCACCCAATTAACAAATGATTGAATGGTATGCGGCGGTCTAATAATAAGGAGTAAAATAATAGAAAATTAAAAGCCCTCCTAATGAATAGACTAGCCTACGCAAGCGCATTCATCACCTTGAACTGAAATATTCACTGAATTGTCCATAGTTTCGGCAACGAGTCGAGACTTACATCTGATTCCCGATTTGGACTTGCCTTATTATTGAGCGACGTGCGTTTTGTGCATGCAGGGGATTAGTCTTTGATCCGATACGAAGATAGAATGTTCGGACGTCCTACATAAAACTGTATATACGTGGCTGGATTCTCCATAAAATGTCAGAATCATCTGTCGTACGTAGTAGCTATAGACTAAGTTCAGAAAAAATATACGATACGTATCGAGAATAGCATTGATTTTTAGAAGTAGAAAAATTATATCTTACTTCGGACGTCGAACATCCGAACATTTGAAATTCCTATCGGATCATAGAGTAAGCCTAGAGTGCATTTATATGTAATCGTGCTCGGTTAGCTCATTTCGAGGATCACACGGCGTGGTTAAATTATAAGATTTTTCTTCACATGAATAAAAGATTTACTAATTAAAACAGTACAATTAATAACTTCAACTACTAAAGAGTTTGACAAAATATGTGCGCACGACTCGCGGTCAGCCGAAACGACGCGACGGTCTGGATCAGCGCAAGATGTCAGTGAGCGCGCCGCTTCTTTATGTAGCGGAGATGGTGGCATATGCTACGTTCCGGAATGTTCTGGAACTATAGCCCTAGTTACACTTATTCATACTTGTACATAAATAGTATAGAATACAGCGACTTCCAGTAGTCCCATACATAGATAGTATAGAATACAGTCGCTTCTTCAGATCTTTTAAATCGAGTTGGGGAACTATTCATACAAGGGGGTTATTTTATACTCTGACTCGACGACGAAGGTTCGAAAATCGCACCTAAAACTGTACGAATATGCCTTAATACTTCACAAAATTTTCGAATCCTGTATCGTCACTCGTAATCTTCGACTAAGCTCCAAGTGTATGGTAAGTTACATAGAAAATAGTATCGATTTTTAGAAGTAGAAATCTTTAATTTTATATGTATGTTGACGTTCAACGTCCGATCATTTGAACTTCTTGTCTGAGTATAGAGTTAACTCAGGTTATGCAGGTTTCCTCACGATGTTATCCTTCAACGGTATATTGCGTGACTGTTAACACAAATGACATCGAAAAGTCAGGGGTGTGCCCTAAAATTTGAACCCGCCGCCACCGTGAACACGTCGGTAGTCGCAGCTGGTCCGTTACCAACAGGTCAGTTGCAGGCACGGTCGGTACCACGTTCAATTGTTATTCTCTTAAATATTTTATTCTTTAGTATCATAAGCCTGCGAGAACTGCCGGCTTAAATTCAAATTGAGATTTTTTTAAAGCTTAATTTCTCAAGTCCATTTAATTTTAATATTCTGTATTAACGGAATATTACAGCCGGGCGGAAACGGACTGGACAGTCAGGAATAAAAATAAATTACAACGAATCTCCGCATAGAACGGGTCCTGGGATACGCTTTAGCCGCGGATCTAAGATTTTATTGTGCGCCCTTCTTATCTTATTCTCTTAACGTCGCTCTTAAAGAGTCGCTTATCTTAGCAGCGAAATGCGATTTGTTACTCCTTTTTTACATCAGAATAGTCTTGATGCTCCGAGAAGCCGAAGCCGAGTAGCTCCTAGCTTGATAAATAGCGTTTGTTTTCCTTGTAATTTTATTTGAAACACGGTAAAGTAAGAGTATTTTTTAACTTAATACAACCTTTTAAATCAATTTTTAGAAATCTCGTAAAGCCGAGGCATTTTCTTTCCTTAGTCTCATGAATTCAAGAAGATTCTAATTTCTACATGAGAAATGAAAAGAAGGAAAATACCTATAATATTACTCGTACCACACTGAATACGTCATAACATACTTGGTACGTTGCGAGGAACAGAATCAGTATGAGATGAATTTATACTTTTTTCAAAGCCTTTTACATCCCATAGCTGGTCTAATTTAAAATATAAAATGATACCGACGCATTTTTTCTTTATTTTTCGAATATCGTGAGTGGATACTTTACCACACTTCAAGAAGTGGAGGCGTTCGCAGCCATCTCAACTCCATTGCCTCATTATTTTTATTATTTTGTATACAAATCCAAGCAGCAATTTGCCGCGGCGGGTTGTAACAAAACTGCCGCTGCAATTGTAAGAAATGGAGCACGCAGCCCCACTCCCGCCTCTCTGCCGCTTGCCTCACCCCTCCGCTCCGTTTCGACATCGCTGTGTTCACACACTGATTAGAATGTCTATTTTACTTTAACCGATGTGATTGACTGAGCTACCTATCTTAGGGTTTGTAGACAGCGTATGGCAGGTTTTTTAAGTAAAAACCTAAACCCAAAATCGCATAGTGACTGCCGCAACACCGAAACAATTCTGAGCTCCCCAAAGGACCACACAAAACCGTAATTAGCTGAACCAACAAATCGAGCACTCGATAATATACAACTAAGTAATCTTTGGCCATGCGTTATACCCCTATTAAGCATTTAAATGGCAATATTTCCTGTGAATCAACGGAACGTGCACATTAAGGGTGTATTCGTAATTACGGGCATGTCGCATGAGCTAGGAGTCTATAGCATCGGGTCGAAATAACACAAGGGGAATCGGATATTTGTTTCCCACGTAAATTATATCGGCGATGACAAAGTTACTAACAATTGTTTGGTGTCCACCTTAACGTTTTGAGCACTTACACAGGTGGAGTATACCACAAAAAAAAATTAGAAACCTTCATACTACATAGTGGGCATTGTAAAAGAGTCGCGTTTCGTGTGTCAACTGGTGGAAGATGAATACCTTCTCAATTGTGTTATATTTTATCTGGATTTCACTTACTCTCAGCTGCGTTGCATTACCTCTTCTCCCCAAAACAAAAACAAAAAGGGTGATGAAATTACACTTAAACGCGTCTGAAGATGAATCGGTGTCAGTTTTAAGGGGAGGTCGATATCACATTTGTTATATAGTATGTCAATTTTATACACATGATGTAGCATAGCATAACATTTCAGCATGGCTTAGCTATACCTTGAGACTTGAGTTATACGTAATTATTTGGAATTATCATGCATTAAAGCTACATACCTACTATTATTTTAATCATTTTACACAATTCATTACGCCATATTATTTTCTATACTAAAATGAAATATGCAGTACAATAAATAAACATTTGCCGACTATTTGGCGATGTTATTTGGCGACCGTAAAATCACATTGAAATAAAATATATTTTCAATATATACCGATGAATAAATAAAGTTTGTAAACTTCCCATTAAATGAGCCATTCGGATTATTTGGGCGAGTATCTGTTCCAGGTATTGGCTGTGTTTTCAGATCGATACTCTATATACCGCCCTGATCCACGTTGTTAGTCGGAACGGGATCCCCACTCGAAAACATATTTACACGAGCTGTATATACACAAACAAGCCCGTTTAGCGTACGTATTAATTTCAATGACTAAAGTTGTGATTAAATGCTAAATCATTCGACACTGAATGTTGTTAAAATGGACGATGAAAAGTTATAATCATGCGATAAAATAATATTTTTGTGGAGAATTATATTTTGAAATATAATTTTAAATTGAATTTTAAAATCCATTGTACTGTTGTAAAAAATATTTCGTATTTGAGCGATAAGACGGTATTTATGTTCACTTTTTTTTCGCCCTTATGTTTTATATAGACTGCATGTAACTATAAGTGAAGAAAACCTTAGATAGTGTAGAGAAGAGATGTAAATACTTATATTTTTATTTTCTAATCATGTAAATACTATTATACTGTCAAAAAATACAAAAAAAATAAAGATGTAAAATAAATACACAAATCTATACAACCTTATAAAATAGTCTAAAACCTAGAATATTCCCCACAACTTGCATTCATACCGTTTTAAACATAGAATTAAAGAATGCAACATTCACGAACAAGAATGTTTTCCAAAGAAGGTAATAGTAGAAACCGCGCCACCGGAATGCACTCGAGTAGTCTCAGGAGATACTCAAGTTTGCAAGCGTACCTTCAAAAGAAATCCATTTAGGAAAAAAAAATAAACAGAATTTCACAGTGAATTCCATTCAGTGGAAAGTCTCTATCCAAGACATTCACTGACAAAAGTGGTGAATGTGTTGAGAAGTGAATTAGCTAATAAGATGTTTAATTATAGTTCCTTATTTAGTTTCAAATTTTTTATGTAGTGAACACTGACTTCAAGAAATGAGTCAGTGGAGTAAATTAGATTAAACCTATAACGCAATTTTTTATACTTTCACGATTAGGGGCAACAATGCATCTAATTGTGGGTTTGGTGGGTAATAATATAATAAATGGCGTTCCCTTCGGTGACCATGCTTATATCTCACAGATTGATATATTGATATACAGCGTGATATTGATATCTGGTATTTAATTTAAACCACATGCTCCTAACCATCCAAGGTAATATTGTACCAAGTTTGAACAAAAACTGCCTGATAGTTTTGTCAAAAATCGCGATTTTAGGTTTCAAGGCTATTGATCAACCCCTATACACAGTCAGGTCATAAGTATTGTTACACAGTAAAAACTTTTCTTTTAGAATGCTGGCCATTAAAAAGTTTATTGAATTCGAATTTCGAATTGTTCATGAAAATAAAAATGTATATTTTTTAGAATTTTACTCATTTTTAAATATGGAGTGGACGCTTAAAGAAGACCGTGTTGCAGTTATTGCGTTGCATCGTTGCGGTTACGCGCCAATTCAAATTTTTGACATGCTGAAAAATTTTAATATAACCAAAAGATTCGTTTATCGTACCATCAAACGATACAATGAAGACTCTAGTGTAGATGACAGGTCAAGAAGTGGTCGCCCTCGGTCTGTTAGGACTCCAGCAGTGATAAAAGCTGTGAAGGCGCGAATTCAAAGAAATCCCAAACGTAAGCAGAAACTGCTGGCCCTTCAGATGGGGTTAAGCAGAACCACGGTGAAAAGGGTGTTAAATGAAGACTTAGGGCTTCGGGCATATCGAAGAAAAACAGGACATCGTTTGAATGCTCATCTAATGGACCTGAGACTTAAGAGATGCCGCGCTTTGTTGAAGCGGTACGCGGGAAAAAAATATCGGGAAATTCTTTTTCAGATGAAAAATTTTTTACCGTAGAAGAGAGCTACAACATACAAAATGATAAGGTGTACGCACACAGTAGTGAAGAAGCGAGCAACCGTATTCCGCGTGTCCAACGAGGTCATTTTCCATCCACGCTCATGGTATGGTTGGGAGTTTCTTATTGGGGCTTAACAGAGGTACATTTTGTGAGAAAGGTGTAAAAACGAATGCAGTTGTGTATCAAAATATAGTCCTGACGAACCTTGTAGAACCTGTTTCTCATACCATGTTTAATAATAGGCACTGGGTATTCCAACAATATTCGGCGCCAGCTCATAGAGCGAAGAGCACACAAGACTGAATGGCGAATCGTGAAATCGACTTCATCCGGCACGAAGACTGGCCCTCCTCCAGTCCAGATTTGAATCCGTTAGATTACAAGATATGGCAACATTTGGAGGAAAAGGCGTGCTCAAAGCCTCATCCCAATTTGGAGTCACTCAAGACATCCTTGATTAAGGCAGCCGCCGTTATTGACATGGACCTCGTTCGTGCTGCGATAGACAACTGGCCGCGCAGATTGAAGGCCTGTATTCAAAATCACGGAGGTCATTTTGAATAAACTTTAGTGTAATAAGAATATATGTTTTGTTAAGTTCATTTTGGTATATAAATGGTTACATAATGAATAAACTTGTTTCAATTATTTTATGTTAAACATGTGACAGAATTTATGACCTGACTAGGTAGATACCGAGTCTCTTACAGCTCAGATAAGTTTCCGAACTGAACTGAAGTTCAGCTAAGCGGTAAAAAAAAACTCGTATCTATATGGGATGGCCAAAAATAGTAAGAACACACAATTTTTGACAAAAAATAATCTCATATTTTTTTCAAATTATGTAAAATGTCACCTGGGGTGATGAAAAACATGTGGGTTAAAATATGTACAATGTGTCAATATCACCCTGTATAAAAAATGTACAGCTTGAGCCAATAATCTCACTCTAGCGGGTTTTTCATCGTAGGTTACGGTTGTCATTATTCACAAGCGTACGAATAAGAATCTACGACCGCAAATAATAAATTCTCACAAAGCTCTAATACCCGCATATTAAGGAAATGATTGTAAACAAGCTAAACACGTGCCATAATGTGTGTTATATTAATTACGAAGCAATCACAAGACAAAAAGAACATTTTGCATTCTCTTAATAAAAACATTTATGCTCGCGATAATAGAATAACACTCAATGTCTGTGTTCTGTTTTTATTTGAAGCTTTGCCGATATATTTCTCGTGCTTTTCCGACGTCGCGTGGAGCGGAGTAATCAAATAAATTAAATTGTACAATGGTGATACGGTAATCGGGTTGGCTTAAGGAATCTAACGCTGTTGAAAGTATGCTTGCGACGTTATTGCAATGAAATCATATTTTTCTAGGGATTTCATTTGTGTGTTAGTATTGGTTTTTTAAAATAGGTTTTGTTGTTTGTGGTTTGTTGATTTTTAACGCTCCACTAGAGATACACTGGAGAGCGCGTACCACTTACGTCGGAACACTACGCGGTTTCCGCCCTGTCCATATACAAGTTCATATTCGAAGATAGTCTTTTTCCAATAGGTCGTTCTAGTAATCTTTGAGAGAGGTTGTTGAAGAGTTTGTTAGCTTAAATTCGATTGGTTTCTAATTAGTTGCTACATTAAATATATTACACTTAATGTAGCAACTAGTTAAAACGTTTGTTTAAACTTATATAAATTTATCGACCATCAGGCACTATACTACACTAAAACAGATTTCCCGCAAAGGCAGACTGGTCGTTAAAGTTAGCAATAAGAGGCTAAATAGAGGTTGCTTCAACAGGTAGCTTTGGTAATATTTGAGATACGTTTTTCAGATTTTTTTAGCTTAAGTTCAATATTGGCTTTTACTAAGTTATTACAAAGTGCAATGTAAAGGTGGATTGGTTTCAAACCAATACTATTTTCGTTATTAACCATATCTGCGACAAAACCAGCCGGTCTTAAAACCAGACAAGTTGTTATATTTAGTAATTGGTCGCTAAAGCCACTCGCTTCCTAGTCGCTCTAGTAACCATCAATGGAGGTCTGTTTTATATTCCGTTTCTCAGAGTATTATGCTGTCATGCTGTGCGATAACTTTTATGATATTTCATTCTTTAAACATTTTGTTATACAAAATACCTTAGACCAATCTCATTTTTTCAATGGCGATCAAGAACGATAAACATCTTTCATAAAAGTATTTGTAAAAAAAGAAATATTTATCTGCTCTAATATATTACAGCATAGGTCAAACGGCATCGACGTGCTCAACTAAAAATGTATATTTATCATTCACATTTATTATAACGATAAAACATTTAAAATTTCTAAATACAGAAATCAAAAATGTCACAACTTGATGACAAATACAGAAAAGCGAGTCAGTAGGAATGTTTGCAAGTCGGGTAACAACTGACTTCGAAACACCAGCTATGTAGGCTACGAGCGTCGTAACCGCAATGTTTTCCGTCTCTTATAATTTATGGCCAACAGATGGTGACATTTCTTCCTTAGCTACTTATTTCTGCAAATATCTTATATTGAATGTAGTATTTTTAAACGAAAATAGTATGTAATAAGCGGTGGAATTGGTAAGTTGGACTGACAGTTGTGTTGGTAGTTTGAATCTAAGATAGCCATCTCCGATATATAAAGATCTATTCACTTGCTAATAAAATGTATGGTAAATACACTATTATAAAATGTATAATGCTATAATAAAATGTATGTGATATCGGCTACCAGATTTTTGACCTTGGTGGTTGTCTTAGGCCTGAATTTACTAAACGTTGAGAAAGTTTGTACTCGTAATGGTGGAAAATCCGTCGTAATTATCCCTACACAATTATCGTTCCGCAATTGTTTTGGGTTGTATGTAATAATTTGTCAGCATAAAAATATATTTCGACAGCAATCAGCAAGTTATTATTTTTACAAGCAATTTTAGCAATTAAATATTTTAAAATATTATCATTAATATTTATATAAAAATATATTAAATCTATTAATATCTTGTTCGTAAATGAACTGCATAATACACTGAAATATAACATATAATCTAAACTCAGCACTTGACCCATCTGAGTGCCCAGTGCATAGTAATCGGACAGTATTGCTCAATTAGCCCTATACTATCCTATAATATGTTTGTCACGGATGCTTAATCCGTTTGGGCGGGCCAGCGTAGCGACGCACACATACAGGAGACTCAAGATAGCTGGCCCGATAGATCTGTATCGCAGGTTGCCATGACGACGGCGCGCCCCCGCGTGGTTTCACATTTCTAGGCCACGGTAATTGTTCCCCGCGAACTTCCACACGCATATTGGTATGATGTTAAATGGAATCTTAATGGAATTGTCCCTCAAGCTATTGAGCTTTTAATGTTAATTGTTATGAAATATAATATGCAAAAAAATATTATTTAATTATTGTTAACACATGCGGAATAACCTATAATATAACGGTTTTGAGTTCACAATCGGCTTACCTGTATATTTTCAATATCTGCGTATTAAAATAGCTATTACAATAAATAAATACTCCTAACAGTCACACACATAATCCAGACCTCAAATGAAGACTGAGTCTTATGATGTAGGCATCAGAAAGGAAAATACCGAAACAATTATTAGCAAGATATCGTACATTCTTTAACATCCACGTTATCACCGAGGCGTAATATGTAGTATCAAATGTAGAGATATGAAAATAATTGAAATTCCGTTCTAATAATCCCCTAGTAGCTAATTAAAACCGCTTACATTGTAAGAGTATTAGGCTAACAGTAATCTATAAATACAACAGTCTTAATTATTAGCATTGACATTTAGCATCAAAATACTGCAAATGCAATATCAACCCGCTTAAATTTTACAGCCTGTGCCTGTGCCATTAATTACAGTTGTATTTGGATAATCCCTTAAAACATTTTTATGATAATTACATGAATTATAACTTGGAGCCAATCTAAAGTAAAATATAAAGTCAAGAAGTTTGTTTGTTTGTTTGAACGCTGTATTCTCAGGAACTACGATTTCAAATTGTAAACTTATTTCTGTGTTAGATAGTTCATTTATCGACGACGGCTATAGGCTGTATGACATGACGCTATGATAAATAGGAGGTGAGCAGCAATTGTTGAATTGTTTGTCTTAGAAAACCCTTAAATATGTCTGCGGTATCTTATGTCTATCTATTTCGATTGGCTCCTGTACCCACGCGAAGCTGGGACGGGCCGCTAGTGATTTAAATAAATCCGCACAAATAAACTACCAAAAAACCTATAAGTAAGTAACGTGCTCGTAAAATAAGTATTTTTTTTATGATTTATAGTAGTGACTCTGTGGTAATGACGCTTTCATTTACATAGTGAAGAAAAATCGTGGAAAATTCTAATAAAATAGAATTTCAGTAGTAAGCGGCCCCTGGTGTTGCCAACGCCGAGCTGTTCCTGTCTACCATCAGGCAGGTTGCTACGTCGAATTAAAAAACATATTATCTGTTTTAACTAATAAACATGTTTGAGAACGGTAATAGTATACAAAACGTAACCATTCGGTAACATAATAATAAAATATTGTAAGGATAACCCCGTAAAGTCTGGTTAAGTCCAGTTACTAAAACATAGGATTCATAATAACCAATTAGATTAGTACAGGAAAATATTACTAATAGATTCTGGTATCAGCCCATATACGTCCCACTGCAGGGCACGGGCCTCCTCTACAATCTACAGTACGATTGAGAGTGGTTAGGCCATATAGTCCACCACGCTGGCCTAGTGCGGGTTGGCGGACTTACATACCATAGATTTTTTTTATAAATCGCTATGGTATGCAGGTTTCCTCACGATGTTTTCCTTCACCGTTTTAGTGCGTGGTGATTGACTATCAATACACACATGACTCCGAAAAGTCAGAGGTGTGCTCTGGGATTCGAACCCGCGACCACCGTGAACATGTTGGCAGTTGCGTCTAGTCCGTTTACCAACAGGCCACCACGCACTACTACTAATAGATTCAGATACCTTTAAATACAGATCATTTACTTCACTGGTGGTAGGTCTCTCATATGTGAGAGGCTGCCTGGGTGGGTACCACCGCAATGTCTATTTCTCCCGTCAAACAGGAGTTTAAATGCACTGTTGTGTTTCGGATTGAAGGACATTGTAGCCAGAGTAACTACTGGACATATTGAGACTTAACATCTTATGTCTCAGGATGGTGAGCGCAGTGGAATGCCAAGCATTGCTTTATAGTTCAAGATGTTGTTTGGTTTTGCTACTGTTCATGAGCGGTCGCATCGCTTACCATCAGGCGAACGGCATGTTCGTCTCGCCATTCACAGCAATAAAAAAAATAAAATAATTCACAGTTAATGCACGTTGGGCAAAAATTCCAAATGGGCGTTTAATATATTATCCTGGTGAGAAACGTGCATTCTATTTAATCCCCATCCCACGTCAATTGAGCGTGGTAGTATCATAAACCGGTTTTCCACAAACAGATCTGAGAGCTTCTTTAGGTTTAGATTGAATGGAATAGTGTCTGCAAAACCGCCAACGTTTCCAATGATTACTGCTACTATACCCACATGGCTGTACTTGGTCTTCCATTAAATTTATATAATATATAGATATTTAAAAAATCATAAAAAGTTAATTGTCGCGTTTCTTTGCGAAATTTTTAGTTGTAATGTGTTTGTAGTCACTAAAGTCTAAAACTACCACCCGGCTTCGTTTTCGGCAGTCTTGAGATACCCAGTATGGCTGATTGGCCGATTTGACATACCATGGAAATTCTTGCAAAAATCTATATATCCAGTTTTCTTTAAGATGATTTTCTTCCGCGTTAAAGTGCCGATAATTGAACCCACTTACGCAAAGCAGATTCAACCCACACAATGTAAGTTTTGAGAAAAAGTAATTTTGTACACAGTAAATTTGTTTGTTATTTTAAACAAAGTTTATTTAAAATATTGTATCAATGTAAATGTAAACAATTTCAATTATTGTTTTGGATTGTTGGGCGAACATCTGGCGTGGGTCTTTTGAGTTTATTTTACAAATGCTGTTATGTTGGTTGATAACTTTTTCATAGAAATGTTTTGGTCTATCAAAATTGTCAGATCATTGTGATCCATTGTGATCCTTACAGGGCTCATTTTTTAAAGCTTCTGTGTCCTTATTATAATTTTGGTATTTGTGTGGATTGGTTCCTTTTGCTTAAGTAGGTTCAACTGACTACCAATGCGTAGATCGCTCCAAAAAGTCACAGACAAACTGTCGTATATGATCCCGCGACCTGGAGGTCTCAGTCCGTTGCCAACAGATCCCCACTAAATACCGTTCATAAAATGTCTCTGAAAAGCAGAAACAGCTTTTTAATCCCGAAAACGTTACATAATAAGATATATTTTAATAAAAGTTATTTGGATTAATCCCGTTGTGAATTGAAAACGATATTGAAAAGAGCGATGTGGGTCTGATATTTTTCACCTGTATGGCCGCTGTATTGGCATGTCCACGGTACAGCCCTTTGACATTCACCGCAATTGCAGCGCTGCTTATTAAAGCGCGCTCGTCGCTGGCGCCGCCTAGTCTCTCGCGAGCATCACTCCCAATCGGACGTCCGATATCCGATGCAAGCAATAAATTATTACGTACTTCAAACTTCGCTATAAATAACTGACGTTGCTAACCATTAAGGGCATACTTTCTAATCACGTGTGGCGCAATATATATGCGCACACTTAATTTGAAATGTAATCGGTAAAATTAATATTAACATATTCATTTAATAAATGTGTATATCGCGATGGTGTTTTTTGAAGCGGAAATATCCAATCGTGTTTAAGCACCATGTTAAAAAAATAATAATATTTGAATCGGGTTTTAATAAACTTTTGAAACTAGAAAAGAATAACAACGCGTGTTTGACGCAATTTCCTTTGAGTCCCTAAGCCGTGGGCCGGTTCTGTAATTAATGGCACATGTGACGTGGGAACTCAGGCCTGGCCGGCATCTGCCTCAGCTCTCCCGGTAACACGAGAAACAACTCAGCGAACACCGAGCACCTAGCTTACGTGACGCTCCTATATTTTACAGCTCTTGTTTCAACTTTATTCTTGATTCGAATTTTCTTCCAAATTCAATTTTTATTCTAAATTTAATTTTTATTCTAATTTCAAATGCTTATAAACATTTGTGGAAATCTATTTTTATTCTAAATTCAAATGTTATTTTATAAGATATTTAAAGAGATTCACTCATTTAATAGGAACACTCAATATCCACTTCGTGCGATAAATTGGTATCAAATTTAAAACTAATGGCGTACTAAAATGATTTATATAATTTGATATTAGCACTTGTAACATTTGTTACCAGAATTAATTTATCCTATTTGATTTTAACGTGTAATTTGAAATGAATTCTATGAAAGTAATTGCAATGCTTTCATAGCTTATTTTCCGTGAATTCGAAATATTTTACAAAATATAAATATTTTTTGAATATTAACTTATAAAGGTTTTTTTTTATATACCAACATTCTCTTTTTTCGTTTATGTATTTTATATTATTGAAAACATTTTAATTGAGATATTGGTGAGAACATTCCGCAGTTAACAAGCATTTATAGTTTGTTTGAAATCTGAGATAATTAGCGCACGCCTGCCTCTTTTCGTATCTTTTCAATGATGTATGAAATTTCGGGAGTATACCTGTATAACTAAAGATATGCAAGGTCCACTAAAATATTACTGCCTGGTATGACTGATGCTTCACCCCTCTTAAACGTGGAAGAGGTCCGTGACCTACTTTAATTAATAGGTCGTATACGGTGAATTTTTAAAGACCACATCATATGTAAAGCCAACCATGAAGACACATTATATTAAAAATTTAGAAATTCGTAATTCGAATTCAGAATAATTATTCAAATTCTAGAATATTAATAACAGTACTGAACTACTTACTGGGCGCTTGGAGGCAGTTTTGGTCTCATTACGCTTAAACTTCAATATTTAGGTAGATACAAACGGGTATTAAGTTGCGCTTAATTTAATGTTCGTCCGGTGCATGTCAAACAACTATTGACATTGAACATTTTTTGTACAAAGTCAATTTGACCCACTTTAAATCCTTGGAAACGTTAGACAAATAGTTTCATTAATTAAAAAATAAATAAAATGGTTTCCGAGCTTTCTAGTTTGGAATGAAATTCGTGTGTTTCACATTACAGTATGCTCCGTTTAGTTTTCAATGTTTCATTCGAAGAGTAATTATTTATATTAACCGAGCAGTGGGCGTGTATTTATTTAAATAATATATTGCGACAGAGTTTGGTAACAACCATTCTAATTTATTACTAAATGTAGGAATATATTTGACAATTAGTATTATTTGGATTACCTACCCCTATCTTTGTACCTTGTTTTCTCTTTAGTTGTTCCTGGATCAGCTTTTCTGGTCCTCGGGATTCATACCGAACTACAGGAGTGTCAACATGAAAGAACGTTTGCTTTTTACCCTGCTGTTACGCTTTTGATGTATTTTCGTTGTTCGTTATTATTAAATTTATAGTAACATAACATACTTATAATTACAATATAATAATGAAATTAAACCTTTTGATAAACATTGTCACCAAGTAATTAGTGCTGTTCGCGACTTCATATTCTATGAAAATAAATGGTTGATGGAGACAGTAATTTCCTTTGTACAGTCGTCAACATTTCTTTTTGATGGACATGTTTATTATTATCCCGGTCTTTGACCTGTTTCTTATAAATATAATATTTCGTGAGTAAAGTAAAAAAAATCGTATATTCGAACCATTTTTTTCCAATACCAGCTGTCGGAAATATTTACAATAGTTTTTACCCGGAATTGGCCTTTCAAAGGACGTGCCTCGAAGCTCGATATTAATGCAACTGCAGCCAATATTTAAACTGTAATATTTTATGACTTATATTTTATATCGCAATATATTTGCGTTCATAAATATTGCTTTATCAAGTTTCTATTTTCCCTTGATTTGCAGCAATTCCCTTTGCCGACCGATATTTTTTACAGAATCAACATTCAGCATGAAATGTTTAACTTCCTGCTTTTCATACATATTATATGATGCTAGTATATGTATTGCGTATCTGAAATTCCACATTAAAGTAAAAAATTAATCATATTTATAATTCTAAAATGGGTCGATATTACGCGTATTACTTCTGTAGAATATTCGTACGACCAGAAACATAGTTTGAAAATCCATTATACCGGGTATCTCAAGACTGCTACCGAAAACGAAGCCGGGTGGTAGTTTTAGTGACTACAAACACAATGCAACTAAAAATTTCGCAAAGAAACGCGACAATTATTTTTTATAATTTTTTAAATATCATCATTTTTGGGTGGTAAATCCATAGTTTTTGCTAAAATAATAATTTAAACTTTTTTATACCTCAGAGTATTTATAAATAAAAGGGTATACACTATTATTTTAGGAAAAAAGTGTCTTTACCACCCAAATATGGCCATAGGAAATAATAACAAAAAAAAATTGTCTCTTTTTTTTGCAACTTTTTCTGTTGCATGGTGTCTGAAGTCGCTTAAACTACCACCCGGCTTCGTTTTCGGTAGCAGTCTTGATATACCCTGTATAAATGCTCGCCATTATGTAGCGTTTCAATCGGGATACAACAAGTTGCGGGCAACAAATGTCCATGTTTCTGGGACAAACATGGATTCCAATCGCTATATAAGTTGGATAAAAACGCATCTTAGTGGCATATCCACTTCGCATTTCAGGTATGTATATCAAATTTGGATAGGACGGAAAATTTTATTAATGTGCCGATTGTGAGATGACGCATCTCTGCATATTGAAATCAAACAAAATTTTAAAAAAATATTCATTTTACGCATTGTTTGAGACATGTTTTCATAACACAACAAACAATTATACTAGCTTTATTAACATGTCCAACATAATAAAATATGAAAAGAGTAAAACTGTTCTTAATATTTTGACAACAGCATGACAAAAACCATTGAGGTATTTATACTAGAGCGGACATCACGTGCACACGGTAAGCCCAGTGAAGCGAGAGCGAAGATAATGTTACGGCGTAGGCGTAACAGAGACAGGAATAGAAGGAACGGTACGGTACCGTTCTTTTTTTTACAAACAAATTGTTTGCAGCGTCGCCTCTAATATATTATCTCAATGACAAAAACGCATTCGGACGCCAAAAAATCGTAGACGATCTATAGTCAGTTATGACAATTTAAAACTAATTTGTACCTGACTACATGTACCCAGTGGGCTGTTTTTTTAAATATTAGCAGTGGTAAAGTGGGAATCGATTAAATCGGAAACAGTTTTACGAAGGACAAATGATATAATAACACAGTATGGACGGCATAACCTATACCGTACCTATATTTTGTTTTATATACAGGAATCCCCCCACGTGTAAATTACTAAGGCGTTGTTTGATTTCACGGGGTATTTACTTTTTAGAAAGCTGTTTATTAAAAACTGTTATGTTGCAATTGTTGTTAATCTTCTTCTATATTAATGTTATATAAATAAGTATTTTTGATGATTTCTTAGTATGTGTAAATCATTAAATTTAATTTCGTTGTTTTGGCTATTACCTATCTGTTTTGTTTTTTTTTTCATTTTTGACATTTTAACATCATTTTTCTTTTCTCTCCCAAGGGCATGACGCAATTTACTTCAAAATACTTTCATGATTACACCAACTCTTAAAATATCAATTACTGACAACTAAACCTTGTAAACAATATGTGTTCTTATTCATACATTCTGTAAATACCATTCGGCCTAACATAAAATAATTTAAAACCGCAAAAGTTTTTCATTTCATTATGTTCTATATAAAATGCTATTATTTTGAACAACATAACATCCATAAAAATTATAAAATAAAGATTAATTGAATTTTCGTACAATGGGACCGGCACTGATATGGCCACTGGATTATTTGCTGTTCGTGTCTGGGAAAAACCATAGTGTACAATTTTAATGTGTCTTCGATAGGGCGGTCGCTCGCTTTGATTCATAAGCATCGTATATTTCATTTACCGCCCTCTTTGCAGGCCATTTGCCACTCGATAAATCAATGTTAAACGAAGAAAAAGTGACTTAATTGAAACCTATAACTTCGGTTATTTTAAATTTCATGCACAAGATATTTTAGCAGTGGTGATACTTCAAACTTATGCAGGTATATTATTGTTATTGTTTGCCTCTCCTATGCAGCCAAATATCTACCGTCTCGTTCTACTGGTTTCCCGCTTGATTGGTAGGTACACGCGCAGTGCGCGAAGACTTTGTTCACTATGTCCACTCTATTATAAGTGCTTTACGGCCTCATTTATATACAGTTTATAAACCTACATTAGTTATCGCATATTTTGTTTTCTTCGCTCAAACGCAATTCAAGTCGTTCAAATGGGACAAAACTCACGATAACTAAAATAGTTTTATAAGCTATTTATGAATAGAGCCATTCATGTTTATATTATACGATAAATAGTTTTTTTACTTTTATAAAATTGACTCTCAGTGAAATGTGTCAAATGGGAACTTAAATTTATAACGAAACACTGAAGAAGACGCTTTCGCGTTTACTTTCCGCCTCATCTCATTTAGTCATTGCCGGGGACTTTAGTTTCACTAAATTGGATTCAATAAATCTTAAATGCAGTCTCCACTCTCTAGAATCGTTGGCCCTGACAGATATTGGTTCCTCGGTAAATATGAACTGGAGGAAGCGAGTGCTTATGTCTAACGAACAAGTATAAATCTCCTCTTTTTCACCTACCATTAAATGGTAAGGACAACATTGATTTTTAGATTGATAAAATCTATTGAAAATTGATCCAATATAGCAGCCGTGGTTTCGTAAAATGAAATCGCATAAATAATAAATAAATAAATAAATAAAAAAGTGAGGTATTTTCGAGCTGACGGTTTTGTGTTTATTTTATGCAAAATAAATATATTTAAACCAAGGTATTCGTGTGGTCCTTTCGCTTCACAGGATTTAATATGCCGATAAAGTAATGGTTCATTTATACTACCCGATAATTTCGGCAAAATTGAGGCTTTATGAATTTCCTCTTCCACGAATGTGTATGAATGTCATTATATACGGAAAGTTCATATTGAGCTCAATACATAGCCTCGATAAAGCTTTTCCAGCAACTTGTATATCGTCTTTAACACAATTTGTCATACATTAAGCCGTTAATAATAACTACGTTAAGGGGAGGATTAATCTTATTGGCTTATATTTAACACGATCTTGGTAATAATTTAAGCTGCAATTATCAAGTGATTATTTATAACATAATTAATATTTTAAAATTGAGGGGACTGATATCTCCCCGTCCTGATCGAAATAGTTCTTTCTGTTTACGACAACTTTACCACTCATGTTTATAGAATATGAAATTCACGAGCAAAAATGAAATTTGACCTAACATTATCAAACTATAAGCGTTTGTTTAAAATGGTTATGTTTACAAAAAAAAAACGTAATACACCTATTTTATGGAGCGGCAAATTTCCCACAAAATTTACTTATTAGGACGATTTTCTGAACGGTCAATAAAAAAAGCCATTGGAATCTTATTTGGTGTTTTTTTTAAAATGCCTAGTAACCATTTTTTCAGACGCACTAGAAATAAATATAAACTTGTTATTACTAACCCTAAGTTACATACTATAAAAATCCTATACCCTATTTTTTACAATTTCGCACATATAATGTGTGAGAATCCATTAATACTGCAAAATAAGACGAATTTCCAAAATGTATACAGAAAACGGCAGATCCCTACGTCGGCTTGGTCGTTAGCACTAATTAAACCGAGTTATTTACGATTTAAGGTGCTCTTTTGCATTATCCGCGCAATTTCCTGCACCCCGCGGGAAAACATTGAGCGCTCTCACACAATTCAACATTTCGAAGATTCTCTCCCGCCGCGATCTCAAAGGCACTTCGAAATGAATATATCATTTCTCAGCTTTTATTCCTATTTATCCACGGCTATGCGCCATCGTCTGTTGTGGTGCTGAGCAATTGAATTTATACAAATTCTTCGAGATATAATATGATTAGAGTCAGAGTTCTAGAGAATTAGACGAACCTAATATCTGTAATGACTTTTCTGCTGCGTTTGTTCCTTTTTATGCAATTCCTTTGTGCCTTTGTTAACAAAACATTGTTTGTTCTAAGTCTTGCTGTAGAATATGAAATTTTTCTATCCCCGTCTTTCTTATTACGGGTACTTTTTCTTTAGTATAATGCAGTAATGCTGGCTGGACTTTTATGTATTTCATAAAAAGTAGTTTATATTTTAGAACTCAATATAACGGGAATCAGGCGCCACAGAGGTTATAAGTGAGATGGAACTATGTCCAGTTATTTTATGGCGTGAATGAAGATTGTTCCCTATAAGCGTAATTAATCTGCCATTTGAGAAGCCCGGTAATGGGGTCTAAGTCCATGAATCAATTAACAACTAATTAATATGATAACAGTCCTATTCAACCACTGACACTACAAACATGCACATATGTGGTAATATTGTTAAATTACGTACAGAATGTTTGAAATGAATCAATTTATATTACTTTTAATATTTTACACGTAACATAAATGTAAAATATCGCGTGGAGTACCCACAATTCAGAAATAGACATGATTTTTCAACAACAAAACTTGCAACTAGCTTCACAATGTGTTAAAAATTAAATGGTTCGCACAAACGTCGGCGAGATACGGAGTATTGTGAAGGAGATGCGGCCGAGGTTAGTACACTCGATGGTTCGAACTATCGAACGGTAAATCTATTTGTATGGAATCGTTCTTACGTCTGGTACTATTCTGTAAGTGCCAGAGTTCGCTAGAATCTTTCTATTTTATGTGGCATTTTGCCAGTGGGTGGGCCGCCCATCCCACGGTGGTGTATTGCCAGCTCTGCACATTAATTAGTAGGCATGTAAAATGTGTAATAATATTATAGAATTTATATAAAATTAAAGTTTATTAGTAACTTAAAACGCCTTAAGACCAAATAATGCCTGGATTGATGTTTTTACGAAAATAAAACTGTAGTTTTTGTTTTAAGTTAAACAACTACTCAGAAGTGTTACGTGATATTCAAATAAAGCTTGGAAGGTTGTTTACCAAAGTCACATTGTAAGTTTAGTAAATAGTGGGAATTTTCAATTGTATAGATTATTATTCATGTAATAAAAGTTCTTTTAACATTGCAGTAGTTTCGACATGAGGTGACATTTATAAAAATTGTTTTTTTTTCTAATCTAACTACAATGAAAAAAATACCATTAGCTTTCCAGGCATTAATACACATCAAACACACAAAAATATCGATATTTAAGCTGCACTATCTACAAATATTGTTTTAAAGTAATCAACTTGCCAAGTTTTTGTTCTATTTTTGCAACTTACATTCCAAAATATTACCGACAAACTCAACTTATAAATAGCATAGACACATATAAAAAAAACATAGCCAAATTATCACTCAAAATAAAATATATCGCGCGCTGTGTTATTAAAAAAATACAGAAGTCATCGGCTAAAAGCATATATTGAATGCGATAGGTAATGAAATGCTCTCAGAAGAGGTTAATAATGGAGCATGGATTAGTGCATTGCATCCATTAACATGATGAATCATTAAAATGCACGACATGCGACTCTTGTTTACATATTTTATAGGCGTGTCAAACGGGCTGAAAAGGAAGGCAAGTTCTACAAATACTACTATAATTTGCTAGAATAAAGCTTGTAATTTGTATGTCTCTCTCTCTCTCTCTTTGTCTTCAGCCACAGGAAGCCTCCTACTGAACATGGGTATTTAATAAAAAATAATTTTAGTATTTTTGTATAAAAGATTGTATCTATTTTTATATTTCTAATAACTACAGCTTTAGGAAGCTGTTTGCTTAAAGACGGTTTAAATAAAATAATAATAATAATTAAAATAATAAAAATAAAATAAATAACACCCAACAGTCACATACATAGTCCTGACCCCACATTAAGATCGAGTCTTGTGTCGTGGGTATCAGGAACTACGAGAGACTTTTCGGTCTCACAAACACCCAGACCCGGAAGAAATATTTGTGGGCCGCACAAACATTTCTCTCAGTGCGGGGATCGAACCCGCGGCCTCTCGTTTCACAGGCAGCGTCTAACCGCCTGCGCCACGGTGGCTGTCAAATCTATTAAATGACACAAACCGAGCGTTCCACTTACTACCACGATCGCAACACCCATCCGAAGACGACGTCTGCTGATGCTGTTAACGTGTAGAGGATGCATAAGACTAGTACTTAGTACGTACGCGTACGCGCCGCGCGGTGAAGCGAACAAATAGATAGTAATTGGCTTGTGGCCGGGGATTAAGGGCTGCACTGTTTTAGCTACCTCCCCTCGAATAGCCCCATACTGGACCCTGCACTTATAGTCTGAGCATAATCTTTTTAGCTGCTGAGCGGTGAGCACTTTGTTCTGAATCGTTGACATAAATTCGACTAGGCTTTTGTTTGTGTTTTTGGTCTTGATGTTGATAGGCGAATACATTGTCTTAGGCTTTAACAGATGTGAAGGCAAATAGGCTTATTTGAGTAGTTTATTCAGTGTGACTGTGACATGCAAAGGTACATACATTTCACTGTGAAAGCAAAATAACATTTTTATGCTAAATATATTTCAATATCCGACAACAAGTCAACTGAAAAATCCTATTAATTTTAAAACCCTGTTGTTGAATCCTCCGTATACATTTGTATGTTTTATCGACGCGCTGAGTTCGGATAACAGAGCCGATCTGACTGTTCAGAGTAAAACTATATGTGTGTTGTTCAACCCAAGTACCGTCCGCGCCACCCTACGCGACACGACTGACACGACTAATTTCATAACTTCGCTTCCTAATACATTGCCATCAAATGTACCAGCGTTTGAGTTCACAAGACAATTCACACATAATATGTGAAGTATGAAATAATACTGGCTTGCTTAAGTGTTCTATTATTACATTTGGCTGTTAACTGTAAAGATCTCGGTATAATGTTAAAAATTAATAAATGATTTAATGTATCACGAAAATCACAAATTGCTAGCATAAAAATAGTTACATAATTCTGTACATACATGTGGTGTGAAATAAAGATATTGAAATAGAAAAGGACAAGTCTTAAGCTTTTTTCATAAATCTAGTAATATGTATATAAATTATGAGACAGCGTAAAATAAGCACTGATTTTACACTGTTTTGTCTTTCTCCGACAAATTAACAAAGGTGAAAGAGGAGGATGTCAAATAATAAAAATCAGCGCTTATATAACGTTTATCACGAGCGAAATTCTCAATACATCGGTGTAGTTCGTATTAACTGTTGTCTAGTACAGTTGTGGCAGAATTTGTGTTTTTCTGTGAATTCGAGCGACGCGACGTCTACAGATCTTCCGCTTGTGGAACAACAAAACTTCGCCCTATTCGTGTTTACTACCGTTTCAGTGGAAGTTTCTACTCAAAGAAACTAAACTGAGCACTTTCGTGTATTTGGCAACGGAGACTGACCACACAATGTTCCCTTAGTATTCTAACAATTAAAAGAACAAACATTGAAAAATATGCTTAGTAATCACACAGGGTGAAAAGTGCGTGGTGGCCTGTTGGTAAACGGACTAGACGCGGCTACCAACATGTTCACGGTGGTCGCGGGTTCGAATCCCAGGGCACACGTCTGACTTTTCGGAGTCATGTGTGTATTGATAGTCAATCACCACGCACTAAAACGGTGAAGGAAAACATCGTGAGGAAACCTGCATACCATAGCGATTTATAAAAAATTCTATGGTATGTAAGTCCGCCAACCCGCACTAGGCCAACGTGGTGGACTATATGGCCTAACCTCTCAACCTCTAAACCTCTCAATCGTACTCTCGATTGTAGAGGAGGCCCGTGCCCTGCAGTGGGACGTATATGGGCTGATACAGAATCACACAGGCATTCAAAGACCACTTTTAAGTCACTTCGGTAACATTAAATACGTTAAATAGATCAACTTTAAAACCTCCAAGTATGTACTTATACAGGGTATATCAAGACTGCTATCGAAAACGAAGCCGGGTGGTAGTTTAAGCGACTTCAGACACAATGCAACAGAAAAAGTTGCAAAAATAAGCGTTTTTTTTTTGTTTTTTTTTTTCCTGTTCTCGTATTTGGGTGGTAAATACATTTTTTCCTAAAATAAAAGTGTATACCCTTTTATTAATAAATAATCTAAGGTATAAAAGAGTTTAAATTGTTATTTTAGCAAAAACTATGGATTTACCACCCAAAAATTACGAAATTTAAAAAATCATAAAAAAGAATTGTCGCGTTTCTTTGCGAATTTTTTAGTTGCATTGTGTTTGTAGTCACTAAAACTACTATCCGGCTTCGTTTTCGGTAGCAGTCTTGAGATAGCCGGTATAACAGGCTGGGTAGAATTTTAAAATTAGTTTTTCTTTTTCGTTCCATTCCGTTATTCAAGTTTCTTTATAATCAATCGAATACGCACTACGTAGTGATCCCATAGAGCGCGGCGTCAACAAGTACCATGGTCCCCTCGGGTAGGGACGAGGCCAGCGGGGTGCGGGGCGCGGGGCGGGAGTCTTCACCCTAGTGTTGTATGGGGGTGAGATTCAACTGGTGCAATGCGGCGTACCCCTCTCATCCCCCGCCGGGGTTCGTTAGGGTCCCGCAGACGCGGATTTGTGTTTTTTGTCCAATTTCTTACAAAACGGAAAATTTTGGAAGGATGCCGAAATGTTTGGGTTTAGTTAAATAGTTTAAGTTAGGTTTGCGAGATTTGGAAATGTGATTTATAATATCGAGGATAGTATTGTGGTGAAATATTATATTTAACCCAGGAAATATTTATATGGAAATTGAATATTCCATAAAGTATACATATTAATATTGTATACAAAGACACAGTCTTATGTGATTGATAACACAAATCAATTGACAACAAAACATTTCTTCAAAAACATATTCACATAAATCATTGAACTTATAAAATAACAAAACCTGTACCCAAAATCCTACTTATTAATGTACAGAACCCCAAAGCGGTGCGCAATTTGTCCTTGGCCAGCTTTTCAGCTATTGTAGCCATGGCGCGGAGTTGGCACGTTGCGCGTTGATTTTGTACTGAGCAACACATTAAATGGGTCTGTCGCAATTTTCTTCTATTTCTCTAAGCGAGGAATGTGTAGAGTTTTAAAGTAATCGGCTTGTTTGTTACAAAATAAAATTTAAAAGAAAATACTGTTTTGTATTTGATTACATTCCGTTTTTATTTATTTTTCTATATGGCGTTATTTTTAAGCTGTTTCTATGAGTACGTACCTTAGATGTACCTAGCTTGTTTATGATTCCCAAAAACATTTATTAGTGTCTTCTCTCATCACAGCATACATTAAAACGTTTTTCTGCTGACTATCAAGTAATTATTATCAATATTACAAACATAGAATGAGCAATTATATAGGTTGCTTAATGTAAAATGTCTGATTGGTTAAACAAACATACCAGAAGGTCGATACTATTTTGCTTCGCCAATCCCATTACTACGTCAAATCCATGTGGTCAAGGCTGCGAACCTCATAATACATCACCCACTCGGCTAAACGATATAAAATTCCACCCGATAAGTAATATGAATGAAACTTAAAAAAAAACATTTATAAGATTTTTAGTATAGAGTTAAAATTAAAACAAAAATAATAAGTTGAACAACCTGTCGTTAGGCGTAATTAATTTAAATAGAATTAGCTACGTTAATCAGTTCCAGGCTATTGGGTTCTTATTTGGGCACAATTCATTTCAATGGAATTAGTTTCTATTTCAGCTGACACCACTTCTGTCTCGAAATACTTATTTATTTGCTGTTTACACAATTTGAACTCAAAATATATACATGATAGGTACATTAGATTTTCACTGTATATTTTATTCGCAATTGCTAAAATTATATTTCCAGCGCAAGTTTCAAAAATAAAAGACAAAATGAAAATTAAAAAAAAAACAAAGTTTAAGGGAGACTCGGCAGAAGCCGGCACTCTTTAAATGGAAACTATTGTATGAGTGCCGGCGGGTAAGGAACTTTCTTTAGATCGTTCAGTTTTTTCGCTTCACCAGACTCAATACCATTGCATATTTATAAAATATTGTTTTTTACTACTTTTCAACTTAAACAGGTTTGAAGAAAATACATCCTTAAGGAGAAGCTGATTGTATTTCATTATACACATATTAGCATTATAATCGTATAACATGTACCTAGGCTCTGTGCTGAATTGTTTTCCTATTGTAGTTGCTATGTTATTTATTTTTTACTTTGTCCGTGGTACTTTTTTTATCAGAATATTTAACATTTAAATTCTATTAGAAAAAAAAAACTCCCTAGGATAGTATAATTGTAAAAACAATTAAACTTAAAAAATACTGCATTAACAAAGAATACTTTAAAATTAATTTAAAACGTATTACAATGAAAGAACGTAAAACGGGACACATATTGTCGAGAGGCGAAAATAAGCGGCCGTAATAAAGCAAGATGAAAGGCGGGCAGAAATCTTTTTTGGCAAAACAATTTCTCGATGCAAAAACGGCTCGGTCCAAAGGCGATAAAGTCATGGAGGCCCCAATAAAGAATATTGCTTTCTCTTGGACACTTCGCTGCTTTATATAAGCCGGCAGCGCATTTGGGCGCAGACAAGGGCCTTTTACATTTTGTTTTTGAACAGGTATATATATAGATCGACTTGGCCATCGCATTTATTTAAAACGTAAAGAATTTGTAATATTGATATGGTAATAACTAACGTAATAACTTTATATAGAAGGTCCCTTAAGGAGTAAATAAATTAATCGACTTGGTATAACATGCATCTCACAACTTTTTGCGGTATAAAACCTGAGCTGCGAAGCTTGGAATTTTTTTACAGGATGTTTTTGATGGAATTTATTTTGCAGGAACACATCATTTACAGGTTAGATGTTGAAAATGAGAAATTACGTACTGTGTGTATTTTTAGTTCATATACATCATACATGATTCATTCAAGCGAAAATATTCATATGCATTTATCAGAAGACGACGCATTTCCTAAACATACGTAGTGTATTATGTCAGCCCATATACGTCCTACTGCAAGACACTAGTTTCGTCTACAATCGAGAGTTCGGTCGAGAGGAGACAGGCCGTTCAATATCCGTGCTAATGTTGTATGATTATGATACGTTTATCTATAAGTATACATTTAATCAGATAATGTTCATTCATGTCAGTATAATTGGTTTTGCCTTAGCTACAATTTCGAAAATAATCTATGTATCTTCCTATAAGTTTTAGTATTGACATGTAGCCTATCAGACTGCATGATGTTTGCTTGCTAATATGCAAATACGATGTTATTGTTCTCTAGAGATTTGTTTGTTTATACGCATGCCCGTAACATGCGGCTAATGACGCAATCTATATCGTGGGCTTGAAGTCACGCTACGTCGACGGCAGGCGTAAGCCAGAATACTCGTACAGTTATTTTAAAGATTTTCACAACAATTTGGTTGAAGCGGCCAGTTCACAGCAACACCTTGCAACCTTTAAAATATCAATCAATCAATAATAACTGGTCTAGTTCGGTGGTGGTCGTCTGATGTCACGGGTATAAAACCTACATAAGAAACCTCTATGTTATAATATAGGTTCTAAACGTTACATTTTCGTGCCAGTCCTATGAGTTCTGGTTACTTCAATTCCCTAATATTCACAATTTCCAAGAAATACCAAGCAATGGGGGGAGCTTAATAGCTTGTTGAATGACCTTGAGCGTTATAATGAAGCCCATAGCAAAAGGTCACTGTTCAAAGCATTTTATCGTAATAAACAATTAATACTGGACACAAGTGCTATATTTGGGACAAGAATACGTCCCGTGGTTTCTAGAACGCTGCTCAGCTGATTTGAAGTCAACGTTTGACCTCACTCAAACTTGGTCCTGCCAAACCGGACTACTTATCCTAAATAGACATATTTGTCGACAACTTCGAGAAGTTTCCAACTTGAAATAGGATGGTCACTACATGAACTTTCGACATCAATGCGTGGTTTACTATCTATTTATTTAATGTAATAATATTATTTGAACGAGACATTCAGCGATAGTTAAGTCAGCCGTGAAGAAATTTAAGACTGTCTAGACGGTGCATTTTGGTCCGCTAATTTCTCTACTTGTAGTCTCACTGATATATTTGCAATATTTGTCAGATGCGTTTGTTTGACTACTAATTGCAGATTAGTTCTGGTTCACTATGTTTTTTTAATATCGCTACGTTACCTGCTCTCTTTGGAATCGTCGACCGCAGCTCGCGAAAACTTCATCATCTACTTTTTTTTTATTAGGCTCAGTTTAATAACTATATTTTAATTAATTACATATTATTAGGTTAATATAAATTATTAACTACTAAAAGTCTTAAGACGAACCTCCAGAATTAAGCTACTAGTAACACTGAATTTCTACAGCATTATAAACATAACTATTTACTTACAGCTAGGAAGCTTCTGTAGATTATGCTGTCTCAGTAAATGTTTAATTTGCACTGTAATATCAATTAGATTTCCCCTTGCAAGGCTTTGGGTTAAATAAAATATGTCCAGTATACCCATTTGCATCTCTAACTAACTAACTACGGTGATTCAGGGACCCAAAGTGGATCTTAGCCTACAAAACGAGAGTTCTCCAGCTATCTCTATTCTCCGCCACCTCTTGCCAATACTAAATCAAAGATGGCGCAGGTCACCTTCCACGATATCGCTCTAACAATACCACCGCCCAGGACCCGCCAGCCGTCGACCGGTTGGTCGATTTAAGTATGGTTCCTTTACACTCTGATCATCTCCCATCCGCTCGAGATGGCCAAACCGGCGCAAACGATTAGCCTTTATCTCGCCGAGGCTGTGCCAGTAGCTCTTCTAATTAATCATAACTCGTTTGTCAAATATGAAAATATAAAACGTGTTTTAGACAAGACGAAGAGCATCACGACCCAACTCATCTACTTCCACCTTCATATTTAATTAAAATCAAGTACAAAGGATATTCTACAAAGCGACACCTAAAAGCACCCACTCCAAATACAGACGTGCTAAGCTAATATCTAAAGCGAAAGGATTTTTAATTATTTCCCCAGTAAAACAGCGAAATCATTCAGTGTTCATTTTTGTGAAAGCGCATGTTACGCGACTTTAAAAAAAATTGAGTGAATGGGTTGTGTCCGCCCGTACTCATGAAGGCTGCATCGCTTCCGTCAGACAAAGCACCACGTATCATTGTAAATAAAATTTTGCCTCTCTCTCAATTTGTGAGTCATCCGACTACGGCGTAGCGCGTAGCACTTGAAATGTGAAAAGCATTCGAAGCAGCGTGCATTAAAACGTCAAAAATAGAATGTTTTGTTTCAAGTATTCGTGTGTGCTTATTTTGCAGCATACGTACGTCATTTGGAGTTGAGTATGAACAAAAAATTGTATTTGTACCGATGGTACTGTGTGAGAATAATCTATCTACCTTTGAGGTAATTTTTTATTTCGGTGTCAAAGGATCACATAATTATGTTGTTTTTGTCTTCAAAACTGTTTCATCAGTACCTTTTTTCTAAACCCTCATTTTCGCAAAACTTACTACTACGTCGTCATCATTTTCAACTACCCGTGAAATGACAAAACGAGCGCGCCCTCTGCCAAAATCCGCATTTAATAAGCCCTAAGTGAAGCACCCTTAATTAGAGCGTAGGGATGCTGCAAAACTCAACCCACAGCTTTGAAATCACAACAAGTGATGTTTAAATTCACCACTTTTCATTCAGAAAATACATAAAATTCACTGTTATATATTTAAGTATATGAAATATTTCTCTAAATTAACGAGTTCTCTAATAGCCGTATATTTAAGAATGATACACAACTACTCCATTATCCAATTATCACATTGTATTATAAATGGGTCGTCTGCAAAGGGAATCGAATATATTGTTTCAATCAAAATACCAATACGTAGATAGTCTACAGATAAGATAAGTCTTTCTTTTTTTGTGTAAGTAAAGTTAATAATACGTACACCCAACCAATTAACTAAGTCGACAGTCGTAACCCCACAGTAAGATCGAGTATTGGTGTCATGGGTATCACAAACTACGAGAGACTTTTCCGTCTCACAAACCTGGAATAAACAAATAAAATGTTGTTTTTATGCTACTCGTTTGTATAATATTTACTTACTGTATAATATATTAATGTAATATATAAATGTATACTGTATAATATATATAAAACTGTATAATATATATTAATGGTGTATACAATTTGGAGTAGATATATGTATGCACTAAAAGGGAGCTGGTTAATACATTTAAACCGTATTCAACTATTCATTGGATGTAATAGATATAGAATATTTAGATTCTGTCAATATACACTATTCACTGCGCCATTATATACTATACACTCAAACATTTTATGAAATTAATATAATGAATACTAATTAAGAATAAGGTTGGCAAAGAAGCGCGTTTAATCACAATCTACGAACACCTTTTACAAATGCTCAAAGTTCGTGAACAAAAATTGTTAATTACATCAAATGAGATATACTCCATTCTAGAAACCCGGTGGAGCATCCGCGCTTCAAATTCACACCTGCTCCCGACAAAGCGCGTTCTGCTGTTTAGTAATCTTTGCTGAATATACACGGATAATTTTAATATTACTGATTAAAGTGCCTCGGTAGCGCAGTTGTAATAAGGTACGAATACAAAGCTGAGGTCTCATGTTCGAATCCCGGGTCGGACAAAGTGATATTGAATTTTTCTCTTCATTATCAGCCCGGAGTCAGGAATAATTTGTATTTTATAATATTTACTATATTTTTGGTCTATCAATGAAACCTAACTCTACGGCATAAACAATAAACCGTATTATTAAATTCAAATATACATGTTTTTTTTTGTTTGTCACAATCTTCCCAAAAAAATACTCCGGTTTCCGGTATCTCTAATATTTTTAGCATACACAAATAATTAACGTTCCCTCCACGATCGAGTTAAATTTCAATTATGTCCTAATCCAAAGCATTCAGAATTACGCGTGTTTGAAATTCTGTGTAGGCACTACCTCCCTAATATTCCTATATTAGGGAACGCGTCTCGCGAATTACGAGGGGACCGCACCAAACAGGGTGAAAAATGACAAAAACATTTCATATACGTACTGGAGTATTGAAATCCTTTGTATTAACCTTCTGTTTGTGCGTTGTTTTAACTAGCCGCGCCTTGTGGCTTTTTTTTTGTATTTATTAACTGTCTAGACCCACTTATGATGGTAAAAAATGTTTTATCGCAATTAAAATAATTGATTTTTATGAGATTTAAAGCGCTATTATTATTTATTTATGTTAATATTATGTACGTTAATTTAGAAAATCTTTTTTTATTTTTATACCACGTCAAATTGAATACAATACCCTCAATGGGAACTAAGCGCAGTGCCCTCTTGACATAGTATTTACCAATGATAGATTGTTATTTATTACCAGTCTACCGATTATTCTATAATAACTTCTAACTATACAGGATATAGCAAGACTCCTACCGGAAACGAAGCCGGGTGATAATTTTAGTGACTTCTTTTTTATTGCAGTGAATGGCGAGACGAGCATGCCGTTCGCCTGATGGTAAGCGATGCGACCGCTCATGAACAGTAGCAAAACCAAACAACATCTTGAATTACAAAGCAATGCTTGGCACTCCACTGCGCTCGCCATCCTGAGACACAAGATGTTAAGTCTCAATATGTCCAGTAGTTACTCTACACACAAAGCAAATATTTTTTGTAAAATAATGCAACCATTTATTTTCGTGATGTTTAAAATATCATCACTTTTGGGTAGTAAATCCTTAGTTTTTGCTAAAATAACAATATTAACCATATTATTATTTTGGCAACAACTAAGGATTTACTACCCAAGACTACTACTAGACTAGACTAGAGCGCCATTAAAAATAAAAAAACTTTTTATTATTTTTGTAGGAAAATATGTATTTACCACCTAAATATCCGATAGGAAAAACATACGAATAAGTATCGTCGTGTTTTTTTACAAAAGTTTTACTTGCTTTGTCTGAAGTCACTAAAACTACCGCCTAGCTTCATTGTCGGTAGCAGTCTTGATATACCCTGTATAACCCCTATTGGGCAACAACCGAATGAGATAAAAAAACAGAAAGAGGTTGACAAAAACATCGTTATTTTGCAGCACAAAGCAAGCCGCATAACCGATAAAAAAATGCCGCACGCTCGCACGTAACCAAAACGTATTCACTAAAATTAATTTGTATTTAACGTTTCATTATGAGAAGTGTACAAAGCGACAGTGAAAAGCACACTGAATTATATTGTTCTATTCCCTCAGTTATGTAATAAGTTTCACAGCGAATGTTTGCTTTGTGCTGTGCATTCGTACTTAAGTGCTTTGAGGTAATTTAATCGGGATGATGCACACAAATTATTTTGATATTTCTTGACGGAATTTTTGGTGTTTCCTTTTAGGGTATGTTTTTATTTTTGAGTAAGGGTGAAGTAGACTTGGCTATTATGGGTAATGTTAGAGAAAGCCTATGTTCTGCAGTGGATTTCCTGTGGCTGGGGAAGAAGAAGAAAACATAAAGTGACAAATTAAACAAAAGCCGAAGATCAAAGCTTTTTTAAGGAAGGAAGTCAACTGCTGAACCTAGGCCTCCTAAGGATTCTCATAGCAACCTGACGGAAGCGGTCTACATCCAACGCATTTCAACAATCTTTATTAGGTCAGTCACCTTATGGGTGGACGACCGCCGCTGCGTTTGCCGGCACACGGCTCTTCAAGAACTAATTTTAAGTTTATGTTCGGGTTATCTTGTTTTGTGTTTTGTATTCAAAAGAGAGAATCAAGAGATACTTAACATCATTTATCAAAATTTATTGGCTCTATTATTTTGTGTATATTTTAAAGTATTTATTGATTTATAAGTATTTAGAAATGAAATGACATGTGTCGCTTTTTGGGTCCACCAATGGGTTCAGCCAGTGTGTATTGGTTTTAATGAGAGCGGCACATTTTTATGGACCACCAAAAGATGATAATCGTTCGAATTTCGATTCTTGAATTGATTGTCACTGCATTTGCTATGATGCCAATGAGATGTGTACACTAAAAAAATTAATAGTATACTAGCGGCCCGGCCCGGGTGCAAATACACATTTTTGCATATATTCTATCGCCTACGTTCATAATGCATAATGTGGTATTCTAACGATGTAAGATTTTTTTAAATCGGTCCAGAAGTTTCAGAGCAGTCAGTATCAGTATCAGTATCAGCCCATATACGTCCCACTGCAGGGCACGGGCCTACTCTACAATCGAGAATACGATTGAGAGTGAAGTATTAAGTATACAGAGCATATTCAGTGCAAATAATATTACTACTTTACTAAGTTACTCAAGCACTTAAATTTGGGGAGAAATGTTCTATTCTAATAGTATTCAGTTCATGTCGCGAGATGTGAATTCTTGCTTGTTTCATTGTAGATAACTTGTAAGTTCGTATATCTGGCTATATGGATGTTCCCACTCGGCTGAAACTATTGTTCGCTGCGAAATACATGGCTTGTAACATTGCATAATATTAAGTCAACAAGATCATACATCATATACAACACTTTGCATATACTGATTGTAACAACTTTAATATTTACTTGTATGGTCTCATTGACTCGAAGCGTATAAACAAATATGGCGCTAGTATCACCTATAAGATGTTGTAGGACAAACTTCAAGCCGTGGACAACTCATTTCATATTTTTCCAGCCAAAAACTCATTCTATGAGTCAGTTGACCTAGTAAAAATATCGAATACAAATAATTACAACATGTCTACACAATTTTACTACAAAATCGAACCAAAACTTCTAATATATATAAGCAATTTCAGCCTGAAACAAGCTCAAGTCATTTCAACAGAAGTACTTCAATAGTCACAAATATGTGTGTAGTATTAACGATCGGTGGTGGGATTTGTTTTTTTTTTTTTTTTATACTTTATTAAATGAAAAATTTAGAAGGTTTGGTCAAACATAACCATGCCACCCCCATTAGAACATATCAAATCAAATGTGAAATAACAAACTATCTACGCTTAAAGACTAAATGCACCAATTTATATATCTTTTTGGCCTCTTCGGATAGGGGAAGTGCTAAGATGATATTACATTTCCCCAACTCTTGCAAGTCTATCCCCTGCTGCGTAAGCATCGTCCATTCGGCCTCAACCCGAAAACACTCCACTAAAACATGGTATGCATCCTCTAAAATATCGCAATCTGTACAGTTTGGAGTTAGGGATTTCTTCATAAGAAAAGCAAAACTGTTCGAAGGTATGTGACCTGATCGAAGCCGAAAAGCCGTTACAATATCAGATCTTGTTAGAGTTAATTCAGCGAACCAAGGCCTAGACATGACAGTTGGTTGTATCGTCTTGTACCATATTCCTTTAGTTAAAGATCTTTCATCAAAGTACTCCTGCCACATATCTTTACATTTATTTCTGACTAAGAAAATTAGATCACTGAATAGGGGCAAATACCTTGACGGTATATCATCCGTAACAGCTTCTTTGGCTAGGCTATCTACTTCCTCATTACCTGGTATTCCAATATGAGAAGGAACCCATTGTATTTTAATCACTTTGTGTTTACTCCTCATTTTGAGGAGCGAATCCAAAATGTTGTAGGCCGTCGGAATACCTCGTATATTTGAGGTACACCGAGCCAAATGAAGAATGGCACTTCTGGAATCCGTCAGAATGACATAGTTGCCAGTCTCAAAGGAATCAATATAAGAGATCGCCTCGCTGATGGCTAATAACTCCAACCCCATAATAGAGATGGCATCATTTACCCGTGCTTTAAATACTCCCCTTGTTTGTGGATCATATAAGGCGAAACCGTTATAATTATAATTTTCTTTGGAAGCATCTGTATATATCTTATAAAATTCGGAATATATAGATTCAATAAAATTTGTACATATACGTTTTAATTCATTTGGACGGAATTTGTTCTTAGGTTTAGTTACAGCTTTAATTTCTGGTTCCAAAAAAGACGAAAGATCCACATTGCTGACCCATGTATCCAAAGCATATAGTTCTAAACGATGGCTTGAATAAATCGAAATATTATTTAAATGATTGTGCACTAAAACTAGAAGAGGTTTGCTTCTGGCATTCCAGTAATAATTTTGACTAAACTGGCATAAATTATCAATCATATTAATGATGGGATTAGCTAAAAAAGATTTACATTTTAGCCAGAACTTGCCAGCCAGATAGTATCTACGGAGATGTAGCGGAGGAAGGTGGAGTTCGGATTCCATTACATGTATAGCTGTGCTTTTGATAAATCCCCCAATGACACGCATACATGTGTTTTGAATTCTGTCTAGCTTGATCAGACGTGTCTTACAACTATTTCCATACAAATAACATGCATAATCTATCCTGCTACGAATCAAAGATATATAGATGCGTCTCAATATGCTAGGATGAACCCCCCCAACCAGATCCAGACAAGACCCTAAAAACATTAATTGACTTTGAACTTTTGCTGTTCAGCTCATTTATGTGTTTTGTCCAACGTAAAGCTCTATCCATCCATAGTCCCAAATATTTTACATGTTCCACAACTTCTATTGATACGCCATTAATTCGAATGTCTACAAATTCCTTTCTGTACCCTCTTTTAAATACACATATTTTTGTTTTTGTAGAGGAGATTTCTAGACCGATAATGGACAGCAGATTAATTAAATTGTTCAAAGCTAGTTGAAGTTGACGTTCTCCGTATACTATATTGTCACAATTGATGTAAAATACAAAATCGTCAGCATACTGAGTAACTAACACATTATTAATGTTCTTACAAATATTTATGGTGGCTATATTGAAGAGTAAAGGCGACAAAGGATCGCCTTGTGCCAGGCCTCTACACGTGCTTCTGTAATGGCTGTACTTATCATTTGTCTTTACTCTCAGGTATCTTTCTTTAAGGAAATTCCATAGATATTTGCATATAATAGAACTTACTCTCAGATGCTGCATAAAATGAATGAGATTCTTAACATCAACATTATTATATGCGCTTTCAATGTCAATAAAGGAGGCAATACACATTTTATTTTGAGAAAAGGCAGTTTGTATTGAAGAAACAAGACAGGTAAGGTTGTTTAAAGTTGAGTGGCACTTTCGAAAACCAGTTGTATTGGGAGATAATAGATCATTTTTCTCAATGTACCACTCTAAACGTCTTAACAAAATACAGTGAAAAATTTTACATACACAGGAAATCATTGATATTGGGCGTAGGGCACCAGATGATTGGGGGTCATGGCTCACTTTAGGGATTGGGATAATAATCACATCCCGACACTGCATTGGCACAAAGCTAAGAGAGTAAAATAAATTATATAATGTTAATAAGATGGACTTCCCCTTCTCAGGTAAATGTAATAACATTAGGTATGTTATATTGTCGCTTCCAGGCGCTGTGTCTTTATGACGCATGCAGCTGTTTAATTCTGACCTAGTAATAGGAGCATCTAAACAAGTGCTACGGGTGAAAAAATCTGGTTCACATGGTACTACGTAGTCTGGAGATAAAGACCGTAGAAGTTGCTCAGCCTTATCTGTATCAATAGCATCCCGAGTAAAGTTACGGCCTTTTAGCCATTTTAACTTACGCCACAAGTGACTTGGAGTTGTGGTACTGTCTAACGAATTGCAATAATCATGCCAAGATTTATCGCGTGCCTGTCGTATTAATTTCTGCGCTTCCTTGATTTTAGTTTGTAAATGGCCCAAATTGAAAGGGGTGGGGTTACGCCGAAAATTAGTCAGCGCTAGACGACGTTGGGCGATAACTTTAGATAAAGAAGGATGCCAATACGGATGGCGCACAATAAATGGATGCAAAATACTTAACATGCTCACAGTTAGAAATTTTAATCATCACAACTTCTACGCCATTGTTTAAGGAGTTAATATTATGTAGACAGGTTTTAACAGAGTGGTGGACTAAAATCGCTACACCTCCGTAGGAATCTTGTCTATCTTTTCGATAAATATTATAGCCATTTACCTTAAGTTGACTGTCAGGTGACAACCACGTCTCATAAATAGCAGCAATGTGAATCTTTTCCTGCCACAATAATTGTTCTAAAGATATTAACTTAGGACGGAGACTTTGCGCATTCCAGTGTATAATGTTAAGTCTCACAAGAGATGAGCCTCGATCCATTATGGGCCGAAATAGCCCAGCAACGACTTTAAGCCAGGCCAGTCAGATATGTTTTCCACTAATACTAAAATTAACCACTCCACACACAGTTTCATTGCAGTTTGGATTTTCATTTCGATTGTGCTTCCCTTCAAAAACAAGACTTCTTTTAACCTATTTACGAGCTCACTGAATTTCACGTTTCTTTCGTTTTGTGTTCCTACATCCTCTTCGGATGCGACTTCCTTCACTCTCTGGGTCTCCGTAGGTGAAAATACTGCTGTATCAGCCGGGCTAACGTTCTTTGTTCTTCTATGATTCTTAGACGTACGAGCGCTGATATTTTGATGACTACGTACCGACACATTGGAAGCGACTGCTAAATATGACGGCCCTTTAATGATTCCGGTATTGGTACTGTTTACCTGAGATGGAACTTCATTAGTGTCATGCTCATTCTTTGTAACACCAGGCTCAAATTCGCCATTCGGAACATACATTGTAAGGGCCTGTCGATAAGTGCAGTTGAACTCCGCAGTTCTCTCAATCTTCTCTCCTTGCGATAAACTGGGCAAGACCGAAGTAAAGCCATATGATGACCACCGCAACTCACACATTTAAAACTAGTGGTGTCACAATTAGGATGGTCCTGACCGCATTTAGGGCATATTGTTTTCGCCGAGGGACATCTTTTCAACACATGTCCAAACTTCCAACAGCGCGAACACTGAGATACTGGGAATATATAGGGGTCCACTCTGATCCTTAGGCCATCCACAGAAATGAAAGGTGGGCGAAACGAACCTGCAAAGCACAATCGAATCGACGCGCTAGCTATCCAACCATCACTGTTTGTATTCCGGCGCATAAGTCGGCTAACTGATAATAATTTACCTGGATCAGGACATTTAATACTTGTCAAAATTTCCTCTTCTTTTATTTCCACGTCAATATCTTTAATGACCCCATAACATGAGCTGACCTCCATAGCCCGTTGTATACGCCAACCTCTGTCTATAAATTCCTGACAGCTTTCTATTTTTTCAACACTTTCAGCGTCCACCCGGATTTTAAAAGGATTAATATATTTAACTTTTTCAATATCCGTGATACCTTGGTTTTTAAATAATTAAGCCAGCGCGAATTGTTTTGGCATTATTTCATTCGACGAAATATACTCGTTACTGCCTTGTTTTCTTTCTATTTTGTGTTTCTTCTCTTTTCTTTGAACTACTACAGTCCACTCATCCGATTCATCTTCTTCTCTTTCCCTCTTCTTCGCTTTCTGTTCTCCCTTATCAGTTTCATCGGTCTCCATTTCCTCATCATGGTGATGTTCGTCCTTTAACAATCTATTTTCGTCGTCCAAGTCGGAAATGGAATTAGACTTGCTATTTAAACTATCCTTGTTTATTGTATCTCGATAAATTACACTATCATTCATAATAGCAAAAAACGGCCGGCGGCCGGCGACCGCAGGTAAAAACCTAACGGTACTCGCCTCTGGCCGGCTCGTACGATAAGATGTAAACAATTAAATACTTGTTAATAAAAACGTTACGCAACTACCTCGTTCGAATGCCGAGACGAGACTGGGGATTTGATGTATTGTACTACTCCATTGCCTGTATAGTGTGAAAAATAAGTACCTTCAAACGGAATGAATAGGAACGCATATGTAAATGGCTATATGGATGTCTCGTTTTAAAATTCAAATGGTTATATTTATAAGCATGAAAAAAAAAAGGTTATCGCATACTAGTATGGTACTTAGACGACCTAGTTAAGGTAACCGGGATTTGCTGTCGCGGGCAGTTATAACAGGTCGCATTAAAAATCCTGTAACTTAGGAGAGAGATAGAGATGATTTTTAAAAACAAATATGGTTGATAGCTCGAACAGTTTAATCCCAATTCACCCCTGTGCCCTAGTTTACATGTTTGTGCAGTACTCGTCATTTTTCAGCATTACTAATGGGCTTGCACGACGCTGGAACAACGTTTGACACTCCTCGAATAACATGTTTACATTGTACCTCTTTGATCAACTCCACCTTAAGTGTTTCGCTGCTCGCAAATTTTCCACGTGACATATTTTGTACTTGTAAATAATAATTTTATTTCAAATGGTTGTGAAATCAGCTGACGTTTTCAAGTTTTTAAATTGTATCATCGGCGAGACAAGCGTGCTATGCATCTGATGGTAAGCGATATTAATAAAACGCAATGAATCCTTGTAATCAACTATCTTTAATATTAGACATGATGATTGATGAAATAACGTGTTACATTAAGCCTCAATATGTCCAGTAGTTTGTCTGGTTACAATGTCCTTCAGACCGAAACACATTTACATTTACACTGCTGTTTGGCGAGGGAGATAGACAAGTCAAACTAAAACTATTTTGCATAAACAGAATATATTAATTATTTAAATACAATACAATGTGTAGAACGTCATAAATTAGACAGACGACTTCGCAGAGGTGGCAGGAATTCGTTCAATGCAGGTTGCTTCAAACATTGGTCCATCGTTGGGGTGACCCATAATGAACAAGGAATTTACAGATCATTCCTAAGAGTATTTTATTTGTATTTAGACTTAGTTCCGGTATGTAAAACTTGTAATATTATAGCACTTGTATTAAGATCTAGATTTCCACAACATTTTTCAATGTATTGACAGGTATAAACTAGAAACCACTTAGTTTTGGCAGCCTCCGTGGCGCAGTCGGTTAGACGCCGCCTGTGAATCGACACCCCGCGGGTTAGAGACCCGCACCGAGAGAAATGTCTGTGCGGCTCACATAGATATCTTTCGGGGCTGGGTGTTTGTGAGACCGAATAGTATCGTAGTTCCTGATACCCGCGACACAAGAGCCGATTTTATTGTGGGGTCAGGACTATGTATGTGACCACATAACAGTTAAATATGGTTAGAAAAGCAATAATAGCCCTCAAATTGTATGAAAACCAGCGTCGTCGTTTTCGAAACACAAAACCTCAACAAATCCAATACATAAAGCTTGCATTAGTCGATTTAAAGTATCGATAAAATTATGGAAATATGTCTTTGTTATAAGACCGGAATTTATTTTATCGATATGCTTAATAGTTTTTTTTTATATAGTTATTTCATTAGTATTATGTCAATAGGCGGAAAATAAATGAGACTAGTTTTGAAAATTTATTTTAATTTGTATACTATTTTACAAATCTATATGGACAGGATTTTTAAGATTTTTAGCTGTGTACGAGGTTTTAACATTTTTATTATTGGAAAGGCACATATAAGCAATTATTATTTACGATTTTTTTACGTCAATATATTCAGTGGTTTTGATTTTTCATACAATATTTAATTATTTCATCGCCATGATACAGTTTTTCCATAAGCGTTGCACGTAATTATTTTTAGTGTCCTCCGTTTCACGAAAATGAATACTTAGAACAAATCGTACTGGATTTTGTAGGAATCCAGTTGTCTCTACCTATTGCCTTTATCGACTCACTCTTGAAAACATATAAATGAATAAGTTACTATAATATAATGTATTTTCAGACACAAAAATATGTTGTTCTCATGTTGGCAGACGTATGAAATTAGAATATAAGGATAGGTCGTCAATGTTTTAAAACGTTACTACAATTTAAAAAGACTAAAAATTGATTTACGAATATACGAAATCTATAACTACATCGATATAGTTACTATGTACAAGACTACAACACCACGTGACATGTGCCAATTTTCGCTGTTGACATAACAAAAATGAGTCGTATGCATTGCGTATGAACTTGGCATTCGCGAGCATTGTATGTACGCGTAATTAGCAATGTATATTTTTGATTTGTCATCTATCATATTATGAAATTCTTCAAAATGTCGTAATTAATAACCGCAATTTTTTAAAATACAGGTGAAAATCAATAATGTCGGGTTGAATATTGGTATAAAATTCCTCCTCTATTGATATTTGATGCTTTAGTATCGGAACTGCAAGATAAAATAGCACAAATCTGCATTTTTACTCTATTTCGCCGGAGCACCTCTCTCCAAGGCATTTCAACAGCGACTAATTTGACAAATCATGCGTTCCGCGGCAGTGATGCTTATTATGCACCACCTTGCGACGCGTCAAACGCTTTTATTTCCCTTGTAACTACATTCATCTGTTCTGTGTATGTGACTGTTGGGTTTTATTTATTTATTTATATTACAAACATTGTACATATTACGGACTGCTGTCTTAAAAGCCGTGAAGTTAAATATCTTTGAAGCAATGTATTATTTTTAATCCATTTCTCCAGTAAATCGAGATAAGACTTTTGGAGAAATGCTCCGTGCAGCGGAAAATACATTAATCCATCTCTAGCCACAGTTTCGCTAAGCAACTCGTTAAGCCGCGCTTACAATTGTTTGAATACGGGTAAATACGAGTATTTCACTATTGAGAGTTTTTATTATGATGAAAGAAAGTTACAGAAAACTTCAGAGACTGCAGTTACAGTATACTTATTACCATATATTTATATTCAATTCATTTGATAAGCGATATGTACATACAAAATATCATAATGTGTTACCAATTCGTATCATATTTTTTATTTTATTTTAAATGATCACCGCTCAGAAGTATTCACAAACATTGAACCCTTTATCGCAATTGTAGGCTCAGTTGAAAGCTCTAGGTCTTCATTTAAAGAAAAGGCAATTAACCTAAAACTAAAATAATAAAACACCGTAAAAATACAGCGCTTCATAAAATAATAATTATAGTATAGTGGGCGGCATTATTTCCAAGCTCAAGAGCGTGTGGTGGTATATGGTGGTATGTGGTGGTATGTGGTGGTATGTGGTTGTTGGGTGTTATTTATTTATTTAAGTATAGGTCATTGTGTAATCACTCCATCTAATGAAAGAACGGCCGCTGCAAACCACTGCATACTTGTACAATATTTCAGTAGGTCAAAAACCATCACACACAAGCCCAGGCGCGAGATGAGCATCAAAGCCACAACTGGATAATTTGTAAATCAAATTCGAAGAGGTGTAGTTACTCATCCAACTTGTACTCGCGGTGAGCAAATACTGCTATTTTACTCCGTATTAGCGAAGTGTTGCTGCGGGAAACTTCTGTAATCCCGCGTTACACTGCACTGCTAGTGGAAAATTATTATTGTTAGTGTTCAAATTAGTTTGAGCAGAAGCATTTTATTACAATGTTAATATATTAACTTCCATATCTCAAATGAGGATTGTAAGTGGTGTGGTAGTCGGTTCTACAGATGCCAGAGGGTATAAATATATTAAACTGACTACTGCGATTGCAGACGCAGAAGGAAATATGTATATAATTTAAGACGATGTGACGTAATGCTTGTTAGATCAGCCATTGATTTATTAATATGTTGTTAGTGATGGAAAATTTGTGTATTGTGAAGAAAATATATTTTTTTTAAATGAAATCTATCCACCTGCAAGTGCAGCTGCAACAGGCGAATTACTTGCCGAAATCTAGACGCCAAACGCATTCGCACACGTCTAGAACTGTCAATACCAAGCGCGTTATGGCGCACGTCTCAGTCGCAGTCGTCGTCTCAGTTACCAGACGCTCCCGTAGTCGCTGTTTATGCCCAAGGCACTACTCACGTCAGTTAGGCAACCTAGCGAACCGCGACTGATTGGTTTGTCGGCCTAACGATACATAAGAACACGTTCTACAATTTCGAATCCATTTTACATCTCGGGCGTGAACATTCTCCGCGCTAATTAATATTTAATTTAACATGACACTTAATCATATTCGCCGAGTGAAAGATGTATGTTTAATACCTCAAATTAATAATGTCAACTTAGTTAAGTTGACATTATTAATTTGAGGTATTAAACGGCAAATGCATTTAAATCTAAGTTTTAAATATTTTTCATGGTCTGTAGAAACTTCTTTATATTTCCTTCAGCACGTATCTTAATAATAAAAACCCAATTAAATATGAGTGGCAGCATAAAATATGATAGGCAATTATATCAATAATGATACGTTTGATTTCTATTCACTATTATTACCTTCAACATTAGCTTTTAAAATACCATGAAATTGTATTTTAATTTTTATGAAACAATTTATTAATGTTCATTTGAATGAACCGCACCATTTGATACAAAGTTATCCGTTTTCGAGTTTATGATTTGTAATTACAGAGTAAGTGTTAAAGGCTTTATCATCACAAACTATTTTTAATTGGACGACCTAGCATGCAACATGTGACTGGAAAATAAATATTCGTGGAATTATTACAAGGCATTAATTTTAAGGGTAATTGGGTCGTTTTCTTCATTACAATATTAATTATAATTCATGAATGAAAATTTGCTTAATTAAAACTCACTTCGTAACACCCGGTTGATAAAACACACTGGGGGCCGTATATTCTCAGAAAGGCCGTTTGTACCGTAAAAGTCTTCAATATGCCGCCATTCCCTTAGTATGTAGTATTTATGTGAATAAAATAATAAACTAATCATTCAATATCCATAAAAGGCCTAGAATCATAACTAATGACGTTAAAAACCTGTGCAGAACTCACAACAGTATCGATATTATAAAAACTGCAAGATCCTTATAATGAAAAACCCTAATGCACCAGTTCTAACCATATCATCGGAGGAGAGCTTGAAAAAATATTTTACGTATAATGCGTTTCAAATAAGAATAGGAACGTCAATGACCTTTAGTTATCAATAATATAATAAATGGTATTTCTTTCTTTCTTTCTTATCAAATATCACACGAAAAGTATGGTCAGCAACAAAAAAATATTTACGCATCAATTATATTTTTTTTCATATAGTCAAATTCCTGAACACAAATTAACTAAATAAATTGAAACAATTACAAAATGTTATATGTCCACATAAACAAGAATGTTTAGTCATAAATAGCTTCATCATCCATCCATCAGCCAAAGGAAGTCCACTGCTGAACATAGGCCTCCCCCAATGATTTCCACAGAGACCTGTTGGAGGCAGCCTGCATCCAGCGATGTCCCGCGACCTTTACCAGGTCGTCGGACCATCTTGTGGGTGGACGTCCTACGCTGCGCTTTCCGCTACGTGGCCTCCATTCGTGCACTTTCCGACCCCATCGGTCATCAGATCTCCGCGCTATGTGCCCTGCCCATTGCCACTTCAACTTGCTAATCCGATGGGCTATGTCGGTTATTTTAGTTCTCCTACGGATCTCCTGATTTCTGATTCGATCTCGTAGGGAAAAATAAATAACTTAAATAGCTTAAAAAAGTATTATATATTTTTTTATTTACGTCATGTGCAATTATTCGCCAGAAAGTAACTATAACATGACATTATTCATTCATTAATTTTTTTACGAATTATTAAATATTGAAAATATTATTTTTATTCAACAAAAATATTGTTTTAAGAAATCTTGTTTTGCTCACCCTACCTAAATTGTGCGATTTGACAGCTACTACGAACCAATATGGCGCCGGGTCAGTCCTATTCTTAGTTGAATCGCATAGTAACAATGTGTTTTATTTTGCGTCTATACGTAAGATATTTAATTATCATTGCTATTAAGTTTGAGAATCTCGCGCATTATTTTTTTCTGCATAGTTGTGCCGCGCCGTGCTCAATGTTCTTATCGCTCGGAACGTATTCGTTCTTTTGTTCTCATTACTGGATAAAGATTTGTACCTAAATACCACACCTAAGTCGGTTTTTGCTTTGAGTTGTATGCTTTATTATTTGCATTTGCTGTATAAAAAATGCTATTCATTTTATTTTATTCACGTTTTACCCACAATTTGCTTGCTAAATTATTAATTCATTTTATTACTAAAAGATGATTCCAATTAGCTTTTATTATCAGAATGTTCGAGGACTGCGAATGAAAACGTCGCTATTTTATAGGAATGTTTGTCTAAATTCGTTTGATGTAATTTGTCTAACCGAGACGTGGCTCATTGACGGTATCAAAGATTGTGAACTATTTGACGACCGCTACTTGTTGTGGAGACGGGATAGAAATTATGCGGATAGACATCAGGCGTTGGGAGGAGGAGTGTTAATCGCGGTACATCGTGATTTGGCAACAGAAATGCGCGTGTTAGAGTACTGTCACAAAATACCGCAACAATTTTTAGAAATTTCATTAAAACTATCCATCGTATGATTCACAAGTAGTGGGGAATCGGTAATATAAAGCGTTGTCTCACTTGGATCGTCACTTTTTCGAGTAACAACGACAAAGGAAGGACCTTATCCTCGCCGATAGCAACATAAGTTAGAGGAAGGAGACATATTTCGATCGTGAGTCGTTGCACTGAGCGGAAGCTCTGAGATTGAGCAGTGAGGAGTACCAGGATTGGAAAGTTAAGTTATTAATATTATGTTTTGTTGCTTATTGTTCAGAATATTTAAATATTATTATGTAACATTGTAATTGTCTATTGTGGTTGAATTAAACCATATGATAATAAATATAAATAACATTTAATATAATTGATAATTTTGTAACATTATAATATTATTGACCATTATGTTAAGTGATAAATGTTAAATTATATGGTTAAAAAATATAATCATAGATAAATCTATTGAAATACCCATGTTTATACTATTTTATATACCTTTTCCCACAAAAATTCTAACACGCGCGGGCTGGAATTCTTCGGCAGAAGACCTCTGGGTAACGTTATCTTTATGCCGCAAAAAACCCAATATATCATATAAAATACATTTATGCGTCGTGTATATTTGCAATCAAAATCTAGGTAATTCTTTAAATGCGCAACTACAACTTTTCTCGGATAACTTAACAACTATTTTTCTTAAGAACTCTATTGACAAATTTCTCGTTATAGGAGATTTTCCTTCTCCTTTACAGTCCTTTACAGTTCATGCTGCTCGCTTGTGGAACGAATTACCATTGTCTGTTAGACAAGCTAAGACATTACCAAGTTTTAAGAGACTTGTTAAGATACATTATCTCTCACTGCAGTAACGTATTATCCTGTTATATATATATATATTTTGCTCCTCTACTTAAATCATCATTATAGTTAGCTCGATATTTATTAGTATGTATGTTTGTATTTATTTATATTATGTAAATTAATATAATATAGCATGTACATCAATTATTATTGTTTATTATTATTATTCTCTCGCTATTTGCACTACCCTTTATTTCAATTTCACAATAATCCAGTCCATCCAAAGGTTGCCTGGAAGAGATCGCAGCTAGCGATAAGGCCGCCTATTGTAACCATGCCTTTAGTTTTTAAGTACTTGTATGTGTCTTACATTTTGGTGTACAATAAAGCATATATAAATAAATAAATAAAATAAGATTTTAATCTTCCAAATATTACCTGGTCATTACGGTTCAGCACAATCATCCTTCTTTGACAATATTGATATATGCAACCTCCTCCAATTTAACTCGTGTTATAATGGCAATAATAAATTAGGTCTTTGGTCCCAGAAGATTCCCATCATAAGGCACGGTGCGTGTCCGCAGAATACTTTCAATATCATACTTTGCCAACCTTACCGCACACTAAGCTCTTATACAATCAGGCTGACTTTGACGCGATATCCAGCGGGTTAGATGGAATTGATTGGCATTATCAGTTCAGAGACAGGTCATTAGAGGAAGCTACAGCTTTTTTCTATGAGACTATATATCGACTACAATCTGCCCACGTACCCACCATAAAAGTCACACCGCAATCTAAATATCCCCTCTGGTACCAAAAACCACTTATAAAAATTATCAAAGAAAAATACAAATACTATTCTATGTATAAAAAATATGGCAACATATCTGACTAGACTTCATTTGTGATGTGATGTGACTGATGAGAGAAAGAGCCAAAGCTCTGGAGAATGTTATGTTTAATAAATACATATCAGCTATAGAAACGAATGTACTTAAAAATCCGAAAGCCTTTTGGTCTTTTGTCAATAGTAAAAAGAAATCCAATTCTTATCATTCAACTATTAAATATGGATCACATTCTTCTACAAATGGTGATGATATATGTAATAAGTTCAGCAACTACTTCAACTCTAATTTTCTACAGTTTAATGTTAATAAAGACAACAACCGGTTAGACATTTCACACTCCGACTCTCAATCCACAGACTATACCTATTCACTAGCTGATATTGGAACAATTAATATCCGTAAAGACGAAGTCTATAATATTGCCCCTATTCTCATCATAAAATGCGCGAAAAGTTTGATTGTCCCGCTCTCGCTTTGGTTCAGACGTTCTTTTGAGGATTGTATAGTTCCTCTAATTTGGAAGGAGGCCTTTATTACGCCGGTACACAAAAAAGGGCCAAAAGACATAGTTGATAATTATAGACCTATATCCAAATTATGTATATTTGCAAAAATCTTAGAAAAAATTGTTTACCGACAACTATACGCCTCATTAAAGCACTCGTTTTCTGAACAGCAACATGGATTTATTAGCGGTCGTTCCACTACATCAAATCGTCTCGTCTGTGCAAATTACCTGATGCATTGTGTGTCTTTACGCCATCAGGTTGACGTAATATACACACATTACTGTAAAGCGTTTGACAGAATTGACCACGTTTTATTGCTACGAAAACTATCCGCAATTGGTATTAGGGGAAATTTGTATAGATGGTTTTCTTCATATATAGATAAGAGATGCCAAACCGTTGTGCTTAATGATTTTTCTTCTAGAGCAATGTTTGTACGATCTGCAGTGCCTCAAGGATCTCTATTAGCCCCACTTTTGTTCATAATTTTTACAAACGACATAAATGAATGCTTTACTAACTCAAAAATTATCATGTATGCCGACGACATGAAAATATTGAGCTGTATAAAAATTTCGCTGACTCGATCTAATCGATTTACTGCATATTTGACGCGCAATAAACTAGAACTTAACGTGTCAAAGTCAAAGTCAAATTGGCCTTCTGTTAATTTTTTTTTTAATTTACTACTTGTATTAGCTGTTAGTTTTCTGAATGTAAAAAAAAAAATATTTCAATGTTAACGTAGTAACAGTTTTCATTCTGAAAGTTATTTAAACATTTGCTATTATCCGATAGTCGATTATTGCCTCGATTAAACTTCATTGATATGAGACGCAAAAGTTGTTCGGCAATTTGGTTAACTCGTGTAAATCTCGTCGTAAAATAGAAACACGTTAGTAGAGGTACAACTTGCTCTGCGATAGGGCGAATATTTCCCGGAGCAAGTTTTGATCGATTCTCTTACAATAAAACTGTTATCGATGTTTAGGCACGATTATATTAGGCTTACGTTATTAATATCACCATATTAAACAACTGTATCTTTTCTGCATCTGTATCGGCCCATATACGTCATCAGCAGGGCTTGTGTCATCTCTACAGGGTATATCAAGACTGGTACCGAATACGAATCCGGGTGCAATGCAACAATGCAACTAAAAATTTCCCGACGAAACGCGACAATTTTTTTTGTGTTTTTTTTGTTTGTTTTAGTTTGGGTGCTTTATGCAAAAGTATTATAAACTCTTGCGAACCATAATGCCTTCAAAAATAAAGCCTGTACACTATTATTTTAGAATAAATCTATCTATTTACCACCCTAAATCTACAAAACGAAACAAATAGCAAAAATCGCTATTTAAAAAAAATATTACCTTTTGTCAGGAGTCACTAAAACTTCCGTTGGTTTCGTTTTCTGTAGCAGTCTTGATATACTCTGCATAATGAAGAGTACGATCGAGAAGGGTCCATTTAGCCCACACGCATATTTTGTTTACCCATAAGTAAATCCACTTATATATCTTACTGGCTACTGCTCAATCTCTGTCCTTAGCCCGGTCTATGCTAGCCTCAATTGTAAGATCATGAGCTCCCATATCTTCCAAGACGACATAAATCTGCGTATTTTGGCCGACCTCACGGCCTTGGCTCAGATATATTGAGGACATGGCATATGTTGCCAACATACTCCTGTGGTTTACGTTACACGTGACCATAACTATAGCCAACGATCTCCCAAATAACATACAACAAAACACTACTATTCGATGTAAAATAGAATCATTATTTAGTATAATTTATCATGACGAATATAGAACTGTAGTGAAGTATAATGGATAGTCTCACTGATGTTGAATGTTTATCGGGAGAAATAGACATTGCGGTGGTATCTATCCAACCGATTCCGCAAGTTTGAGACACCTACCACGTATTATCATACAGAATACGTATATATTTTCTCTTATTTCAGCGGTTACAATTACTTCATGGTCAAAATAAATAAATAAATAAAGCATTTAACAGGTCACTATTACATTAATCCCTGAATGTTAAGCTACAATGCTTCTTAAAGTACATATATTATAGCAGTATACAATATTTATTTTACTCTATCTCCATCAAGTCACAGAATTATCTTTTAAAAATTAATTGCCATTACTTTTTTCATGGTTGACGAGAGAGAGATAGACGGAGAGAGAAAAAACATGGTATATTATCATATTTATAAATAAGTTGAATATAGATATAACAGAACATGAAATTACCAAAATAAATAGAATAAACGTAACAATATCTTACGTTGAAGCGTTTTGGGATAGTAAATTTATAGGTTTTTTTTCTCATTTGTCCCGTTTCTCGTTACGCGGGTCGGCTTTCTTAATCTTGAAACGCCATTTGCCTTGAACGTAAGCGTCTTTTTCATGTCTCTGCGGACATTTGTCAACGAATTATTTAGAGGAGGGAGGCTTCCTCCATCTCGCAGTAGCAATAAAAAGGCATTTCATTCTAAATATAGTACATGATATTTAAATCTAAGCTATATTAGTATTACCGTATATTTTTTGAAATCACTACATAGTATAAAACGAAGTGCGTGGTGGCCTGTTGGTAAACGGACTAGACGCGACTGCCAACATGTTCACGGTGGTTGCGGGTTCGAATACCAGGGCACACCTCTGACTTTTCGGAGTCATGTGTGTATTGATAGTCAATTACCACGCACTAAAACGGCGAAGGAAAACATCGTGAGGAAACCTGCATATCATAGCGATTTATAAAAATTTCTATGGTATGTAAGTCCGCCAACCCGCACTAGGCCAGCGTGGTGGACTATATGGCCTAACCACTCTCAATCGTATTATCGATTGTAGAGGAGGCCCGTGCCCTGCAGTGGGACATATATGGGCTGATACAGATAACACAAAGTCGCTTTCTCTGTCCCTTTAACCCTATGTCCCTTTGTATGCTTAAATCTTTAAAACTACGCAACGAATTTTGATGCGGTTTTTTTAATTGGTAGAGTGATTCAAGAGAAAGGTTTATATGTATAATACGTACATATTTTTGTAAAGAAATCTATTTGTACCCGGGCGAAGCTGGGCCGGGCCCCTAGTTGACTATAAGTGTAAATACGTCATTATGGTAAGAGCAGTGTAATCCAGAAGTCTAAAGAAGACAGAATTCCGACATAATTGTATCAATTTTTATGTACTGGATATCCATACCGGAAAAGGCCCGAAACGTGGTTCTTCAAGTTTGGTTTTACCATATTGTTCGATATCTTTTACGTATTTCATACATTAAACGCACTGCATAAAACCGCCCGCCCGGCGACACAGCGCTCCGGCACAAATAACTGCACAATCCAGCAGCCTACAAATAAATAATCATGTCGGCAACAAGCGCCCGTACGTGTTTCTTGCCGACATGACATTCCACAAAGCATTCCTTCTTTTTGTTATAACGTCAACTATGTCATAAAATGTTCTTCATTATGTCGAGTTGCCACCATGTCGCCTATAAAGTTTTGCGACTTGCTATCAGTGAAGCCGATAGATCTATGTTGCCAACAAAAAGTTGCCCACATAACCCGCCGGGTCAAAAATATGCCTTAGGAGGTTGCTATATTTATCTTTTACTCGCACATGAAGTACTTAATTCAGGAAAGACACGAAATTGTGACTTAAACACTCGTAGTTTAAACGCAAAGTCCCGTGGTAATTGTTCAAATTAACTGATATTACATGCTCTCGTACACTCGGCTAACAAAGAGTTTTTGTTTTGCACCACACTCAAGTGTGCAGATTAGAAAAAATATTCTTGACTTCGTTTAGCTTTGGCGAATGTGTTGCATAATGAAACCACACGCTCTTGAGCTTGGAAATAATGCCGCCAACTATACTATAATTATTATTTTATGAAGCGCTGTATTTTTACGGTGTTTTATTATTTTAGTTTTAGGTTAATTGTCTTTTCTTTAAATGAAGACCAGCTTCAGACTCAGCTTTCAACTGAGCCTACAATTTCGATAAAGGGTTCAATGTTTGTGAGTACTTCTGAGCGGTGATCATTTAAAATAAAATAAAAAATATGATACGAATTGGTAACATATTATGATATTTTTTGTATGTACATATCGCTTATCAAATGAATTGAATATAAATATATGGTAATAAGTATACTGTAACTGCAGTCTCTGAAGTTTTCTGTAACTTTCTTTCACCATAATAAAAACCTCTCAATAGCGGTATACTCGTATTTACCCGTATTCAAACAATTGTAAGTGCGGCTTAACGAGTTGGTTAGCAAAACTGTGGCTAGAGATGGATTAATGTGTTTTCCGCTGCACGGAGCATTTTTCCAAAAGTCTTATCTCGATTTACTGGAGAAATGGATTAAAAATATTACATTGCTTCAAAGATATTTAACTTCACGGCTTTTAAGACAGCAGTCCCTAATATTTACAATGTTTGTAATATAAATAAATAAATAAAACCCAACAGTCACATACATAGTCCTGACCCCACACTAAAATCAGGTCTTGTGTCGCGGGTATCAGGAACTACGAGAGACATTTCGGTCCCACCCAAAACAGAAAGATATATTTGTAGTCCACTTCCGCACAAACATTTCTCTCGGTGCGGGGATCGAACCCGCGGCCTCTCGTTTCACAAACAGCGTCTAACCGACTGCACCACGGAGTTTGTCAAGTATAGTTAGCGTTAAGAAAGATTGATGAAACGCTGAAGGCTTGAGATTAAAGATTCTATTTGAGGATCATGTGTAACTATTTATCGTATCGATGATATATAAATTATGTGTTTGCTGTTGTTAGAGTATGGATATTCGATAGCGGCCATTGTACACTGTCGAGGAAAAACAGTCTTCTTTAACTATGGAAGTGTTTTGTTTCTTAGATTTACGAGAATGTTATAAATTGAGGCAGACAGTCAGCCTCGTGGCCACGAAAGATTTTAATAAAAACGTCGCTTTAAAAGTTCAGGTTGAAATTTAGGAAATTTAAAATTAAACCAAATCCGCGATAAAATCCGTGAAATAATTTTCTTTCCTCTACAATCGACAGTATGAGAGTGGTTAGGTCCTATTGTCTACCACGCTGTACTAATGCGGGTTTGCGGACTTGAAATATCAAAGAAATACTTACAAATCGTTAAGGGATGCAAGATTTGCCCACGATATTTTTCTTTACTTTTACAGTGCGTGGATTAAATAAATGTATTTGTTTGGATTTATTGAAATTCTTAAATTGTATTTGATATCATACCGACGTACTATTCATAACTAGCCGTCAACATAAATTGATTGAAAATATCTGTGCTTCATGAAATTACCACGATCGGTATCTTCTACTGTTGCCGACATACGTGGACATATAATACAAACATAATGAGTAATTGTAATTATTTAGGTAGCGTCATTACGCAAGCAACTAAAAATAATCTGCGTTGGTCCGCGTAAAGCTTGTTGTGAAATTCCAAACGTTGCGATAAATCCTATACAAACAGTCCTGTACTTTTAACAAATTGGCTTTCATCCCCTTTGTTCATTGTTCGATACATTAATTATAAACCGGTCTAGCGTAACAATTGTTACGGGACGAACTCATTGCTTTTGTCACATTTTGATAGCTTAATGGAGCGTGGTAGGAATATAAAATATTATCGCCCACGATCATTTCAAAGGAGACGAATAATTCTCGTATTTATTAGTAATTTTGGCATTGTGTCATATTCGTTTTGGTTTATTATTATTATGAATATTATTTATTGGTTGAGAATTATTATTATTATTCAGGACACATTTGAAGATTTCTTTTAATATTTATGTAATGCAAACAGTATACACTATTACGTGATATGTGCAATAAGTTGCAAGAACAACATAAAATAACTTTCCTTAAAATTTTCATTTAATAAAGTAAATCCAGTATACTTCAACTTTGTATATTAAAACCACGACCTCCATTCGTGGAGACTTTACCCGCCAAACCCCTGTCTCGGTTGCATCAATTAGGCGAAATATTAATAGCCGTTTTCAAGAATACACGGCCACTCAACTGATACATTACAATACAATCGTCTCAATAGGCCAGTAGTGAACACTAAATCGATGCGACGACTTGTTGGGTTCGCAAGCTGCCGACAAATCGCGTGAAGCCCGACTCTGCCGAACCATTCGATTAATTAAAACCTACGGCCATTTTCGCTTTTGCCTATAGCAATTTATCTCATGGCATGTAATCCGTTTTGTTAGATCGACGGCTTTTTCGGTGCAGAGTGTAATGAGAATTGATGGCGGTCAAATTATTTGCCAATTTTCAAACCGCGCCCCACATTAATAACCCGCGGGCTAATAAATTGCAAACATGTAAATAAATATTTATGAACGCGTTGCCACGTCCTTTTATGTTAATATTCTGCTCAATCAGATATTATCTTGCTGTAACCTTATAGCTGTGACCTTATAGCGCCTAATTAGCCGTATTAAATATTAAAATTGCTCAATAAAGCATCGATAGATTAAAGAGGTATTGGATAGTTATATAGCCTTTTTTTATTAAACCATCCGATAAAATATGTCTGCGGTGTTCAGATAAAATTGTTCAGCCACTCGTATCCAGCTACCGAAGTATTTGTGGCAAAAGTTTTAAATGAAGAGACATTTTTGAATAGTGAAAAACCCGCATGCAACATGCAACTGGGAAACAAGATGCCATATTGAGCGTCGATAAAATATTCACACGTGCTCACTATCAACAATGTATTGGGCGGGCTATTTTTAATATTGGACGTTGTCTGGTAACTTGTATTGAAATTAATAAAAGCTAATTGCTTGTTGGTGGGGCAGGCGGCAGGCGGCAACACGCGCCGCGCCGCGACAATCAATGCACCTATTAACCTGCCAATCTTCGCTCATTCAGCTAGCGTACAAACAGTTTCAACGAAGCTAGTTCCTGTTTTTGATTGATTTATGAAACGCTCCAACGTTTTGCACGTCTCTCTTCAAACTTTTCATGCAACTTTCACAGTTACCTAATCATTGCTTAATTCCAGTCACACGTCAGACCAGGCACAAAGTTGAATTTAATAAAATATTTCATGTTTGTGAGGATCAAGGAAAATTAATATCGATGTGGGTATGTAATTTTTGTTCGATATTAAAATACCAGTTTTAAAACAGACTCCATGTATGCATATGAATATATTGAAGTGTCTCTATTTATACAACGTAGTTAGTGTACAAGGAAAAGAAATACCATCTGTAAGAATGTAAAGGGAAGGCTTTTGTTATCATAAGAAAGTTTTGAAATCGTAAAACAAGAAATGGCGAGTGGCGAGTTCAGACCTTCGCGTCGTTCACAAAGGGAATGATATTAACAGAATATCAACTGTGTTCAAACTTTATACTTCTACTTGAAATATACTGCCAACTGAAATTCAAATTTATCAACCCCACTATCTCGCGCAATCTTTATACATATTAACGTTTTTTTTTTACGCAAGCGGAGATTAAGTACGTTGCTTCCACGTGTATTTTATCTTCCTATCTTCGCTCTATTTACCACCTTCTTACTTGCATTTACACTCGGAAATTGTTGCAGTATTGGTGTAGTAGAGCTTTGCACTGGTTCTAACAGATCTATCCATCCATGGGGGAGATCTATATTCTTTCAGTGGATTTCCTTTGTCTTAAGAGAGAAAGAGACAAAATGAGAATCTTATACGACCTGCTGACTTTTTAGTATAGGTTTAGTCAAGAGATTATGTATATTTTTTATTGTTTTTGTTAACTATAATAACAACGGAAACTAATTAATTTAAAATTCTTCATCTTGTAGAACTTAAGAAACTTACGTAAAAGAACGTATCAAAAGTCAAGAGACATATAAAAATATGATAATAAGTTATAGCAAAACTGAAACTTGTATACCAAAGACTTTGATTGTGTAAATATTGTAGGTATTATATTTTAATACTAATCGTTACTAACGCATGTTTCTCTGCTCCCATTTTGGGAACATTGGAGTTTGATCTAGTTAGAAGTGTCAAAAGAAACTTTCTGTCTACTTTGAACAACAATCTACCAATATTGAAGGTTTATATGTGTAATTTTTGTTATAGTATGTCCTTTGCTTCGTCTTTGTTGAATTACTATCTAGATCTATAAACAAGATACCTGATTTTTCGGGGATTAAAAACTTTTATTCCGCAATATATCAGCGCACAATCACCCACTATTATTCATGGGATTGCTACTACTGACAGGTCAATTTATTGAGGTGCTTTACTTTCATTATATAATAATAGCTTGTTATTTCTCAAGCTTATATACTAACGACCTTATTCATAGACTATTAAAACCTATTTTAATAATAGACTGAGTTCTTCGCTCGATCTGAATACAATAATCGTTGGAAAGGAACAAATTATTCGATAGCTTAAATAGTTTTTAAAACTATTTGTGAATAAAGTAGATTATATTCGCAATGATATTTTTTTTAAATTGTGCTTTATAATCAGGCAACTCAAATTATTATAATCAGATTTTTATGTTTCAACTATCTCATAGACCATTATTATCAATATAATAGGCCCATTATACTTAATGCCGCAGACTTTTATTATTTATTCACATATTGTTCAATATTCCATCGTTTTCTTTCTATACCTTTAAGCAAATTAGCATGAACATTCAATTTAGTAGTATCATTTTTTGTATATACTTATTACTCCGTAGGATGTAATGATAGAATTTCTCTTGAACTTTATTTATCAAAACACAAAAGTAAAATGGAAATTGAAAAGTACTAGATTCAAAAGATTAAAGTGTGAATAACAGTATAGCATTGGCTTGATTCCGAGGCGACAAAATACATGAGGACACAGTGGTTTGAAAACTCCACCGCGGATTACCGGATATGGAACCTAGGGATTTCACACTTCGCACAGTTCGAAGCGTAGGTAACACCAACTGATATACATTGGTGAAGTAGGTTAACCACGTCTATGGAATGTACCACTACTCTCAATACATCTAACACACGGCATTGTGTAAATGTACAACGGAGCGTGCCTGAGACCGCGGTATGCTTTAATTGATTACATACCTTGTAATAACATTTGCCATTCATATATTCAATAAATATTGGATTCCGCACTCGCGAGCGCCGCGCCTGCACGTCCACCCAGACATATATCGTAATCCGCGATAAATACATCTTGCACCGAGCTTCCCACGCAGACATTTTACAAATCGTTCATTTATTGTAAGCATATTGAAAATCCTGTAAATAAATGCTACGTGCTCCCCGCCACCGCGTGAAGATCACGCAAACAATTCCATCTAGTTGATAAACACCCGTGTCTCATACACGTGCATTGTGCACGGAAACTTTTCTGATGACATTTGCTAATCTGATCTTTTCGTTTAAACTCGTCTACGAAGTGTTGCCATTTTCCAGACTATGCAAATTTTGTCTCGTATTTTTAGCAGACAAAACAAGACTTGATTATCTTTGCAGACATATAAAACATTCATAAGTCTAAGAAATAGGCATAGTTATGACGACGACATTTGGAAATTAACAATTAGGCTTCTGATACATTGACAGCAATTAATAGGGTTCCAATCAATCCTACAAAACTGGGAATTATGGCCTTCTATTTATAATCGACCCATTTATTCACAAAAAAAGAGTATCTGCAATCAATAATTATTTGAGCATCTTATATTACTTGAAAATAAATCACACACTCTTATTTTATTCTAGCACGGCGATCAATATCCGTGCAGATTTGTCGACCGCGAACTACCTGTCGGCCTTACAAACGGCTCATTGAATGTTTAAAGGGTGTAGGCATTGACTGGCTCATCAATTATTACCCGCTCCCTGTTAAACAAACTTGCTACAATACGATTTACGGAATGTGCTCGTGCATATCTTATTTATTCCTCAATCGTTGTATACGAGCTAAAAGAAATGCTTTAAGCAATTTTTGAAATGAAAATTAAATATGTCTTAGTAGAACCTAGGCTTTAAAAATACGGTAAATATTTTGGTGAGTTGCCAAACATGTGAAGTGCACCGCCCGACTGCAAAAAGGATTGGACAGATCTGAGAAAAGGAAATGGTCCACGTACCTGATGCAGTGCAAGCTACGCTCAAATGTCTATGTCAATAGCCAACCCTTAGCAAGAAACTTTCAACGATCGCGCAACTTTGAGATATTTTAGTAACGGTCCTAGTGAGCAAGATATTATTAAATGAAATAAACTCAAGCTATTCTAAGGAAAATACGGAAATGATCAAGCAACTTGTATGTCTTTATATAGTTTAAAGGAGTCTAAATTTAAGATGAGTACACTAGTATACACTCTATAGTAAAATCATGCTCAAAATCCAGTTATAATAACTAATGTGCTCAATCGTTTTAAATCATTCAAAGGTTAACCAATGACAATGTTAAAATATCTCACACATTTCATGTTCATATAAATTATTTGTTTTTGCGTTGGATGAATTATGCTTCGGGTGTGAATTTAATGCAAATACCAGAATACCGATATGCCACGCATCATTTGAACTATTTCAGTTCGTCACTGATTTCGACAGTATTCAAACGATTCCTGTAAATATTTGTTTGTGGTTGTAACTAGTATGATAGGGCGCGGTTGATTGATTCGGCAAAAATTGAAACTTTTAAATGGTTTTTACAATGGTATGGCGAACTATCGAGGGTAGATAGAAAATTATAACATATACCTATTTTAAATTGACGCTGTGGTTTTGACAGCTTTTGATAGTATTCTGCCTATTCTTAAGCAATTACGTGAAATTGGTAAAATGAAACATATTTTTCGTCGTGTTATAATGACGAATCAATTAGATTGTTGAAAACTAAAGACAATAAATATCTCAAAATGTCAACGATAGAAATATATCTAGTTTATATAAAATATCTTAATTAAACAAAACCACATATAACTACTTAATTACTAATACCTAACAACTGCTCAATATGTTATAATACGAAAACCGCTGGGAACTCTCTCGCGATCGATTTCGAATGTTGACATTGGTTCCAAGGACAACACTATAAGGATTCCTTGTTTATCGTCAAACAAACAAACCACTGATCGGTCTTCTGTCGAGGGATTCCACGGTTTGCACTTCGAGGAAAATGTATCATAACTCAGTCCTGCTGAGCTGAAATATCAATAACAAGAGTTACGGAGGCGAATGTAAAATTTCTGTGATGGAATGCCACCGGCTGAAAACCGCTTCCAACTTATCATGGGAGTTTTTGATGGAAGCTTATTTTCAGGAAAAGACTGACAGTACCTGAAGATAATTAAAATATTTCACGAATGAGATATGTTCCTCCAGTAATTGAACTTCCTCGCACTACAAAGCCAGCGGAGATAGACATACATAATTAAAAATTCATGCATTAGAATGGAATTCATAGTTATTCGTTGAAAGATAAATATTTACTGGCGCGGGTAAGTTTTCATTTTCTCGCGGGATGTGGGGATTAGAGGCGTTTTATCAGGATCGCAGCGAGTTGACGCAAGCTTATCTTCCAATAAAACTAGTTTGGCTTGCTTTCAGTAGTTAGGAAGTACGTGGCAGGTGAACTCGCGAAAGTACTTTCATTAATTTAATCAGCTTATACAGGTTGTGTATCTCTTCTTGACTTTGAATTTATTTAACGGCAGTCTTGTAGTTTGAATGTTTTATTTCGCCATGTACGGGTACGTGTCAAACATTTAAATTTGTCAATTTAAATATATTTGTACGTGCAATTCTAGAAAAATGTGTCGTGATAAGTGAACTTGTTTTAGCTATTACTAATTTTGATTAGGTAGTTTATTTTACGTTTTTAACAAAACTGACTGAGACACATTCAGGTAAAACCTGTAACACGTATTTCTGATAATATTATGGCTAGTATTTTGTCTGAATGTTTAGTATCGCCTGATTCTTATGCAGAGGAAGTGATGCATTAAAGCGTTATTTGGAGGCGCGGGGCTTAGCGAGCTTCTTGCGGAGCGCTGAGCGTAACTCTGATGTATATATATATATATATATGTGTGTGTGTGTGTGTGTGTGTGTGTGTGTGTGTGTGTGTGTGTGTGTGTGTGTGTGTGTGTGTGTGTGTGTGTGTGTGTGTGTGTGTGTGTGTGTGTGTTTGTTGTGTGTGTGTGTGTGTGTGTGTGTGTGTGTGTGTGTGTGTGTGTGTTGTGTGTGTGTGTGTGTGTGTGTGTGTGTGTGTGTGTGTGTGTGTGTTGTGTGTGCGTGCGTGCGTGCGTGCGTGCGTGCGTGCGTGCGTGCGTGCGTGCGTGCGTGCGTGCGTGCGTGCGTGCGTGCGTGCGTGCGTGCGTGCGTGCGTGCGTGCGTGCGTGCGTGCGTGCGTGCGTGCGTGCGTGCGTGCGTGCGTGCGTGCGTGCGTGCGTGCGTGCGTGCGTGCGTGCGTGTGTGTGTGTGTGTGTGTACATAAATGCGGAATATGCAGCTGAAGATGATTTGCGAAATTTCAATCCGCAACTTAACCCCGTGACTCTCGTCACGGGGTTAAGTTGCGGATTGAAATTTCTCACGGTATCTCTACCGTCTCATACATTACAGCATGAACGCAGTTCATAGAGAAACCACTACAGGGCACGGAAATTTTCTAGAATCAAAAGTTTTATTGAGAGGAGTTGCATCATAGTTCACCATGCTGGTTTAGTGCGGGTTGGGCGACCATACACAAAGCCAACACAAAATCCTGCTATCGAGATACAATAGCGCCCTCTTCGATGAAATAGAATAACAAAGCCTCACGGGCCTCAGGGAGTCAATAACATACATATATTCAGCCAGCAAATAAATAAATCAGAAAAATAAATAGAGCGAGTTGGAAACAAACACGTGAAATAGTGCGGTTGTTTTTGTTACGCTATGTATACAGGTATTAATGGGTTCTGGTTATTAGAGAAATATTTATTTACAGTATAACACAAATATTGTTTAAAAAAGTTTGGAAAAAAATTATATTAACATCATTATTGTAAGTGTAATAATTAGTGTTGTAGATAACTAAAAATAAAATAAATAATACATAAAAAAATTAAGCAACGTTAAAAGTGTTAGGTCAAATCTATTCATACTATTTTAAGATATTGTAGTATACTTTGTATGCGCCTTTAATTATCAATTTAATATAAATAAAATACGTTCTTGTAAATAAATTTGTGTTTGGCGGGAAACAGGAAAAAAAAGGAATGAACTTTCAAATTAAAAAGTTGCCTTCGAACCATAGAGTAAAAACTCTATACATACAATATAAAATGTAAACAAATCGCAGAATTATTATCGTAAGTATAAAACGTATATTTAACATTTCAATATTACCTTAGCAAAGATTTAAATTGTGACAATAACAACATTCATGCTTACAATAGGCTATTTGACTGTATAAAAAATATTGACGTATTTGTTACCATCCGTGTAGATAATTTAATTTTAAAACATATTTCATTATCATACATCAAAAATATTGTATATTTTATGTAAAAACCACAATTATAATTTAATTTATTTTGAGTTGATTTGAGATCGCGCCACGTGATCGTAAACGATTTTGATTGGCTATGACGTCATGCATTAGTATGAACTACTCACGTACAGGAAATGAATGGGATTGATAACGGCATAGATGCAAATTAAATATTAAAAATACCTTTAAAACGCATTATTTGTCATTTATACCCGTGATTCCCGTGAATTAATAAATTATCATGTCCAATGTAATAAAATGTGAAGAAAGAAAAATAATTATAATTTTTTTGACAAAAACTGATTCGGACGATTGATTGATTGATTGATCTATGGTTGATTTGAGAATGAGTAACATACAGCCTGACGCAACTTAGAAGAAAAACCATTTTGTATGGAGTCGGCATGGCAAATAATGGTGGATTATTGTCATAAATAAGTGTATTATCTATGGGTTATTGCTATTGCATTCATTCGGCGCGCTTCTCTTTCTGATTGCAGATGTCAACACTTGTCAGTTGTCACTCTTTGTTGTCAGTAATTTTGTTTGTAATATTTATTTTTGTACGAGTTTGTGTTTATTCCATAAAATAATTATAAAAGAAGTGTGAAGTGCTTAATACAGTTCTTTGATAGATTTTCTTAAAATGTCACCGATAAAACGGTTTATAACATGTGAAATTTGTGGAGATCGTACTAGTAGCAAAAAAACAACAAAATAGGAAGTTTTTGCCTACATTTCCTTTGAATGAGGCTTGGTAAGCAAACTACATGATAATATTGTGACAGCCCCCGTGGCGCAGGCGGTTAGACGCCGCCTTTGAAACAAGAGGCCGCGGGTTCGATCCCCGCACCGAGAGAAATGTTTGTGCGGCCCACAAATATTTCTTTCGGGTCTGGGTGTTCGTGAGACCGAAAAGTCTCTCGTAGTTCCTGATACCCACGACACAAGACTCGATCTTAGTGTGGGGTTAGGACTATGTATGTGACTGTTGGGTGTTATTTATTTATTTATTTATTTACTGTTAAGTAGGGACACCAGGCTGTATTAAACCAAAATTTTAAAACTGTATGTTGTTTACTATAAACTAGGGATGTTACATACTGTTATTATAGATAACTTTAAAAACATAATTAATTTAAATAAATCCCATATATTTAAGTTAATTCCTTACCAACTCATTTCTGCACAGGTTTTTGCATAATATGTCGAAATTATAAATCATTTATGAACTGCTCTGAATTAAACCAAGCTGCGACTCTTGTATAATCACTGTATTATCGAACTCGGTCGTTATTGTTCTTTTTTTACAGATGCAAGCAGTGGTTTAAATTTGTGTTAAAAGAACAAGAAGAAGAAGTGTTTATTGAAAATACTTTACTTCATAATTCATACTTTGAAATATGTATGTTGAAACTACTTTGAGAGGATATATTTTAATTGGAAGCAAAATCGCCTTAAGAAATCTCCAGTATCATTACAATACTTAAAAGCTGATCCACTTCCTTTGTTCATTCATTCCACTTTTCTAAGAAATCGCTTTGTTTCAATTACTGAAACAAAACTATTATTTACGGATATCGCGGATTCGGACTTCAGACCTCGGACACCGTCCGCCCGAAACTTCGTTGGATTTAGTATTAATATTTTAAACGTGTTGATAGTTACTATTGATATGTTTGTTTCCCAAAGTCTAATAAAAAAAAATTAAATAAAAATTAACATTTCATAAAGGTCGTTTTTATTTTGTTTCGGGTACTATTAAGCATAATATTGTATTATTACTCTCCAATGTACAAATTTGTGGTTATAATGTGGAATTTAGTAATTCATAAAAAATGTTTAAAAATAGGCTTCATTAGACTCCTTAAAGTTTATCGATATCGATCAAATCAGGCGCATTGCACGCACGAGCAGACCAGCACTATGTGCTCCGTTAGTTTGGCACTTTTGACGCAATGACAGACGTTGCTGGCCTAATGTTTGTAACAGAATGCCATATAAATGGATAAAAAAAATATGTATGGAGTCCCGTCTCTTAACGTAGTGTTTTAAATTCTCTTTGACATATGCGAACGAATCTGTGGAGCGGATGTTTACGAACTAGACGCCACATTGTCCGACAGAGCGTTTTGACAGTGTAATTATTCAGTGTATTTTGTAAATTTATTTTTAAATGATATAGATATAGTAATTAAAAATAACCTTTATTTGTAAGGTCTATAGACCCCACTTCATAATGTGGTATAGTTTCCAGAAACTAGTCAAATAGCCTATTATGAAAGATCGCGCGCAGGTTGCTTGTTAAGAACGTAATGTGACGAATGTAAATTTAATATAATAATTTAATATATTTTATGAAGAATATTTTTATGACTACGAATTACAGCAGAAATAAATACAAATATACATCAGCCTCCACGGTTCCACTGCAGGGTATAGGCCTCTCTACACTGAGCTACTACAAATGAGCAGGGTCGTCCGGAGCGATACCACTGTCTTAAAGAAAATCGATGTGAAGCAACTGCTCTGCTGTCGCGTTTCGGTCGGTGGGTGAGATTGCCGGATGCCCAATATAAGGGATATCCTCTTCCCATCCTTATTCCGCTTTCTTCCTGATTTGATGGACCGACAACATATCCACAACAAATGTTTATGAGTGACAGTAATCACTAACCATCAAGTGACTAGCTTACTCATTTGCCGGATCTATGAAATATAAATATTCTGGCAGTAGTTTAATCTTTTTGCGAATTAACTTACCTTTGAAAATATGGATGTAACTTTCTCAAATTTAAAGTTATCGTCAAAGTAAGTTTATGCACTAACCACTCTCAATCGTACTCTCGATTGTAGAGGAGACCCGTGCCCTGCAGAGGGACGTATATGGGCTGACACAGAAGATTATGCCACTGAGCAACAAATATATGCACTGTAGTGTATTGATAAATTCATACTCTTAGCATCTGTCGTCTCGAACTATACACTACGCGAACCAAGGGTGAGTGAGATAGATATAGAATGAGATAGATCATAGACGTGGAGGACGGAACGGGGTGTGAAGACGTGGTGTATGGCAGGCGGGCCGATAAATATGAATAATTGTATTCTACTACAATGTTACACATATTGGCCGTAAATGGTGACTGTTACATGCACGAAAACCTACAATCATTCGTTGGTTTCAAACGTAATCCACAATTTCACAGAACGTGTCTTTCGGCGCATGCTGCAGTGCCGTGCTATACCTAATATCCAGTAGTTCTAAAATTTAATTAACTGCAGCTTAATCTAAAAATAACTACATTTCTACAAAATCTGATAATGATATCCGTATTTTTAAGCATCGATCTCCGTATCGCAATTGGGACACCTTACAAGCTTTGTCCAAGAACGTCATTGGTATAAGTATTGAACATCAAACTATACGATATAATGAAATAAATAAATAACAAATAATTACAACCAAAATTCATATGCAAAGTTCTGATCTCAAACTATGATCGAGTTTTGTGTCGGGGATATCATTATTTATTATTATTTGTTTATATGTGTATATTTTTTTATTTATTTACATGTGGATCGCACAATTTTTTTTTTGGTGCAGGCATCGAACCTCTGTTCCCTCGTTTCACAGCTTGCGCCTAACCAACCGGGCCATGGATGCTGTTAAAATTAACATTTTAATATAATGCAATACAGCATAATTGTTAGTTTATACACAAATAGGAATTCTGATGTTTTGAAAATACAAGTAATTTATGTAGTTTTAGTTTTCGTAAAAATCGGGCTCATAACTCCTTTCTCGATTTTACGTTATTCCCTTTAGTAATTCGCAATATTCCTTGTACGCACACACAAAATAAAAATCCTGTGTGTCCATTTAAATTTGTCCTTGTTTTTAAATTTATCATTTAATAGCCCATACAGATGCAGTGGATGTAGTTTTTATAGCCTAGGATATTAGGTACTAGTGCGAGGCCCTCACCCTATTCAGCCAGACAGCGCTATTTAATGCAATTTGCCGCCAGTTTGGTTGAAAAGCGCCAAATTTCGTTTCGCTAATGACGGTTCAGAGTACCCTTTAACAATTGGATGTCTTTTGAACAGCTTAGACTATTATTCTATTGTATATTAGCTGATATATTTAAAGCGTTTTAAAAATAAATATAATTATGACCAGAATAAAATGTTATTTCCACTCCAAATATAGTGAATGTTGAATATTTAGTATTAAAAAAATATATCCAACTTCGATGATTAAATTGTTAGTCCAGGCCAAAATAATTTAATTTCAACAAATCACATTATTAATTTGCGTAGCACTCCAACTTTATTCAAAATATTCCAAGATAGTTCCGGAATCTTTGGAATATGGAACCAAAGTAGACAAGACGCGGCGTTTCTTTGACAGTTATTGTTTCTTAACATTAAGTTGTCGAACTATGCCAGCAACTGCGAAGTATTCTTAAATCTTAGTCCTACATACACTTTGGCACATCAAAACAATACGTGAATCTCGTAAAATTACTCGTATTCTGTGATACCGTAAAGTTACCGCATAAGATACCGACGTCTTAAGTGTTTCTTGAGTTTGTTTTCTTGTATTTATAAAATGCGGTAAAGTAAAGTTTGTTATAGTTCTTAAGATGTGATATGTTTGATGTGAGATTGACAAATTGTTGTTTACAAGCATTTTAGAAAACGGTGAAGGAAACCACGGAGAGGAAACCTGCATACCATAGAGATTTGTATGAATTTCTATGGTATGTAAAGTCTACCAAACTACTTTGCCTAACCACTCTCACTCGTACTCTTGATTGTAGAAGTGGCCCGTGCCCTGCAGTTGGATTTATATGGGCAGATACAGATACAGATTGCAAAAGTACAAGGCTAACTTGGCTCTTTCTCCCATAATTAACCTGTTAATTACAATCACAATATGTAGTTTTGTTACCTTATGATCCAACACCTAACGACACAAACAAGACATGTTTTAAAATAACCAATATTTTATACGCTCAAATTCCACATCTCTTGAGACAGCCAAGAAAATAGATCTATAGCCCGCTTTCCAAGAACAAACAACGTATCGATGTAATTGTGTCAACGTATAAGAAATACATGACAATACTTTTAAAGCAGCGCTGTTGGTCAGACAAATACACGGATGACCCTTAAGTCCGTTATCCGTATGTCTGCTGTCCAGATTCTACAAATTGTGATTATCTTGGAACGTACGGTGCATCCGATGCTCGGTTTATTGTGAGCTATGACGTCCATGAAGTTATTTTGTGTCTCGTAAAGCTGAACAAGTGGAAAATATCGCATGAACTTGGTGTTGTAAATCACTATGAAGATTTATACGTAACAGTGTGACTGCAAAGAGTAAACTAAATATATTAGCAATATTTTAAAAATAACATTATATCCCGACCGCGACCGAAAACGAAGTTAGATGGTATTTTTAGTGACTTAAGACACAAATCAACTAAAAATGTTTCAAAAATAAAACCGACGAATATTTTGCAATTTTATCCTGTCGTCGTATTTGGGTGGTAAATACATAGTTTTTCATAAAATAATCATGTACAGATTTTATTTTTGAAGACGCTATGGTACGGTGGTTTAAATTATTATTTTAACAAAAACTATGGATTTACCACACAAATAAGACGATATAAAAACATACCAAAAAAAATGACGCCTTTTTTGCGAACAATTTAGTTGCCTTATGTTTGTAGTCGCTGCCGCCCAGCTTCATTTTCGTTTGCAATCTTGATATAATCATTTTAATTTCAACAAATTAGAAAAACAAAATAATTAAAGGTTAAAATAATAATTAATAATTAAACAAAATAGTCAAAGGTTAAATATAATTAATTGAAGTAACTAAATGCAGAATATTTTCTACAGGTCGCTATGGAAATCCTTCGGGAAGGACAGGTTCGGCAGTCTATTTCCTGCAGCTGTAAAAATGAAATACGTAATAAATTCAATCAAAATCTCTTCTTCCATATAAAGTATAACTACCATCATTATTCACCACAAGAGGTCTGCTGCAGAACCTGAGCCTTACATTATATCAGCATAATATATTTTACTTAAATTACCATGTATTACACATAACCCATATTCGTAGTTACAAAGCTAAGCTGTTTCAAATTAATTCAAGCATATTACCCTGCACAATGTATATAATGAAGCAACTCAACCCTATATTAGTGTTCCGATTAATTATCAGAAGCGCATGCGCGAGTGCACATCGCTTCTCAATTACCGGCCTCACCTGTAATTATCGGATAGAATAAACACTCACACTACAGGGCCTGCTGTCTATTTATTTTATTGATTGCGGTAATTTCACTAGTTAATTATTGTTTGTGTAAACGATTATTGGGGTCGTGATTAATGAGGTCCATGGGCAGGGTTTATGGTGTTGTATTCTGTAGTTAGTTATTTGGTTGCATAGGCTCTGCCTACTCCTGTGGGATAAAGGCGTGTAGTTTATGCCTGTATGTATCTTCTATATTGCATTGCAGTTTCAAAGGTTATTATTTACTTATTTAAACTTTATACAATATAGGCGGACTTAATGCCGTCGGCATTTTCTAACAGTCAACCTTAAGGAGATGAAGAGATGAGATCAAAAGGATGTTTCTAATATACGAAAAATGCTAAATATATACCATATACACACAATATGTATAAATACAGGTTAACAACTTGAAACATTTATTCAGTATGAGATTAAATTGCCTACTTTGATAAATCGATCCACCATACCGTAATGGGCCATAAAGTATGAATTTAGCATCGCTAAGTAAAATCACTGATTAATTGTGGTGACTCGTGGTGCCGTGAGCCTGTCTTCAACCTCTGATGGATTTACTGTTTAATTAAGGACATAGTATATCGAAGGTCCAACGAATGGCATAGAACCTCCTTGTGGTGTATTGTTCTTTAACTTCTCTGCATCTGCCCAACATCGATTATTAAAAGGGGTACTTAGTGGTGCCAGTCTCCGGAGCGTCACTGCAAGGGTGGAGACTGTAAAATCGCCATGCTTGCCACGACAAGGCTTTGTTGGCCACCCAAACTTCGTTTATACAAAGGTCCACTTGTTGGAGATCAATCAGTTGTTAAAGCCGTTTAAATTCTCATTAGTCGCAAAATATCTTGGACCTTTGAGAAGCGTTTTTGCCATTATTATAAAGTCGGGATCGCTGTAGTAGCCCTATGATATATTCTCGGCCTGAGTCTACCAAGTATTTCCTGTTTTCTCCAAAACTGACTGATAATGAGTGGTCTTCGGAATAATTGCATTAAAGGGACCTCTTAATAAGCAAGCTCGTGAAGATCGGTGGGACGCATGGCCTCAGTAATGTTGGTGACTCCGATATTCGCTTACTGCTCTACTCAAAGACTGTTCCTGTAATTATCGTAACTTCGTTAAAATAAGACTTATATAAAATATATACACTGCATTGATGGCGCAGTTGTACTACGGTATGATTGCAAAGCCGAGGTCTCGGGTTGGAATCCCAGATCGGGCAAAGTAATATTGGATTTTTTAACTCAGTATTGATACCGCCGGAGCCGGAGTCGAGAATTTGTACACGTTATAGCGATAGGATCTTATCGTGGTGTGGAACACATCAGGCGAAAATTGGGTGTCTTAGGATCACCTCTACCTACCCCTTCTGTGTCTGTCTGTGTATACATGCACTTTATAATAATTTCAATTTATTTAATGAATGTAAAGCTACAAAGCTTTTGTAGAATATGGATGCATTATCTATTATATATTCTAGCGCATTTCAGTGTAAGGAAGGGTAGGGCGGATAAAACTCAGATCAAGTTCTAACGTCGTAATCTTTGTGGATTCTTAACTTATTCGATTGAGTGTTGGGGTGAAGTCGTGACGATCCTCCATTCAATGTACTCTGTAGGCAAATACTGCGATATTTTACGTCTTTCACCTGCGGGGAACAAATATTGGAGATATTTTTTATGCGTGGGTGCAATCATCTTGTTTTTCTATGCTTGTAATAAAATGAAATGAAACTTTGGCATTGTAGTGGAAATGCTATTTTTTTTGGCTACAATGATTGTATTAATAAAGTACAGTTGAATAAATCTTCGTATTTCTAAACATTTTTATCCTAATTCAGAATTACTGAATTACTGAATTACCAGGTTCTAACTTAAAATTACCTTGCCATGGATTATCTTTTAAAATCAATGCATAATTTTCGTGGGGTTATATTGTTTTGGCACTGAAAGCCATAGTTTACTATAATGGCAATCGTTAAAGAACATCGGGCATTCGATGCGTAAACTAAACTAATGTAGAGTCCTATAATGCGTAATATACTTATAAGTACATCACTACTTTAAGAGTATAACTGGCTAACAGAATTGTTTTATAGGGCAAGCGAAAAGTGGTCCGGGATAAATGTAATAAGGTGGACGATGCCCCGGCTGCACAGTACGTTAAACTGGCGACAACAGGTATACCTTAATTTACTTCAACTCGTGTCAATTTGTACTGCAATGACCAATTTCAGCGACAGCTTTTTTGTATATTTTTTTTTTTTGTTTTAGTGACAGGTTTTCGGAATCGTTGTCAGTATTACGCTTGTTAATATTATATCCGTACAGCACTATAACTCCCTTATTCATAGAAATTTTTAAAACCTACTTTAGTTATCAAATGTTTTGTCCATTTTGAATTCAGTTTGAGCGAAGAAGGCAAAACATTGAATAACTAAAATAGGTTTTAAAACTAGGCCCTAATATTCATCAAAATACTAAATTAATCAAAGCTCATTCAATAGCATATAAAAAAGCATAGGCGCAAAAACCAATCTACCAAATATAGTATGTGATAGCATCTATTTCATACTTGCTCTCATCGCAGCCAAAACACAAACTACTGTTATGAACAACTCTCAATTTGCCAAATAATTTTCAAAGGTGAACTATTCTATCTATTCAGGTGGTTAGGCGCTCGCTAAACAATTGTTGCTCAGGGATAACAACCGTCTGTATGGTTTCGTAAGGAAGTGTAGGCGGGCCGCGGGACGCTGATCCTATTTGCACCTGTTGAAGGGTTCACGTTTTATCGCCCTTTAAGTACGTAGGTGCGTCATAAGTACCCGGCGTGCCTTTCGGGTATTTTTGCTGGTATTCGTAATGATACTTGAATTTTTTGCGGGTCTTTATTAAACAGTCCATTATTGAACATACTCATCTATTAGGATTTCCACATTTTTTTTTTTATTGCAATGAATGGCGAGACGAGCAAGCCGTTCGCCTGATGGTAAGCGATACGACCGCTCATAAACAGTAGCAACATTCCACTGCGCTCGCCATCCTGAGACATAAGATGTTAAGTCTCAATATGTCCAGTAGTTACTCTGGCTACAATGTCCTTCAATCCGAAACACAGCAGTGCATTTACGCAGTGTTGTTTCACGGGAGAAATAGACATTGCGGTGGTACCTACCCAGATGGCCCCTCACATATGAGAGACCTACCACCAGTAAACCACATTGACTGATTAAACCATAGAGATATTAATTTGTTATTGTTCACTTATTTGTAAGGTATCTCTATGTATTTTTTCTTTTCTCTGTAATTTGTGGTGTTCAATAGTATTGTGTGTGTGTGTGTGTGTGTGTGTGTGTGTGTGTGTGTGTGTGTGTGTGATATTATAGCGATAATTCTTACGTTATTTTCAATGTTATACACATAAATAATTGATTAATTTTAAGGCGATATACAAATTTTATATTATTTTCAATTTTTATATTGGTTTTTACTAAATTAACAACCTCACAGTGTACTACTCATCCTGTTTTTACATAATACATCATTATAATGCTTCAGCGAAATAAAAACTTGAAACGAGAATGTAACTCGCATTTGGCCGGTCCTGAAAAAAATATTTGGCTGAATGTGAATTTGGAGACAGACAATAGGTTACAGCTTAATTGTCTCTGTAGGTAGTGGAGTCAAGTAAATGTCATGCCTTCAAGTTTTGTGAACGGAAATACAATTATTCGCATCATTTGTTAAAAAACTACAGTTGCTGAAATAATTAGGGAGCATCCTTCCAAACCCGATGACGGATATGATTTTTTTGGTATGTGGATACTTTATGTGAAATTGGATTTTATTTTTCAATAACAGTCATACATCTGATATTGTATTTGTATAAAAATCTGTTTGAAAATTTTCAATTAATTCTATAATCAGGGCAATCAAAGCGAAATGCCATAGGACAACAATACCACGTGGCTCTCTTTCCAGCGAGTATAGTGTGTCATACTCGTGTAGATTTGTACTTTGTGCCTCGCCCTTTGTCATAGTTGCCTATTGTTAAATAACTCGAAATAAAACCATTAATATTGTGCGATTTATTCAAAAAACATTACTTTTGTGAATTATATCTACGATTTCATGCTTTTGTATTTTCTGTAGAAATGTTTGCGGATTTTCATGCAACGAGGAAAGCCCACTATTTTCTTGTAGTTCAATTTGAGCATGAGTTTAACGTATACAAGATAGATTTGCTGCTCTTTTAATATAAATAAGGGTATTAAGAGATTACACTACTCTTATACGTGTAAACAGATTTGTCATAATAACAACTTTAAATTCTTTGTTGAGAAAGCCAACGTTAACGATATACAAGTTTCCTTATGAAGTTCGCCTTCAGCATAAAGTGCGTTGCAAATATATAAAATAAATTACTTTAAAATATCATAGGTTTCGTGTCGTACAATCCACTACAGTAATCATGCAAGCAAAATACATTGCAAAAATACAGTATATTGCTTTTGAATCCGCCTTTAGCAAATACAGACTTTTAAAAAGCGAACAGATAAAATTGAAGTAGACAGAGATAAAAAAATTGGTCACAAATACCTGTATTTGCGCACACCAATAACCTATCCGAAAAAACTCATTAATGAAGCCTCTTGTAAAAAATAAAAACAGCCTTTGGTCAGCATAAAAATACATTCACATTTTATTTCGCGAAAGCGTTCCATTTGCTTTTAATTCCGTGACACTCATGTGTCCGCGTATGTGGTAAGTTAAAATGACAACTTGCGGAAGTTCGTGATTCAGTTTTGTGAACAAGGCCAAAAGGAAAATAAACTTTTTATAATGCATTAGTTCGGCGTTTAAATATGACGTCAGTCTATTAGTTATTAATGGCTGCTCTTCGCCTTGGCCAATACATATATGTGCTAATGGGTTGGTAAAAGCGTGGTAATTTCACCAATATTACGTCAAGAGCCGTTAAAGTGTGGGCCAATACGCCAATATATATATGCTTCCCTTCTATACGATAAATATAGGTCAATACCAAAGGTTATCTTAAAGCTAAGGTTAGCAGCTATCAACATACATATCGGCCAATCGGAAACGGACCTATTATGTAAGTTATTAGCCTGATAATGCTTACAACAACATTTAATACGGTTCACTTCGCAATAATGGACTTTGAAACAAGTTATCAACAAGACAGTTGCGGAGCATCTGAAGTTGAGCAAAATTTTGCAATGCTTTCTTAGCTTTTATTTTTAAAATGAACTTGTTGGTTTAAGATATTTTTTGTAAGCTGGCAGATGAATATATAATAAAAGCTGAATATTTTTATGAGTACAGAAAGAGTATTAAAACTTTTGAGTTTTTGGGTTCTGTAGACTAACAGTCTTGCAGCTATGCAATGCGTAGTCTTGCATATTACTACGCAAAGAGCAACTCTTGTAAAATGATATATTCTTAATTAACATACAGCTTTAACTTTTATAGCAGCTAAGAATTCTTTAAATATAACAACTTTTTAGAACGGCTAGTTAAGACTCAACAGTATAGGGTACACCGTTAATCGACGCAAAGAATGTAAAACTTAATTAAAGATTAAAACAATTAAAGTCTCGCTAACTAAGTAGCTTACTTGAATTAAACTCTAATTAAAATGAGAATAGAAAGTAAAGTTAATCTTGCACTTAAAGTTTTATGATGAATATAATCAGGAAACTTATAAAAATAGTTTTTATGTTATTATTTATCATGACAATGAACAAAATTAGGTGCAGCTTAATTTTAGTTTTCTCTTGCTTCTTAAAGGGAGTAAATTACTTGTTATCGCATCATGTGAAAGTTCAATAACTTTCAAATGATGATAATCCAATTACGTGTCGTTTTAATTCATTAATTAAACGACACATTAATTCGATTACAAGTCGAAACTAACTAAAACTGCGCTTCATAAATTGCCTGGTATTATTTCAAATGCAGTCATTATAGTAGGGAAAACAATAAAGAAAGAAAAAACAGATTGTCGACATAACAAAACTATATTTAAATCTCAGTATAAATCAATATTTTGATTCAATACCTCGAAATTTGTATCACTTGCATACTAGTCACTGCCTCTGCAATGACGCTGCGCTGTGGCTGTCCAATCAAACTAATCGAAACATTGTAAACACGCCCATATAGAGCACGGCGAATGCGAAGAAATACTTCCCACTCGCCGCTGACCGCCTCTCCTCATTCCAAACCAAGCAGTGGCCAATCACAAGCCCTAGGTATCCTTAGTTGCCCTTGACACAGACGCGGTCAATTCTATTTCAATTACTGCTTTCGACAAAGCAATTGTTACAGCCCTAAAGGTAAATGCTGTAACACACAATTAAATGTAAGATAATAAAAAACGCATTAACAATTCAGTTATTTCATAATCTTTGCTCTTGTTTTCATTATTATAAAATTTTCAAATTGATGCCACTATGTAAGTGATACATATATAGATATAGATAATATAGATTATCATAGGTGTTTTCTCAAACTAGTAAAACTAATTGAAAATACTTATGAATATTTAATTCCGGAAAATATGAAACATTTCTATCTGTTGAAATGCCGTAATAATTCCAAAGAGACATTACGTTCCTTAAGAATCAATTAGAGAGAGAACCAGAGCGTACTAAATAAATTTACGGTACCTAATTGATCCTCCCTTTCATACTAAAGAGCTTATTGCACAATATATTTTGCTTGTGAAAAGACTTTGTAGGATATTTCCTTCAGTTTGCATAATAACTGAAATTTAATTAATCTTTAGGGAGTCGGCAAAGGATACAATTCTGCTTTGTCGGGTAAGCGGATCGGGGGAGGCGATGAACCCGGACGCTAAGGGAACTGCCGCGTGCTCACTACCCTCACTAAAATAACCAGCTGTTGTACTTATAGTCATCGGAGACAGCATTTTTCCGCCTTCCTGTCTTATTTATTTCACAATACAATATTTCTTAACAATTTTGTAAGAGCAGGATTAAATGCAGCACGCAATGCGCTCTAGAACTTCAGCGACTGTCCTATATCTGACTAGCGGTATTTAAAGAAACTGCTTCTAAAAGAACGTGCCTTATGCGTTTTATTAACACAACAGCGGAGTAGTATTGTTCACATAAATTCGTTTATAGTGTGTGAATATGGCCGGCAACGTGCAATCTAACAATAGATTTTACTTCCTCCGAACATTCAGATGCCGTAAAGGCGGAATGTTTGCACACAGTAGTTTGCTTTGCACTTTTATGAAACAGTCAAAATACTCCCTTGATGCCGACGGTTCCATTATGGGATTTATTTGTTCTACAAATATGGTTCTTGTTTTTATTTGTTGATATCGCGTGAAGCTTTTAGCACGTGCGTATAAACTCTATATTTCAATCACTTTTAAATGGTATAAAATGAGAACATTCTGTAATATATTTTACGAGTTAATTAATAGGTAGGTTGTCTAATGGGCGGCCGTGGTGCGGTTTGACGTAGTATCGTTCACGTTAGTTGGCAGTAATGTCTCGGCTCAATAATTTGCTGTAATGGACGTGTAATAAATGAGCTGCAACTATCGGGTTGAATACGTGCTTTTCCATTTGCGATGACAAATAAGTAATAGCGAAAGCAAAATGCACGTAATGTTTTGCTTAGACAGTTTCATATAGCAACTTTTGATGTAGAGTGATGAAAATTTAACTGTGTATTGTACCGCAACTTTTATCTCTGATCGTCAAACACAGCAACCTTGTTTTATATTATTAATTGTCAATGTCACATTTAATTAAGACAATATATCAAATTTTATTCACGATTAAATACTGTGAATAATTACAAGGTTTTATGTTCGTATTAGCTGGTAATTATGCTCGCGCCTCAAATGAATTGGACACCATTGCTCTGCTTTGCTTATTGACAACATATTGCTCGCATATTGTACGCGAACTTGTTAGATGACACAGCATTAATAAGGGCAACCGTCAATGAATGGCTTCGATTAGAAATGCAATGTAATATGTCTCTGTCACCTTGCTATGCTCAATCAAGTCATTACGCACTATACATCGAATGCCTTTCAATGACGTTGGACATCCCATTACGCGGCTCTTCAGGTCACCGGCGCTGCACGTTTCGACGCAATCAATTAAGCTGTATTGAACGTGTGTAGCATACGATGTCACTCTGAAATTACACGTCCGTCTTGATAGGATCGAGGTATAATTGGTAATGTGCAAGCCTCACTGTGCTTTACAATGGAGGGTTTTGTAATGCAATATTGTAGATGATGACATTGAAGCAATTTCAGCGAACAAAGGCGGCGCGGCTGTGCTGCGGCACCGGGCACAATGCAGGCCTCGCGTTAACACGTCGGGCTTCTAATTTAACAATTGTCAGATCGGCATTGGTTTCTAATGGCCCGTGCTAAATCTCGACCCAGGCTGTTATAAACACTCGTCTGAAATCTTAAACATTGTAAAAGGATGTGTAAATATTTATTATAAGTTGGTTGACGGGGACTCAAAGGAAAGAGCTGTAAACTGGTTCGTTTCAAAAGTTTGGACTAAGCAATATTATTAACATTTTAGGTATCAAGTGTTTCTAAAAAAAAAAACGTTTTCGCTGTTCAAAATTAAAGTCATAACACATAGTTTTTCGATAAGTATAATTCAAAATACTAACTATAAATAGTTTTAAATAAATGTTGCTCTTTAAAACCTCCACTTTTATGTGTTTGTAACGAAAAAAATCGTCGTAAAAAATAGTGGTTAATAGTACGAAGTTAATTAAATTAGTGTAATCTTCGTCTATACTATTATTATCTCTATGTCTTCTACAAGACCTCAATAGAAAAAACGATAAAACTTTTAAATCTAAGTGAAAAAACTTATCAACGTTAAAAAATAGTGCAGTATGTTCTATAAACTGGTCAACCAACAATATAAAAAAGGACTTTTGGAACTTTAAAAATACTCAAATTAATAGTTAAGTGTTTATAATAAATTGTTCTCGTCGTTTTAAATTAGTGTTAAAATATATTTCTAAATTGGACTCAATAAGTACAATCATCTTCTTTCACTCTGTGGATTAAAGTAAAAAACATTAAGTCTCAAGTGGTCATATACGTAATTGTTCTCTAATAATATAAGCAAAATGTATATCTTCGGACAAGTAAGGTGTTTAAGTACAAGACAAAGTATGTGTCGTTATAAATAGTTTTAAAAATAAGTAGATGAAGATTCTTTAGTGTTTATAAGAGATCGCTTTTGTCGTTTAAATATATTTCCATAATTAATAGTACATTTAATAAGTGTAATAATCGTTAAATAAAGTGTTAAATTAAAACATCGATAAAAAAACCGTGTATAGTTAATTCGATGCGTGTAATCAACATATAGACAATAATACAACCAAATCTCTAAACTGAAAAAACATTGCGGTGAATAAGTGAAAATACATTGTATTGACAGCTTAATGGACGCTGAAAGCGACATTTAAAATTTCTCCGCGCCGAGTGTCGGCTGATTTCTGAGGCGAAAGCCTGCCAATATATAATGCATGGTGCACACGTGTACAAGGTTTCGAAGTAATCAACACACCTGCCCTGTGTTAACCGCCCTATGCATACTTCATACACTTCGCAGCCTACAATGGAGCGAAAAGGTAAAGTGCTATTGGTTTTTCGTGTTGGAAAACAAATGTTTTATATGTATAGTGATGTATTATTGATTGAACAGGCTGCATTGCGTCTAATTATGATTATTTTTTGTACTTTAGTTATTTAGATAGTCGCATCCGGCCAAATAGAAACCATTATATTACTGAATTGGCTAGTTATGTTCACCTTATGCCAGGCAGTAATGCTAGTCTGGTAAAAGAATATACAGATGCTGAACTGTAAATACGACATATTTACAAGGGACACTATTTTCCACCACCGGTCGGCGCTGTCCGGCCAAATAATAATATTCTACCAGCAACGATTGAATATGCGGCAATAACATATGAATAATAATAAATACACCCAAAAGTCACATACATTGTCCTGTCCCAACACAAACATCAATTCTTGTATCGTGGGTATCAGGAACTACGAGAGACTTTTTGATCTCACAAATACTTGATGTTTGATCAAAAGCCTTGAAAACTAAATACAAGATTTTGGAAAAACTGCCAGGAATTTTGTTTTCAAACTTGGTAAAATCTTACCTGGACTGGTAAGGAACATGTGGCTTAAATTAAATATCATAATATTTCCATACCACCCGGTATACAATATTGTAAAGCGCTGAAATCATTGTAGAGTTACTCTGAAGCGGACATTGCAAAAAAATATGTACGCGCCAATCAGTTACATGGGAAATAAATGGAGCCAGAGCGAAGATAGTATGACAGCGTCGGAATAATAGATACAGCAACAACAACGCAACACAACACAAATAACTTATCTGTGGTTGAAGTTACCGTTGGGGCTGCCCCAACTGTATGGCCTATATAACACGTATGTATATAGCATGGCCTACTATATAACTTGCATGTGTGTATGCCCTATATTAAAAGTGATACTGGCTAGTCAAAGTTGAGTGACTTCCTCAGTGGATGTGGTAGATGTGGAGACTATGTGGATACTACCTTAATGGGGGATTTTATTGATAAGGCATTGATAACGAAGCTGTGTTTTTTGAAAATGTGTGTGTTGTCGCTGTGTCGAAGAAATGAACAATATTTTTGACTTATATTTTTTAATGTTCATTCACAAAACTGATTTGAAGTCTAACAAGTTATAAGAAAAGTGTTTAATAATAAATCTGATTGACTACTAGATGTGAATCCGATAGGCATTTGAGATGACACTTTATAATGGTGCCTACCTACATACACTACACATACATTCGAAATACAAATACAGGTTTATTTGGCTCTGTAAACGAAGCGTGAAGAAACGTTAGCAACGTCTGACGTCACACGGTCGAATTCGACAGATATGCACTCTTCTCTACGCTCATTATTTTTCATTGTAAACACGACCGGTAGAATGTTTTGTTAGGGCAATTAAATCTGTAAGTTTTAGGGCGCACTCTGTGCTCGCGCCACTCAAATACCCCAGGTATTTAAACACGGCTACATTAATGTTACTGTCATATTGGTAAAACATAGTTGTTGTCACTTTGGACTTCGTATATTTTTAGTACCCATATTTATATAGTCATATAGTTATTTATAGTTTGTCAAAGAAAAATACAAAACAGATTTTAGTATAATGGTTATGATTACACAATAAAATAAGTTTAAATATGTACATACTTATCAGCGAATTGTCCTTCATTTTTTGGTTCTTTTAAAATTGGTCTTCTTTTACCTTTTACCTAGTCCCAAACGATCCTAAATGGAATGGCCGCGGGTTAAACGGCAATAGTACGGCATGGCAGTCGACAACAGCGGTGTGCCTCGCGCACCCATCCACAAGTTTGTCTATGCTTTATCCGTTCTCTAACAATTCGCTCTTTAATTTCACGTCGACAACAACATACAGCGAATTACCCGGACACAATTGCATTTCCTCTTTTACTGGCCCCGCTTATTCTGTTTGGATTTTTCAAATTGCATACACGAAATGGGTTCGTTAATTCCATTTTATTTTGAGGTTAATACATTGTGGGAGGGAGTTCAGCTGATGCCATCGTTGTATACCAACTGTGTCTCAAATGTTTATTTTCTACGATTTCTTTTTATTTCAAGTTAACACGTCATTTCTGTGTTATGCTTTCGTATGTACATATACATTTATATGTAATGAAATACATTATCGTGATATATGGAACACGCGATGAAGTAAGAGTAGAATTTCACAGCCCCGTCTATCACCCGTCAATCATAAGCCTCACGCGTTAACAAACATGTCATCCCAGTTTTAAATAGTGGCACTACCGAGCCAGGCTGTTCAGACTGGATTACTTTATTTAGCTCTAATCTCAGCTTAAGCTTTATTTTAAAATATGATCTACTACATAATATAACATGCCATATGGGCATTTTTCGGTGGCAGGGAAAATATATTATTGTTTGGGAATTATACCGGGCGTCCGCGCTGCGGTCAGTTCACGAATTAATTACTTTTCAAAAGTGACATAATGAGCCCGATTGTTAGACATGGAGCTTATAGGTTGCGCAAATATGATAAAATTAAATCTGTTCTGAATTTCACGATTATATTAAGCGATTTATAGCCAAATTATTGTTTACTTACCACCTTTTTATTTTGTTAGAGAGAGACTTTCTTGAGATAAAAAAATATTGAAATATGCTTGAACACAATCAAGAGATATATAAGAATGAATATGCGCTAAACCATCTAAAATGCAAAGCATGAAGTCAACCATGTAATGTACATTGTACATCTGTATGCTAAGACACCACAAACGTGAGTTACCCTAATAATAGTATGAATAAAGTGAAGAAGTATTATTTTATAGTTTTAAATAAAAATACATTATATTATTTGTTATATTGAATAGTACACGTGTACAAAAAGTCCCGTATTCCACGACGCAGGCACAAGCAACAAAACAAAACTGCGTTCGACATTTGACACAACAACAGCCCCACTTTGGCTTTCACGTTCGCGCTGACAAAAATTAATTTGGCAATCGGAATATACACGTTATTGGCCGCGCGAATAAACTCCGTTCTGGAAGTGCTGTAAAAGCGGCCCTGACATCCGACTCACACAAAAGGGGTACTATTCGATGTGTTTTTAAATCGCCCGTCGCGCGCTGTCAAAGTTCAAAAGCGACGCAGTTCGCAAAAATTCCAAATTGACAAAACTCATCTGAGCCTACGTGCGAATTTTAAAGTGAAATTGCTATTCAGCCCGGACGGGGTATGCCCTTGATCAACTGATTTTATGAGTTTAATTTTAACCAGAATTTGGTGTTGTTTGATGTTGATCATTAAAAACGTATGTACTTGGTTTTGTTTGCCATATAAATATATGAGAAGACCGTTGTTAAAGTATACATTAGATATATCTTCTTGTTATTTTGTGGATACCATTACCTTTAATTACTGACATCCGACGGTCGTACCGTCACGTGATCTCAAGGCTAATCATTCTGTAACTTGCACAAAAATCAATAACAGAAAGATCGAGTTAAGATGTGAAGGATAAGAGCAACTTCTACTAGAAGTATACGCTGGACCTATAGACCCTGCGTATATCTCTTTTCAGGTATGCCGACTTCTTAGAGAGGGTGTGAGGTGGACGTTTCGTGAACGTGTTGCAGTCAATCAGTCGTGCCAGTATAAAAACACAATCGGTGTTCATGTTATTTCCATTACGTAAATATTTTCCACTCCAAAGATATGAAATTGAATTATAACCACCAAGGATATCACTTTTACTTTTTGTCTGCTTGAAATTAATTCTTTCCATGTTTATTAGTAACCCAACCGCCCTCGTAACATCCAACCGACCCACTTTTAAGGTTTCTTGTAATGGGGACGTAATTAATACTAGCTTTTGGCACGTTCAATCTACGAAATAGAGCAATACCGCGTCATTACTCTTGAAAATGTGCACCACATTTTCATCAAATATTCAGTTTATTCGGAAATTCAATCTCATATTAGCGACTACCGTTCATGTTTTATTCAAAAGGATATTTAAATTGTTATTTAAAACTGTGCCGTACATTTTGAATTTAAATAGTACGTGAATATTTTTCTGCCTTTGCAATACCAGATATTTTATTACGGCGATACGAAAATCCGCAATAAAAGTTACAAACATTGCTCAAATACACGGTGAATTTGTCAGTGTCTCTGCAACACAAAACTATTTCAAATACGCGAGTGTGAGCCTGTCATATTTTTACAAGAATTTCAAAACGATGACCATTTATAAAACAAATATACGGCGGTTACTATGAAAATTCGTTTTTGCGAAGAAATGGAAACTGACTGACCCGTCCTAGTTTATTCATCGGTCCCAATCTAACTTTAACTTGTTTTTGTCAGTGAAATTTCACAGTGCTCATACATATATTAATCAATAGAGTTTTATAGGCTACAAATGTATAGATCTTTTTGCTTGTGATCTCTGCTTTTTGTTTGGCAGAAATCAATCAATGTAAGTGGCGTTTAATTTGAGAGCTAATAATACTCCTGATTATCATCTGATTAATTTTGATTATAGACAGTTGCATACAAAGTATACAGGTAGGGAAAATGAGAGATATAGAGAGGATAGAACTCATTTAATTTTACAGTATAGCTTATGAATTCATTATTAACTTATTTAGAAAAAATGATTTATCAACTTTTTCATATGAATCTGAATCTCAGAGAAGTACTTTAACATTTGATATACTTATACTTGCCACGTTTTCACTTGATGTTAAGTATGTGATTGAATGTAGGGAACACTAAATCGTATACTAACCCCAATCTACATTACTATTTCTTATAATAAAATAACAAAAATATTGATTGTTGATTTATTTATCATGAATGTTTAATACCAGCATTCAATTCAGTGTTGCAAAAAAAAACGCTGTTAAAAAGAAGCACGCAGAATAAAGACAACCACTGACGACGTAAATAAAAAAAAACCGGCGTAAATTCATTTATTAAAAAACTAAAATATACTTAAAATTTAAAGCTTTTTTGATACCTTCTTGGTGTGGCAGAGAAGACTTTTGCCGTGCCTGTATAAAACCATCTTTGAGATGCTCAATATTTTAATCCCAGATTAAAAATACTTATGTACGGCACGCCTTAATTCATAAAATATTTTTATAACGTAAAAACTTGTGCGGACTTTATGAAGTGAAACGTGACATAAAGAATTTTGTAAAGGCGGTGAATAGGTCCACTCCGCAGGGGCGCCGGTCATACAGCACCGATGCGGTCGCGCTTTTTACACAAGTAATGAGAAAACGTTAACATTTTAATAGGCTATTTGACTGTATAAAAAATATTGACTTATTTGTTTCCATCCGTGTAGATAATTTAATTTTAAAACAAATTTCATTATCATACATTAAAAATATTGTATATTTTGGCTAAAAACCACAATTACAATTTAATTGATTTTGAGTTCGCCCCACGTGATTGTAAACCATTTTGATTGGCTATGACGTCATGGATTAGTATGAACTACTCACGTATAGGAAATGAATGGGATTGATAACGGCAGACATCCAAATTAAATATTAAAAATACCTTTAAAACGCCTTATTTGACATTTGTACCCGTGATTTAATAATATTAACATGCCCAATGTAATAAAATGTAAAGAAAATTTTTTTTGACAAAATCTCATTCGGTCGATTGATTGATTAATTGATCTATGGTCGATTTGAGAATGAGTGACATATGCGAATGAATCTGTGGAGCGGATGTTTACGAACTAAACGACATATTGTCCGACAGAGCGTTTTGACAGTGTAATGATTCAGTGTATTTTGTAAATTTATTTTTAAATTATATAGATATCATAATTAAAAATAACATTTATTTATAAGGTCTATAGACTCCACTTCATAATGTGGTATGGTTTCCAAAAATTTGTCAAATAGCCTATTGCGCCAAAAATCGGGTTAATATCATTTAAAGAGGCACGTGTTGTTTAAAGTGCATCCACACCACAGCTAGTTTTTGTGGAGCAACTTTTCAAGTATTATTCAGCAATATCTGAAAATATAATGTTTTTTATTGTTAGTTCACGTTGCCGTGTTATTTATTAAGCAATGTAACCTAACTGAGAATGTTAGTCACTCATTGTTATATTTTGTCATTTTATTTTACTGGCGATATGAACGCTATGAGTACGGGCGTCTTGTACACAGGTTTTTTTGGCGTCTGAATACACAATTTAATCGCCGAGTGTACGATGTGTGTGTTAATTTTGGTGGCTTAAGACATATCACACAATGCAATTAAAACTTTTGCAAAAAAATCGTTGATTATTTTCCTGTCCTCGTATTTGGGTTCTAATTTGTAACTACAAAGTTTTTTCGAAAATAATAACGCACAGCCTTATATTTTTGAAGACGCTATGGTACGCAAGGGTTTAAATTATTACTGTAGCAAAAACCATAGATTTACCACTAAAACACGCTGATATTTAAAACATCTTTAAAAACGCGATATTTAGGGAATATTTTTTTTTGCATTGTCTGTAGTCATTAAAATTACCACCCGGCTTCGTTTTCGGTAGCAACCTTGATATAACCTGTTTGTAAATGCCTCCCTTCTGTGACAGACAAGTTGGTGAAATAGTAACACGGGCTTAAGTTCCTTCATTGGCCCTAATGCAATTAGCTCCCGAGTTGCATATTGTGGCGCAAAAACAAAATAGTTACCGACAGTGATGAAAATATACAATATTTTTGTATACTGTTGAAACGGGACTTTGTGAGTAAACGTTGAATGTGTTTATTTAATTTATTTATAACAGTATTATGAGATGGAGGGACGAAATACAAAGAGGTCTTAATTTAATTACGCAAACAAGGTATATTTATTTTGTTATGCAAACATTTCGTTGAGTACTCATCTGTGAGTACTCATTACGTTTTGGTGAAATTTGTATGCTCTAACTAAATTAACAGCAGTTTGAAATTATATTTAATTGACTGTATGTATGTTAATAAATTATTTTACTTTTTATGTAATTTTATATAAAATAATAAACATGACGATCCGTAAAAATCTTTAGACACAACGTATTTTTTGAGTATTAGAATCATCTAAATTCTATGCCACAAGTTATACCATAAACTTTCCACACCATTCTAAGTCAATCTTCAAACTACGGTCTAGTAAATACGAGTAGATATACTAATTTTACTGACTTACTTTCACGTATCATTAATAGGGTAATTACCCATATTATATCTAATTAGAGGAGCTAACGATAAGCTAATTAGGGTGAGGTGTGAATAGTCAATAAGTGTGTTGATTAATTCCATACGATCAGTGTATTACCCTCCCTCCTCCCCCCGGCGACCCATGCCTCGCACCCCCCCCTCTCCTCATCTGCTCGGTTACCTGTACATACGATGAGGTGACGGTCTTGTCATTCCACAAACACATTGAAACATATTGAAATCGTGAATTAATTGAATATTGATCAATTTCAAACAAATAGAATTTGAATATAAATTGAATGTTTGTGGCTTGTTTATACAAGAAATTTCAGATAGATATTCAAGGTACTAGGTAGGTAGAGTTCCTATTACAGGTTTATGACCTATAATTGTATATTGATTAAAATTGATCCATGGACCATGCTTCACTATTGCAAGTTAGGAATTGGCAAGAAAACCTAAAAATGCATGACAAATAAGTTGTGAAACGGAAAATATTTATTTATTATGTATTCGTGATTTTTGCGACTAACTTGAAAATCGAAAATTTTAAATTGACAGCAAACCGAAATGTGCTTCTGGGAACGTATTTCCATATTACATTGAAACCTAAAAAGTGCGGTTGCATTTTGTAATGGAAAATATTGATCAAAGGCTGATTTTGGCGTCCGAAGGTGCTACTGTGGTTACTACTTTAAAATTGAATTTAAGATGTGCTTATTAAGATGTAGTTCGTTATAAGATTGAATCAATTAATAAAAGTAATACTCAAATCTCATGCTCTTAACAATTTTGTATATTCCAATTTAATATTTGGTCATCGACATGAATAAAGCCGTATGCCGCTGGAGCTTTACGAAATCATTTTAAAATCCGCTTACGGAGTCTGGCATCCAATATGAATAAAACCCTTTCATTAAAACCAAAAGCAATGAACAAGCGGTGTAGTAAAATGAATGCGAAACGTCGATTAAGTGTCTGGCGAGATTACTCGGCCGGACCGTATGGCACAAAGGGTTTTCATAAATGTTTTTAACAATAAAACTACGACTGATGACTGTGGACTCGTACTGCTGTAGGCTGTTACTGTAATGTAATATTTTGATTAAATGCTTTTAGGAAAACTTACAGCTAGCAATAATATAGTATAAATTTAAAATTGAAAGCCAATTACAAGTTCTTACATATTACCGTCTGAATTTATGAAGTAGTACAATGATAGTCTTGTTATATAAGTTGAGTAGACGTATGTGGGAAACAAACTATTTAAAAAATATTGATTAATTAGCTATTCAGCTTTTTTTCTGATATGATTGTGAGCGTTACGCCTATCCTATAATGTCTAACAGCTGCTGTTGCACTTGTTATCCCGAAATATCAACGGCTTTATTAATATATAGTTTTACAACCTATTTTAACTATCAAATATTTCATCCTCTTCGTTCAAAATGAATTCAAAAGTAATTCACAAAACACACAAAACATTCGATAACTCAAATTGTTTTTAAAATTAAAGTTTTGAGGCCGAATATAAGTCTCTATATATTATCTGGCTTATGTACTTCAAACCGGGACGCGGTGTTTAACACAGCTATTCGGTGCGGAAGTATACAAAGCTAATCGTGGCTTAGTAAAGCGAATATAATTACACAATACAAAATGTTGTTGATATTGCGCTCATATTGGTTCCGGGATATGTTCCATTAATAGGGAGTGCTTGTAGTCATGCAACATCAGTGTAGTTTGGCGGAGGTTAACCAATGGTTGCACTAGATAGTTATCAAAAAGAATCGCCCGGGGGCGCAGTTATCTTCGCTTACAACCCTCAAGTCCCTAAGGTCTCAAGTTCAAATCCCAGGTTACGCAGAGACGTTGATTTTTCATCATGATCATTATCAGCTATGAATTTGTGCCCGACATGGTGATAGGTTCACTCCTTATCTCTTTGTGAGATGAAAGACACAAGACAAAACGTTGGTACATAGATGTTTTGGTAGCACCTCTGCCTACCCTTTCTGGGAAAAACGCAAAAGGTTTACAATTATATATCGTTGCAGTATATTCTGTTGTATCTATATTAGCTCCGAATTAAACTACCAGGTAACCGACTACCCAATGTCGATCAAACGTCAATGTTATGAAATGTCAAAGTATTCTAAAATTTATGTCAAAATATGTACAATCAGTAGAAACCATGAAACCAATTCATAAACACATCGTCAACCTTGGGAAAAAATTCAAAGGATTCTTCTTAATTCTTTTGTCATTGACAATCCTGACTTGCTCAAAGGCTCTGCGATTTTAATAAAAATTGTGTGTCATATGTGTTCACTACCTATATGTATGGTAATACGCCAGCGAAACAAAGCCTTTCAATGGAAGTATGAAATACCGATGCATGAAAAAGACACGACCAAAGAGATCAAACGCAAAGGGATTAATGGTACCGTGTATTCTGAATAAAATGATGAGTTTGTTATGGTCGGTGTAGATTTGGAATTGAAATGCCAATGGATGGAAAATATGCGAGAGTCAATTAATTTAAAATCATACGTATCTTTTTATTTTTAAACGGCAAATAGTAACTCTTAAAATTATGGTGTTGAAAGTTACAAAATATTGTTTTAATTTAAATTTTACTACGCACGTATATCCCAAAAGATGTTTTTACTGAGAAAAGAAACGAGGGTGATAAATTGAAGATGAAGTTAATTGAAGTTATTAATACACCCCCGTAATGAATCAATGTGATTTAAATTATAAACTCACAATGAATCCTTTTTCTATTCTTAAATCGTTGTTAAGCTGGTTGACTACATATTTTTTTCTTCCAAGATGATCTGTGCTGCCTAACATTAAAAGTACAACTAATGTGTTAATACTGTTATACAATAATTTGTTTATCAGTGCATATTTTCCAACCAACTAAATTTATTATTCTACAAAATATTTCGTACTCTAATAGTTGTATTTCAATTACACTGCTCAATTCATTTGAATCGCAATCGCAGTAGAAGTTAAAATAGATTATGAGACCTGCAGACGCATTAACTTATGGAATAAGGACGAAAATTAATCCGACGCTATGATCGTTTTCGATTCATTACCTCAATCGTTTGTTCGCGTTTGTGCCACTGCTTTGTGTGACGCTCATTTGATTTTACAGCCAATGCGTTGTTAGTTTCCGCCTCGTATATATTACCACTGCTAAAGCGAATAATTTATACTGTTCCATGCAATGTGTCTCTGTTAAATGCGGCGACAATAGAATTTGAATTGCTGTCCGGAAAACCGTTTGATGTCAGGTTTGTGTGGTATCTTATATTATGTGCGGATGTAAATCAGTGTTCATTGTCGTATACATGATTTTGTTCATAAAACAAACAGCAACAAAGATATGTATTTATTTCAGGGTTTATAAATCTGTTTGACACGTTGGTGATTCTGTATATCAATAGACTCAGTAGAGAAGGTGGTTGAGCTTGATTGCAGAAATCTCGAGCTCTTCAATTCTCCAGAAAGCGTTCTATGCTATTATTTACAATATCAATGGTAGTTGCTACTAGGTTACTTTAAAAATCCAATGCAAAGTTATAAATTTATGATACTTGTTTGACTACCAGTTGATATGCCATAGTAAAAAATTATACTTTTTAAAATGAAATATTCTTGAATATAAATAATTAAGAATGAATTTAATAATAACGAAAATAGCAACAAAACAAATAATCTTGCGCAAAGATACAATAAAATCTAAATAATTTAGAATTATTCAATTTCTTTATTTAAAAGTTACTCAATGGCGACTTTCCAATAGCATTTCAGATAAAACATGGCGATCGTATTTGGAAACAATCCGGTTTTGTTGAGTGCAGTTAATTAAGCGGTGGTTCTACAGTACGCTTTTAACTTTTAATTTATCCGGCTTAATGTGTTGCACTTATTGTCCACGTAATTATACTGAGGATTATAAAAATGTCGAACTCATTTACAGTCTGGCCGCTGCATCACTCATGTTCCTTTAAGTGGACACCGGCCATTTAATTGCTGCCGCAGATTTTATTTTCTGCTTGATGAACCTTCGCCCGGGGCGTACCGTGTAGTTGGCAGGGAGAAATGGGGTTATAGCAAGTACCTACAAGCCCAACAACCCTTGTTAAAATTTGATAGTGAAGTTGTATGCAAGCCAACGGTTTGTTATATTTGATTTTGGTTTCCTGTTTCAGTTTATTCTATAGGGTTCGTTAGAAGTAACGAATGGTAAAAAAGTTTACACACACGTTTGAATTTCGAACACCCGCAGTGCTTTTGAAACTGTATGTGTGTAGGTCTTAAATGAGTTTCGGATCTATTGCAGGTCCCAAAATAAAGGCATCTACGTCCTCTAACTAGAGGTCTAGTAATGATCCTACGCTAGAAGATGATGGGAAAGAAATCGAAGCGCTGGTAGTTCTGAGTGTCACCCTATATTGTGCGTGCTGTCACACATGGATTTTAATCAGTGTGTCGTTAAAGAAGTTTGAAATACAAAAATGTAACCCTGCATGATTATAATTTATCGATGAAGTAATCTGGTGGTAAGTTTCTCATAATGTGAGAGGGCGCCTGGTTAGGTACCACTGCAATGTCTATTTCTCCCACCACTGTTCTGTTCTGGTTTGAAGAATCTTGTAGCCAGGGTAATTGCGGGACCTATTAAGACTTAAAATCTTATATCTAAGGATAGCGAGTCTAGTAATATGCCAAGCATTGCTTTATAATTCATGGTGCGGCTTGGTTTTGCTACTGTCCATGAGCCGTCGTACCGATAACCATCAGGCGAAAAGGATGCTCGTCGCGCCTTTCATTGCTATATAAAAAGTCCTGATGGCTGGCGACTAATGAATTATTAGGGAAAGATTAATAATAAGGAAACCATTGATAACATTAAAGGATACACGCCTATGAAGAGGAAAGTCTTAAAATATAAAATATTTTTCTACCCGGTCAAAATTTGTGCTGATCCCACATAAAAATGCATAATGGACAGGAGAAGAATTATGAAAAATTACAGACCCCAGTCCTGTAACAAAATACCCTCAGAAGACATAATTAAGCTACCAAAAATAATTTTACCAATTAGTCCCCGATTGAAAGAACTGCCGTCGGCTTTCACAAAGAGGGGAGCTGTAAGGGAGCCAAACCCTAGCCTTCATAAGAACCGCGGGAGCTGCATTAATGGTTGTGTTACTGTTGAGGGCTACTTAAATCTCAAGCGTGAGTTTTAGATTGTTTTTGTGTGTCAATGTTTTATTGAGGTTGTTTAAAATAAATAATAAATAACACCCAACAGTCATACATAGTCCTGACCCCACACTAAAATCGAGTCTTGTGTGGTGAGTATCAGGAACTACGAGGGACTTTTTGGTCTCACCAACATCCAGGACCGAAATGTTTGTGGCATATTTGTGGACCGTACAAACATTTCCCTCGGTGCGGGGATCGAACCCGCGGCTTCTCGTTTCACAGGCAGCGTCTAAGTAACTGCGGAGCGGAGGCTGTCAAAATAAATTGATATTGGGTATAATATAAGGCGTTTCAAATCTAATGTGTATTTATTTATTTATTTTATTTTATATTATTTCCATGAATGTGTAGCCTTACGATGGAAGTACAATATCTTAAAATCATATTGTAAAATATAACAACACAAAACATAAACGTTTTTCGGATACTCCTTACAAAACATCAACTTGCAAGATGTTTCGGTTTTCCTGATGAGATATGTATAACAGAACAAATATATAATTAATATTTCGTACCAAGAGGTTTTATTTTAAATCGCAATAAGTGATTTCTAGAAATGGAATGGTTAGCTTGAATTATTAATTTGGTTATTTAAAATTTGGGTATATGGAAACAGTATTTAATTCTAGAACCATCATTTAGATTTAGTGATTTAATATCCGAATATTATTCATTAGTAACACAATTTTAGTTTAGTTTAGGTGTAATTTGGCATTACGGACGTATACATGAGTGATTAATCAGATAAAACACTATTCGCAATGCTCAAATAAACGGAAATTGCGTAGAACCTAATGCTATATCTAGAATATACATCAAATCTGCCTAATTAGTTAGTTTATAATCTTATTACATTTGTCGCTTTATGACTCAGCTGTAAATGAAAAATAAAAAGGTAAGGAAAGAAAAAAACAGCTGCCAGAGAAAACAGACTGGTACTTCGATTATTTCGTAGTATATTTGCTACGACATTGTGGTGATACCTCTACGTTGAACATTTTTTTGATTGTAAGTTGGTAAGGTAGTGCGTACTTCCTCTTATCGTAAAATTTTCGAGCCTCTGGATGTCCTGAGACTTGCTTTGGATATAATTTTTATATACATCAACAGGCATAACTTCTAAATATCGTCATGCCAAAGCGGAATATTAAATACAAATAAAATAAAGTTACAAGAACTGTTATAATCATTCCCAAATAACAATCTATACATATAAATAAAATTGAAGTGTCTGTTTGTAAAGTGAAAATAAAAAAACATGACCAATTACATATCGTTATATACACGATACCTATAACGAAAATGACCTTAGAATTTTTTTTGTCTGTCTGTTTGTTCCGGCTTATCTCTGAAATGGCTGGACCGATTTTATCGGGACTTTTTTTGTCAGGTAGCTGATATAACGAGGAGTAACTTAGGCTACATTTATTTTAGAAAAAATCTTTTATTTTAGAAAAATAAAGTTTTTTGTTTAATTCCACGCGGACGAAGTCGCGGGCACAGCTAGTCATAAATAAGATATTATGATTATAGTTATGTAAGTTATAACATTAAGAATATGTTTTACATATTTAAGTTCCTGTGTGCGACGCGTGACGACGCTGTGATGTGTGTTGATTTCACAAATTTTGCCTTTTGACATCCTGACTCTATCTGTCTGTATCAGCCCATATATCTCCCACTGAAGGGCACGGGCCTCCTCTACAATAGAGAGTACGATTAAGAGTGGTTCTATGATACATTATTATTATTATATTCCTGACTCTATGGTACCATGAAATTAATCACCAAAAGACAACATTCCAGTTTTATTGTATAAATAGAAATAGAAGCGTAGTACGGCTGACATTGCTCGCAGAGGTTTCAATGCAGCGCGTGTTTGCGTCTCGATGAATCCGTACAAAGGTGTCCATTGTGCTACTAAGTCTTCAATTAATAATAATCGTCGGAATGCATGGCGGCGCCACAGGTTGGACTGTTCGCTTGTTCCACAGGTGGTTGTGTTATTAACCCGAAATAACTATTGCGAGTTGCGATCACACCGCCTTACAACCTTGCTCTCCGCTATTTATGTGCAACATTTGTTTCAAAATAAATCTCGAGTATTTATTGCTCGCTGTTGCCCTTTATCTTGTGCATTTTAGTTGTTTGTTGTGTACGTTCCAAAAGGAGTTTCTACGTTGTTTTCCATTGTACTACACTCCCGGTCAGTCAGAGTGTGGTAACGAGTATGTTTGTTGCAGGGTACACGGAGGAGCTGCCTTCCACGCAGTTCACCGCGCAGCTCCCGAGCGAGGTGAGCAAGGCCCCCGCCGCGCCCCCCACCGCGCCCCCCGCCGCGCCCGCACCGGCCCCTGCCGCCGGCTCTCAGCCGACGCCTCAAGCTGTCTCTTACGCACTTCTACAACTCTCCGCCTCCGACTCCACAGAAACGCCTTTCCTCCAAGTTCAACTCCAGTCTTCGCCTGTCTCCCCTCCTCCGCCACCGGCGAGCGGCAAATCCATCTCTATGTGTTACACCAGCACCGGCGCATTACTCTCTCTGCCGCCCAAGAAGAAAGACATCTATCGTCCCTACTGTCTCGGAGATCGAGCCGCGCATCTCAACCGTGCCGAAGAAGATCTCAATGCGGCTCGCGCGATACTAGACCTGAGCCAGCATGCCGTGTACTTGACGACGCCGCCGCGCGCCGAGCCCGCTCCCCCCGAGCCGCCGCCGCCCCCGCCACCGCCGCCGCCAGACCCGCCCGCGCCCGAGCCCACGGCGGAGCGCCCGCGGGAAACCATCGCCTATACCTACGATGCGTTCTTCGTCAGCGACGGCCGATCCAAGCGGCGAAACTACGCCAACGCACCCGTGGAGAGCGCGCAGCAGCCCGAGACCAAGTCCAAGTACACGTGCAGCGAATGCGGCAAAAGGTACGCGACGTCGTCTAATCTGTCGCGACACAAACAGACGCATCGCAGCCTCGATTCAGTGGCGGCCAAGCGCTGCGGCGAGTGCGGCAAGGCGTACGTGTCGATGCCGGCGCTCGCCATGCACGTGCTCACGCACCAACTGTCGCACGTGTGCGGCGTGTGCGGCAAGCTGTTCTCCCGCCCGTGGCTGCTGCAAGGCCATCTGCGCTCGCACACCGGCGAGAAACCGTACGGCTGCGCGCACTGCGGCAAGGCGTTCGCGGACCGATCCAACCTGCGCGCGCACATGCAGACGCACTCCGCGGACAAGAACTTCGAGTGCTCACGCTGCCACAAGACCTTCGCGCTGAAGAGTTACCTCAACAAGCACCAGGAGTCGGCGTGCGTGCGCGACGAGGACGCGCCCGCCGGCGACCCGGCCGCGGCAGGCGCCGAGCCCGACTCCACGCCCGGCTAGACGCGCCGCGCGCCCCGCGCCGCAGCCGGCCGATGCAACTAGGGACCGTAAACACCGCCGATAGGCACACAAGTAAACGTAAAAGTATTAATATGAATTTAGCTTGTTAGCATAATATTATAACTATACAAAATAAAACAGGAGCGAGCGCGGCCGGCCCGCGCCCCGTGCGCCGACCGGCCGCGCCGCGACGCAATCGAGCAACGTTTCGCAAACAACGAATCAAGTAAGACCCCCGTAGAGCCGCGGTCGCCGCGCCGGCACGCCGCGAGCCGTAGCAATACACGTCCCGCTAATTGTAATTTTTAATGTATATACCTACTCGTCGATAAAATATACCCTTATATACATAGAAGTAATGAAATATGAATGAAACTAATATCTTTTGTAGGTGATTTTTACAACCGCAATGTAGGTTATAGTGTAATACGGTGTAAGTTTAGCGTCGAGATGCGAGAGCCGAGCGCCGAGCTCGTCGGCGGAGGGGGCGGCCCCCTCCTCCGTCTCGGTGAGGAACTTGCCAAAACTTTCCGTCCGAAGCTCCGCACACACGCCGCGAGCACGCGCCGCGCAGTCACCGCGCACCATGCGCTGCCACTGCGATCATGCGCATCGCAATCGTCTTGCCGTCCCGCCGCCCCACAACATGCTGGACCCTACAACGTGTCGTGCTCCAAAGTCGCTGAGCATAACCACTGCTGGTTAAACCCCAAATGCCGTCTATGAGCACTCGTTACACCGAGGTACATTTTGTATGAAATTTATCATCATCCCTGAGAGCTGACGCTGCATTTGAAGAACTTGTCTCAAAAAAACTAGTAGTAGGAGTGATTTCTCATTAAGACCTTTGAGTAAAGAACAATGTATTTTATGGGTCATGATATGGAAATAACATGTTTCGAGGAAAGGAGGGCGGCGGGCGCGGCCCGTGGCGACGACAGGGCAGGGCCGCGCGTCAGCGAGCAAGCCTTTCGAGCGTGTGTATTAGATGACAAGTCAAAAGTAACTGGCAATAAACTAACTTAGCGTAAGGTAGCATTAACAGTAGTATATAATAAGGGAGAGCACGAGGTGCTCGGTGAGAAATGGGTATTCGAAAAGCAATAATAATGTAGGCACTAAATAAGTCGTGCACAGCTCTTTAATAGACGCAGCAGACTTATTCTATCGTATCTCTATCCCGGTAGCGTTCTGTAGACATTCCCGATCGTAGTCCGCCAACCGCTTCAGCCACATGGGCGCCACCCGCATCATTCGCAACTGCGACAGGAGTTATATCTACGGGAGTGGATGCCGCACATCTCCACTCATATTTACCATGATTACACTAAGTGAGTTTCTATGGTGCGGTACACAGATGCCAGTCTCCTTCGGCAACCTAATATAAAAGCTATGATCGAAATGCGTATAGTTGTCGAGTACCGAAGCAACGCGGTAATGCATCAGCTGTGTAAGTGAGTTACCGTCAGCACGCTTGCAAGTGATAATGGCGCCTGTGCGGCCGCTCCTCTATTAGTTAGTGCCTCAAGTCAATTTGTCGTTGGTGAGTTTCATTTAACCCTGTCAATTAACGAAAATCTTTTTAAAAGATGAAAGTTCCTGTATTTTTAAAATGCATTTATTACGAATGATTTTCCTTTCGCGGTTTATAAAAGGGTTAAACACGACGAATAATTTTGTATATAACAAAAATCGGTTTCGGTTTGTGACAAGTTTGTTCGTTTCGTACAAGTTGGCAGAAGCCGCCCGCGGAGGCACTGAACTCTAAGCGTCGAATCTCTATCTAAATATTCCTACTTACTGTAGATGTAGTGCCACATTTTACCTTCTTTCTTAGAAATACTAGCTCCCTCGTAATCACATTAAAATCTCTTTATTTTTACAAAAAGTAATATAGTAGTGGTAAGAGACGATGGTTGCGCGGTATAAGCAATATAATGTTAATGTATAAGCAATATTATTGTAGAAATTATCATTTAATAAGATTTTGTAGGACTTTAGAAGTTTTGGTGCTTCGGAGTAATATATTTACGATTTGTATTGAAGAGTAACATGACATCGAATAAAATGATTAATTGTGATATTGTTTCCAAATCCTATCGCTCGCCGACCTGACGCTGTCGTCACTCGTGGCGGTTTCATTCTGTCTCCTCCATTTTCCTTACTTCACCATCTTTAGTGTCGCGTTCCTGCTCTCGCTTCGTAGTTCTAGTTTACCTATATACCATACGCGTAATATCTTCGAAGTATTCTTTAATCTATCTTAACTAGCTGTCCCGTCTTTCGTAGAAATCTAATAATGCTAAACTAATTGCTTATATTAAAAAAATAATTAAAATGAGATATTTTATTCAAATATTTATACTAACGTTATAATAATTGTAGCGGTTATATGTGTAAGTAAGTAACGATCAATATAAACCAACTTATATACAACAAATTAATATATACATTACTTAATTGTAAATAATCTTGTCCCCGTGTACCAAATTTCCCTTCTTTACAATTTTTGTAGGTGTAGACATTACAAATAAGATTATTGTTTAACTGGTGTTTGGACGTTCAATATGAGCGCTAATTACACAATATTGTGTAATTAGCGCTCATATTGAATATATAATAATAATACAAAAAAGTGACATTGTGACGTCACACGTCCACTCCTTATCGGACAGTTTTCCATCAATCCACGTCACACGCTGACGTCACCAGCGATAGTTTAGGCAGCAATTGGAGTTTCCCTCTTGATGTACAGAACACGCAATGTAGCTCCCAATCTTAGTACTGTACAGAGAATTGGCAATCCCTTCGGTATTAAACAATGTACAAGGACTTATTCCGAACCATTCGTTCTTAATTAAATCGATTGCAACATTGAAGACCGAATATGTCCAATTTAGCAATTTATATTCAAATAAGCAATAACATTAGAAACTAAAGCAATACTTGTGCTAGTATAAAGTTTATTATAGCGTTTAGTAATACAAATAAATTAAGAAGCAATATTAAAAGCAATACTTTCGTTAGGTTTAGACGAGGATCGTGAATGTGGAATTAGAGCAATACGAGGCGGCTAATAAGTAGACTGCGGTCAGGTGATATACATTATATAGTTAATTGAGAATTCCGACAAAATTCTAGCCTAGAATAAAATCTCTATTGTGTGTAATACACAAATAAAAACATGTTTAGTAAAGTCAACATTTTATATAGTATCAACCGAAGCGTAGTGTTTAAACTCACGAACAATATTAAAATACTGAAATAGTTTCACAACAATATCTCACTCGCCGCAAAGCAAATTTTTTGCTGGTTTTATTGTGAATTCGTTCGTATTTTTATGCAGAACAACAAAAATTTATAAAGTATGAAATATGCTACGCCGTAGCGCACTGCTACGGAGTGCCCGCTCTCCACTGCGGTGTATAAAGAATTGATTGTTTTCATTTATTGAAACTTGCAAAACCACTCGCTCGTATCTCTATATCAGTTAGGCTATAAATTGAATTGAACCAGATGAGAAATTATTTTTTGTAAAGATAAATTATATCATCACAGTATGCCTTCTAATATACAAATATATATTATATCACGCTTGTATAGTGTACTTAATCGACAAATGTTATCCACGTAAATACGTCCATGGATTGTTAGCGGCCAGTTTTGCAATACTATGGTGTGCGTGTTCTGGTGTAATTAGAGGAACGATAGGAACGGTAGAGGCAATGAAATGAGTTGGCAGCGGGCAGGCTTGCCCCGCCGACCGCGAGATTGGAGCAGCGCGTATTCATCAGTATTTATAGTATTTCGCGCAAAGTAGTGTAGGTAGGCGCGCAAGCTGCGTCGCTTCTTTTCACACCAACATTTACGTAAAATTACTTACCGAAATTATTTGTCAAAATTATGAATTATGTAAGCAATTTGTATTTTATCGTGTTCAATATGAAATGGTTGTAAGAAACAAATAAGCAACGATAAGCAATATAACGAAATGTGACAACGAAATTTATTGGAAATTAATTAGAATTGTTTTGGATTGGCACGCACGGCTCGCGTATACCGCCTGGACGCACACAGCTCCACAGAGTTATCCGCTTGTGAAAATTGGCCGAATGTGTTGCCACACTTTAGACAACAATGAATCATTGGCGCGTGTGCTGTGAGCAGTGCGGGCGCTGTACGCGCTTTCGTACGCTGCCATCTGGTGGCGCCTTTTTTATTTAGCACAACGAATAATTTTAAGATTATAAAATACATTGTGAAGAGACTTCTGCGATTGTTATATGCGTATATAGAAATATACTGATATCTAGTTTTAGAGAAATTATTAAGCTGGAGTACAATCGCCGAGGTATCTTGGATAAGGATATGTAATGTCCACCACCATCGCTTTATATATTTAGGTACTCCTCGAGAGTTTGGAGATATTGTGCGGTTGCCTAAACGAATAAGCGACTAGCACTCCGATTTGGATTAAACTCTTATTTGTTCTATGTATTTATTTCTTTTTTGTGTTTTAATAATTTTGCTTGCCAGTATTAAGTGTAGACGGGGAATTTTATTTTATTTTTAGCATTAATATTATAATCAATACTTATTTCAATTGAGCCGCATGGACATTTCGTGGCCTAGTATTAAATTTAGTCATAGGACAAATATTGCGTAATCATAGTGATTTAGTAGATAATATACGTACATATACCATTAGAAGTAGAAAGAAAGGTGATTATTACATATGTGATGCATCGTAGAACGTTCGAGTGCGTAGATTGTATTTAAAACGACTTGTAGGTAAACTCTTAGATGTACCAGTATCTAGTCATTAAGCTTTGCATTACCACTTGTATTAGCGAGGCGAGACATTATAACTCGAATATTCGGAAAATATATAAAAATATACTAGTAATAAACTCGCTCATACAAAACTAAGGTAAATTCAAAGTTTAAATTGTAATTAACGTGTTGTCCGCAAAACGGACACTATGTATTCACGTGGTCTTATACTCTAGTGTTATTAAGGTGATATGTCCGATAATGACCAAATCGTTTGCGGATGTCGAAGTAATGTACCAATTTAGGTGCAAAGGGTCGGCTACTTTAAGGGCTTCACTAATATTGTTGCGCATACTAATTCATGTATCGTTCTTTCGGAGCTCTAGGGGTTCGTTTACTCCTCACTGAATGCATTTCGTAACTGCCAGTATTGATGAGATTGTGTGTTTATTGACTTTTCAATCGCTCTGTATAACTGATAAAGATTTCCATCAGCGCATTCTATTATTATGATGTATATACTATAAGTACATAAATTATGCTAATCAATTTTTTTTCACAGGGAGAAATGTAATCTTTATTTTACTTAATACTTTTTCTTAGAGCAAATATTTGGGCTCCGATTAAACGATTTAAATAGGTATCTCCATTGTATCCTTTCTCTAAATCTATTTAGACGTTATTTTATAACCTAATTATTCTCTTAGACGTAGAATGTCAATTTTTTAATTCACTTATTCCTTCCTAATAAGCAATTATGATATACCAAAAAAGTACCTACAGAGTTAGTCATGACATTGCATGAATTATATGATTATTATAGTATTATAGCGTAATAATATACATATGTAAGCGTGCGCATCGAAGTTACTCCCACAGTTGCATTAAAACTTACATAGACATTTCCAAAGAAACACAAATAGTAAGTGTTGATACTTAATAGCGTAACGAAATATTGAATATAAGATAGCTTCGATTAACATACTCTATAATGAATAAAATAACTTCTGAAAATAATAAATAAACTGATTATAATTTATGTGAACTGTGTACCAAAAATAAAAATCTGTTTAATATGGTCTTGCCATTACGTGGCAAACAATGCTAGTCGTTAAATGTAACTATTAAACTTCAAAGTTTTAGTTCTGTTTATTATTTGTATTTGATTCTTAGTTTATAAAATGACATTCATTAAAGTAATACTAAGTACCTAGGGTCCACTTGCGTTACGTCATAACATAGGTGTTACCTAGATAAAGTAGAAGAAACAACTGTGTGTGTCTTTTATTTTAATTATTAATTTATTCTGTTTGTTGTTATAAATACGTACCTACTTAAGACTAATTATAAGTAGGGAAATGCGTAATATATTCTCATTTCTGCTATTCCGTGATTTGTGTTCATCGTGTCTTGAAATATAAATTAAATATTAGCAACGACTTTAAGCGTCCTTGATAAAAATCATAATGGATTGGTAAACCGTCTTATAATAAAAAAAATACATTTATATAATTATAATGTTGAAAATATCATTTCTTGTATAATTTATTGTGATAAGCATTTATAAGGCTTTATGTACTTCGTTATTATAGTTGCATTGGATAAAGTACTGATTTCTGTGGTCAATATAAGATTGGTGTAAATGCAAAGTATGGTGGCCACGTATGTACATCAGAATATGTCAAGGTTTCTTTTCACATAATACTCTAATAGTATTATGTGAAAAGAAACCTTGTAAATATCAAAATACGATCCTTAAGTATAAATAAGAAGTCCTCCAATATTACTTTTTAGCTTCAGTTAATTTGTTTGCGGGTAAATGTAAAACCAAAGATTTCTAGACGTACCATCATAATTTGATAAGTTGAAATAAAGGTATTTAATTTTATTTACAAAGAATTCAAAAGTGTAAACTCGATGTAGCATTCAATTTGATTTTCTTTCTCATCGCTAACTTGCGGTTTCGTGGTTCATTAGTTGAGTAGTCCACATGCTTGTAAATCTACAAAATATTTTACTCGGAACTAAATGGAATTGTGTATCTAATGTGGACTCCACTAGCTCGCTAGATTCTTTAGAGTTGTAAGATTGGAATGCCTGATGCGCCATTATTCTTCTATTTAATTACAAAACGAGTTCAGTTGCGTTCCACACACCATACCTTTTTACACCGGCAATGTACCATTCCTATAGTAGATTGACCAACTTCCTTAATATATTTGTCAATATGTCTTTTGTTATGTACCATAAAGCGCAGTTTCTAACTTGCACAAAAATTAGACAATGTTTCGATATTTTTGTTTATTTTTAACTGGGTGTTATACTGTCATTAGTTTGTTTTGTATTAGGTTTCGTTTTTATTGTTTATTGGAAATAAAGTGTACTATACAATGCGTGTTTTATTTAACTGTCGTTGTCACGGGCTTCCGCGGTCTCGTTGCCGATGCATGAGTGCACATACTCCAATTCAAGTAATCATTGGAGCGTGCGTTCACTTTAATAAAATTGATCTACACGGTGGCTCTTCAAATGCACGTTCCATTCAGGCTGTCTGTCTGTGAACCCCTGTTACAAAGTTATTACGTAAGTATTTGCGCCACTGTATGTACGATGGACATACCTAACTAATTTTAACATTTATTAAGGCTTATAATCTTTAGTTGAGACTCTTATGGTGGAATTCAATTACAATTTACTAAATAATCATGAACTTATTTTTAACATGATTAACATTTTCAATATCTTAATATAATACTACCCAAAAAGGAGTAAACACTTGTCTCGTCTTTAGAGATGTGAAAATATTAAGGTTCCAACTATTTTTTTCTGACCCATTCGTACTAGCACGATAACTTGAATTTGCTTTGCCTGGTAAATAAAACCTACACATACGGAGAACATGAACATCCATATAGAATGTAAATTTAAATATGATTGGAAGTATTGAGCGTCGAACTTGTTTTAACTTGTAAGCAACCAGTGCAATATACCTACTGATGGTATAAGAGATATTTGCATAATCATCCTCATTAACATGCCAATTTGATTCAAAGCCAATAGTTACCAGTGATTAAAACCTATTAAAAGCTAGATTACAGCGAAAAGTTTACGTAAGTCTAATAATTTAACTCTAAAAGTAATTAAATCTAGCAAAGATATTTGTGTATAAACTTAGTACTTCCTTCAGTTTCATTACGAATTCTGTATCAGCCCATATGTCCCACTGCAGGGCACGGGCCTACTCTACAATCGAGAGTACGATTGAGAGGGGTTAGGCCATGTAGTCCACCACACTGGCCTAGTGCGGGTTGGTGGACTTACATACCATAGAAATTCTTATAAATCGCTATGGTATGCAGGTTTCCTCACGATATTTTCCTTCACCGTTTTAGTGTGTGGTGATTGACTATCAATATACACATGACTCCGAAAAGTCAGAGGTGTGCCCTGGGATTCGAACCCGCGACCACCGTGAACATGTGGGCAGCCGCGTCTGTCCGTTCACCAACAGGCCACCGCGCATTTACATTCATTAAGGATTAAGCCATAGAAATTCATTTTAATTCACTAACAGTACAGTTTTAATATTTCACTTTTAATTTAGAAATCTATACCTACATCATTCTTTTATAAAACGCAGACACAATCATCACATTTTTTCACTCTACCTATCCTAATCCTATTCCACGCCTATAAAGGGTTGCCACTTTTTAAATCCTCGGTGCATGTGGCAGTATAAATCGGCATAAATCTTCAGCAACGATGATTTAAAGGTGTTATTGGAAAAAAGAGAAGATTTTAAAAGCCTTATATTCTTTTAGAATAGAATTGATAAAAGATAGCAAATTACTGTTAATAAATAAGAAACTTCGAGTTCAGGTATGAGTAGGTTTGAAATTGCTGTCATTACACTAGTATATAATGATGTATCCTCCACTTATGTATGTGTACTAAGATCATATAAGACTTTCCCTTGTATTCAAGAATAAGTTTTAATAGACAGCAAAAAGGCAGCACAAAATAGGTAATCAAATTAAACACATATTAACTATAATCTCCAGCATTTCTTTATTTGATTGCATATTACAAACAAGGAAAAAATAATTAATCAATAATCACAAAATATGTCTATTAGTAAGATGACTGAATTATCTACACGCAATGATATTTAATAATATATCGCTTTTGAACAGCCATTGTCCTTAATTATAGTCCATTTACACTACGACTGGCTGGAAGTCAATTTCATCACTAATAATACTTATGAGGTGTTAATTCAATCGAATCGAAGTGTAAATACACTACAGAGAGCATGTTTTGTGTCACGTAGAACAATCTTATGCACCTTGAGGGTACAGTCGGCATTACAAGTACAACCCAGAACGGTAAAATGCTTACATAATTTCGTAACATTTTTGACGACTGTACAATTTGTATCGTCCGCTACTAAAAGGTAAACACAACCGAGATATCCACGTGCCACAAAACATGTTTGGTAGTAAGGTCTTAAAAAATAAAATTATGCATGAAACCATTCAGGTTGATTCATTTTCAGTATCATGCCGTTTACTAATAATTATCATTAAAGTTACGTTAATACGCGGAATGTATTTATCGTAGTTTGTTTTAATATATCACTTACAAGATTAATAAGACACCATAATGTCCAAGATATATCGCCACAATACAGTATCCAAAGTTAATAAAAATCAAAATATGTGACGAGGTGTAAGTAAAATATTTGCAAAAAACAAATTTATGTAGAATTTCGATGTTGTTTATTGTGTTATATTTCATAAGACCTTCACTACTGCGGACTAATGAATATATCTATTCATTCCATTACTTTTAACATTTTTGCGAAACCATTCCATTTAATCTTAGGGCAACATTTCATTGTATATAAATAAATAAAATAAAATTTCGTAAATATAAGTACGAATAAATAACACATCAAGACGAATACGGTAAAAAAATAAAAAAAAATTTGGTACACTAAAATATCTTACGAATAAAAGTTTACATCACGAAAGCTATAATTTCATTTTTGTTGAACATCGATATCAAGCACTTATGCCTTGGTCGTGTTACTGTCACATGCGAAAACTATTCTAGTACTTGAGAGATGCTCCAATATTTCTCATAGCTGACTGATCAACGTTGTACGCGGAATGACTACACAAAATTTGGCCGAACAATTGGAATGAAGTACGAATGGATAGTGCTGATTGGTCGGCGTCTACCTGCACTGTCGCTTGCTCTGTCGACGGTATACAAATTGACACGGATATTCGTTTATTTCAACTGTCCCCGTTTAATTATCGTTTGGCCGGATTCTACGAATGAGGTCAGCGTAATTGGCTCATCACGCAGCTGTACGCAACACGTGACTGAACAATCCATTTTTTTTCCTTTTCATTTCCCAGCACAATATATCGCTGGGAAATCATTAAGTGATTTCAAAAGAGAAATGAATTTTAAGCACATTTTGGAGCAATCAAAACGTTGGCGTAAATTGGATAATTATACGAACAAAAAGGTGAATGGAAGTTATTTTGGTATAAAATGGAAATTGATAATAAATTGAAGCGTTTACTGTGTGGGTGTCCGCACTGACAGTAACGCGACTCGCCGTACCAATAATAATGCCCGCGTGTAACTAGCGTATGTCTCGCGGCAAAATAACGCGCGCCGTGAATGTTCTCTCGTCTCAAACACTAAGTATCAGCAAAACACATAAGCCTAGCTAAATGTACAACACTACGTCGATTTATTTTGACTAGCACTTACAGTGAGGGCTGGTTTCAAGTCATGGACTGGGCGCTTGCACGAGCCTCATCACAGCACTACAGGGACTCAACTATGTTTACATTTCACTACATACATATATTATGATTGGAAGATTAAATAGCGGACTTACAATAGTTTATTATAGTACGAATAATTAATTGGCATTTTAATAACATTTATTTTGTTACCTCGTGGTACTTTTAACCAGCGCCCTCTGTAATGTTTACTAACTAATTATTTCATACATCACTATTTCATGAGAATCTAAAATTAAATTAAATAAAATGAAAATGTTCACTTAAAAACATTATTAACGATACTTCATTCACATTTTAAATCAAATTATTCATCACTTTAGGTGAACCCATCGATACACTATCGTTACTAATGTCTTCAAATGTACAATTAAATTCATAATTGTAAAATTATTTTAAAACTAAATGTAAAAATTATAAGAGAATATGTTACGACTTCATTTGAACTTAAAAATATTTTTGCACCATTAGTTTATATTTTGATAAGATATAAAAACAATGCATTTCCTCACGAGGCGTCAAATGATAAGTGCACTAATAAAATACGTGATCAATTGAAACAATTAAATTGAACTAGTGCTATTTGAAATATAGTCGAGTGACTTAATATTATTAGAAGGGTTTGTACCGGTTTTATTGCACGTAAGTTCATACGAACACGAATATAAACCTCGTCAGAGAAACGCACAACAAACACCTACAAATAAATTAAAGTTATTAAATTGTGATGCAGATGACAACCACAGCCCATACGTTAAAACGATCAGCAACCGACACTAATACATATTCCCACATGAGAAACTTTACACTATCTATATGTTGCGTATTATTATAAAATCTTTTTTATATATGTATATATATCTTTTAAAATTAACTACTAAACATTATTATAATGAATTATTTGGTGGTTACATCTTGTACATTAATTCTAAATGAGATGAAGCCCGGTCGTGGTCGGCGTGAGAGGAAATAAACTGCCGACCGCGTCCCGCAAACTACGTTGTGGTGAGCAATCCGATTAGCGCCAAGAAACAAGTATACAGCTAAATATCAAAGCACACGGAGTACATTAATGATATATTGGATAACATATATTGGTTAGTGGTGGATGCCATGCGCCGTGCACGATCGCACCGAGCTCAGAACATTGTGACGTGCGGAGTGACTGGCCGTGACCGTGTCTAGTCGAGTGCTATCTAGGACATACACTTATTATGAAATCACGTGTCAACACATATGATCAATTCATAAATGTCCTAAACATGCATAATGTGAATAGGTAAACAATGGATTACGAAGGGCCGACTCTATCTTAATACAAATCAATTCCTAAATTGCGAAATGCAACCAAACTCTAAGTTTTACGATTTAAAAATACTGATCTAGAACTTCGCGAAAATCCTTTTTATACGCCCGTCTTGGGGATGCCTCATTGAATTATTTACAAATTTTAGAATTCGAGTTACAGTTTTGTTAAAATCTTTTAAAACCACAAAATACTACAGTTATTTTTCAAAGTGTTACACATGTACTAAACCATGTTTTAGTTGGTTTTATAAGATGAGGTGTCATTAAAAACTTCTACATTTATGTCTTATCCTCTACATGAGTTTAGATGATTCGTTCTTCATTGTTTACAGACAGTATTGTCATAAACCAGGACACATCCCCAATACCGACGGCCTATTCACAATCACTACTTTCACTTTCGAGCCAGGACGCATCGTAAAACCTCTTCGACATCGAAATGTTTTTCAAATCGATTGTATCTTCTGCACGTCGATCTACAATATTCTCGTATTTATTTATGAGATTCTATAAAATGTGGTTTTATTATTTATTCATAATTGATTACAAATTGTGTGTATTTATCTAGATTTGATAATTTAATTTAATTAAGATTTGTTGTTTATATACCGGGTATCTCAAGACTGCTACCGAAAACGAAGCCGGGTGGTAGTTTTAGTGGCTACAAACATAATGCAACTAAAAATTTCGCAAAGAAACGCGACAATTATTTTTTATGATTTTTTAAAAATCGTCAATTTTGTGTGGTAAATCCATAGTTTTTGCTAAAATAATAATTTAAACTCTTTTATACCTTAAAGTACTTATAAATAAGAGGGTATACACTATTATTTTGGAATAAAATGTATTTACCACCCAAATATGGCCATAGGAAAAAAATATAAAAAAAAAATTGTCGCTTTTTTTGGCAACTTTTTCTGTTGCATTGTGTCTGAAGTCGCTTAAACTACCACCCGGCTTCGTTTTCGGTAGCAGTCTTGATATACCCTGTATACCTACTTCACGCATGACAGTTATCAATTTGAAAAACATTTCGAACTTGAATTCGAAATCGAATCTAAACGCGTTCTTTTATCGACCATAGAGATATCGATCATTAATTTATGGATAGTTGTTAATCGATAATCAATTGCGATACGTCCTGACGCGAGCAGCGTAAGGTTGCGCTCACACGTTGACTAGGGTCGCGGGTTTAGTCGACGTGCACACGTACACGTAGTCAGAGTCGGAATCGATGCGTGCGCGGCGGGCCTTACGTTAGGCGGTCGCCACCTGCCACACTATGAGGTGGCTCTTGGTCGCGCGCTCCACCAGCGAACTGTGACCGCTGGACCCGTCCTCCGCCACCACCACGCTGTCCTCCATCTCAGAGTCGGCTGTATACACAAGCTTTATTATATACTTTTGTATTAAATTTTAAATACAGTTTTGAAATCATTGTACATGTTAGTTGATAGTTGTGGTTGAATAGTCGCCAATTGCAATTTTTACATGTCCAGTTCATCTCATAAAGTCCAACTTAAATAGCTTGTATAGAAGACATGAGTTAAAACACACTTCGGCTATGTTATTGTTACATTCTGTCACTATAGTATTAGCAATATACACGTTAGCCATACATGTAAATATAGTACTTTTGGATTTTGTGCTTACCTTTTACGGTTAGTAAATAAAATATACCCAATACCTAATTACGATTAAAATAAGGTAATGAAATGTACGCATGAAACGTATACTTGTTTTCATAAGGTCAGGGTGTGCTGAAAACTCACAATAGGGATCACATTTATATTTATAGCATCAATATTGGTTTGGATATAATGAAAATTTATGAAAAACTTAATTTAATAAAATACGAAACATCGAGTAACGATTGCAAATGACAGGAATAACGTATCACAATGGAAACGTGATCGTGAACACTAGTGGAGAGCTTGGTCGTGCATAATCTAGACTCTATGCCCTAGGGATGTGTATGGACAGCAGAGAGGGCAACACTGGCTGTCTAGCCTATACCTCTGACAGAATGACACAAGGGGTTAGCAGGGTGACGGGTCATGCGCTCGTGAACAATTAGCGGGGGTTAGTGGTGTGTTCGTCCAAGCGTTTCAAACACATGCATCTAGAAACAACGTACCATTAAGTAAATTAATATATTTTGCTTATGTTCTATCAGGTACGTTCACGGTTCGCTTATTATCTGCCACACAATGAGGTGAGAGGCCGTGTCTCGTGCGTCATCGGCATGCTCCTCTATATTGGCAAAAGAAAATAATCGGGGAAATTAAAAAGTTTGCCCATTATGACGTATTTCCACTAAAATGTTACATTTAGTTAGCATGAAACGCCGGGGAGTAAGAATGTCGCTCAATGTTTTATATTAACAAAAACTTTGTATAATTTATTTATGTATTCATGATCCTGTCTAACTATTAATTTAAATTTAGTTTTATATGATGGGACCCTTATCCATATATGATATTAATTTAATGTAATTTAATCCCTGAATATTGATAATAAATTTTGAGTATCAGAAATATTAATCCAATATTTATAAAATAGCCGCAGAGTCGGAACTGAAAAATAATAAATGTAATAAGTTTTTCATGCCAAAAACATAAAAGGATTTCGTGCAAAATAATAAATAAACAAAATAAAAACATTGAGCGTTTTCTTTCTCTCAAACTGTTAGCGAATGTATGGATTATTCGAATATCATTAACACATTTTAGTAGAAAAACCCCACCTGAAATTCAAATCAAACAATAGGCACAAAATACTTTAAAATAATCACCACAAAGGACGGGTACACACTACATGAAACTTAAAAACTAGGCGTAACTATATGAAAAGCGTATTAAGCGAATATACTACGAACTCCAAACATCGCCTACGCGGTAAAGCTTTCTCACTATTGTGAAGTGGCCTTACACCCGATGACTTACATAATATCAGCTAACGTGCATATTGCTTGTTTTGAATAAAATGAAAACTGTTATGATGAGTTTGTAAGTGTCGAAAATTTCTCCTAAGATAACTTAAAAAAAATACACTCCACGGCAATTTGAAAAATGTCCTTAACATTTATAAGGATCTTTTCTATTAGGATGAATAATTGTGAGTAATGTAACGCATGTTAAATATTAAATTGCCGTGGTTATGTCGTTACTAAAGCATGGAGGATGTAATGAACGAACACAAATGACATAACTTTCTACTGAGGACTTCACTACATCAATGACTGCGGATTCTCAGCGAAAACTGACTTGAAGAAAATATATCCAATTAGAGAATACACAAAGGTAAATTTTGCACGATAGTCAGTTTTGACTGAGGTACTAGAAGCAGCAGCTACGACATAAAATATAACTTTACGGCGTTGTGAATTTGAACCTAAACATGTATTCAAGGATATAGGTCGCACCATAACTAAGCCCTGACAAATCCAATAATCCTTATTTTTCCATTGAATATTAAGTTTCTACACGTTGAGAAAAGACGATTAGACGAATTCAATACGAAATAATTATTTTAATTTAAAATATACCACAAACCACGTATATCACGTACACATCACACTCACACGTACACTCAAATACACCCGCATTACTCAAATACCATATTGCCACACTTACCTATTCTAAAGTCGATGTACCCCTCCCCCCCGGATATGACCAGCATGGGCGGGGGGGCGTGCGGGGGCGAGTCCGGGGTGCGCGCAGGGGAGGTGGCCGCCCCAGGTACCGCCACGAAGAACGTGACCGCGTCCCGGTGGCCGTGGAAACTTAGCTGCGCGTGGGCCATCGAACACCAGGGAATAGACCCGGTGGGGCTGGCCGAACGAGCCCGGGCGAGGGTGCCGTGACCTGGTACAATACCAAAATTACAAATATATATATACCGGGTATCTCAAGACTGCTACCGAAAACGAAGCCGGATGATAGTTTTAGTGAATACAAACACAATGCAATAAAAAATTTCGCATAGAAACGAGACAATTATTTTTTATGATATTTTAAATATCGTCATTTTTGGGTGGTAAAACCATAGTTTTTGCTAAAATAATAATTTAAACTCTTTTATACCTTAGAGTATTTATAAATAAAAGGGTATACACTATTTTTTTAGGAAAAAATGTATTTACCACCCAAATATGGCCATAGGAAAAAATAATAATAAAAAAAAATGTCTCTTTTTTTGCGACTTTTTCTGTTGCATTGTGTCTGAAGTCGCTTAAACTACCACCCGGCTTCGTTTTCGGTAGCAGTCTTGATATACCCTGTATATAAAGAAGTGGACATCGCGAACAAAGTCTGCTATGTGAGCCACAACCGATCAGTACGAGTGACAGAGACCAAAATAAAAATAACATTACTACACTTGTCATAGATATTTTGTCCGCGATGTCCCGTTTAAATAAATATCTCAATGCAAAATCAAATAATTCCTCGCAACTACATCGCAAACACAAAACATACACAACAAAAAAAAAATCGCAATTAGCAAAAATGCCGAGCAAAATCACTCACCAGGTACGTTACCACGCGATGCGGTGGGGGGCAGCGATCCCCCTATAGAGTCCCGACTGGAGCCTTCAGACAGTGGTACAGATATGACCACGCCGTTGCTGGTGCCTATCCACAGTCTTCCGGAGCTGATGAGTAACGCCGTGATCCTGACGAGGGAGAAGCCCAGCTTCCCGGTGCCTAGCATCTTGCTCACGTACGGTTCGATATCCACGTCACGCAGGTGCTTGTATGTGTGCGCGTGGTACAACCGCAGCGCCGAGTCCATTTTTATTGATACCTGTTGGTTGATTGGGGTATAGTGGTGTATTTTGTAGAATAATATAGATAGAGCAGTTTATATACAGTAGATGAATTCTTGGCAAAGATCGTCTTCGATCTTTTATTGTCACAAAATACGAGTAAGAATATTTGTTCTCTACTCTCATTATATAGCAATGGACATGTTAACGCATATGTATTTAAAAAAAATTACGTCCATATTATAAAACCGTATCTCAATGTTAAACAGATATTTTTTTCCATTCTAATTGTAGTTCCAAATTTCGCCACAAGATATAAATATAATTTAGACAGACTATACGAATAAATGGCAGTCTTGGTATCCGTGATGTGGCTGATAAACTCCAGGAATCCCGCTTGAGATGGTATGGTAATGTGTGCCTGAGCCTCAATATTCCCGGACTTCGACCGCGGGGTAGACCAAAGAAGCGCTGGCTCGATGTCTTCGGCATCCTCAGTAGTAAGGCCATTGACCCGCCTTACTACAGAGGATGCCGAAGATCGGGCGAAATGGAGGAGAATTTGCTGGAAGGCGGACCCTGGCACCGGCCGGGATAACGCCAGGTAGAAGAAGAAGACTATACGAATAAATTTCGTATATCAAACGTTTTTACAAACAATCATTGAATCAAACCCAACGCTTGACACTATACTCCATCGGTTTAGGTACTTAACTAAATGTAAACAGACCATAAAAAAGGTTAATTAATATTGCCATTTCTCATTTCTGAATTAATTGAAGACAAAAAAATGTTTACGTAAATGTAAAACTACATTGCATGTTCAAATTTATTATAACGATTATAATTATGAATGTGTGAGCTTGGAAACAATTAAATTATGTAAGATCATAATTAAATTATCTAATTTTACATAATGCAATCTGTCTATAAAAAAGACCCTGTTCAGGCATCCAAAACATTTTCATAAAATGTTACAAGAAATATGCTACAAAATCTAGAAGTACTATTTTACTGTAATGCGACTATTTAAATGAAAGGTAATTCGTTAGGTCGGATAACTAAGCATCATCATATTATGTTATCTATGGCAGCCAATTATTATTCATTGCGTTAATGTACTTAGTGTTTTCGTGAAGTGGTGAAGTGTTCGGAAGTGTTCATCGTTGTTCTTTACTCTGTTTTAGTTATTATTTGTTATAAGCTTCTTTTAATTGTTTTTACTACTTGTTACTTGGTTGACTAAAAATATATTCGTAAATGGAACATTGCAATAAAATGATGAACAACCATGCGTCACGTGTTCTGGTTTGTTTACATTTAGTTAAATACCTAAACCGATGGAGTATAGAAACAGACAGGTACCGTCATAAATACCTACCAAAAATCTTAAAATAAAAAAATCTACATTAAATAGCCTAGAATTAGATAACACTTACCCAAACGCCGTCTCCATCGCATGCCATCTGTCGGACCTGGCTCTCCTGCCTGGGGTGCGCCTCCAAAGTGTGCAGTAGCAGACGCGAGCGCGGGTCGATCACGTGCACCTTGTTGCGGTACCCGCACCATACTGTACACCCCACCGCGCTCAGGCATCGTACTGTATGGAAATTAATGGAATAAATTAATGGTGACATACATCGGTTTAGTAATATTCATGGTCCACTTAAACGTTGATTAACCTAAATTATGTATTAGTAGTTCCTGATACCCACGACACAAGACTCGATCTCAGTGTAGGGTCAGGACTATGTATGTGACTGTTAGGTGTTATTTATTTATTTGTTTGGACAAATAATACCATGATATAGTAATAAATATTATCTGTATGTATCTGTATCAGCCCATATACGTTCCACTGCAGGGCACGGGCCTACTCTACAATCGAGAATACGATTGAGAATGGTTAGGCCATATAGTCCACCACGCTGGCCTAGTGCGGGTTGGTGGACTTACATACCATAGAAATTCTTATAAATCGCTATGGTATGCAGGTTTCCTCACGATGTTTTCCTTCACCGTTTTAGTGCGTGATGATTGATTATCAATACACACATGACTCCGAAACGTCAGAGATGTGCCCTGGGATTCGAACCCGCGACCACCGTGAACATGTGACAGCCGCGTCTAGTCCGTTTACCAACAGGCTACCACGCACTAAATATTACAATAAAATAAATATCAGCCCAGTCAGGAATTTATGCCCGATATGGCGATAGGCTCGCCACCTATCACGTCGTGATACGGAATACATACAAGGCAAAATGCGGGTGTCCTGGCACCTCTGTCTAACCCTTCTGGGAAAAATGCGTGAGTTTATGATGTATGTATTTAAAAAATAAAAAAGAAGTATTTTGTATATAGTGCGTAAGTACCTACTATGTGCGTTGACTTGTCATGAGCTATTTAATTGCCTACATTAATAATAAACGAATTTCATTTCATATTTCCTATACAAAATACAATCAACAGTCCTAACTCACATGTCATCTCATGTTCGAACCAAATAATATGCAGAAGGCTAAGTTAATTACTACACAAATATGTTACGCCAGATGTAAGCTCAAATGAACAACTTATTGGAGAAGAAAAAGGAAATACTTAAACTATATTCATAAAACATGATCCAAATTATGCGTATATGTTTTTATAATAGTATCACAGACAAGAATTTTCATGTGTTCATAAAAATAACTTCTTTAATTTTACAATTGGTACTTAAAGAACTACATTCACTTTCATAACATGAAGGTTCGTTTTCACCATAATATGTATTAGCTATAAATAAAACAATACTTAGACGCCGCATGGGAAACGAAAGGCCGCGGGTTCGATCCCCGCACACGTCAGGACTATGTATGTGACAGTTGGGTGTATTTATTATAATAATTATTAAAAGATCAGCAATAATACCTGAACACTTCGGGTCTCCGAGTGTGAGCAGCCAGTACTGCGTGAAGTCCCACTGTCCGTCTGCCAGCCGCGCGAATATCGCGACGGTGCCGTCCGCGAGCGCGACGATGCATCGCGACGCGCACGACACGATCGCCAGAATCGCGTCGTTGAGTTTCACCCTGGGGGATAAACGACATTTTATAATTTTTTTCAAAATGTACAATTCTTTTAATACTTCGTAAAAAAAATTCATGATGATCGGTTAAGTAATTTTCGCATGGAAGCGTAGCATACAAACTGAAATTCACATTTATAATATTGGTAGTGAAGTAGGGATTAAATGTATTTGTTGCTTTGCTTGTAAGTGCCGTTTGGATGCACTATTAAACAAAAACTTGTAGAATCACCTGGCCAAGCACTTGCTATAGTTCCCCATGGCTGAGTGCACGTATAGGTTGCCGCTCTTGGTGCCGAGCCACATGGTGGCCATGACGGTGGACATCTTCCTCTCCTGGGCCACGTCGCCGCGACTCTCAGCGTTCGACTGCTCCTGAGCGAACGCGTCCACACCAGGTTCAGGGGAGTTTAGGTGAGGTTCCGCTGATGACAATCAATTAATATATCGAACCTTTAGAATTAAAGTGACCTAATCCAAAAAAAGAAATGGGCTCAAAATGACCGTCATCATCGACCTGTTATTAAAGAAGAACCTATTGACGCATGAAAGACGGAAAGATGTATAAATCGATATTCTAGATGTATCTCCCATAAGTAAAAAAATTCTTATATTACAAATATTTAATGAATGTTTCCCAAAAAATAAGATTTTTATTCAGGTCTCTATAATCATAAAGATGCGATATGAATTAGTATAACCATGTTATGACGAGGTTCTGGATGATGATGACACTCAAGTGTGTGGTCTGTTAGTATGTTCACGTTATTTGCGGGTTAAAATTCCGGGGCATGCCTCTGATTTTTCGATTCACACAGAACTGTATTAGAAGTCGATCACCATGCACTATAATGGTGAAGGAAAACATTGTAGGGGAAAATGCACATCATATATTTGTATTTGACTTGTAACCATTTCTATATGTAATGTCCACTAAACTGCACTAGGCCAGCGTGGTGGACTATACCGGGTATATCAAGACTGCTACCGAAAACGAAGCCGGGTGGTAGTTTTAGTGACTACAAACACAATACAACAAAAAATTTCGCAAAGAAACGCGACAATTATTTTTTATCACTTTTTTAAATATCGTAATTTTTGGGTGGTAAATCCATAGTTTTTGCTAAAATTATAATTTAAACTCTTTTAAACCTTAGATTATTTGTAAATTAAAGGGTATACACTATTATTTTAATTAAAAAGAAAAAAATTGTCGCTTTTTTTATGCAACTTTTTCTGTTGCATCGTGTCTTAAGTCACTTAAACTACCACCCGGCTTCGTTTTCGGAAGCAGTCTTGATATACCTTGTATATACCGGGTATCTCAAGACTGCTACCGAAAACGAAGCCGGGTGGTAGTTTTAGTGGCTACAAACACAATGCAATTAAAAATTTCGCATAGAAACGCGACAATTAATTTTTATGATTTTTTAAATATCGTCATTTTTGGGTGGTAAATCCATAGTTTTTGCTAAAATAATAATTTAAACTCTTTTATACCTTAGAGTATTTATAAATAAAAAGGTATACACTATTATTTTAGGAAAAAATGTATTTACCACCCAAATATAGGCCATAGGAAAAAAATAACAAAAAAAAATTGTCGCTTTTTTTTGCAACTTTTTCTGTTGCATTGTGTCTGAAGTCGCTTAGACTACCACCCGGCTTCGTTTTCGGTAGCAGTCTTGATATACCCTGTATGGCATCTATGGCCAGACCTCTCTCTATCGTATTCTGAATGGTAGAAGAAGCCCTGCAGTGGGACGTATATGAGCTAATACAGATACTGTTACAGAACACTCAAGACCCAAATTTAAGACATATTGTGTTGTGTAGTTAAAAATGAAATTAACTTTACGATTCCTTAAGTATAGAATATCATAAAATCTTGGCTATGAAGGGTTTTTCCATCCTATGGCATTCACATTCCTGGGCGTATTAATCGCCCAAGACGATAACAGTTTCATTATAACATGTCCAAATCGAGTTGTTGGAATTCGTTGTTTAGCGCTGCAGTCAACAAGTTACTTCAAGCTTAATTTTAGATTTCCTCTATTATTAATATTAACTATATTAACATACCATTGACAGGCGTGGAGCTAAGCGGTGGGCTGTCTGGTGCTAGGTTGTCTGCCTCCTCTACGTCCTTCACGGTGGACTCTTTGGGCACTTCGCTGTCTGTCGCCGGCGGCTCGGGCTCCTTTACTGGAGTGCTCGGTGGGGTCAGCAGAGTCGCTTTCACCTGTTGACAATCAAATTTATTTCGTTAAGTTTCTGTTGTATCTTTAAAATTAAATACCCAATATACCTTATACAAGAAGTACTTTTGGTAATTGTTATTCCTTATTATTATTTTTTTATATGGATATGCAGTAAGTATTAATGAATAAATAAATACCCATTTAATGGCAAACCTGTACTATCAAATTTACTTCTGACTTGGTTTTATTGTCTAGAGAGAACATGTTTTCCAAAACATCACTTTTATACTTATGTTTTGTTTTTTATTTATTCATTTATCAATTACTTTTACAGGATGGGTCCTAAACTCCTAATACAGTAGTGTTGACCAAAATAACATATAAACAATGACACTTTTGTTAATTCACTCAGCGTACAGGCAAAGGAAATGGCGTTAGCTACTTGTTTTAAATTTCGTAAGGGGCGCGTGTAAGGAGCCTTTAATTTATAAGCTCATATAAGAAACAATAAAAATAGCTATAAAAGATAGATCTAAAACCATAAATAAGCGAAAAATTTAATTATATCTTCTTAAATGGAGAAATTCAGCATGTAAGAACAGAAGTGGTCACTACTACACTATTGTGAATGAAGTAGGAGTGTTGTTCCCTCTAACACCAATAAACCCTTTATAATCCTAAATTAAAAATAACTATCATAAATGTACTGAGCTTACCAGTCGCGTTGTTCCGACGACGACTTCTTTGTCGCCGTTCTCTCCGTTGCTGACCGCTGTTCCGGGCAGACCGTTCGACTGGCTTTCAATCGAGTCGCTCTTACTAACGCAGAACAGTGACTGCTGTTGCATGAGAATATATTCAATAATAATAATAACTCTATTATAACACTATGTAACAAACAATAAACAAAATAAAAATATAGAAAAAAAACACATAAAATTTGTGATACAACTGGCAGTACACATATATTTAAGAACAAACTTGACAAATATTTTAAATTAAAAAAATGACTTAGTACATTGGGATATAGGCACACATCAGTTTTTTTAACTGCTTGCCTTATAATAATAAATAATAATAATAACCACTTTAACCCGTCTGTTCCACACAACCGGTACATTACAAAGCATGGAAGCTCAACAGGGTATTTCGTTGTAGAATATGATCGATTTTCGTATTGTTTGCTTACAAACACAAATACCTTTAGTAAAATATTTCTTTCAAAACAGTATTAAAGTAGCTTGTAATATGATGCAATGTTAGTATTTTAAATTAAATAGTGGGAATGCTGTGGGGACATCTTACCGTCTCTTTAACACGCGGACAGTGTAATGCATGTTAAGCCCAATGACATTAGTTTTGTTTTCATTGCTTCTTTTACACCCCCAAGATTTTAAACGTTTCTAAATTGTTTTGTAAATGAACTATTAATTCATTCTTTGTTTCTTAGATTTTGGATAGTATAAATACCATTTATCAAATACAATTTAAAAATTATAATACTAATCATCTTCAGCCCAAGAAAGTCTACTACTGAACACTATGTTCAGTAGACTCAATAAATTATGGAAACAATAAAACAAACAAAACGAAAGTCAAATTAAAATATTAGCAAGCTATCAGCGAATATGTATATACCATTCGTTTTTGAAATATTTTTAAGTTTGTGGTAGTTACTAATTTCTGTTCATGAAAAGACTACACTGGTCAACACAAGTCTTGTTTCCTTTATTTTTTTTTTCTGTTATTGGATATTTCTATGGCCCTGAGTATGAAAAAAATACTGGAAGATTGCTAACAGCTTCAGTTTTTGAAATATAGAGTTTTATTATTTTGATAAAAAAGTAAAGAAAATTAATAAATGATGTTAACAAAATTTCTATTGAACACTATCAAATGATCTTTTATACGATTTTCTTGAATGAACGACTTTAGGTAGATCACGTTCCAAACTCCAGCAGTAGTCTGCCATCATATGTGGGTCCTACCGCCCCTGATACCGCTCTTCCATTGTTCGAAGATCCTGATGGAATCTTTCACCCTGCTCCTCACTAAAATCACCTAGATTTTGTGGAAATCGGTCTAAATGTGAGTGCAGGAAGTGGATTTTTATGCTCATGTTGCACCCTAACTCTTGCAAGTTCGATAGCATGGACTCAACAAGCTCGACGTGGTCGTCAGATTTCTTTTTGCCTAGGAAATTACTCATAACCAAAACGAATGACTTCCAAGCTTTGGATTCGACTTCAGTCATTGATTTGACAAAATTAGGATCTTTCACGAGTTGCCTAATCTGTGGCCCATCAAAAATACCAGCTTTTAATTTTTCTGTACTTAATCCTGAATCAAAGTCTTCGCTTGATGTATTTCGTTCGGGTTCACAGAGATTTGGATCATCAGAAGATTTAGATGTGCTGGGCTATACCTCTCGTGGTTTTAATTGATGTCATTGAGCAGAAGGTAAGTTAGGATATGACCACTTATTTCGGTTTCCAGGGTTAATTCCGTTTATTTTCACTACGCAGAAGTAGCAATCGTCATGATGATTTCGAGGTTCCCGCCAAATCATAGGTGTTACGAACATTACTGCATCTCTTTTTCCACTGGACCATAACCGTAGACATACCACACATTTCTGGCATACAATATGAGGAACCCATGGCTTGTCCTGATTACACAATTTTATTTTAAAGTATTGATGATACGCAGTTTTTACAAAGTCCGATATAGGTTTTCGATATTTTGCAAATACATATTCACCACAAATGTAGCAAAAAGAATCAGGATTAAGTACACAACACCTTCTTGACGAAGCCATATCGAAAACAACAACAAAATATATTTCAATGTCCAATAAAAAACGCAACTATAAGTAAAAATAGTAATGGAGGGTAGTTAGCTGTAACTCAAAAACAAAAGCTGTGAGAGAAAAACTGTTACCATATTTAAAAAATACGCGTTAGTTTGAGCTAGAAACAAAAAAAAATTAAAGGAAACAAACAATTTTATTTTTTTTGTTGACCAGTGCTATCAATGCGGCTTATTTAAATGTTACTTACTTCTTGTGAAGCCCATTTGCTGGACATAAGCCTCCCACAAAAGTTTTCATATCTATCAGTTAGAAGCGGCTTGCATCCAGCGAACTCACCCATTTTACAGTGCAAACTATATTAACATTTACATAACTTACCGAATGACGTTTGGTATCATTTTCGCCAGTCATTCTCTCCTCGTACTCGCTGTAGTCCTCCTCGACGGCGCCGGGCACGGACGCCACGCACAGTATGTGCTTGTCGCTTATGGAGAACGACTCGATCACCTCCGCCGGGTTGTTAGCGTCGATTATCTGTACCACACACTTTTCAAGTTCAAAAGCATGTACCATACATATAATTGTGTATAAAGTTATGATTAAAGCCATAAACAAGCTATCGTGTTACATCTTACGCATAGAGTAAAGAAACGGCCATAGATACTAGAGAAATGCATCTCAGACCGATATGAACAATAGAGTCTTTTGTTATGTGCACATTATCAGTCGCAAACATAAGTAGTGACGTTGTACGTTCCATCGTCCTGATTGGCCAGTTGGCTGCATCTAGTATCTATGGCCGCTTCTTTGCTCTATAAGACTTAATACCGTACGACGACGGAATACTCTCTATAAGACGTAATACGATAGTGTGTTTTCGATTTAAATCTGCTACTTCAGCGAGGAGTAATTGCCGAAACCGCTCATTTTGAAAGCCGACCGTATTGTGCAGGACCTGACTTCGACTGCGAATGCATTCCAGAGAATAATGGAATGTACATCAAAGGAAAAGTGAAGGCAGTCAGAGGTATAAGGATTACAGTATAGAACTTTTCGACTGGTTGATTAATTTCATTGTGGGTTAAAGACAAGTTAGACAATCCCAGTGATTCACCAAGCTACGATGCTCACTAGCATTAAAGTGCGTGCCACTGTTGATGCTGGCTTTCAACATATATAGTGTAAGGATGGGACTGTTTCCAAGTAAAATAGAGTTGACACAACATTACTATAAATTCATTTAAGTTATCAATCATTTATAAGATTTTACTATGTTATTAATACCACTGAAAGTGATCAGTTGATAGTTGATTTAGGGACCCGGCCTCAACAATCAGGTAAGCATCATTCTATAATAGTTATAATATCAAAATATTCATAAACTCACCATGACAATCCCTTTAGATTGGGTGCTCGAACAGATCCATACAAGCGAGGAGAGATTCTTCTCAGTGTACTCGACACTTTGAGTTGACTGCAGCTGACGGTTGATCTGTTCCACTTCAGGGGAGTGCACTGACTGGGCCTTGCTCATCTCGTATGCTGACGGGCAGTATGTAACTTTAGTTTCCATTACCAACAACAATACCAAGATAAAAATTGAAGGAATAATTTGAAGTAAGCTGGTGTGAATTTTAATTGAGAAAATATACAAGACAAGTATATTACCAAATAAATTCAGACATAAGATGTATCTTCCGCAATATTTATCAAGTTTGAAAAATAGAAGATAAAGGTCAGAAGGGTGTATCAGAAACAAGCATGTCATGGTATATACATTAAGCAGATTTGTTTTCATTTTTCTGTGAAGAATATGCATGGAAGTGGAGAGTGTTTAAGTTCTTTTAGAGATGAAGATATTTTATAGATAAAGATGTCTGGAATTGTTTATGTGGTTTTAAATACCTGTGTCGTTGGATATTGGCTTCTGTCCACTCTCTAGCGAGACAAAAAACGGGAAATCATTTTAATATGAACTTTTAATTAAGAATAGACAGCAATTATAAATTAACCGCTAAGAATTCATCGAAAGCAATACAACACACAGGTATAACATAAACATGAATGAAGCCTGTTGCAAAGTAAATTTTATTGTGAGGCATAATACCTACTCAGCACTCAAAAACGTGATTACAACCCGTTCATTCTGAAAATTATTGCTGATGTGCTAAAATAGAAGAAAATATGTTACGCCCTAAAAATGAATCTACAACGTAAGATCAGCAATGACATGCAATTATGCAGATAGTCTAACTAGACGACAATCTATTGTTCCCTGTATACAGTAATTTTTTGATATTTCATTGACAGATTAACTCATATTATATGGGGATATATAATTGGGCTTACCCAAGGACATGTTGTTGTCTGGCTTTTCGTCCTCCTTGGCGTAGAACACGCTCTCGCCGATCATGCAGCCGCCGTCCGGCGTGCGGCCGCCGTTGAGGTTCACCCCCGCGGCGCACAGCAGAGTCATGCGCGGCTCACTCTCCGCTATCGGTCTGTGGGGAAATTAATATTATTTATCATCATTCATAATATAAATAATAATAATAAATATGTTTATTTATTGCACAAAATAAAGATATAACAAAACCATAAATGTTACAAATAATATTTGGCATATCCGAGTTGAGCATTACAAAAATTATCAGCGGTCCCCAAACTAGGTCATGCCTATATCTTAATATCATATAAAGTATGAGTTGAAAAATTTATATCTAAACAACCAATAATGTTACTTTTAAAATTACTTTAGCTTGGTACAAAACAGTCGTGTTTAACGAGGGTGCTAAGATCGAAAATAATATGAATATGGCAACCTGATATGTATAGACTATAGAATATATGGAAAATGTTTAGGTGCTTGTTATTTTTATTTATTGTTGTTAAGAGTGTCTTTGTTTATTTTAACTTTTGCCAAGTTATATATTATGTAAATTGTAAGATCGGCAATCCATCCATCCATCCATCAGCCAAAGGAAGTCCACTGCTGAACATAGGCCTTTTTTTTTTATTGCATTAAATGGCGAGACGAGCAAGCCGTTCGCCTGATGGTAAGCGATACGACCGCTCATGAACAGTAGCAACATTCCACTGCGCTCGCCATCCTGAGACATAAGATGTTAAGTCTCAATATGTCCAGTAGTTGCTCTGGCTACAATGTCCTTCAATCCGAAACACAACAGTGCATTTAAGCAGTGTTGTTTCACGGGAGAAATAGACATTGCGGTGGTACCTACCCAGATGGCCTCTCACATATGAGAGACATACCACCCTCCCCCAATGATTTCCACAGAGACCTGTTGGAGGCAGCCTGCATCCAGCGACGTCCCGCAACCTTTACCAGGTCGTCGGACCATCTTGTAAGTGGACGTCCTACGCTGCGCTTTCCGATACGCGGCCTCCATTCGAGCACTTTCCGACCCCATCGGTCATCAGATCTCCGCGCTATGTGCCCTGCCCATTGCCACTTCAACTTGCTAATCCGGTGGGCTATGTCGGTTATTTTAGTTCTCCTACGGATCTCCTAATTTCTGATTCGATCTCGTAGGGAAACCCCGAGCATAGCCCTCACCATAGCTCGTTGAGTGACTTTGAGCTTCCTAATAAGGCCCATAGTGAGAGGCCACGTCTCGGTGCCGTAAGTCATCACTGGCAACACACAACTATCGAAGACTTTCGATTTAAGGCACTGAGGTATTTTGGACGAAAAGACGTCGCGTAATTTCCCGAACGCTGCCCAACCGAGTTGGATTCGACGATTGACCTCTCTCTCGAAGTTGGACCTGCCTAACCGGACCACTTGTCCTAAATAGACATATTCGTCAACAACTTCAAGAGTCGAGCCCCCAACACCGATGGGGGTGGGCACAACATGGAGATCGGCAATAATAGTAATTTAATTATTAAGTGCTGTTTTATACTCGTGTCAACTCTAATATAAACCTCATTGGTTTCTTTGATTGCTGTTTTAATTTATATATTAATGCATGTATTTTATTCAATAAATAAAAAAAGTGAAAAAAATATGGGTCAAGCAACACTCCAAAGGACAAATAAATATTTACGGCTCTATTCGTAGACAGCTTCAAAACCTATTTTGTTATCGAATGTTTTGTCTTCTCTACTCAGAATGAATTAAAGTCTTCGAATGGGACATAGCATTGGATAACAAAAATATGTTTATTAACTGTCCGTTAATAGAGCCGTTGAGATTTCAGATTTATTGAATCTTGCTTCAAATGCAAATAACATTACAGTTGCTTTCAAAATAAATAACATACGCTATTATCATTTATCCACTGGGGTAACTACAAAAACACGTTCTTTGGTTCTTATTTACCATTCGTAACGAACTACTCTGTGAAGATTCGTTCACCCTAAACTATTCCGAGCTATATCCTCCACTTTATTTCCAGCCTGCCCCAGATAGAGAAATTAGATGCCCCGGCAGTCCGACTGATTTGTAACATGGCCAGCCATTTCTACTTGAGTTTATTAATGCGGGGGGCTTTGTCCATAATACTTGGGCTCTGGTAACTTTATTGCCATTGCACATACAAAGTACTGGTAGACTTACTCTAAATGCACATTTTTTACTTATAAGCACTATGCAATGTTTTAAAATACCAAGTAATAATAATAATAATAAAAAAATCTACGTGATTATACTACTAATGGATCACTTAGTGAATATAACGAATTTTGTTATAGTCTTTACTCGTCTATAATTAGAGGCAGACCAAATAGTAGTCACATAATACTGACACAGTACGCTTTATATAGCAAACGCACAAATAAATTATAAATTTGTATTTTTTATTGTGATTTATGTAAGCTGTTGGATTTCCAATAAATATATCATCATCATCATCATTTTCACCACCATCATCAACTCAGCCACAGGAAGTCCACTGCCGAACATAGGCCTCCCCCAAGGATTTCCACATCTACCTGTAGGAAGCGGCCTGCATCCAGCGACTTACTGCGACTGTAGCCAGGTCGTCCACCTTGTAGGCGGGCGTCGGACATTTCACTTGCCTGTACGTGGCCTCCACTCTAGAACCTTTCGGCCCCAACGCCCATCGGTTCTGCGAGCTACGTGCCCGGCCCACTGCCACTTCAACATGCTAATCCTATGGGCTAGGTTGATAACCTTTGTTCTTCTTCGGATCTCCTCATTTCTGATTCGATCTTGTAGAGAAATACCGAGCATAACCCGCTCCATAGCGTGTTGAGTGACCTTGAGCCGTCTCATGTAAATAAATACAGGGTATATCGAGACTGCTACCCAAAACGGAGCCGGGTGGATAATTTTAGTGACTTCAGAGACAGAACTAAAATTAAGCATTTTTTTTTATGTTTTCCTATCGTTTTATTTGGGTCGTAAATACGTTTTTTCTAAAATAATAATGACACCCTTTTATTTTTAAAGATTCTATGGCACGCAAGTGTTTAAATTATAAAACAAAAAACAAGCACAAAAAATAATTTACGCGTTTATTTGCTACGTTATTTTTTACATTGTGTTTGCAGACACTCAAACTACGACCCGTCTTCGTTTTCGGTATAAATCTTGATACACCCTGTATATAAAATAATAAATTAAATATATTAGACTTACCGACAAAAAACCGGCACCGGCACTGGCACACCGCCTGACGAGAGCGAGGTGCACGGACTGGGCCCCTTGTGCGCCGTCTTGCCGGGCAGGCTCCAGCCGTACGCGTGCGTGCGCCCGTCCTCCTTGCGCACGTGCGCCCGCACCTACACGCCGCACGGATCTCAATTTACTATCCTAATTCACTCACCATCAAGTCAATTTTATTAATTATACTGGTCACAGCCAGCCAGATGTATAAGCACCGGCATTTTTCCATGCATTTGCAATGTGCTAGATGATGGTAAAATGGTGCTTCTATTTAAAAATATAAATGCCACACAAAATTAAATAAACTGTGTGACTAAATAATAACAAATGTAGCAAATATTTTATACAACCCAATAACCAAATACACATTTAATATCTTATATTAAATTAATGTATTTCCCTTATCAAACTGACAAATGTTAACAATAAAAAATGCTGTTAAATAAATCAAAACACACAAATAATGTACACATTATTATTTTTATTAAACAAACATCACAAAAACGTAAAAGTAAAGGTAACTAAATACAAATAATAATAATACACGTAGCCTAAAATACACAGTATATATCACTTAACAATATCACTAGATACCACTGTTCATTTAAACTTGTATAAATTCGTTTATAACCGTCTCGTCACTGTTTTAGCTGCAAACAAAAGAAAGGGAAGGAATTAGGTTAGGGACAAGGGCGAAGAAACACAAAGTATATAAATAATAAAATGGTATTTAAACACGTACATATATGTAGATATCACACGATGGAACATACAGGAGGAAGCGGGTGAAAGGATAGTAGCGGATAAATATTTATATTAAATACGCATATGTATTATAAAAAATTGTGTGCAGCTAAAAATATATGTGCATGGTTAGAGCAAGCTAGAGTGTCTCATGGACTAATCAAAATAAAAAAATGAATTACTGTATGCTTTTATACAAATATAAATTTATGTTTTACTAGCGGTCGGACCCGGCTTCGCCCGGGTGCAGATAGCTTTTGAGTCCAGTATTGAATTGGCAACAACATATTATTTCGCGTACTAACTATATTTCCCGCGCGCCGTCGACTATATTTCCCGTCCCGTTTTATCCAGTTTATGTCCCGTCTCATTCAGTCCCATGATGAAATTTTAATTATCATTTATTATCAGCTTTTTGTATTAGCTTTATTGAAAATTTTCTTTATATACAATATTTTGTAATTGTGATATTGATTCGTTGGTGGGAGAAGTGGTGGGAGACGCCCGACGTGACGGCCCAGTGGTGGCTTGCGCGTGAGCTGCGCGCGGCACTGAGCATTGCAACGTTACTTTATTTTTATAAAATAAATGTAGCCTAAGTTACTCCTTGTTATATCAGCTACCTGACAAAAAAAGTCCCGTCAAAATCAGTCCAGCCATTTCAGAGATTAGCCGGAACAAACAGACAGACAGACTAAAAATTTTTAAGTATCATTTTCGGCACAGTTATCGTGTATATAACGATATGTAGTAGGACCTTTTTTTAAATTTTCACTCTTAAAACAGACACTTCAATTTTATGTATATGTATAGATATGGATATTTGCCTAGAACTTTATTCGAAAATAAATTTAAGGATTTAATGTAATATTTCTGATGAGTTCATCCAACACCGTTGAGCATTACTTTTTCCAATTACCATTGCTAGTTAGAAAATTGAATTAAATGAGTTTGCTGGGAAAGACGAGAAAATTTAAAATCATTTGCCAAAGTCCTTTAAAGAAGAGATACAGGATATAATATATGTGTTATTAATGGATGTTGATGGAAAATTATGAGTTTGTACAAGAGGGCTAATAAAGACAATTACAATAAATACGATCCGAGGTCGAATATAGTGGAACATAGTTATAATACAGTTTCAATATTCAATGCAATGAATAATTTTATAAATTATTTCTTATTTCTCATAAAAAAGGAAAATAACCAATAAAAGTATTGAACTAAAATTACATTTAATCAGTTAGCAATCTAAATATGTTTGAACGTCGATATGGTATTTTAAAGATGGTAAAACAAAGTGAAAATTTAAGGAAACAAGATAAACAACTTTTATCTTACATTTTATAAATAAAATATACTGTATGAATATATTTTATAGCTCATGATTGTTTTTATTGCTTCGTAATTCATAGGCATATTTACAGTACTTACAAGAAGGGAATGATAACACCGCCAGTATATTTTAAAATCAGTTGATTTAATTTGTGTGACTTATCAAATTCGTTCTAATAGATTGATTTCTTTCGTTCCATTTGATTTGATTATCGTTCGAAGATTTGTTAAGGAACATACGGTTTTTATATTGTAGTTCAGATATAAGTGCGTGGTGGCCTGTTGGTAAACGGACTAGACCCGACTGCCAACATGTTCACAGTGGTCGCGGGTTCGAATCCCAGGGCACACCTCTGACTTTTGGAGTCATGAGTGTATTGATAGTCAATCACCACGCACTAAAACTGTGAAAGAAAACATCGTGAGGAAACCTGCATACCATAGCGATTTATAAGAATTTCTATGGTATGTAAGTCCGCCAACCCGCACTAGGCCAGCGTGGTGGACTATATGGCCTAACCACTCTCAATAGTACTGTCGATTGTAGAGAAGGTCCGTGCCCTGCAGTGGGACGTATATGGGCTGATACAGTTCAGATATAAATTCAGGTCAGCTTATTGTTCAGATATATAACTTCTGCCTACTTCTTTCAGAATATTCACTAAATGAAAAAACATACTAATGTATTTCATTTATATAAACATACGTCAAGTTTATATATTCCTTTTCTAGCAATAAATGCATATGATACGACGAGATCTAGTGACTGAAGTGATATTTATGTTAATAGCAAGCTTATATACTGTGTAATGAAGCCACATTGGTATTATTATTAGTATAATTATAATTTTGTTATTATCGCCGTTTGTAGCTGTTAGTCACCACTTATGTACGGTAATACTTTGGTTTGACATTTGTTTATTTATAAAAACATCTACATATTGGCTAGTTTAAAGTATTAAAAACTTCTAAACAATTTTCATTATGTTGATAATTTTTGAAATTATTTTGGAATAATGCTTTCTATTATACTTTATAATACCAGCTCTGCAATCAAGACTAGGCTAACATATTAACACATAAACCCCAAAGTATTACAGCACGCCTATCCCTTTGTATCTACGATGAGTGATGTTTATTAGAAGTCGATATAACACGATGAGTGATGTTGGTTAGTATCGATATAATAGTGTTGTACCTGTCGGAACTGTTCGGTCCTCTCGTGTCGTCGGTGATGGTGGTCCGACAGCTGGGTCTCGAGGAAGTCTGCCTGGGTGCGAGACTGGCGGAGGGCTGGTTGCGGCGCCGCTACCGCGCGGAGATGCGGGGTCGATAGTGGGCGCTGCGGACGCTCTGCCGTACTGGAATATAATTGTTATGCTGGTGGATTACATTGAAAAAATATTTTTTATATGACGCGATAATTTAAGATGTGTTGGATGTTCAAAAACTTCGCATTAGTTTACATTTTGGGATATAAGAACTTCGCTAGGCAATAATTACATATAAAGTGAAAAAAATTGTAATGGATGATAAATTTCACAACTAAATGGTATAAGAGGTACAGTATTTAATGGTTTAACTATAAACAAATTAATTAAATAATTTATATCATCTTTTTAGGTGAACAACTCTCGCAATAATGTAGAGTTAGTATTTTATCCATTATTAATTATACCATCACAAATCACGAAAATACTAATATTCATAATTATAATACTTGAACACTATCAATTAACTATGATAAATTTACATTTCAGCCTCACCATAGCATGTTAATATGAAAAGTATTCTTAGTAGGTTCTTTTTGTTTCAGAGAACTAAATAAGATATAAACTTCAATAAAAAGGCACCATCTGACTGAATTCAATAATTATTTCGCTTTGCATTCATAATAAATACAAGCATGCTCAATAATTCGCATTGAGATTATTCTCATATATATTTGCAGAAATTAGTACAGAAGATTCATGTTTAATAGTCGATCATATTCAGTGAATTAATAATTCATATATGAGGTACGCACAACATACATTCCATAAAATCAAAAATTAAAATTACCACGCAGGTACAATATTCCATCAATGAAGATATCGGACATATAAAATAATATAGGATGATACTTAGATAAAATACACATAAATCAGCCACTACACCTTATATTAGGCGCGGGCCTCCTATGCCTGTTCTAGCCAATCAACCAGGCCAGCTTATTACGTGTTGGCACACATCACGTACCATAGAACTTTTAATAATTCACTTTAATTTAATTTTCAATTTAATCGTGCTATTTATATTTGGAGGGACTAAAATGTTTCTAGAGCTATATATGAACTACGCGCAATCATCAATGAATTACTTCGCTATGATACAGCACTAGCTGTAATGCGCAAAGCTAAAATAATAACCATTAAGCTTTTCACAATTCTTTCGAGCATTTCACACCATTTCGCCTGCACTTCTATGTACAAAAAAAATTGAAAATTGATTATCATAGCATGCAGCAGTCCACTATCGGACACAAGCCTCTTCAGAAACCGCAGTGAGAATGATGTTCAAGAATAATCTTCTGTATCTAGACATTTGAGGCTTTCATTAGTAGATGATACTTTAAAGCCATGTGTAATTTTAGCAGTTTTTATGTATCCTAGTACCATCAGTATTGATTCAGTAATATCCAACGTGGCTTCAAGGGTGTTCAGTCTCATAAAAATTAATCACTAGAGCAACGTCTTTCATAGTTGGAACACAATTGTGCTTAGCTTTCACTACTGCTTAGCAGCAGAAAAAAACAAGCCATATAGACCATTGACTACAAATAGATTTGAGTATAGAACACTCGCACATGCGTCAAATACATTTGCAACAGCATACTTCAGCGAAATTACGCTGTATAAGCTAAATGACATGCATTGCTTTATTTATCGCGTTGCAAAGAACTTTACGCCAGGAAGATTTAAAAATCTACGCTTTTTAAAATACATCCTTAATTCCATACCATCAAGGCACATTCTTGTATGAAAATTTACTGATAGGTTTGTTGTCGGTTTAGTTTTACCTGAAGAGGTTGCTGAAGAACTTCCATATGCTCTGTTTGTTCTTCTTGTCCATGGTGGAGTCTACGCGGCTGGCGCGCATCATCTCGGTCCAACGAACCGCGTCTTGCAACTCCATGAAACGCTCCTGTGGGTATAATATAATTACTTACTTATAGAGTTGAGAAAGTGAGTTAATCAAGAAATTAAAATAGCATATGACCGCGCTTCTACAGGACAAACAGTTTTACAAGCGCACAACTCTCAAAATGATATATCTAAGGTCATCATCTCGACACAATTCTGGAATTAATTTCATTATCCATATGAAAAAACAAATATTTTTTTAACAAGTTTGTTGGGTTTCTATTTAAAGCTGTACCTAAGTAGCTGTAAGCCAACTTTCAGGATACAAAAAAAAACTACACAACGTGGAAATACAAATTTGTACCGTATGTATATGTATTTAGAGTTGATAATAAAGTGTACCTTATACTGATTCCGCTCCATGAGCACGCGCGCCATTTCTACCCTTGTGAAGCGCCTGCGCTGCGCCATGGGCACGTCCGCCTCGTCCTCGTTGTCGCCGCCGCCAGCGTTGTTACTCATCGTCTCCTGGGAGTACAAACATACATCAACTACTGCCTCACATATGTCCCATTGGGGTAGGCAGACTACAAAGCACTAAGAACTACATTCTACATACATTCCATACATACCAAAAGTCATGAATCTCTTAAATAAATAAATAAATAATACCCAACAGTTACATACATAGTCCTGACCTCACACTAAGATCGAGTCTTGTGTCGTGGTTATCAGGAACTACGAAAGACTTTTCGGTCTCACAAACACCCAGACCGGGAAGAAATATTTGTGGGCCACACAAACATTTCTCTAGGTGCGGGGATCGAACCCGCGGCCTTTCGTTTCACAGGCGGCGTCTTACCAACTGCGCCACAGAGGCTGTCTTAAACTTGCTGTTCGATTTCGAAGACTTCAAATTTATATAATATTTTCAGAAACTATTGGTTTGAATTGAAAACGTCGATATGTGTTGGATGAGGAATTATTATATGTATACATTATACACACTCGGCCAAACATCACGGAGAAAATGTACTGTTGTTGAATTTTAGGTATGGAGATGAAAATATCTGCACCTAGCCGAAGCTGGGCCCGACCATTAGTTATACATATATGTATATTCCCACAGGTATAAGGGGATATTGAACTAATATAATGTACAATATGGGCAAAGAAAAGGCAGTCATCGTAGTAAAATTAATGTAAAAATTAACCTTAGTTTGATGTATCGAACCTCTCTATCAAACCGGTTTAAACGAAGTCATGGTACAGTAAAGTAAGTATTACCATATTTCCCAATCTATATAATAGATTCCATGTAATATTTGAACAATATTTATTTATTGAAATAATTCTAAAGACAGAGTAGTTCAAAGAACTATGTGACGTTTTGTCGACGTCGGATAGTTTGATTGCAATCTCGCTACATATTTTCCCAATAAGTGAAATATTTCATGACACGAATTCAAATATCAAATCCAGTGTAATGCACCTACTATAGCAAAAATGTTTACGGAAAATGTGACAAACATTTAAATTTTATATTACTACTTCTAGTAATACAATGTCTATAACAATTTGTTTCCGATAGTCTGGAATTAATTTTCGCTGTATACCTATCGCTCATAAAAAAGAACAATGACGCAATTATGTTTTAGCTCTTTTTCGGAAGAATTTAAAAGTTTAGGATTAAATATATTTATTTCAAAACGTTTTGATTAAATATTTTAGTAGTTAATGTGTGTTACTTTCCTATGAACCGTAATTCATAATCGCTTTGTGTGAAAACTAAAGAACTTTTAGAAAAGTTTTTAAAACAAAACAATATAAATAAACATTTCAAATAAAATTAGCACACATTTTTGTAATAGGCTATTTGACTGTATAAAAAATATTGACTTATTTGTTGCCATCCGTGTAGATAATTTAATTTTAAAACATATTTCATTATCATACATTAAAAATATTGTATATTTTAGCTAAAAACCACAATTACAATTTAATTTATTTTGAGTTCGCGCCACGTACTGGTGGTAGGTCTCTCATATGTGAGAGGCCATCTGGGTAGGTACCACCGCAATGTCTATTTCTCCCGTGAAACAACACTGCTTAAATGCACTGTTGTGTTTCGGATTGAAGGACATTGTAGCCAGAGCAACTACTGGACATATTGAGACTTAACATCTTATGTCTCAGGATGGCGAGCGCAGTGGAATATTGCTACTGTTCATGAGCGGTCGTATCGCTTACCATCAAGCGAACGGCTTGCTCGTCTCGCCATTCAATGCAATAAAAAAAAAAAAAAACGTGATCGTAAACGATTTTGATTGGCCATGACGTCATGCATTAGTATGAACTACTCACGTACAGGAAATGAATGGGATTGATAACGGCATAGATGCAAATTAAATATTAAAAATACCTTTAAAACGCATTATTTGTCGCGTTAAATGGACGCCACATTGTCCGACAGAAAGTTTTGACAGTGTAATTATTCAGTGTATTTTGTAAATTTATTTTTAAATGATATAGATATAGTAATTAAAAATAACCTTTATTTGTAAGGTCCATAGACCCCACTTTATAATGTGGTTTCCAGAAACTAGTCAAATAGCCTATTACGTCGATGTCGATGTTCGATTGGGCGAGCGATATATTTGGAGCCGGTGCTACAGGTCGAGCCCCAAATACGTTAGGTTAGGTAATCCTGACCGATAGCATTTTGACGATAGACGATTGTATTCATTCAACAAGGCTCAGTGTAATTCTACCAACTGATAAAATATCGGACTTTTTGGGAATACTTTATCCGAATAACAAAACGATCGGTTGCGTCATAAAATGAATCTGCCCGGTATGAAAGTGACCAAACCATTTAACTTTTAAACCCTCCTTATGCATATGCAACATGTGCCAAAATAGACTGAACGCCGCGCGGAATCGATATTTTATGTCTGGTTTTTTACATAGGTTGCTCAACTATCGCCACTATTATTAAACGCCTCATCACTAGTTTTTTTATACAGTTTATTCATTATTTAAATGTTTGTCAAGTTGTTTACTTATTATGCACATATATAATAGCCAAATCAAATGTACACATGTCACGCATTTGGTACGCCAGGTATAAGCCTGAAAACAGTGAATATCTTGATATTCCTTAAATAGATATTTGAAGAACGATAAACAGTTGGATCTTACCATGCCTAATTGTATTCCGGTGATTGTCTAGCCAAGACAAAAAACGTGTCGGAATTTCTATAAGTAAAAGTGGTCATTGTTTAAGAACATTAACGAAATATCGTGGAATTCAATCTTTAATTTAAATGAGTGATATTTTTATATTGATGCGACCACTTAATGATGGCCAATGCAATGCTATCCAAAGTAGGAGGTATCCACCAGAAGACAAATTTCGGATACCTCTCGTCGGTGGATACGAGTATTTCTTCGTGTGGGAAACCCGATAGACTCGCGTAGTTCACACGACAAATTTCTCCTTCATCCTGTACTATAGTTACCCTTGAGGCATATAAGAATAATATTCCACAAGCTAAACGGAATGAATTCGTAATGTTTTTAATCGAATGAAATGCGACAATCTCTTCACGCCGGTTTTCTTTGAGGCAACAAGGCTCTACCAATTAAAAACTTCCAACTATACATACGCTACTTTTCTAAGGCGCATTAAATAATATTTTTATTTAGGCTGACCTTGAGATGCCTGAGTTCTTCCTCGAGCTGCGTGACTCGTTCTCGCAACTTCTCCCTCGCGGAGCTCAGGTTAGTGACCTCTTCCCTCAGGATCTCCTGCTCACCCGTCAGCTCATCTACCTTTACTATCAAGTCATCCTTCACCACATTCAGCGCGTTCTTAGTCGCCAACAATTCGTTGTTCTCTAATATAAGGTTTTCCACTTCTTTACCCATACCTGACGAAAATAACGACATTATAAAACTTACATTCACATAAAAAATAAATGTGAAATAAACTAAAAATACACAGTGCGTCAACTTCACCATTATATTTACATCTATATTGCATTCTTGATACTAAACTGCGAGATGTAGTTATGATTGAGTGATATGATTTTGACAAGAATGATTAAATAAAGATTATTTACCGTATACCAATTTGTTTGGAAAGTTTGACGAGAGAAGAAAAACAAAACAATATAAATAAACATACGTAATATATGAAAAGATGGATTGATTACTCTATCATGCTAACTCTACATACATGTAATAGGATTTTTAATAGATTCTTTTTAAATTCTTGTAATCTACGAAGACTAGAGACTTACACCAATGTAACCTTAGATAATTATCTAATAAATTTTATTATCCCGTATACCTTCCCTTTAGGATGGCATGTTCATTACTCGTTAGCTAAGTTTGATTTCCTGTATTGGCAACCAAATACATCGCAAACAATATAATTAAGCGGAGCACACACTACGCCGCGCTCGGCGGACAGTTTTGTAAAATGAAATGGCGCATGTCAAATGACGTTTAATGCGAAAAGTGCAACGATGGATTTCACAAGTTCGTACGGCGTAATGTGTGAGAGGTTTTTCAAGGCAATATAGACATTTATACACCGAGAAATACACCTTTTGAGTTGATGAAATAGATAATTATTAATACACTAAATAACAATATTGATATATTATATTATTTTAAAGTATAAACCAGTAAGAAGAGGTATTGACAAAAGGATATCATCAATACATGATGTTACTTACCGAAGTAGTTATCGTTAACTGCAATGCGTAGATGCAACATTTTGTTAGAACGCATGAAAAGAACGGACATACTATTAGTGTGTTGAATAAAATTAATGCAAACATTTACATTTTGCATGTTCATGATATATTGTAACTAGTACACTTGCTCACACACTACGCCACTCTGTTCCACTATGGCTTACAACAATCAACAGCATCGTTAAGGAAATACTTAAAAAATCGTCATCGAGACACACAGCAAGCCGTGTTGAGTAAATGGAAACATGGTTTGTATCAAATTGTGAATGTTCCATGAGGGCAACATTTAGAGCACTCAAGCTTGTACATAGCATCAATTTAGCAAGACTATTAAAAAATTAAATTATTTGGTAAAAAGTCTAGGTCAAATTGGCATTTGGCACCATGGACTAGTCAAAACCATCACATAGTCGGGCTCAATTTCATAGAATTGTGGTCGTGCCTATAATACCAACACTCTTTGAAACTTTTAGACCTTTTACGACTAAATTAAGTATGACACACATGGCGCATGCAGAGACTAATAAGAACAGAAAGACTGCGCATGATGGCGACGTCTCGGTGGCGTGGTGTATGAGCAAACTTACAGAGAATAACTGACATCAGTATATATATATATATATATATATATATACAGGTAACTAGCACAAGCGCACACTACTCCAAGTGATTAGTAGAAAATAAGACTTAAACAACTAAATACATTACTTTATCTTGTCGGTATATTATCAAGACCAACAGTCAAGAGAAAACATTAAAAATATAATTTAACCTATAAAATATACAGATCATAAAATAAATGGGTGTTTTTATTAGTTATATTTATGTTACTAAACATACAATCAATAATAATAGTGAATTTCAAAATCTCGTTATTGAATCACATTGATATCAGCTTATGCTGTAACGATCATCATTGAATAGTGAGTGATTCGTTCGGAGACATAAATAAAAATAAATTAAATTAAAAGTGATAAAAGGAAAGCTGTGATCTGCATTTATATACAAAAGAGGTGATAATTACATGGTTAACGTGAATGAGGTATAAAAGTAAAGCATAGAACTAACCTGAAGACGCATATTCGCCTGGGTGGACCCAGCTGCCTGTTTGGAGAGAACAGCATACAAATGTAAAAGACATAAGCCAAGCTACACAGTGTTAAATACATAAACATATCTGCGGCGCCAGGCGCGGCACAGATCACTTTACTTTTCTATAAATATTCAGAAGAAGCTACTTTACAAGTTTCATCAAATATACAATATGGATATTGAAATGTTATACCAGAGGGAACAGCGCGAACCAAACGTGTGACAATAAAGAGCGGTACTGTCAAACTATTTCTATTCGTGTCACACCTGTGCAGTGACACTATCTTCTATCTCACTTCACAAGATTCCCACATGCCTGATCTGCTCACAGTTTTCATTCGCAAAGTCCGCTCCAGTATGTCTCAATGATGGATGACCCCTAAGTTAAGACTTTAACCAATGGTCAATGAAAGATCATAAATATACATTTGAGATGTATTTAAAGCTATTAAGTGTGTAAATACCTGTAATATCAGCACCTTCGTCGCCCTCGGCAATACTGGCGTCTGTGTCGTGGAACGCGAGTTCTTGGTACAGGGTGTTTCCGCTTCGTTTTTCGCTCTTCGTTTGAGATTTACCAGTGTTCGAGTTGGGTGGTGCGACGGGTGAGGTGGCCTGGTCAATAGATTTAAGGTATCATTATATTATACCCAGCCAAAATCCCATCGTGGACATATAATATATCCATAAAGATTTCCACAGAACATGGCTTATGTTCTAACATCGCAAAATACAAAATCGGCAACTTTTCATAAAATCAAATAAACTGTTATAATTTATCTTAAACACCTGTTGAAACATAAATTAAAACATGTTTAATTATACTATTAACACTCTAATTATTTTAAGTAGTTTTTTTTTTCGACTAAAATGTTATACTGGGTATCTCAAGACTGCTACCGAAAACGAAACCGGGTGGTAGTTTTAGTGACTACAAACACAATTCAACTAAAAATTTCGCAAAGAAAGGCGAAAATTATTTTTTATGATTTTTTAAATATCGTCATTTTTGGGTGGTAAATCCATAGTTTTTGCTAAAATAATAATTAAAACTCTTTTATACCTTAGATTATTTATAAATAAAAGGGTATACACTATTATTTTAGGAAAAAATGCATTTACCACCCAAATACGGTCATAGGAAAAAAATAACAAAAAAATTGTCGCTTTTTTGTGCAACTTTTTCTGTTGCATTGTGTCTGAAGTCGCTTAAACTACCACCCGGCTTCGTTTTCGGTAGCAGTCTTGATATACCCTGTATAGTCCATTTTGTTTGAAATTTTCTTCTGTGGTGTTAGATCTAAAGTGATTATAATAAACCCCATAAGAAATCTGTGATTATAATAAACGCATAAGCAACTATTAATAAAATTCGTATGTGGTTTTAAAAGACGTTTGCGTCACTCAGCTAAGTTTAAGTTTAATCGATGTATCATCAACCTGTTTGTATTTTTACATAGTATACCAATCATAAACGATGACTCAAGTTAAGATGAAAACCATAAATGTTTGTTCAAGCGGAAAAGCTATTGAGCTCTCCTTGTACCCTTGTATCTCATTCCCGGGGAAGCCGAAAGGGGTACGTCAGTGTCACTGGAATTTCAGCCCAGCGCATTACTGACGTAGTGTCCGAGAGTCCCTAACAATAGGTCTATGCCAGCATACTGACTAAAAACCCATCGGTAATCGTCACATGCATTATAGCGGTACCGGACATCCTACGGTGATGAGAGCTCCGATTTACGTCCGCGTAACAACCCTGAAACCCTTCCTTTATAGAGGGCCCAGATGACCCTCAGTTACAACTATTTTTTGACACCCGTGTAAGATGTTATGGGCGTCCATGTTAAAGTCGTGGCTCTATCACCAACTCAAGGTCGTCATACTTTAGGGGGCACCGCCCCTGCATTGTGCCCAGCGAATCCAAATACTTAAGGTCGCCTCTTACGACGGGCATGGGATACCTTATACCTTATTTTCAATAAATTATACCTATGCCTGTAAATACATTTTTAGTTTAAAAATAGAATATTTCGTCAATATAAACAATAGATTTTATAAAATAACAACCTATATTAGAAAGTCGACGCTATAAATGCTGTAAACGGAGTAGGCTTTCACGCGATTAACATTAAAATTATTGGCATATAGATAATCACCTTTGCATGCATAAAACATTATTCAACCTCTATGTAGTATAATTACAACCGCCGTCACTTTTGATGTGAAATTCAAATTTCGAAACATCTTGACTGTCTATGACGAAACGCTATCAAGACGTAATAAAATGTGTTTCGCAATTGAATTTACATTGTTGGCTTTCATAGTATTATGTTTGTGCGGGCAAACGAGCTGTTTGAAGTGCTACCAGTGTTCATCATTACGCGACCACGGCTGCTACTCGTACAATCTGAACCCGGGGTATTTGAAAGAATGTGATAATAGCACACACGGGTCGAGTCCGGTGTGTCGCACGTTGTCGCAAATAAACTACTTCACGTCTGCTTTAGACGCGACTGTTATCCGGGAATGTGCCTATTTGTACCGGGAGCCTTTGGAGTGTGTGCAGTCTAAGTTTAGCTCGGTGCATTACTCGCAGGCGTGCGAGTGCGAGCAAGACGGATGCAACGCGGCCGCTCATTCGCGCGTGCCGCACACTACGCACTTGTTTGTTGTGTTTTGCATGTGCAAATATTGTGCTCTTTGTATATAAATAATAAAACAATAAGAGAAATTATTTCTGGTGTATCTTTTGTGTTTATTTATATACATATGCAGTAAAGTAATACTATATCTTTGTTGGTTTAAAGTAGTGTATATTTTTCCAATTTATTAGCAAATTAAATTGTCTTAATTGATAAAAATGTGATATCTGAATGAAAACGGTGTTTTTAAACCAAGGCTTTTACAATCTTTGTCATTTCATTGCTAAAGTACTAATCTTCGAAATAAGGAGTTCAATAGACAACAATATTTATTTAAGAAACAATACAAAATAATTGTTTTATAAAATACTTGTATGTGCTGAAATAAAAAAAAATGTAATATTGGATTATAATTACAAACATTTATGACACAACATACTATTCTAAATAGTATGTTCTATACAGTTGACAAACGCATCGGCAAGGTTAAGCTAATTAAATGTTCTACATTACTTATAATTTATAGGATATCGTCCATCTAAAAAAATAATCTTAAAAATATGACTACTCATGTAACTGGCTAGTTCGGTAACCACTTAAAAACAAGGTTTATTGATTAAACTTAAAGGGCGAGTTTAGTTCTCCGGAGAGAACCATTAAGCCTTTGAATTTGAAAATCGTAGCGTTCTGAAAAGCAAGCGAGAAACTGTAGGGTTGATTTAAAATTCGCTTAAGAATTAAAAATGCTGAAGACCTAAGTTAGGCACTTATTAATACATAGACGGACCAGGCATCTACTAGACCAGGAGGCTCGTATCTAAATATAAAATTGATGCTTCATTCCCAAAATTATTCTAGTCCATTCCTACAATAGATTTTTATAGTCACGAGTCGAGGGCTGCACACAAACACAAGAACAAAGGTGAAATAAATGTTTGCGTGCGGTCCGAATCCTTACAATTTAACTGGGGGAGAAATTTCGTAAGTGCCTTCAAGGATTACGTTCCTCGCATCAATAATGCAATTAGATAGTAAAGACGAGATTAAGCGGCGATGTGCGGGAAACATAAACAGCTGGAGATGTGTTTCAGTTTATGAGTACGAGCGGAGCACAGTCGTGCGCCTCCCGACCTTGTAGCTACTAATCAATCGATAGCCAACAGATATAAACCGCACTTACGCGTTTTTTCAACACTTTCAGGACGAAAGAGGAACGTTCTATACAGCAAATGTTTATCTTCCGATATGGTATAAAAAAGCAACGTAAAGTGGTCTCTAGTTCGCATAAATGGAACAAAAAGCTACACTAATCTCTATAGAAATCAATTTTAGCCACCGAAGACAATATTAACATATTATTTAATGTATAAAAAACATCATGCAATACTAATATACAGCTGTGCATAAAAAGTACGTACTTGTGAAAGATAAGTATGCCAATGTTACGGTATAAAATTGCATTAACTACAATTGCTTCATTTACAACTAAATTATTCGCGGTCTTCACTCCTACTTTTAAGAATGGCACAACATTGTTGTAGGTACATAGTAATTTGGAAAGTAACTGAAGTACATCGTCAGTATAATTTATAATGTTAATGTCATCGAACCCTAACGTGGTGAAACGGACAAGACACAATTAAATTTATTACAACACATGACGAGAATGCGAAGGTCATTTTTTAAGGTTTTTTTACTAAGCAGTAAATTAAAGATTATCAGTTAGTATTGATAAAAATCCTTGGCGGTTCAGTGAAGTAGGTATTCCTTTGGTAGTGGCCTCACCTGACTTTGTTGCGTGATGGGATCAGTTTGGTGGGCTCTCTCCACGGTCCTTACTGCGGCCAGCTCGGAGCCTATGGGTGGCGAAGGCGGTGACGACGACAGACTCACAGGACTACCGGGCATGCTCTCAGTCTGCTCCACAGCGTTCATTGAACTCTCCAGCGAAGCGAAGCCGAACGATATGGGTCCTGGTGTCGTCGCAGATAACGTGTTTACATTTATTATTTCAATACTAACAACGGCAGTATAAATGCACTGTTGTGTTTCGAATTGAAGGACATTTTAGCCAGGACATATTGATACTTTACATTTTTTTTTTGTTTTTTTTTTTTTTATAATGGCCTGGCATAGTGGCGGCATTGCACCTGATGGTAAGTGCCAATGCCGCCCAGGCAGAGTATCGATTGGCATCGGACGGCAGTTCCATGCCAATGGAAACAATTATGCCGGCCTGCTAATAATTTTATACCTCAGGATGGCCAGCGCAGTGGAATGCCAAGCATTGTTTTGTAATTCAAGGTATTTGATTTTGCTACTGTTCAAGAGCAGTCGTATCGCTTACCAGCAGGCGAAAGGCAGGCTGGTCTCACCATTGATTGCAATTTAAAAAAAAAACTATTATTATTTGTTACTACTGGAAAATTGAGACTGCAACGAGTCTGTACTGTACTAGCTTTTGGTACCAAAAGCATCATACATCATTTCCGTCAAGTTGTATTAATACCTTATTAATCGTTATTTTCCCACAATTATCTGTACAAACAATGTTGTCCAGGTGATTGTGTCATGTACTCTAGTATGCGTAAACAAGATTTAAAGGAACAAGCCACTATTATAACTCCAGTTTAGTTTTATTACCCCTCCAAGGTTAGTACACGCCAGGCGTAAGTAGAAAAACTGGACACATTATTATCATAGGCCTATACTGCGTGTCCGGTTCTTTAGAAATTCTAGTCGGCATTTAAATCTTGCTTACAAACACTGTTTTCGGCAAGTACTCCTATGTATATCTAATAGGTTAATTAAGTCAGAATTAAGGTCAACTCGCATATCGCGGAGTTCAGCTTAATAAATAAGGAAATCACATCACGGGGCTTCTATACCATGCAAAACTATTAGAAAGTTAAACGAGATGAGGAAACTTCCAACTCGTTAACAATGTGGAAATACTATTAACCAGTTATAAAACAAATCGGCTATCTGTTATGGATAGCTTGCACTTAATTGATTGGCGCAAAGTATATTTCTACGCTGTGGAGATAAAAAAATATCATGAGTTTGTGTACAATCTGGTAGTAGGTTCATATGTGAGAGACCGCCTGGATAGGAACCACGGCTATGTCTATTTCTCTCGCCACACAGCAGTGTAATACATTGTTGTGGTTCGAATCTTGAAACTTAATATCTTATGTCTCAGGATGGCGAGCATAGCGAAATGTCAAGCATTGCTTTAGAATTTATGATGCTGCTTGGTTTTACTTTGCTACTATCCATGCGCGTTCGTGTCATTTACCATCAGGCGAATGGGATTCTCGCCTCGCCATTCATTGTTGTAAAAAAGTCTATGCATAACAAAAACAAAACCAGTACTTGTAAGATACACGATGAAAATATTATACCATATAAAAACTAAAGTCGACCGGATTTCGATATAGAAATGAACTATATACCAGTCTTTACTACACATTATGCTTGTAGGTACGCTTAGTTAATAAACAGAGACTTGACCAAGTTTCCAATGTAGTAATACTTTACAGATAATATGTACTTACTATTGATACGGTAAAGCGTAAATCCATTGATATTAATTTATTATTTGGAAAACTAACAGTAAATAAAAGAAAAATGTTTTACAGAATCCAGTGAAGTTTCCTCTAATAAATAAGACATAATAATATTTTTTCCTCGGACAATTAAAAGAAAATGACTTAACATTGGATAGACTAAATAAATTCTTAACTGCTTGCATGTAAAGTGTTTGCGATCTCTAGAAAGTTCGACACTCTGTCTAGTGTCTACAAACTTGGTTTAACCAATAGATTATGTGAAAATTAACAGTCACAACTGATATCCAATGAGGGCTCGATACCGAACTTACTACAAATATTCACTTCAATAATAGTAGCCCCTACCAATAAAAGAAAGTATTGTTACGTCTAATCTCAGAAACTACTGGTTCGAAGCGAAAAAATATTTTTGTAGGGCAAAGGTCACTTTATCGAGCAATGCTATAGCCTATACAGGGTATATCAAGACTGCTACCGAAAACGAAGCTGGGTAGTTTAAGCGATTTCAGACAAAATGCAACAGAAAATTTTGCAAAAAAAAATTTTTTTTTTAGTTATTTTTTTTCCTACGGCCATATTTGGATAGTAACTACATTTTTTTCCTAAAATAATAGTGTGTACCCTTTTATTTATAAATACTCTAAGGTATAAAAAAAAATTAAATTATTATTTTAGCAAAAAATATGGATTTGCCACCCAAAAATGACGATATTTAAAAAATCTCTAATAATAAATAATTTTACTGGTGGTAGGTCTCTCATATGTGAGAGGCCATCTGGGTAGGTACCACCGCAATGTCTATTTCTCCCGTGAAACAACACTGCGTAAGTGCACTGTTGTGTTTCGGATTGAAGGACATTGTAGCCAGAGTAACCACTGGACATATTGAGACTTAACATCTTATGTCTCAGGATGGCGAGCGCAGTGGAATGTTGCTACTGTTTATGAGCGGTCGTATCGCTTACCATCAGGCGAACGGCTTGCTCGTCTCGTCATTCATTGCAATAAAAAAAAAAAAAACACTAAAAATTAATGTCGCGTTTCTTTGCGAAATTTCTAGTTGTATTGTGTTTGTAGTCACTAAAACAGTCAGCAGTCAGCAGTCAAACAGTAAGCAGTCTTGATATACCCGGTATATCATCGAGCTATGACCTATAGGAGGACAGCAGTAGTAAAAAATCTAGCAACCACGAAGAAATATTCATTTCATGGTCCATTGGTCTCAAAATATATATACATCCATTCCTGCAATGTTCTAAATTCATTGTCGGAATTGAACCTTTTGACCGCCATTGAAAAGTGTATCTACACCCGGGCGGAGCCGGGCCGGATCGCTAGTAGGTATAATATAAAATAAAGAAGTGTAGGAGATTTTCTCGAAACAAGTGATCTAATTTGAGTCTAGTTTTCTTAATAAAAATGCTTATTTTAGATATAAACTCACCACTAGATCTTCCGACGGGATTGAGGCCCAGTCTACCGCGCACTTCGCCCCGGTCGCTCGCAGTACTAAGCAGCAACTTGGTCCGTTCCATGTAGTCCATATGCGTCTTGAACAGTTCCGTGTACCTTTCGTGCAATTTGGCATATTCCTGGTAAAAAAAACATTATTAAATAAATTACTTTTGTAATCAAAGTTCTTATCATAAGTCTTCACTGATGTTGACATTTCTGTTAATTAATTTTCCAGGCAGCACCGGATGTACGTATATGTGGAAATTCATGGAGGCCTATGTTCAACATTGTTCTTGTGGCTATAGAGAAAGATAGAAGGAGAAAACAAACCATATAATTAAGAACTGACATCAAACCTCTTAAGGACACCACAAAACTCGCGAGAGTCTTGCTTTCTCATACTTTAAGGTTTATTCACCCCTATCATTATCTTTTTGATTTTACGATTTAAAACAGTTAGATATAACTTCACAGTAATATATCATGGGAAATATCACTCTGGTCCTACTGGCAGTAGTTTGATACAATGTAGCTCTGAGGTCTATGAAATGCCATTGTACGAGTAAATGTTAAAATTAAACTGTAATATTTGTCATATTATGCTACGCCACGCAATTCTATGAACCGTATTTTAAACTTTCCAATTTATTCCTAGAAAAAAAAACTGTTAATCATGATAAAACATAGTGAAATATTTTGAAATTGAATCCGGAAACTGCATCGTGACCTCATTTGGGATATATTCTATTTCGAAGAAGCGACGAGCTGCGTGAAACGGTTGACAGTAATTGAAGAGGGTGTGCTCTGTGCGCAGAGTGGCATCGTACAACAGCCGCTTGTTAGTATATATGTTTTAATTAAGTATGCATGGAACCTCTTAAACATTAATAATATTTGCTATCATTTACTTATTTATATTTACCTCCTATCTGTGATGTAACAGACAAATACACAATATAAATCGTTATTTATACTTCTTTTCTTTGCCATCAAACGCATCAATAAGTGAGACAATGCATTATTTTTTGTATTAAGTGTAAGTTAATATGTTTATCCAATGAACACAATATGTCAGCTAACAGGATTTACTTAACAAAGGCGTATACATTCAAATTATATTCTGCGCGCGATTCCGTGTGCGTGATACGCGCGTATACAGTTACATAGTACACTAATATAGGATACTGATCATGTATTTTAATCATGCACAAAACCAAAGTCCACGCGAAATCTAAGCTATGTTTGAATATCACTAATATAGTATATACTATAAATAGAAATAAAGAAAACATATTAAAAACAACATTTTATATACTATTTTAGATATATTTTATAATATATTAAAGATAACCGTAATCATAATTTTTTAAATGTCAATACCGTATAACAATGCCTTAATAATATATTGATATATTAATATTATATAAAAATCTAAATTCAAAGAGTGTTTGTTTGTTACGCTTTAACAAGCTAAGTCCCATTTGCATGGTAAGAATTTCTAGCTTCAGATGCGATTAGCAACATATGTATAAAAAGTCATGTACATGCAACAATAACATACGATTCTTGAGAAACTCGCCCGTGTAAATAGGGCTTTAACTACAGTATCAGTACTCAGTAGTATGGATCGTCTACGGTCATCTGGCGTGGTTGTCGTGCTGTTGTCAAAATATTAGGAATAGTTTTTCTCCATTCACACTCTATTGTACATGTTAATACTATTTAATTACGAGTATAAATGCTTATTATTTATATTAAGAAACATATCAACATAAATAAAATAAAATATCTCAATCGATGCGTTAAATATAAAAAAAGTGTTCCTAATATTTTAACAACAGTATGAAAACCACGTATTCGCACGCCAAAGACAGTAGATGATACATAATCATGACTTGATAAAATTTATGGTATAAACATTACCACGTTTTTTTGTCTTAAACGTTAGTTGATACAACTGGACGTTAATGCAATATGAGGTGAAATTATGAATGCGACTACTGCAGCGCACAGTGCCTTTCCTTTCAATTATTCATAAACATTACAACACCTGCAGTGAACCCGTGTGAAAACTGTATGTCGTTTTCCTAACACGACCTGCTGGGTCGATATTCTGTCTAAGACAAATCAATTTCTTTCAAAATCTTTTATTGTATCAATAACTAGCTTTTGCCCGCAACTTCGTCTGAGTGATTAACTGTATTTTGAATATTATTTCATCACTCGAAAGATCCCACGTATCACATCTCTATACATATATTTGTGATTAGTCATTAGTTACTTCTTCAACAACAATTTTCAAAACCGCGGCCAAAGTCTTCAATTCCGGTTATCAATTCAGAATATTGACCAATCGGACCACGAAAAACAAAAAAAATTTCATCGTATTTGCTAGATTTTTCACTAATGCATCCCTCATACAGGCGATAGCGTGATGATGAACAAAAATATATTGTTTTAAAAGTATTTCCGAAAACTAGTGGTAACAAACAAACTGTTAAACCTATATTAGTATAAATAGATTAAGTTTTTTTGCGAGGAGCCTTGTGTGTTTTTAAATGAACCTTGGTTATGCCTGTTACTGCACATAAAATCACTTTAAAATTAGAATTAGATTAGATTGAAGTTCTTATTACATCATCTATTCCCCCCCCCCCCCCCTCCTCTACAAAAAACATGAGTCACTCAATTAATTATTTGCGATAAGGAGATACAGATCCGAATTTTGAAGTTCATTTCGTACAGACCGAGATTCCCACACAAACATATTCAACCCCCCACCCCTCATTCCCCAAACCCCCGCATTGTGAAATTTACCTGAACCATTTACGAAATTACTTAGGATTTAAATATTGCTTTCCCTGTTCTGAGATTTGAATTATGCCATCAGGTTCAATATTAATCGGCAAGCGTAATGTGGGACGCCTTCGAACCAGGTGGAGTGACAATAATGGCTGGTGACATAGTATTGAAAACATATTTCAAAATTAAAAAACAGTAACTATTTGCAAACAGTTTTGTGCATACTATGTTCTTAGTAGTTCTCCAAATAGGTGACGCAATTTATGAGTTTGATAAGTAAACTGTAATCACTAAACGGACATTTTGAATAAATAAATAATCACGTGATGTAATATTATTTACGCCTATTTATAATCTACTTATTTCATACACATACATTTTTTTATAAACACAATACGTAAATATCTCTAAAATATTATGTCAGAAGAACACACTATTAAAATAGACATTCGCAATTAAGTTAATTTAGTAAACAATAATTATTATGTTCAAAACCCATTTTGAGTTAATGACCTCAATATATTTATTAGTTGTATTTATTAGGAGGAACTACCAAAGATCGATAAATTAATTATAATTAGATAATTTCCATTGAAAGTAAACTTTTTGTTAAAGTACTAATGATCATTGTTTTCATTAGTAATGCTGAACTAATTATTAAAATTTAACTATTGTCATTAATAAATAGCATTCCATTAAATATGTCATTAAAAGAATAAACGCACAAAGTTTACTGCATGTTTCCCCTTACTTTATATTATTCCTCATAACATACTGTCAATCTCAGGAAGTAGATTACTGAACATGGATCTCATCACCTTCTATCTAAAGATAAAAACACAGGCAGAGCAAAATATCTCCACAACCACATATTGATCCATGCTTATTCAAGGTCAATGCAACATGATTTAGCTTTTACTCTTAGCCATGTGTTACATGAATTCTTGTAGGAATATGTTATGCCTCATGCAAATGATATTTAGGAACCTTAAAGTGGATTGCTTGATAAGTAAATACACACCCAAGATCTCCTATCTACAACGCAGACAATACCCCGAATCAATAAAATATTATAACATGGGATATTAATAAATGAAAAAAAGTACTAAATATAAACATACTGGTATCTTACTTTTTTAAGCTCATTTTCTCGTTCCTCGAGTCTGCTAGCATGGTCCAATGAGTTCTTATGTTTCAGTTCCAACATGCGGACAATACTGTCAAGAGCCTCTAGTCGCCCGGTCAGATCTTTTCTTTCACCTTCATAGTGGTCTTCAGCTTCCAGTAACTGATAACAAACAAATATTTTGTTAAAATAATATGCAGGAATGTGACCCAAGTCTCTAAATAATTCAAAAACTATATTTGACTGGATCCACGGCTCAGTTGGTTTTGGAGGCAACAGAAAATAGAATTGGTGGTTAATTCCCACACTAACACAAATGTACATTTATTTGTCTCTTTGTTGTAATACCCAAAACTCATGACTTATTTACTAGTGTGGTATCAGAACCATATGTGTGAGTATTGAGTGTATCCATAATTCATTATTTTTTAATATATTGTAAACAATTGATAAAATTAACAATACATAAACAATACCATATTGTATATTCACACAGAGTTATATATGTTGGGGTAGGTCATCAAGTGCACAAACTTAATAGGCATTAATTTGATTAAATTTTGCCTTTAAATAATTAATGCCAACAATTGCAAGCCTATTCCAATATCTAAGGTCGAATAGTAACCTCATTTTTTGAAGTTGATTACTTAAAATTATGTTTATTTTATATTTGTATTTAATATGAGTAGTCTTTAGCCTGTATGAAATGTCAACAATTGATTGCTCTATATTTTGGCATATGTATAATGTTAAGTACAAAAACATAGAAATATATTTTATGTGTTTTATTAGCTTAGTTTTAGCTACACTTTCCAACTGAATGACAACTTATAATGCAAATAATGCAGGTTATATTATATTCCTTATCTATTTTTGTACTGGCATGGTGTAGGTACTGAAGACAAGTGAAACTCTACCTAGATTTAATGAATATGATCAAATGAGAAAACAATCTCTTACTTTGTACTGAAGCAGTGCAGACTCACACATGATTTTCTTTGCCAAGCACAGACATTAAATGTCAAAATTATATGGTATTTCAGTTTGGTTTTTAATTTGTTGAATATGAATTATCACATTGTGGAATTTAAAACAAAATTATCACTATTATTATAAGTCATATAATGGTCACAAGTGAAGAATTGTTTGTTGGTCATATGCACTTTTTTACATAAGTATTGATATTACATATTTTTATAGACATCACTTTTGCAATTTATATTATATTGTGTGAATGAAAAATGTTCAATGTATTGTATATTTCCTATTCAAATTTCTCAGAAATTTTATAAATAATAGCATTATTTTATGATTCTACTGTTTATTCTAAATAATCAATATTTAAAAAAAATTTATTACTGATAACAAACCAAACATAAATAAATCATAAATATGAACAAAGCGTAAAGTGATTTGTTGTGTTAACTTATCAAATATAATTAATTTAACAAAAGATCACTTTATGTGCTCATTTCAAGTGAGCGCACTATTTAATTGCATGTTAGCAAACTACAGAACTACACATGTGTTTATATGAGCTCTGTGTACACAACCATTTACTTTGCTAATAAACAATAACATTTAACATTGCAACATATGCTGAGTGCACTGTGTCCACACATACATGCACATTAACTAAAAATATTATCATAAATGTTCAGGCATTGATACATATTGTTGAGGCCTAAATCATCAAACCTTTAATTATGCAAGAATGACAACGAAGCAACTTGCTCACCTTGAGGTTTAGATAACAAAACGGGTGGCACATTCCAATTTTATTTTTTTCCAAATTTTTTGTAACCAAATTATGACACACATTGAGTAACATTTATGATTTGCAACAAAACGTGTATATTATTTGGAGTTCAGTCAACTACTGAGAGCATTCTAGCAGGCAGCCTTGTGATGTATAACAAAAGAAGCCCAAGGTCTGTTTGGTGGTATTGTTATAAAGAGTAGTACCTTCTGCTCGGCGTACTTCCTGGCCGCCTTTTCGCGTTCGTACTGCGTCACCAACTGCTCGTTGTCTTCGCGAAGAAGCTCCAGCTCCACCTCGTGTTCCTGATTGGTCTGGTATGCAGAGTCGAGGCACTCCAGCACATTCACCAGCAGCGGCATTAACGTCTTCACCACATCCTCGTCGTACCGAGCTATCATTCGCTCGAACTCCTGGTAGATACTCCCCGCCAGCGACTGCACCTTCTCAGACATCACTACGTGGGAATCCTCATGAGTCCCGTATATGGTCTCGGTGGTCACATACCCACTACTCGCGCTGTCGTCGAAATTCATGATTGGCAACAATAATATTTGTACGCACGAGGAAATTACGTCTGCCCCCACCGAGGACGTCTAATGAATTTTACGCGAAAACATGATTAGTAGTATTGTGCGCGATACTGCCAGATGATGCGATCGATTATGATGACTTTAAATTACTGTTGCTTCGTATGGTTGGGCATTTCGATTAGTAAAAATTAGGTAGTGAATGACCGTAAATACGCAGAAAAAGTAGGAAAGGTACAGACTGCGTTCACACCATTTGTTTGATTGACGTATTTTTTGCTACATAAAGAAAAAAAAATACTGATTAAATGTAAAGGTTGGTACATCGTTTCCTGTTGAGTGGCTATGAGTCATTTAATGCAAATAAGATTAATGTTTTATTTTGCCCTTGAAATATGATACAATTAACTTTCACGTTTTTAATTTATTACACAGTATTTATTAATGATGACAATGACTTATTGCTGGTATTCTAATGTAAATCTAATCAAATTATTATTATTGACGGCAATTATAAAATATAGATGACATTCTATTTAAGATAATTACCACTTCCGGTTAGAAAGTCATGAGTAGTAAAAGTCAGCATTCCTGCGAGAATAACATCTCTATTTATTTTACATTCGAATACACGTCCAAAATAAATAAAACCATCGACTAAGATATTTTGTTTTTACACATATAGTCTATGTTCGTGACTGTTTTGTGGCCTGTCTGCATCGTTTGTCACACGTCATTCAAATATTTCTTTTGGAAACTCAATACCTAAATTTAAAGTTTCTCCGATATCTCATTCATTAATTAGCTAATTATTGTAGGATAGAGCCAAGAAAATTTAAAGAATCTGTATCCCAAGCGACGACACAAAACGTTAACCTCGTGGGATGAGCTAAAACTGTGTTCTCATATTTTGTGATACAGTTACAATATTTTGGAATACAAAATGTCTTCAAAAGGAAATTGTGCAGCCAGTAAAAAGTCTGTATTCTGGGCGTACGTGTTATGGTTATTCGGGGGATTATTCGGCGTACACCATTTCTATTTGGGACGAGATAGACATGCATTTGTGTGGTGGTCGACATTAGGTGGATTTGGGGTTGGATGGTTAGGGGAGGTATTTCGTATTCCTCGATACGTGAGGGACGCCAACGAGGACCCCAAGCACATGGAGGAGTTGGTAGCAAAGATGTATCGCAACAAGAAGGTAATATGCACACAGCACTATTGAGGTCAAACTTTATTCTATTCAAATGCAGTATTTTATTATTAGATACATGGTGCGAAATATTTATATGAAGTTATTAATTATTTTGCGAATTAAGGACAGTAATGTCTAGTATTTAACTCATTCTGCAGTAATGGATTTCAATAAAGCCATACTAAGTTATAGGTATATATTATAAATGTAATGTTTGTATGGATAATTGTTATACATTTATAGCTGTATTTAATGTTAAGTATCCAATTCCTATTGAAAGATACCTCTGTTTTTTACTTAACATTTGTATTAGTTCTTATATCAAATGATTATGAATTAATATTTTACTTCTTGATATACCACCCCAAACTGTAGTTGGTCAGCAAAGTAAAATAGTATCTTTCTGGCCTATCCTTATCAAGGAATGATTGAAGGTGTGTGCCCTGTAATGGATTGTATATGCTCTACAGTTTTCATTATAAAGTTGTATGAAGTGAGAGTCGATGTCACAAACCAGTCGATGACAGAATTGAGGAAATTGAGTCAAGTAGATTTCAAGTTAGGAAGTTAAATATTATAGCAAACAATTTTCCTTGCTGTAGTAGATTTTACAGAAATTACAAAGTTTGCTAATATTAAATCTCATTTGATTTATCATAATGATTCAAACATTCTTTATAATAAACTTTGTAAGTATATTATATTTAGTGTATTGTGTAAATTAGAACTGGAAAGGGTAAATTCAGCTTTTGGGTCTTATACATTATATTGATAGGTGATTGTATCTAACAGCTATATTTATATATTTCTCTATATTTTTCTAACATGGTGTATTTTTTTATTTTAAGACTCCAACAGCAATGTGGGACACCACTGGGTATTGTTGTAAGTACTAGCTAAGATTGCACGCTTTTGTCATGGTGTAATAAAAATGTCATAATCATTTATCTTTCATTCATAATGCATGCACATTGTCAGTGCCCTGTGAAAACCTTGCATGTTATCATTTTACAGCCGCTGCCAATAAACAATCCTAATCCAAAATTTGCCATTTGAGATTGACAGCTCAATATTTTTTCTGATACTATATTGCCAATAATCAATCTCAGTAGTGAAAAAACTATGGCAACATGGTAAATGACAAATCGAAAAGTAGTAAACAATCCAGATTGACTTCAATCAAATTTTTCCGATTGATTATTGGCATTGGCTGTTTGTCATAAAAACATTGTGTTTGCTATCATGGAGAGAAGTTTAAAATAATAATTCTTTGTAATAGATTTTTTATTCAAAATGGTTGACCAAAGTAAAGGAGAATTCCCATTTTGCTACGACATTTTTATTTGGGCTAAAATTTTTGATGTCTGATATATACAGGGTATATCAAGACTGCTACCGAAAACGAAGCCGGGTGGTAGTCTAAGCTACTTCAGACACAATGCAACAGAAAAAGTTGCAAAAAAAAGGGACAATTTTTTTTTTGTTATTTTTTTCCTATGGCCATATTTGGGTGGTAAATACATTTATTCCTAAAATAATAGTGTATACCCTTTTATTTATAAATAAATATACCCGGTATATACAGGGTATATCAAGACTGCTACCGAAAACGAAGCCGGGTGGTAGTTTTAGTGGCTACAAACACAATACAATTAAAAATTTCGCATAGAAATGCGACAATTATTTTTTATGATTTTTAAATATCGTCATTTTTGGGTGGTAAATCCATAGTTTTTGCTAAAATAATAATTTAAACTCTTTTATACCTTAGAGTATTTATAAATAAAAGGGTATACACTATTATTTTAGGAAAAAATGTATTTACCACCCAAATATGGCCATAGGAAAAAAATAACAAAAAAAAAATGTTCGCTTTTTTTTGCAACTTTTTCTGTTGAATTGTGTCTGAAGTCGCTTAGACTACCACCCGGCTTCGTTTTCGGTAGCAGTCTTGATATACCCTGTATATATATATTTATTGCAGTCAATGGCGAGACGAGCAAGCCCTTCGCCTGATGGTAAGCGATGCGACCACTCATAAACAGTAGCAACATTCCACTGCGCTCGCCATCCTGAGACATAAGATGTTAAGTCTCAATATGTCCATGCTCTGGCTACAATGTCCTTCAATCCGAAACACAACAATGCATTTAAGCAGTGTTGTTTCACGGGAGAACTAGACATTGCGATGGTACCTACCCAGATGGCCTCTCACATATGAGAGACCTACCACCAGTAATATTTTGATGAGCCATAATTGTGATGGAACTTGAAATCCAATAAACATTTTTTTTGTCTTCATTCTCTAAACAAAATGTAAAATGTGATAAAACAAGGAAATGTTTTACGACAATCCATAAAAACTATAGTGAATTTGAAGCAGTATCAGTATTGGGATTAATGATATTTTTACCAATACTATGGGCATTCTCCTTTCATAAATAATGTTGCTTGAAGACCATCATAGACACTTCTCATTATATTAATTCAATAAAAGGTTCTCAGACCAGCAACATCATTTGAACATATACATTCAACTTTCGAATAAAATACTCAAATATATAAAGGATATGTTGATAACATGCAGTAAACTAGAATTCTATTAATTAAGACACAGTTTGAGCTAAATGGTAACTAACCAAGAACTATTTATTTTAATTATTTATGTTTGGTATATATGGTATTGTCACTAACCTGATAATTTATAAACAATTACAAACAGTAACTTTACTGAATTTTGTATCTATTAGTCTGCACCTATCTAAACAAAGTTTCCAGTAATATTTGATGTGTACATTTTAATTTCAAATAACTTCTAAACTTAAAATAACTTCTGTATTTAAAGAAAGCGCTGTTACTAACATCAATTTTATATCCTTTTTATCTCTTTATTCTAACATGCTCAACATTAACAATTTGTTGTAGTCATTTTGTTTTTGGCATTGGTTTATGTCTGTGGCTCAATATTTTTAACTGCTGTATTACACAATAATTTAGTAGTCTTCAATACCATTCCAAACTTATGTTAACGAAGGACATATTGCTATTGTTCAATATGGGTGGTTTCGATTTAACAACTAAATTACTATGATCCAAAAATACCTAACAATATTTTTTTTATATTACCTGCAAAATTCAACCTACATTAAACCCCTGGCCAAGTGCTGAATGTGGAACTAGAGGCCAAGGGCCCCCAGCACCAAATAAAATATTTGAGTTACCATGAAATATTTTAGATTTGAGTGTTCAGAGACTAATAAATCTCACCTCAGTTATACATAACCACATAAGACTTGAATTTTTAACACGCTTTATTAAAATTTGTAGCATTAACTGCATGCAAAATCAAATGCACTGCTGCATACACATAACTAGAATGATGAAATTACCATATACCATTTTTAAATGACATAATTCATACTTCTCATTTATCCGTTCTCATATTCAAAACAATAATTGTATGTATCAAGTTGTATAATAATAGTTTTTGTCTTGCAGCCACCATTCTCCATGAACAGATTCACGGGAATGCTGATGGTTGGTTACTCATGGGGCCAGATGATGATGTTTGCTGTTCCTCCCGATGAGGTCTGGGGAATCAATTTCAAGTATCTCAACTACCTGATACCTCTTGCTGCTGCTCTCGGTTAGTACTTTTTGAACCCAAAAATGAAATATTTGTTGTTAATGGTGTTCCTTATGACAGACTAATCATCATGTTAAAAAATAAAATGTAGATTTGAATAAACTATTAAGAATCTTAATTCATAAGCACTTTAATACTAAACAGCCTGCTGGCATGACCATTCTGAGTCTGAAATGCATGACATTTGATAAAAAAAAAGAAGTTGATGAAAAAAAGACATTTGAAATTGATTTTTATGACACGGATGAAATTCTCCAGGTGTGTGGACGGTGGGTAATGTTGGTCGTGAGCAGGGCAAGCTATTGTGGCCCCTTCTCGCTGCGTATGCCGCGTACCCGATCCGCTACTATATCTATGACGAGACCGTGTGGTTTACCCTCATGGTTCTAGCCGCAGCATTAGCATTCGACTCCTTCTCCAAGGAATGGCGCAGGACACCAAAGAAGCACCATATTGTCAAGTAAATTATTTTATTACAGAAAAGTATATAATGATATCCTTAATACTTCTAGAATTAAATTAAAAGACTGCGCACTAATATGACTTGGCAGAGAATAAATCATTCTTTGGTAACATGGGCATGATATACCACCATGTAGTGAGCAGAAACTTTGAAATTCATTTTGTTTATTTGTTTTATACATATTTTAAATATGTCACAGGTTTGCAAATTTCATCATTTATAGCCTTCGTGGCGCAGTTGGCTAGTCGCTGCTTGTGATACGACAGGCCGCAGGTTCGATCGCCGCACCGAGACAAATATTTGTGAGATGCAGATATTTGTCCGGGTCTGGGTGTTTGTGAGACTGAACAGTCTCATAGTTTTTTTTATAGCCACGATACAAGACTCGATCTTTATGCTTCACTGGACTATGTAAGTGAATGTTGGGTGTATTTATTTATTATAATTTGTTCCAGGCGTGTGATAGTGCTAGGTTTGTGCGCATGCCTGTACCTTTCACTGTGGTGTGGCTACCTGTACTTCCACGGCACTATTACAGACAGCGAAGGCGACGAGGTGCCAGTATACGAAGCTTTGCATCACTTCTTCACCAGCCCTTGGTATGTGCACACTTGAAACTGAATATACACTTGATATTTTTATTCCGGGAAAATATAAAGGCTTACTTTTCAAAGATTGTACTTTTTTTTATTAACTCATGGTGGAAATTATTAAACTTTAATTATCGAATGTTTTATCCGTTTTGGATGAATTTTGAATTAAGTTTGAGCGAAGAATACAAAAAATTCGAATACTAAAATAGATTAATAAACTATATATGAATACGGCCGCAATAATTTTGTTTTGCGAGGATAAAAATGATTGTAAAATAAATATTTTACTTATGAACGATATTCGGTATTTTGAACCTCTTGTTAAAATTTAAATAGTCTAAAATAAATAGCTTGTACAGCGTTTCTTCTATCCTCACAAATCTTTTCCACGCGGGTAAAGCGTGGAGCATTACTAGTATTTCCAGTATCTAGATAAGTCATAGCTTAGTCATATTCAGTGAATTTATTTTAATATTTATTTGTGCAGGTGGTTGGACGTGAAGCAATGTCTACTGGACACATACCAATACGCACAGCATCACGGCTGGTATGAGGTTTGGAAGCAGATCATTGATTTGTCAGATCCACACGGCGAACAGAACGCTTACAAGGTACTTGTTGCACCATATACCATCCTTACCGCTTTTTTCTTTCCCCTTCTCTGCTAATTTCAAAAGACAGTAAGACCCTTATACCTATAGTTGGTCCCCCCAGTGTGTATGTGCGAAGGTTTATACCTAGCATATTGTATTACAATATACTGTATTAGTGATGAAAAAAGGGACACTAAATGCTGTATATTTTATGCATCAATATGTATAAAGCGTGCATTTTTCATGTAAGCAGAACAAAAAAATTGATGATTGCAAAAACTCAAACATGTTCATTGAACATTCTCTTCTGATTGTAAGTGCAAGTCAATCCATAATAATTATACATTGAACGATTTTGCCCAGGTCCTCGGCCTCGGTCCAGAAGCGAGTCAGCAAGAGATCACGACCACCTGGAGGCGGCTGTCTCGCGAGAACCACCCAGACAAGGTCAAGGATATAACACTGCGGCGGGCTGCCCAGGAGAAATTCATGGAGATCCAGCAAGCCTACGAGATTCTGTCCAACAGTAAGCATAGGAGGAACAGACGAAACAAGAAAGATAACTCGGAACCCAGAGCAAGCGATAAAATTGAATTGTAAGGTGCATTTATTCTGGCCAACGGTGAGTCTGCTATATGTATCCTCATTACTTGCGATATCAATGTATCGATTATCATATAAACATGTATGGCAACAAATGTAATATATATTTATATAATTTTCAATGTTTCATTTTTTGTGTAGCATATTGCCAATGATATACTTTTAGTCTTGGTTGTATAAAAATATTGATGTTCCTCTGCATTAACTTAGCAACTTTACTATCTTTATTGCATTGTATCTGTTGTGTATGCCATTCAAAAAATTGTAACTTACTTTTGGTCAGACTGAATAGAACATATCAACTGTTTGCTCAAGTGGCGTGACTTCGGATAGCTAATATTGACTTATCTAGTTTAGGGTGGATTTTTAATTCTGGATCGTAGTATTTTTGTGTAATAATTGTACACATAAAGTTATGAACAATATTGAAGATTAGTCTTAAAAATATATTTCCTAAAACTGTTAATTTATCGACATAGATTCGCTCAAATGAAGATTTATATAGTTAAGGCAATAGCTAATGAATATCCACTAATACTGTTAGAAAAAATATTATGACAAAGATATTATTGTAAGTTAAGACATATTTCTGTGTATTTATTATTCTATGGGAATTACTGTGAGATTTTGTAGCGTCCACAATATTTTAAATTATTCTTTTAGCATATGGCCAGTGGGTTATATTAAACGTTTAGGCATTTATAAATTATTTTGTGTTTATTTGATCTGGTAAGAACGAATTTTATTTTATTTAAGGATAATTACTTGCATTTTTAACACCAAAATTGGTATTTATAAGTTTGATTTATTAAAATATTAAACCGCGATATTCATAGACCAATTTGAAACCTATTTTAGCTATCGAATATTTGTCCTCTTTTCTCAAACTAAATTCAAAAGTTGTTCCAATGGACCAAAACAGTGAATAACTAAAATTGGTTTTTACTCTGTCTATGAATATGGCCAATAGTGTATAAGTTTTTTAAAGGAGAATGCTCATTTTACTATGAAACTTAGCGATCGTTTTTGCCTTCGATGAAACCCACTTTTTTTGTGTAGGAAAGAATTTATATATTTTATATAAATATAAACATAATTGCAATCTAGGTCCAGAGTTCTTGGAGAAATGAGCTTAAAATCCAATAAAACATATTTTTTTATCTTTGGATTTGTACACAAAATGTAAAATGATAATTACTTTATTTTATAAAAATCTGTCGAATGGGATAAAAAAAGAATATACTTGAGGGCAAACGAAAAAATGCTATGAGAAATTTTAAGGAGTATTGGGATCTACAATTTTTTTTTTACCGATTTTATAAATGGACATTCTCCTTTTCATTGCATTTAATTTATTGCGAATACTACTTAATATATTCATTAAAAATAAGTGTTGATATGTCAATATGGGCAAATATTCAACATTAAATGACGTTTATTTCATTTCTTAAAACTGTGTTCTTAAAAGACATTCCACTCTATAAGTATTTAGAGTATATACTTGAGATTGATGTTTTATGTAAATTGGCCTGTTTTAGACTGTACTTAGAAATGTACTTAAATGATGATTTCTTATATTTACGCGAATGTTAAGCATTGTAATAAAACTAATATTTACGAATTTTAATCGCGAATTTGGTTAATTTTTTTTACATCAACCTAAAAATAAATGTAAAAATTACACCCAATTCCCAATAAAATTAGTAAAAGTTAGTTTACTTCAATATGTTTTAAATGTCTATGTTTACCACTTTTTTAAGTTACTTATTTAGAAATAACTGCCATTGTTTATCTAGTGGTTGTGTTAGTTACATTTATCGATTTTATGCATATGTTTAACAAATATTATTTGCAGTTATAAAGGACTGCTCGATATATTTTCTATTAAAATCGTTTTTTCTATGTATTTACAATACATAATGTCAATTGATAAACGATTATTGCATTATGTTTAAGTTTTTATTTAAAGTATTATTTGATCTGTATTGTTTTTTATTATTTGATAATCATTAGTATACTTGCTATATTTATTTATAATGCTTGTATGAATATTATGATTTTGGTATTATATCTGTCGATATCGTTTAAAAACACTTTTTTTATACTTTTAATCATGTTCTTATGTTTGTAATTAACGTAATATGTATAGTTACGATAACTATAGATTTATATAATTATAAAATATTGAATGAAATACATAATCAATTTGTTTTGTGGCCCTAAACCTGTGCAGTCAGTCAAAATTTCATTGGAAAATAATTAACACACACATTAGATTATTTTACGAATTTAAATTAATAACAATTTCATGACATATTTTACTATTCTATATTAGATACTTGCAATATTATCATATTGTGTATTTGTTTTATTATTTATTTGATAGCAAATATTTAAAATAAACTTTAGAAATACAATATTCTGTTTGATTTATATTATATTACAAAAAACTTTGAATACTATAAATTACGATTTTTTTTATTGCAATGAATGGCGAAACGTGCGTTTTATTCGCCTGATGGTTAGCAATATGACCGCTCATGCAGCAAAACCAAACAACACAAAGCGATGCTTGGCATTTCACTCGCTCGCCATTCTGAAACATAAGATATTAAGTCTCAATATGTCTAGTAGATGCTCACGATGGCTACAGTATCCTTCGAACACAATAGTCCATATACACTCCGTCAGGCCTATCACATAATATGAAAGATCTACCAGTACTGGGGTACAGTACTTAAAACTAATCACAAGTATTTTTTTTGTATTGCAATTAGTAGCTAGGCGAGCATACCGTTCACCTGATGGTAAGCGATACAACTGCTCATAAACAGTAGCAAAACCAAATAACACCTTGAATTACAAAGCAATGCTTGGCATTCCACTGCGCTCGCCATCCTAAGACATAAGATAAATAATAAATTATAATAACACCCAACAGTCACATACTTAATATATAATATAGTCCTGATATTAAGATCGAGTCTTGTGTCGTGGATATCAAGAACTACGAGAGATTTTTTAGTCTCACAAACACCCAGACCCGAGAGAAATATTTGTGGGCCGCACATACATTTCTCTCGGTGTGGGAATCGAACCCGCGGCCTCTCGTTTCATAGGCGGCGTCAGTGACGTAACTACAACATTTGGGGCCCGTGGCAAAATCATCGGATGGGGCTCACCTTTTTTGAATGGAGAGGAAAACTGTTAAACTTATTTTCCGGTACCCGGGGGAGGCCGAAAGGAATATATCAGTGTCACTGGCCTGCCAGAAAATTACGGCCGAATCGGGTCCCTAACAAAAACCTACGCTAGCATACCGAAGAAAACCCTGTCTTCCCGATTTCGGACGTTACTGGATATAATCTCAGGATGAGAAGCACTCCGATTCCTTCCCAGTGATCGCCCGGCCCAAAACCTGGACGCAGGTCTCTCTCAGTGGGGATTAAAGTTGATCTCCATTTATGTCTAGATCTGGACGCCCCTTTAAGATTTTATGGGCGTCCACAACAAACGCGTAGCCACGTGCTCTGTCGTCCATCTTGGAATCACAGTTAGTGAGAGTACGCCGCACAACAATTACTCCGACGGCCTCTATAAGTAGCCTCCTAAGTCTTGCTTGGGAGACCCTGCTGGAATTCTGAGGCCCTCTAACTATAAGACAGAGGCGCCCTTTAAGCAGCTCGTGACCTGACGTTTTCTTCTTTTGAGGCGGCGGCGAGTGTGGTGGTTTTGCTCACAATGGCGATCGTTAACCGCGGCTTTACGTTCTCGTAAAACCAGGAACTCTTGACAATGGAAAAAATTCGCTCATCATTTCAAGTCAAGCTTCCCGACATCTGCTGGTCGAGTCGGTTGGAATGTCGCAGTAGTTTTTAAGACATCCGCTCCTGAGATAACCCCCGTACTTTCTATTAAAACAACCCAGGCCCGGCATCATGGCATATAGCCCATGTTCATCCAATCCCCAAAAAGGGTGACCGATCGGATCTTTCGAATTACAGGCTGACTGCTGTCGCATGGTTACTCTCCAAGGTCTTGGAGCGAGTTATAAATACACAGCTCCTGAAATACCTTGAAGATCACCAACTAATTAGTGACCGTCATTACGGTTTCCATCAGTGTCGTTCAGATGGTGATCATTGATGATATAACACACATGATATCATTCATGATATCATTCACCACACACCATCAGGCGGAGGCATTGGATAGTGGGGGTGAGGCGATTACGGTAGATCTTGAAATTTTCATCGAGTTACGCATGGCGTCGTTCTGGTGAAGCTACCTGCCTGGTATTTTAACCCGAAGAACTCTAAAAGTACATCGCCAGATTTCTGGATAATCGAAGCGTAAAAGTCGTATTGGACGCCTTTTGTATCGAGACCAAGACCATTAATTCTTATGTTCCATAAGCCTCGGTGCTTCCACCAACACTGTTTATCCTGCATATCAATTATATGTTGTCTTACACCACCTGGCATTGCTATGTAGATACTAGTGCAAGTGACGCAAAATACATCGGACTACAGAATCTCTATCGGGGATCCGTTGAGGAAAGATGGTCTCAACTTTTGTCGGAAGCCGAGACCTCTCTGGGGCGCGCCTCCCAATAGGGTGGATTGAACATAGCTCAGTTTAACCCTACAAAGACACAAGTTTGCTCGTTTACAACCAACAAGAACCCTTTTGTCATGGAGACACTCTCTCTAAGCTCGTGTGTATTCCTGAAACCGAAATATTGAGCAAAATGCAGTTTAGGTGTCATTTGGAAGACAGATCAAATTGGCCAGCAAATACTTAGGGATTCTCAACAGAGCCAAGTGGGTCTTCTCATCGGATCATCACCTAACCTCACCTCTGAGTAGAAGCCCTAAAATACCAGCTCGACCCACTTGACTTCCTACAGCGCCGAGCTCTTCGAATCGTCGATAATCCCGATATCACGGAGAATGTGGAACCATTATTTACGGATTTTATCGCGGATTTGGTTTAATTTTTACATTTTTTGAATTCCCGACGTTTCGATTACTTTACAGCTTTCGTGGTCACGGGGCGGACTGAGGTATTAGTCATCCGCTCAGTGACTGTTACAATTTAACTACCCTTAATTTTGAATTATTAAATTAAAAAGTTAATTTAAGTAACTAATCTGTTTTTGCGTTCCGATCCACGCAGAAGGAGCTCACTGTGTCTTGAGGTCTGGCAGTTGGTCTTTTGGGTTCCGATTTAATTAAGTGTAGAATTGGATCCCATGCTTGTGCAAGCTTCAAGCCATCTTCCCTATTGAAATTTGGATGTTTTTTTATTTCAATAGCCTTGCGATACATCCTGGGCAGGAAACGGTGTTCGTTCGCGAGGACTTGGGGCTGGTCAAAACGAAGGTATAATGCTTGGAGCTTTCTTCTATGTGCTCAGCAACTGCAGACTTCGTTGAGCGTCGATGTTTGACGTCAGCTATATGTTCTTTCACGCGGGTCCCTATGCTTCTTTTGGTTTGACCAATGTAGGAGAGGCCACAGTCGCAGTCTATTTTATATACACCCGGTTCTTGCAAAGGTATATGGCACTTGACAGGTGGTAGAAATTGACTAATCTTCTTGGGCGGCTTGAAGTATGTATTGATAGAAGCACCCTTCAGGATATAGCCAATCTTGTCCGTGACACCTTTTATGTATGGCAAGACAACCGGGACTCGTTCAACTGTGGCAGGTTTCACTCGGTTTCTGTGACGGCGGCGTGAATTAAACCAAATCCGCGATAAAATCCGTAAATAATAGTTTTATTTCAATGTGTAACATTCGCGTAAATCTAAGAAACCAGAATGTGGAACCGTTAGGATTGCGGTGAAACTTCGGGTCTCTCTATGTAATCGATCGATTGTCCCATGGAAAGTGCTCTGAGGAAGATGGTGCCACTATCGCTATTCTCCCATTATATTTCCCGCCACCGCAGTAGAGTTCATTCTTACTACCTGGGAATTATCCGTTACCGGAAAGTACGTTTCCAGTGTTCTTTTCTACCACGCACGTGCAAGCTCTGGAATGAACTCCCTGTTTCGGTATTCCCTGAGCGATATAACCTATCCTTCTTTAAGCGAGGCTTTAAGAGAGTGCTCTCCTTACGGTATATCGGATCTGCGACGCATGAGCCGCGGTGACCGCTGACCATAATATGGGCAGTATGCTCGTATGCCTTTTCACATATAGCAATGTACTCTGTGGTATGCCTGCTGGCTAGTCGTCGTAATATCTTCACTACGTGGCCGGAGCCCAAACGCCGCAATGGTGATGGGGCCCCCTCAGAAGCCTAATATTGAAGTTTAATTATTTTTAAAACCAAATCAGCGTTATTATCTATACATAATAGTTTTCTTTCAATGCGTTCAATTGGCGTAAATTAAAAAAAAAATATTTTTATGTATTACAAATAAACCTTGATATCTTTAATAATAATTAAGAAAATAATTTCTGATTATCAATTTTGTTGGTAATAAATTAGCTAGGTTCTTTCTCTGCTTACGGCCTCTCGGGCCTGAGGAGCAGGGCCGACGCACCGGGGGGCCCCAAGGTCGGGGGCCCGTGGCATTTTGCGCACTATGCCACTCTATTGTTACGCCACAGGGCGGCGTCTAACCGGCTGCGCCACGGAGGCTGTCAATATGTTAGGTATCAATATATCCAATAGTTACTCTGGCTATAATGCTCTTCAATCCGAAATACAACAGTGCACTTTACGGGAGAAATAGAGATTGCAGTGGTACCTACCCAGATCGCCTCTTACATATGAGAGACCAATCACCAGTAATTGGAGTTGTACTAATGTAAGGCTCACGCCGGAATACTCGCCATTCAAATAAAAAGTTGCTCTTAACAGCGCACAGCCCACTTAGCCAGTACATTTAAGCGGGATTTACGTACTTAAGTGCAACATAATATTTAAGTTGCGTTCCAGTATTCGGGTGTCAGATGCACAAACTAACTTTACCCATAATTTGTCTTTGATAATGCCATCGCCATTCATTTGAGACCTATTTGAGTTTGCTAATTTAAAGGTTTGAAAGGAACCAAGAAGCCCATTTAACTATGGAACTGTATCGGTGTGAAGATTTTTGTCCCTCGTTGAAACCTATACTCCATCGGTTTAGGTACTTAACTAAATGTAAACAAACCGTAAAAAAGGTTATTTAACATTGCCATTTGTCATTTCTAAATTAATTGAAGACAAATAAATGTTTATGTAAATTTTAAACTACATTGCATGTTCTTTATTATAAGGGTTATAATTATGAATGTATGAGCTTGGAAACAATTAAATTATGTAAGATCATCATTAAATTATCAAAATGAAATTATCTAATTTTACATATGCAATCTGTCTATAAAAAAAGACCCAAACAATCAGGCATCCAAAACATTTTCATAAAAGTTACAAGAAATATTATGCTACAAAATCGAGAAGTACAACTTTACCGTAATGCGACTATTTAAATGAAAGATAATGCGTTAGGGCGGATAACTAAGCATCATCATATGTTATCTATGGCAGCCAATTATTATTAATTGCGTTAATGTACTTAGTGTTTTCGTGAAGTGGTGAAGTGTTTGGAAGTGTTCATCGTTGTTCTTTACTCTGTTTTAGTTATTATTTGTTATAAGCTGCTGTTAATTGTTGTTAAGGTCAGGTCAGGGATGCTACTATCTAGTAATCATGGCCTGTCCGAGAATAGGTGCTACGAGTACGCGACCTCGGCCCCCGAGCTACTGCAGTCACTACAAACATTCCCTTCCGTGACTGCACTATCCACTCCTACAGGCCATACTTTCCTTTCCCATTATATCCTCTACTCACAAACCCTATTTCCTTTCCCCCGTTGATGATGGGCAGCAGCGTCATCAGCGCGAGTCCCCATTTGCGCTCGCCAACCCGTCTGCCAAGCGTGGCGAGTATTGGCAAATACCCCCTAATGTCGACACAAAAATTGACCAGGCTCCCTGTCCCCGGCAGCCCCACTATTCCTGGCGATGGTAGCAGCCATGGTTACGGTAGGGCAGGGGGTGCTAAGAATCCCCGGGTTGGCCCCGGCTACCACCCCCGACGACGACTGGCCCTGGTAACACACAACATACGCACTTTGAGGACAGACGAGAAGATTGTCGAACTGGAAGAAGAACTGAGCGGGTTACACTGGGACATTCTGAGGTTATCGGAAGTCCGAAGAATCAGGGAGGATACGATAACCCTGAAGCCTGGTAACCTGCTCTTCTACCGGGGGACGACCAAAAGTCCCGAGGAGGAGTCGGATTTCTCGTCCACCGGTCACTCATCAACAACATCGTATCCATCGAAAGTGTGTCGAGCAGGGTAGTGTACCTTATACTCAGAATATCAAAAATATATTTGTTGAAGGTCATACAGGTTACGCGCCGACCTCGACACACCCAGATGAAGAAGTAGAGGAGATGTATGAGGACATAAGTCGGGACATACATACTTCCAAAACCTACTTCAATGTTGTTATGGGGGACTTCAACGCAAAGTTGGGCAAGAGAAGCGATGCAGAGTTGAAAGGGGGGGGCAATTTGGACATGGGCAACGGAACCTCAGGGGTCAGAGGCTGACCGACTTTCTTGAAAAAGAGGGACTCTTTGCGATGAACTCTTTTTTCCAGAAGCCGCCTCACAGGAAATGGACCTGGCTGAGTCCTGACGGTTTGTTGGAATACTAAACATCAAATAAATTGTACTAAATAGTTTCTATATGAATATCGAGTGGTGCATACTGGCCACTTGTGGCGCTTGTATTTTTTACTTGACATGTCAGCTTTTTTACTGCTCATTGTAATATGTTTACCGGTGAACATTGAGTTACACAACTGGAGGGGACATCAAGACCAAATAGTTTGGAACATTCGCAAGAGTACATGTACCGTTAGGCTGTCAGTCGTCCTTGACGTTTCAGCGAAGACGGACCTAATTAGGTGTAAATATAATTGGTCCATAATTGCCATATTGCGTGCTAAAAACGTGCAAAAACCATTCCAGAACAATAGGAAGAAAAGATGGAGTTTCATTCTATAGGTAAATCTACCATAATTTAAATAAAGAAGCACGAAATTAAATTTAAGAAATTATTTACCGGAGTCGTTTTGACAACCGCCATTTTTGAGTGAAATTATAGACTAATATTAATATAGTGACAGATAGGTAAAAATTGAAGTTTTCGTATAGGGATAGTGGATATTGTATGTGATGATGGGATATATATTTTTAAAAATTCTAATTTATTTTCAATACAAAAATGTGGCATATTTGGCATTTTAATTATAGTTTCCGTTAACTTTATATATTTAATTAATTGGTTAATTGTATATTTATTGTCATAATGTATTTTTTTTCCGAAATAAAGAAAATAAAATTAAACTTTAAATTCAATATAAGAATTTATAGGCTTTATCAGGCGTATATAGATGTAGGTAGAAATTTCTGAAGTGTCGCATCTACTACAATGCCGACTTTATCTATACTTCGCTGTCATATTGAAATGAGCACAATTTTTCTTCTACGTGTCCGCTCCAGTTGTAAAACCTCAATGACCGGTGAATAAACGTTGTTAAACTTATAATCTTGAGTTCCTTGATTTTCAACAGGTTATGGGCCCAGTTTCATAAACCTAAAGATTCGAAGTTTAATATTTATTCGCATAAAGTATCGGACAAAAGAAATTTGCAAAAATTGCATCGTACGTCGAACCGAAAACAATGGCTATTTCGAATCTACAGATTGACAAGTTATTTAGGACATGAGAATTTATTAAGGACGGGATAATTATTCGACATGGAAATTTGCAGTTAAATCTTATCTCCAACATGAAGATTTGTGGGAATGTGTTGATCCCGGCACCGATGTCGACAGCAAGAAATATATTAAAGCTAAGTCAAAAATTATTTTGTTGGTGGAACCAATAAACTACATACATATAGAAAATGCACTGTCATCAAAAGAACTATGGATAAACCTTCAAAATGCTTTTGAGGACTCCGGGCTTTCAAGAAAAGTCGGCTTGCTGAGGGATCTCGTGAACACAACTCTGTATAACTGCGGAAGCGTCGAAGAGTATGTGAATAAAATTATGAGTACTGCAAATAAGTTGGGAAATATTAGATTCACAGTCGATGACGAATGGCTGGGAACACTTATGTTGGCAGGTTTACCGGAAAATTATAAACCGCTGCTCATGGGCCTGGAAAGTTCCGGCATAAAAATTTCATCAGATTTTATCAAGACAAAACTTTTACAGGAGGTGAAAGTTTCCGAGTCTACAGTATTATTTATAAAGCACAAAAAAAACTCTAATGACCATGCCAAATTAAAATGAAAACGCCCGCGTTGCTTTAAGTGCAATAAATATGGACATTTCAAAAATCAATGCACTGTGAAGAAATCTAACAACAATAACAGTTTTTCAGCCGTTTTTTCAGCTTACAGCAATGTGGATCACGAAGACTGGTACATTGACTCAGGCGCTACAATGCATATGACGAGACGTTCAGACTGGATGTATGACACCGAAGCATCTCCGATTCAGCAAATAAAGGTGGCTAATAATGATGCTGTCTCTGTGCAACATATGGGTAAAGTAAAAATTCAAACCATTTTTTGCAAAGATGAGTGTCCAATCCAGGTGTGAAATGTTTTATATATTCCTGAGCTCTGTGTAAAATTGGTTTCAGTTAGTCAAATAACTAAAAATGGCTGTAAAGTGGAATTCACCAACATGGGATGTAATATTTATAATGTCAATAACATTCTTATTGCAAATGCAACTTTATTCAATAACATGTACAAATTGAATACTGTTACTGCGAATGCTTATGCTGTTTCGGGTGAAAATAAGACTGATCTTATTACATGACACAAGAGAATGGGGCACTTAAATTTGACTGATGTAAAGAGGTTAGAATCCTGTGCTGAGGGTGTAACTATCACTAATAAAGATGTTGATACTGTTTGTATACCTTGTTGTGAAGCGAAACAAACACGATTACCGTTTCCACACTCTGGTTCTAGGGCAAAGGCATTATTAGAAATAGTACATACAGATCTATGTGATCCGATGGAGACACCGTCTGCTAGTAGTGCGAAATACTTCATAACATTCATAGATGACTATTCCCGTAAAATTTATGTCTATTTCCTCAAGAACAAGTTGGATATTAAGTCAGTGTTTCAGAAATTTAAAGAAGAAGTAGAAAATGAATTAGATCTCAAAATAAAAATAATTAGAAGCGATAATGGAAAAGAATATTGTAATAAAGTATTCTTAGATTTTTTAGTGGCTTCCGGCATCAAACATCAGACCAGTACACCGTACACACCTGAGCAAAACGGGTTAGCGGAGCGGATGAATCGAACGTTGGTGGAACGTGCGAAATGCATGTTATTTGAAGCAAAACTGCATAAACAACTGTGGGCAGAGGCAGTCGCTGTTGCAGCCTATGTTACCAACCGATCACCATCTCGAGTTTTGGATAAGGTAACTCCATATGAAAATTACATCTGATGAATCAAGTATTTTGAATGAAATTCCTTATCAAGAGATAATTGGATGCTTATTATACATTTCACAAATTACCACGCCAGATATACATAAGTTTTGTCATAAATATGTTGAATAAATACAACAATAATCAAGAAATGTCACATTGGTTAGCATTGAAAAGAGTTATGCGCTATTTGAAAGGCACTGTAGAATATAGATTGAGTTATAAACATAATTCAAAGGAAAATATGACTCATGGCTTCTGTGATGCTGGGATTCGAATCATTCATTCTTCGATCCGAAGTTTCGAATTTCGTGTTATAGAGTAGGTTTTGAAACGAAAAACGTCACGAAGATTCGAACTTCGGATTTATATAGTAGGGCCCCTGGCTGCAGTCGATTTTTGCCGTGCGTAGTAAAAATAGCCACGCGCGGACTGCGATTGCCACATCTTAGTACTTTGGTAGTAAAACATTTTTTTTTATTACCTGCAATGATTTTGTAGTGAGTATAAATTATGTTTCAGATAATATAATGGGATGTAATTCCGAGGCTAAATTATGTTATGTATTGTAATATAAAATTAAATATATTTCGTAATTGTAAGGGGTTGTAAGGCCCCTAACTCTATTCATGTGTTCGAACACGAAATGATTAATAAAACGTCCGTAGTGTCTATTGATTTAACACTGATTTGAATGCAACTTTACAATGTAATAATAACGAAAAATATGATTATTATCTAAATTTGTATTGTTCATTGCTTGCACAGTAATACTTGTATACTTATAATGCAAATAAAATATTTTTATGATATTATATTACCAATATATAAATAATAAGTTACATTTCAATTGAATATTAGAATTTTGAAGCGCACGGATCAAAGTTGGTTGAGCTGACTGTATAGCGAGCCGACGCGGCAGCTCTACGCACACAGCTTTGGTAGCTTATGTATATATGGTATATTAGCTTAAAATTAACGAAGAAATACCTATAGTTGACTTTGCGCGCAAGGTGTAAACGCTCTTAATACTTGTTACTTGGTTGACTAAGAAAATATTCGTAAATTGGACTTTGCAAAAAAATGTTGAACAACCATGCGGCCCGTGTTCTGGTTTGTTTACATTTAGTTAAGTACCTAAACCGATGGAGTATAGTGTAGTTATTTAGTTAAAATAAAGGTGTTTCCTAGGAAGTCTTCCGGTAGTTTTGGTGATTAGTGATTTTATAGATTTTGAATTAACCTTTTCGAATGCTTGTCGCGCTGCGATATTGGAAAAATGGCATTAAAAGCAGTTTTCTGACAATACATGTCTCTATTCTGAGTCATTATAAGAGGAATCATTTAATAATTAAAATTCAACTAGAGATTAATTCCTACTATTGATATCTGAACAATTTTTTTCAAAATCTTTATTGAATAACCCATTTTCAATATTATCGAAAAAGTTTCCAAGTAATTCTACCACTATAGTGTAAATATGATACACACGCCGCGCCGGCAGAATTAGAGGAACACGCGTTAAATATTGAATTTCTTAGAAAATATTATAATATCTGAATGTTTTTATTTTTCAATATTCAAAATGAGGCAAAATTTATAACAAATTACTAAAATTGAGTAAAAAATACTTTAATTAATGACGCAAATGTAATTAAACGGAAATACAGTAAAATGAAATTTCTGTATTGTCAAATGTAATCGTGTATTTTAAAAACATACAGAAATAATTTAAGAAAATTAATAATGCGTATTGCTACCACGGGGGTCGGAAAGTGCTGGGGTCGGAAAGTGCTCGAATGGAGGCCACGTAGCGGAAAGCGCAGCGTAGGACGTCCACCCATAAGATGGTCCGACGACCTGGTAAAGGTCGCGGGACGTCGCTGGATGCAGGCTGCCTCCAACAGGTCTCTGTGGAAATCATTGGGGGAGGCCTATGTTCAGCAGTGGACTTCCTTTGGCTGATGGATGATGGATGTGATTGCTACCACGGGCTCAGATAAGAGTCTGGATATGATCCTTCATGCTTTTAATGACGTCATCAATCATTTTTTGCGACAAATTCTCCCACTCTTCACTAACATGAATTTTAATCCTTGGACGAACTTAGGGGCTTGGTTTCTTCCATTTATCTTTCTTCCGATATCGTCCCATTCGTTCTCTATGGGATTCATGTCTGGTGATCTTGCTGGGCAATCTATTTGCGCGATTTGGACCTGATTTAAGTAGTCGCGAACCATTTGCGCTTTGTGGGGCCGCGCATTATCATGCATAAAATGGATGGTCCAAAAGACAATACATGGGACTCTAAGATCTCTGCGACGTATCTTTGTGCAGCTAAAGACCCATTTTCTATAAGTATTAACTCCGCGCGTGCTTCCAAACATATACCACCCCATACCAAAATTGACCCTCCGCCATAACACCTCTTTCAGTAGTTTCCTCGATTAGCGTTCTCCTCGATACCTCCAGATCCTCTCCCTTCCTTCTATACAATTCACAACAAAACTGCTTTCATCACTAAACAAAACTCGGCTCCACTCATTTGTCCAGTCGCGGTGTTGATGAGCAAAAGCTTATCTGGCTACTTTATGTACCACCTCGCGTTTTGGAGCTTTTGACGGAACGTAAGACTTCAGTCCAACTTCATTTAAACGTGTTCTCACTGTACGCTCACTGATATTACTATCACGGACTTTTTGTGACATGTTTCGGGTCTGGATAGCCGTTTGAAGACGATTTCTCAAAGCTTTCAGCCGTATAAAATGACCATCCTGGGTACTGGTCCACCGTTTTCTGCCTTATCCTGGCACCTGCACATAAGAGCCTATGTGCCTCTAACGTTTAACGTTGAGAAAGACGACAGATACCGACACACCCAATGCGCGACTTACTGAATCCTACCCTTGACCATTTTCATTAAAAAAAAAACTATTTTTTGTGCGTTTTCCTCTAATTGTGCCGGCGTGTGTATTTATCATACGTGTGGTTATGTTCTAAAAGGTGACATACAAAGAGGATAATAAAAAAGGATTATATAAAAAGGGAAATTAAAACAACTGCTTATTAAATTCCGTTTATAAAGGTACACGTACCTACAATGTTTTATCTATACAGAAAACAATGTTAGCCATTTAGATTGGAAATGTTTCGACATTGTATACAAACAGGGCAGTACGAACTGTTCAAATAATATATATATTATGTTCCAACAAAAGCGAAACATTTGGAATACATGACGTAAGCTGCGTATACAAATACAATAGCAGTCATTATGTAATACTCATGTATGTTGTAAGTACATCGCTCTCGCTCGGGATTTAACACATAGAAAATAAATTAATTAGAGATATGAATGTTGCATTGCAAGTCGACCGAGTATATCAGAAAATTGAGTTGATAGTAAATGCGTAATTCTCGCCGGCTGTCGGCTGAACCGAGAGAAAGCGGTGTCCCCACGCGACAATCACATTTAACACCAAAAACAGCCTACAAACAAGTACACGTTATATAACTTTATATAGATACCTATATGAGAACAAATTGTTGATGTTACGATCGTATAACTATTTCTTTATTTAATGGCACAGTACAATTTAGAAAACATAGATGCATCGTAATAAACAATTAATTATAGTGGTATATTTGAACCTACATTCTACACGTAAAACATACGTTTATCAAAAACGTTTATATATTCTTTCTATTTACATTACATTTAGCATATAATATTATTTACACGTTAAATGGCAAACGAGGGTTTGGTCTTACACAAAATCATACTTGCTAACTAGTACATACTCTATGTATAAAAAAATTGCATTTTTTAATTGGATTCCTTTGAGCTTGATTTGTGCTGAAGATTTACAGTAACCCTTAAAACTAATGTCTTTTTGTCTTTGCTACAAGTTTAAATTTACAAATTAAATGTTTATGTACAACTAGCGACAGCTGTTGGGAACATAATGCGCTCCGTGACTGGCAAGTGGTATATAAATATAATGGCCATTTATGCGATCCTCATAACATGGCAAGATGGCATAATGTAAAAAATGTATTTCAAATAAAAAACGTGAAAAAATAATGTGATGTGCCAACATTTACCCCGATGGGTACTATGCTGATGTACAGTAATGTAATTTATTGATGATCACCATCAATGTTTTAGGAATGTATAATAATAACTTACTGATATAAGTAAATGCTACTAGGAATTACATCCTCCTAATTTACTATTGTCTTGATCACCACAACAACGTGGTCTAAAATATGGAATCAATAGCAAAAATGCATATTCACAGAATTTAATTGAAAGGGCACAATCAACCTCTATCCTCATTTCATTCCACTACTTTACAATGTATTATAATTAAACTAATTATCACAGTTTAGAAATTAAAATAACACGCGCTTAGTTAAATAAAACTATAGCATTCGAGAAACCTAAACATAGCCATCCTTAAACTAAATTAATAAATAACTTAATTTGATTTTTGTTATGTGCGTCGTTGGTGCACGATAAAGATAATATTTTTCTTTACAGATTACTATAGACATAACAGTTCCTTTACAAAAATTTAAGAATAAACAACAATTGATGAAGTCTCGCTCGACGATTCGCCGACGCGAGATAACACTAGCCATCACATCAATGGCACGAAGGGCGCGCTCGCGCGTTACATAAAAGCAGTCTACAGACGCGGGAGATCAATCTACATGTTGCATGTTGCATCGTACAGCACGGCACGTGTCGCCGCTCGCCACACGCCTACACCGTGGTTTCGTTCCTGCGCAGTGGCTGAAGTTCGCGTTGCAGGTCGTTGTAGTACTCGTGGTCTGACATGGACTCTTCCTCTACGGACCGCTGAGGAAGGTACTTGCTGGGGCCGGGCCGCGGCGTGGAGTCGCTCCCGCTGCCGTCGCTCACGCAGATCGACTCGAGCGGCACCGGCTCCGTCGGGATGCCCAGCGTCTGCGTCGGCACGCTCTCGTCCGACATCAGATACTCTGGGTTGTCGATACATCTCTTAGAGCCACCGAAAGTGCTAAAACGCAAATCTTTTACTTCTTGTGGTTCACCGCCTTCTCCGATCAAATCCATATACGTGGATGCGTTTTGATTGTGCTGAGGCGATGGCATCAAATAATCGTCTTCGTCGAGAGGCAAGTTCAGTTTCAAGTTTCCGACCTGAGCCTCTTTTATTTTAGACATGCTGTCGAAATTACCTTCAATGGAAACTTCAGGTCTAGTTTTCATGGGATCGCTGCAGTACCGCGAGCTGGAGCTGTCAGACGCGCACACTCCGTTGTTGTAATAATGGCGCATGTCCGCACTGTCAGGATGCACTTGGTGGTGATATCTCAACAACTCGTGATCCCACGTGTCAGGCTTGGAAACGTTATTTTCAGTAACAACGCAATCTGGCCCCGTGCCGTTATTTGCCCACGAAGACGACGTGCATGGTTTTAATGAACTTGTCTGCGTTTCCATTCCGGCGCTTGCAGAGTTCGTAGAAGCCGTGCCAGGTACGGTCTTGAATTTCGGCTGCAGGTATTCGTCAGCTTCGACCAGCGATTCTGATCCCTCCATTGCCGATGACAGAGTTCTGATCAATTCCTTTTCATCCTGAAATATATAAAAGAAATGATGAGTTTTGTTAAATATGGAATAAATACGGAAGATATTCCAAACATGAATTCCATTATTAAATGAACTGCTCTGAATTCAACTAAGCTACTACTCATGTATAATCAGTGTATTGTACTCTTGTTTTGAAAAGAGCAATGCTAGGGTTTCTGGCCCTTTATTCTTTGCAGAAAACAACCTTGAGAACAGGGTGGTTGTTAAAAAAAAGTGACTGAACCTAAATATTGTATGGTTTCAATAAATATTTTCATTTCATTTTAAATAATTATATACCTGCGTAGAATAGGACGGGAGTCGCATGAATTTGTCCCCAGGAATAACGAGATATCTGCCCGGATCTCTGGCCATCTCTGCGAATGTGTCGGCTAGCTGCTTGAAAGTCGGCCGGCTGTCCGCGTCCAACATCCAGCAGGACACCATGACACAGTAGATGTCTAATGTGCATATGCTTGGTTGAGGCAGTTTCAATCCATTTTCTATTAGCTCAGGCACATTTCTTGCCGAAATGTTTTCGTAAGGCCGTGCTCCATAACTTAATATTTCCCATATAGTGACACCAAATGCCCAAACATCACTCTTGTGAGTAAAAATTCTATGCTGTATACACTCCAGCGCCAACCATTTAATCGGCATTTTACCTCCAGCTGCTTTGTATTCATCTTCGTTGATATCTAATAGTTTAGCTAAACCAAAATCAGTTATTTTAACACAATTTGGTGTTTGTACTAATACATTTCTAGCTGCCAAATCTCTGTGAACCAATCTCTTATCTTCTAAATATGCCATACCACGTGCAATTTGTGTACACCAGTTCAAAAATGCTTTTGATCCTATCTTTTCTTTGTGCGTTCTTACGTAATCCAGTAAGCATCCTAATGGCATCAGCTGAGTTATCAACATCATTTGGTTTGTCATACAAACGGCTAAGAGCTGAAGCAAGTTGGGATGTTCAACACTGGCCATAATATATGCTTCTTCCAGGAACTCTTTACTTGTGTTCGCACCTGTACTTTCCTTCAAAACTTTGATAGCTACTGGAATCTTTACGTTTTCTCCCTCTGGGACCCAGACACCTTTGTAAACTTTGCCAAAAGCACCAAATCCTAGCATGCCACCTCGACGTAATTCAGCTTCCTTCACTATTCTTAGCTTGGCCAGGTTAGGTTTTACATTTGTTGGACGCAATGGTTCGTTGTCTTCACATCCTGTGAGAACCATTGTCATTTTTACAGCTTCTTTCTTAGCCTTTGCTTTTTGTCGGCAAGTATAACCTATAATTCCGAGTATTACCAGTATCAAGCATGCTATGACCAGGAATATCACCAGCACTGTAGGTGTTCTCGCGGTAGCAGTGCTCGACTGTCCGTTTGCATGCTCTGAGCAATAAGGTTCTTCAATTGGGTCTTGAAGTTGCTCGTCGAGAAATATTTTATGAGGAATATTATCGGGACAGGTAAGTGTGCAATTGAACGACAGTTTTTGATCGATGGAATTTACGTCACCCAAGAATATTTTAAGATTTTTGCATTTAATACAATCTGTCGAACCTGGTCCTGTGCATCCTTTGCATTCTGTGTGGCATGGCGTGCAAATTCTTCCGATCTCATCGGTGTAGTGATCAGCTGGACATTCATCTTCGCATTGATCTCCTCTTTTAAACCCATTGCAAACTTGACATACTTGCTCGTGAATACCAAAACCAGAGCACTTTTTGCATAACGGGTGACACTTTCTACATGCAACTTTGACTTTGCCTTCAAGCGGCTTAACGTTGCCAACCCACTCGTTGTAATATCCGTCGGGGCATGATTCATTCTCCTTGAGACAGCTTTCAACCGTAGCATCAGCGCTAATTATTGCTTTCTTACAGGAGTTGCAACCACCCAGGCCCACAGTGTTTATAGGTCCGGTGCAGCCATTGATGCAGTTATAATGGCAAGGCAAGCAGGTGCCGTTTTCCGAAGCATATCTAGAATCAGGACATTCAGCCACGCAATAAGGGCCGTCACGCACATGTTTACACCGGGTACAGTTTGCTCGACTGGGTCCCGTGCATCCGTCTAGACATTCCAAATGACATTGCTTACAGATCTTCGCTCCAGCCTTGTATAGCCTGTAATGAGAAGAAATAAAACATCAAAACCGTATTTAACGTGGTTAAAAGGCAACAACTTGGTAAATAACCACCCCATTAATAATTAATGGAATAGCGCTTAACTATTTGAAAAGCTACAAAGACGTCACACTATGATTTTTATTGTTTGTACATTGCTGAAAAAGATATGCATATTATAATGACACAACTCTATTTGTTCATAGAATATATTAAAATTCGCATTGCAATTTATCAGTTACCAATTAATATTTGTATCCATGATTAATATAGCAATTATAAAAGATGGTACCCACCCTGGGTGAACGCTGCAATTCTGGATACATGTCTCTCCGAATTTAAAGTTTTGGCAGGCGAGGCACTGGTCCGGTCCTGGACCCCAGCAGCCATCTTCAGAGCATTGGGGATCACACACCAAATTCGCTTTTTCTGCAGAAAATGTTATTGTTAGCAAACAACGGTCAAATTATGCACGATGATTAATGGAAATCGTAACGGGATTAAATCGCGCAGCATTTTTGTGCATATGCTGTTAAAAGGTTAGTAAGTGTAGTTGAGTAAAGTAGATGAACACATGAAAGAACACAAGTGAAATTCGCTTGCAAACAATCATACATATAAAATTAGAAATGATAGTCTATCGCAGGTGCAAAAAAACTAAACTAAAGTTAACCTAATTATGAGGATCCTCATGAATAAATGTCGCAAAGCTAACTCACCACAAGTCCTGGGATCGCCGTTTTTCTGAATTATTTGCTTATGATCTTTCGATTTCACTAGTTTGTTCCAAGCTATCTTGTCAGCGTAACAAAGGTATCTATTTTCCATTATCGCTATGGCTCCAGAATTGACCCTCTTCAGCGACTTCAATCCAAGGGACTTCAGTGATGTTTTCACAATGTAAAGTGCAGCGAAGAGATTTTCAACGACTTGCCGACCTCCTATCACTTCCAGGTTTCGGAAGTAGGACAGACTAGTAAAGTTCGGATGATGCGCCTGAACATTCAAGTATCCAGTCACTTCTCGCACTGTGCTGAACACCTCCAAGGCGTCTGGTTCCATGCTCGCGTAGTGTTCACCAAAAGAATAATCGGGATTCACTTGCTGGAATCCGGTAAATGTCATCTCGAGAATCTCAATAGAACCGTCTATGATGGTACAATCTTTGAATGAATCTATATTCCCGGAGTGTATCGGCTTTTCCGCTCGGCAAGTCTTCGGGCAAGTTACGTTGCAAGGTATACACTCCCCGTTCACAGCCGTTTTATTCGGTGGACAGCTTCGCACACACGCCCCGCTATCTTTTAGCAAATGTTCGGGACAATTGCGCACACACGTCGCTCCATATGCGTATTTTCCATTAGGGTTCGGCTCCCAAGAATATGTTGTTGGATTGTATATTTGCATCTGTGGACATTCTTGGGAGCACGTGCCTTCGTCGTAAAAGTTTCGACAAGCGAGACATTGGCTCGGCAACGGGCCCGTACATCCGCCGGCGCAGAATGTATTGCAGCAATCTCGGGGGTTTGGGCCAAAGCAGCGCCCCTGCGCGCACTGTGGGCTGCAGTTCGTCTTTGAGAACTTTTGGCAATTTTCAGGGCCTTCCCCCCAGCAGCCCATTTCACAACTGGGATGACATCGAGGGCACACTCTTTCCGGTGCCGAGAAATTGTATACGTAAACATAGGTCGCGTTAACACCTGTTATTATTTCATCCCAATTAATAGTTTTCACGTGACATAGATTGTAGTTGTTATAGATGCCTACACTGCCGCGCAGAACGTCCCGCAGCGCTGGCAGCTCCAGTGTGAACGCAGTGGACATGGTCACTACCAGGGCGAATTCTTCATCTCTCACATTTAGTTTGAACAGCGTGCGTCCGCGGATGATCTGCAATTGAGGCAGCACTATTTTCCGAACACTGACATGCGATATCAGTACGTAACCTGTCACCTCTCGTATATATTTGAGGAAAGATAAATCCATAGTCTCGTTCTGCAGCCATGTGAGTTCGAGGTTGCCGTCGACGTAGGTGCAGTTGGTAAAACGGTCGCGAAGATTCCGGTAATGAGTCTCGCGGTTCGACGGGACTGACATGCGACCATTTGTGCCGATGCATACTGTAAAGAAAAAAAAAAGCTTGTTAAAACATACTCATCGCACGACAATGAATTAGTAAATTGCATGTTTGTTGCTACACCTAATAATAAAAACAACACATTAAATTCGCTCAATGTTCGAAATGTTAGGAATAGAGCGAGTGTAACGAAGAGGCGGTGCCGTGTAGGCGGGCTTGAAGCCTGTTTCTTCCACTATGTTACAAGCGACACCGCTATCCGTGATTAAGCGATGAAATACTTTACAATGCCGTTTTGCTTCGTTTTGATGTAGTCACGGTAAAACTGAAGCGCGTATTCTTCCACTATGTTACAAGCGACACCGCTATCCGTGATTAAGCGATGAAATACTTTACAATGCCGTTTTGCTTCGTTTTGATGTAGTCACGGTAAAACTGAAGCGCGTATGTAAAGCGGAATGTTCTAAATCTCAATATTACATGTTTACAGTTCGATTGATTATTTTTAGCATACACAATAAAAAGTATTGGTTTGTTAACGTTGAAATGTTTACATCATTGTGGCTACTGGTGCTCGATTGTTTATTAAGTAAATATACTACGTCGTCTAACGTGGTATTTAACTACGCACCAACTTTAATGTCGGTATACTCGCGACATTTATTTACTAGAAACTATATTTATTTGTACAGTTTCTAGTTTTGACAAATAAATAAAACTAGCTCTTACAACCTGCTTTAAACACAATAAATCATTTAAAGACGGTCCATTGTTCCACCCAAATCTATTGTTCATCCTTTTAAAACGAAAAATAGTACTTCAAAATTAAAATAAAGCATTTCTTTATATTGACTATGCAAGAATAGCTCTAGCAAATAAACCATGAGACATACAAACAAATTCATACAAATCTCATCCTTAAGGCTACTGCACTAAGACCAAGGGAATTTAATCTTTATATGTATGAAGTTAAGGTTCATGAGACAAAAGAAAAGGCACTAAGCTTCTGTATCTATGCACAAAAACTTGAGTTTTTGTTATACAACTGCATAGAAAAGTATTCGAGGTAAATTCTTACCTGTTCGAATAAATAGTAAGGCTTTTACTGAGCACACAGAGGTATAATCTTACGGATATGTGATACGTTTGAGCAACCAGCCAAGTCACTTAAATAAAATATTGTTGAATAAATAGTCGGCTATGATCTACCTTTACTTAAAATTTTGGAAATGTTTGAGGAGTGTAGTTAAAGTAACTCTGTATTTATTTGTGTCCATAACTATAAGGTGAAGGACTATTTCTTTACCTTTAGTGTTTATTTATATTAAAAAAGTAGGCTATATTTTCAAACAATTTAATTTGAACGAAAGAATTTTTCGAATAATTCCAGGTATCAACAAAAATTGGGCATATATACATTTGTATCGAGTTAGAACGAGAGTCGGAACGGTTATCCAACATATTATGTTGACACAAACAATTTGCAATAAGCTATCTATGAATAAAAACTTTCCAAAACGCCGCCCATAGGCGAAGCAAACCGGCCACATTAAAAATGAGCATGTGATCAGCGGCGCGATGAGCGCGCGCGGCTGTACGATTCCGCCGAGGTTCCACCTACGCATACGCGACGGATTTCACGTGTCGCCATATACCCACTATCTATCTATCATGTATAGTGATTTAATTTTGGCGGTTTACCGTGTGGGCACCAGAGGTCTGTCCGGTCGACACAGATGCGTTGGCTGATCGCGCCGCCGATAGTATTCAAACGTTTACGTGTTCGAGTCCAAATGATCACCGGTTTTGATGTGACATGTGCCGTGTTTTATGGGAATAACGCGCGTGTTCCCATGTTTCACGCATTCTAAACAATGACCGCTCGTTGAGTATGCACCTACATTACATTTTATTCGGCTACATATTATGAATTGTAATACGTTCACGGTAAAATTTAAATTCAGTATAAAAATAAGTTTCGCTTTTTTGCTGTACAAAAGCTAAATATATAAATATAAATATGCTTGGATTGTCTATGTGAGTACATTAGAAATGGGCTATATGTTTGGATATAATGAAAGCGGCACATCTCGGGCTGTGTGGTTGTATGCAACCCGGCCAAGTTTGGGAGGTGTCAGCACGTTAAGCAATCGCTCACTTGCTCAGCGCGCTCGGCTTGCCGACTGGTTTGTCACAGGGCGATGTTTTTATCCAGTTACTTGCATTCTGAAGCATTGAAACCAGTTTCACTCAGCCATTTCGTTCTTGCGCGACCTTTCACTACAATCCCTTGTTGTAATGCGTGGCTCGCCGCGCCCCGGTATAGTTTCCTTTTATGTGTGCGAAGAGATGAGGCATTGGACGCGAAAATCGCCAACATCAGACCATAGGTCGCGATCGAGTGCCGTTCGAAAAATAAACCAGAATTTTCCACGAAAGAAAAGAAATAACATTTTATAGAGTAATATTTATTTTAAACACCCGGTCGATTCACCTTCATTATTAAATACAGGAGTGATTTAAAATTACAATCCTTGACCTTACAGGGCAGGATACTGTCATTGACATAGCGTTGAATTAAGCGAATATATGCAGTATACATTACGTTGTAGTAGACGCGTCGTTGACGCAAGTAGGTATTCAAATTAATCGTTTATCGTTCAGTAATCCTGTGCAAGTACTATGAAGAGACAATATTTCCCAGTGTCAGTACATAGAAGCAGTTTATTTCAACACAAATTTTATTTTATTGAGCACATCTACGCGAGGAGGGAACAAAGCGCGTTGAAATCTCTTGCAAGACATCTCGGAATACGAACTTGTATGGAGATGAAATGGTTTCCAACATTTGAATAACATTCAAATAATACTCTCTCAATGATATTGACATATAAATATATAAATAGCGGCCATAACAGTTACTAGTTTCGATACCCGATACGAGTGGCGGGTCAAAAAACTCCGCGTTTAGTTAGATATTCTTGCATATCATTATAACTTGATTAGCTCGAGTGTTGGCGTTAATTTCGAATTTGAATTTATAGGAAACTGTTTTTATGGAAATTCATTTCAATAATATACAGTTTTTTACATCCTCACGCGGAATGATGTATGTTTCTCGACAAAGTTATAAATAATTCGACCAATATGACCAGATTTATGTGAAGTAAATGCGTTTTTTTAGATTTTCATATAGCAAATATATAATAATATTTAATTGAAATTTAAGCAATTTATTTTTGGCATTAGTTCTGAATCCCAGCATATCAAACTAAGGAGCATTTGTTTTCTCACCATAAAACATCCTGCGATTTTTAATGCAGGCTTATATCATAGAACGGATTACATTCTTCAGTATAGTTACAGTCTTCATAAATCAATATTTTTATACTTTTCACAATTAGCGATATACTTTCAGTGGTTGGGGTCTGAGAACTTTCGTACAAATACCGAGATGAGAAACTCGGAAAGTGGGATTTGCATTGGTGCATATTAAAATTTATGAAAACACGTAGGCGCACCGTGCCGTTTCCTCGTACCGGCTCATGACTTAAGAGCGAATGAATAAATAAAACACGTTATTTGTTCTTTGTGTCGCTGTGATTATAAATTGTTATTTATTAAGGATGAGTGTTGAAGGGAAAAAAATAATATACGCTACTAAATATCTATACGATCTGTCATAGTTCATAGTATCTATAAGTTATAATAATAATTTTACTTCATTAAGTAGCGGCAGAGTAGCCCATGAACTGTGAGGTCCGAGCTTAGAATTAATAGTATTAAAAAATAATATTTATTAAACATACGCACTGTAATATAAAGCACTCTTCGCACTAGAATACCTACAATTACGATGATGTTCATAATTTTAAAATACTACTTTGTTGTGTTAAACAAACAGTTATAACGTAAAATAGACAATATATTGTCGCGACATAAAAACCAATATGCGTAGTCCCAACTACAATATTGTTGCATCTTTATTGACGTGCTAACTGTAAGTACGTCATATTGCAACTATTTTTTAAACGAGAATTTGCTTAATAAAACTTTACGCCAGATGATTATATCTGTTCCCGTGAGACCAGGAATAGTTAATAAATTATAATATTCAGCCATCCAAAACGAACACGCAATTAATCTATATCGACTTTATTCATAAATACTTTTAAAACCTACATAAGCTATCGAATGTTTTGTCTTTGTCGATCAAACTGATTTCACTAATCGTTCGAAAGGAACAAAACAAAACATTCGAGAAATAAAATAGATTTTAAAACTGTCCATGAGGAAGGCCGTTTATCTTTAAATATATGACAGAAATGTAATCCTGTTCATTGATAGCAATGTAAATTTTGTATCGTATAATATTACGTTTAGAATAAAATCTCGCGTTCCCAGCAAATACATATTATATTTTTAATGGTCGTTATTTTTCTTGTCCATTCATGGAGATGACACTACGCCAAGAATAATATTATACCTACCCGCGCATTTAAAAAAAACGTGATCGGAATATAAATATACATTTACAAATATAATGTTTTGGTCATTAGCAAATTTCATACTATTTTTACACATAATATTCCAAGTTATTATTCTACCTACATAGTTCCCCGACTGATTACTAATTTGCCTACCGATTTACTTAAAAATATCACACCGTCGAATATAAAACTTAATTTGAAAAAAATCTATTTAAGCAATCAATAATGTAAGATTCCAATATTGCTGTATTATTTTAATTGTAAGATCGATAATATTAATAAGATTAATTATTAAGTATTACTGTGCTGTTGTTAACTCGTCTCAGCTCTGGTATAAACCTTAGTGGTTTTATTGATGTTGTTCATGTTATGATTTATGTATAATTTTCTTTTGTATCCTATATAGGGAAAAAATGTAATAGTTGTCCACACTAAATTAAAGCAGAACTGTACACATTAAAATCGATGCAAAAGATAGGCATCGGATTAAAATTTCTGTCGTTGGATATCATTTTTAAATGTAATTTTATATTAATATAATTAAATGCAGGCAACGCCGAACTATTAACATGGGTGTTGAGTCCCGGTTCTTATCGGCCGAAAAATTGAAGGCATGTAAACTCTCCGTGAATCCGGTAAGACGCGTGTGGTTCAGAAATACAGGTTTTCCTTGGCTATTAATAGCAAATTAATTTATATAACGGCCGTGTAATATTTTCCTGCACAATTTATATGGTAAGTTGATCATATATTAGTTTTAATGTTTTGTTTAACGCGCTTTACTAAGGTGCTTATTATAACCATTGAGGTATTATACTAGAGCGGACATCAGGAACCAAATCTCTGCGTATTGTGCCTGCACACGGGAACCGAGTTCCACCATTTAGTCACAAAATTTATTTGCAGTACCCCCTCTAGTATAATATCTGATTAATTATAAACCGTATCTAGTGCAAAGTATTGAGCCAAGAAAACGCTAATAAGATAATCCATTCACAATATCAACATTTTCACGTAATAAAACGAAATTTATGATGAAATAAAATAATTGCTTTAATTACCGAGGGTACAGTTTTTTGTATGGAATGCGGTTGAAAGGCACGAAATCGTTAACAACCTGTGAAGTATTCAAATTAAGTTAAAATAATCGGAATGTTGGATAGTGATCGGCCCAGTCCGCCTTGTAGCATGTTAAGACTGCTATTAACAATTGTTTACAAATTACTTTGTACTTACTGATTACTATAACTAAATTATATGTAAAGTTGTAACGTATATACCTAATAATAATAATACATATTATGCTTTATTGATAACAAAGATAACATATAATTTAAAGTATAACCACTAACAATTCTGTACAATGGACGGCCTTATCACTAATAGCTATTTCTACCTTTGGATGGACAGGAATTATTAGTAGAACATTCACAACAGAAATATATATTATATGCCTAATTTACTTATATTTTCACTAATAATGTTGTCGACATGTTGCTTGCTATTATAATCAAACAAAAATGAACTACTAGTTACTAGTTACAATTCGGCAGTGTCAAAAGTGAATGTAATACACTCTGGTCTTTATAAAATCAAAGTTCAGCGGCATTTGAAATCATGCTCATCACATCTAACCTTATACCACAGACGTATAATGTATTATCATTAACAAAATATCAAAGAGTCAGCCGATCCGAGTTTTTCAACAATATTAAATGATGAGATACGAGAGAAAAAACCTTTTCAATTCTAATAAACGCTTAGTAATCGTCGAATTATTACAATCCAATCAAAAATTTATCTGTATGAATAAAACACATGCTATGAGCTTGCCAGGTACATCAAACCAAATACGAATGCGTCATTAATTGTTTGTAAAAAAACGCTTAAAACTGTACGGTAAGATTATCGATGGCACAGTAATCCTATTCTGAGGTTTGGAACGTTACATTTTAATCCCTGGAATGATTTTCCGTATTCAGGTATTTGTTATTAATTTTATTGTGTTCTTTTGGTGCTGATGTCAACAAATATATATATATATAATATAGATGAAAATGAGACCCAGGTCGACCAACCTCAGTAACGTATCTCATATTTTTTTTCAAGTACCGACTTTTTTCCGAGTTCTTTTTAATACAGTTGGCTTCCCGCCTTAACTAGCTGTCAATAAAACCAATTAATAATGATATTTACGTAGGTAACGTACTTCACGCCCGATCTAAGTTGCCTCTCATATCAGTTATACGTCGCGCCAATCACCACGTCGCGTCGTTCAGACAAGTTTAACGTGCATTTATTATTACTATTCCGATGGCATTCCAACCAAACTATCTCACCCAACAACTATGTTTGGTGAAGTTGCATACATTTAAAAAGTCACTTGATTGATTTCCTATGTAAATAAATTAACGTTGATTTATAATGAGTATAAAATTCGTTGATTTGTTACCTATAGTCTGTAGGTAACGTCGATGCTATGTTCAAATTATGCATAAATTAAAGGACAGGAGTACATGTTATTTAAAAGCGTAACTTAGTTTTAGTGCGTACTACCCGCCTAAATTACCCGACGATAAATATGATTGGATTTCAGTTTATAGGTATTTTAAGAGCTTAAATTTTAAACGTGTTAATATATTAAGGTTCATTAAGATTTTGTTCGTGACAATACATTTTATGTTTCCACCTAAAGATAGTTATAAAAAAATGCCAAAATGTCCGTGTCAGTTGCGTCACGCTTGTTGTAAACCGCAGCAACATGGCCAATGTGAAGACATTAACTTAATGGCAAAAATTCATTTTTGACGCAAAATGTTGGCAAAAAATTGGACTTGCTACTTGTCACGTCCGGGATATGAGCCACTTTCGGCCAGTCGGTGTTATTGGGACCAGCACAACTAGGACAAAGGACGTATTAGCCAGTATTATTTTAGAAACAGTTCCATAAACAATTATGTGTAAAGCACGAATTATAATGAACAATGGCGCTTTAAAGGCGCGAGTTATAAACCAAAGAAATAACATAGCAATCGGTCAAAACAAGTCTAAAATTACTAACCGTTAAATCACAACAAATCCTTTGTGACCTTTTTGAATAGGAAATAAAATGGTGAATATAAACTTGACTGTTAATTGGTCGCCAAAGTCGAACGACAACTGAAATCGGATTAAATATACTCGTAAATTGCATATTTTAAATGTAATATTTCAAGGAAATTGTTATACAACTATATTACTTGTATAACAATTTCCATTTTCGTCTATTATTATTTTATTGGAGCTTGTATCCTTTTTTTTTCTAGACTGCCCTCTCATCTTTTCCTTTTTTTTCTATCCATCCAAAGGTTGTCTGTAAGAAATCGCCTAGAGCGATAAGACCGCCATCTGTACTTTTTTTTTCATTTGTAATATATTTAAGTGTTTATCCTTTTTTGTGCAGTTAAGAATAAAATAAATAAATAAATAAAATAAATACTTTTTGTATGGTTCTAGTTCTGAGAAGCAACGCAATAATACTAGTTTGCACGCCGCATTTCATGTTATACCTACTTAACTAAGAATAAGCTAACATTGGTGACAACTATTTCGACGCTATTGTCTTACCTGGACTTTTGTATCCTGGCAAGGGCGTCACCAAGGGGGCCTACCTGCCGTAGGTGCAGCTGCCCCCCCCCCCCCCACCTTAGACATTAACAAAAATTGCTAAATGTTAAGTAACCAAAATCTTTCTCTTGGCTTGGCTTGTATATACCATACTATTGTACAATAATATTGACCGTCTGGGGGCCGCCGTCTAAATTGTGTAAGTTGCAATCACATTTTTCTCAGTCTCCATAATATTTGCCATCCCCCCCCCCCCCATGCCAACGGCTGGCGACGCCCCTGTATCCTGGTATGTAATAAAGCTCTTATAGAAGATAAGAAAACACCAGTTCAAGGTGGTAGGGGTTAAGTATGAGTTAGATATAAAAAAAAATTGCATTTCTAAGTTTGTATCGAATTTAGATGTGCAAGTTTTTATTGCTTGGGAATGGAATATCAAATATTAATTTAAGTTGCTATAGACATCAATTGGAGGAAAAATCTGATATTAACCCTTTAGAATTAGAAGGATTTGTGCAAAACAAAACATTAATGATGCTTAAAGCATTTATAATTAAGCACTGAAGCGCCTTCTAAGTGTTAAAGACAGCTACTGTTTATAAAACTAATTCCGTGGCATGTTTAATCAACATTAAATTTATCTCCTCATAGTCATGTCACTGGGATTAAACACTATTTCTATAGCACAATTCTACAGATGTTTGATACTTTTCAATGAATAAAAATAGCATATAAATCTACCTACTAATAGATTTGAACGATAATTTAATAATACATTGTTGAATTTGGTGAGATATTGTCTGTTTCAAAATAATGTGGCGTCAAAAATTTCATGTGTTAAGGCGTAACTGAGTGACTGTGTACGGGTAAGTATAATGTTTGGCCGAGCCCGCCCGCGCGCTGGGGAAGTCTTGCTTTACGACGCCTGATAACGTGGATTAAGGCCTTGTTTGTTTTCACTGTACCTACACTATTTCTTAATCAAAATAAGCGTTGAGTAAGCGAGTAAGGTGTACAAACTTTTACATACATTTTGGGCTCGAAAAGGCCGCTGAATGCTTTGAATTTCGTTGTTTGGTAATTTTTTTATGTGGTGAACTTTTTATATTTATGAAGATACATAAGGTAGTAAATATTTTCCTATATTTACATAACATAGTGTATTAAGTATGTTTGTTTTTAACATGATGATGGTGGGTAGTAGTGAATACTTATATTTATGTATGAAAAATATTGATAAAACTAGACTATTTTATACCTAAGTAAATACATCGAACACATCCGTAGCGGTTTTTACAGCCGTAGAAACATTAAATAGGTTCACAAGTAAGTGTTACCGAAACATATAAATTACGTCGTGTCAAAAAAGAACATTGGTACAAAAGCTGCGAGTGGCGTGGGGTGGCGCAGCGTGCAGTGTGCAGCGCGGTGCAACGCAAACCGCGCACCTTGCCTATTTAAACTGGTCCCAAAGGATATTGTGTCGCATCCTTTTCACGTTTCCTTGGAAAACATTGTCGCGGACAAAATGAGATTTAATTGTTTCGCGTTCACAACACCGTGCGCACAGTCTCCGCGACCAGTTCGATGTACGGCAGCCGGCAGTCACCTCGCCGAGCTATATAAGGCTGCGTCTCTTGCCTCGAGATAAGCTTTGTTTATTTTATGCTAGCGATTAGCTGGCACCGTGTCTTTATTTCCACAGTTTTATGGTGGCATTTTACGGTCACGGCGCGTCTAATTTATATTGTTTAATTGGGGTCACACAAGTATTGCGCGCGGTAATTAGTGGTCAATGAGCAGCTCGTCCTCGTCGATGATGATGGCCATGTCGCACACTAGGGCCGGGAGATGAAAGGGCGCCGCAGATACAGCAGCACTGTGGTCCGTGGGCGGCACTTACTTTTTCCTTTAACAAATTCCGAATGTTTGTGTCTGACGGGAGGGCCGCGGTGGGCGCGATGGTCGCGATGTTCGCGCGCAGCGGCCGCGCTCCCCAGAGCGGTCACGCACAGGCACCACAACAACGCACGGGCAGCGATCATGCTGCGACATCACTCGCGGAGCTGGCTCAGGCACGGCCGGCCGGCACGAACTTCCATCGTGTACTGGCCCGGCCGGTTTGAGAGCCTCGCGCTCGCCCGCGCTGCGCCTGCGCACCCACAGAGCTAAGCCTTTTCAGACGCGATGCCATAACACCTGTGCGTTTGGGCGGGAAATTATGTTTTTGTTTCATTCGCTAATGAGTGTGTGTCTTCACTTAGGACACATTAAGCTCGTGATAAACAAGTTGGGCTCGATACACGCTCGCGCCATTTGCATTAGTGTTATAAATATTTTTTATACGTATTGCGCACGCACATTATTACATTTTTATGCCATAAATTGGTTTCGTTTACGTTATACGAGCATCTTTAATTTTAAATAAAAAAAAATGACGTGTAAGTTTATACTATCTAGTGGGATATTTTGTTATTTCAATTTAAAAAAAAACTTATTTTGAAAGGTCACATTTTCAATAAGTACTTATTTATACAAAACCTATTATTTTTCTTAACATATATCACCCAACATCCAATGGATAAAATAGATAATATATTTGTTAAAACATGTGTATGGTTGTCGAATCTAAACGTTGTTGGGTCTGCGTGGCCGACTCCCTCTCACAAGCACAGGTAAACGAGAAGGACGCAGGTACCCGTTGATACGCGCTCGAAAAAGCCACGTAACAAAAGTTTTAATAACTACGCACCGCGGCCCGTGGCTCGCACTGGCCCGTGCTCTCACTCATTTGTTGACTATTTTAAACTCCACTACATGACTACACCCCTATGAGGTTTGGTTTAAAAAAATATTATTTTTTGGTATATTATGTTTGGTATAACTTTAATTTTCATGAAACTGATACTGATACTCTATTACTAAGTTATGGGGTCTCAGAAGTACATTACATATTTTTAAAATCTATCATTAATACTTTTAAGAAATATATTGTGTCATGCGTATTATTCTGCGTATATTACAAAAGTCAATAGCGGCAAAATCGGAGACATGAGTTAACCGAGTTCACGTCTCTAGAACAATAGTAATAATAGTATTACGCCTACATCATGCTGTTGTAACTGATGTTACAATTATTCCCATTTTGCAAAATATATTAGAATTACGTATGTGTGAGAAATTCGATCTGAAGATAAAAGGTTGCCGCCGCCATATGATCTGAGACGCATTGAACTACGCGAAGTATTCCTAAACCACAGACATACATACCTCCATATTGTATTGTACATGCAGGTAATTATAAACCAACCGCATATGACATAAATTCTACCTATCATTATATGTATTATATAACAGACAAATAGATTTGATAGAGAATTGAAAAGTGTTGAATGTTGACTTAGAACTTTGAGTGAATCGCTCTCAAGAGCAATGGAGTTCAACGGGCGCAAAATCTTGAGCACTCAAATTACTGCTTCAGAAATTTGAATAGTTCAAACTACATTATTCCATTTTAAATATAGTTGCTACTAAGTACCTTTATATGTGTGATATTATTATGATATAGATTTAATAAATTAACATAGATTCTTTTTTGTTCCTACCCACTGTAATAAATTGATAATGATATAAGATGGCAGTATAGGATGGGAGATGCTATCACGAAATCGATGTTACGGAAACGTAGCATCAACTTCTTATGAATATTTACGAAAGTCATTAAACAGCCATCATCAAACAGTTAAAAAACAAATCAGCAGATAATATGGAAGCTTTTGAAAACCTTTTTACATAATACATTTAAACTACGAAATGGATAGAAATATATATTCATAAACATAAAACATAGCGCCTGTATCCTATAAAGGAGACTGTGGATCTTCGCTTAGCATAAATAAATATATATTTAGTGACGTCTTATATTCATATTTCAGTCAATTGATATTTGTGTTAGGACTATGTATGTGACTGTTGGCTGTTATTTGTTATTATTATCTTCAATTTTATAACAAACGCAAAATGAAAATAATACCTCAAATAAACTATCATAAATTCATACTCAGCTGTAAATTACAAGCGGAGGATAGTTTTAAATATAATAATTTTGCGCTTATTTAAAACACGAATTCTTTTTGACGATTTCTTCAAATAAAAAAACAGGTCCTAGTAAGATGCATACGACGGTTGTTACATTCAAATATAATTTCCTGTAAAATTCCTTTGTTGATCCACAACAGTAGTAAATCTCTCGATGACGACACGAAACGTATACATTAACACTCCACACAGTGTAGTGTCAATTATTTATTATTTACTCCACTTAGATAACTTTGTTTACATACAAAGGTATGTGGGATTGCACGAGCGCGCATTGAACTCTTTATGAAAGTGCCCATGCGTCGCGACTGCAGCCGACGAACGGAAAGCAATATCGTGGTCCATTGCTCGGCCAGTACCACTTGACGTATTATTGTATTACACAAAGCCGGTAATGTGTACTGTATTTAAGATGTTGTACGTATAACGGCATCGCGGAATGCCCGATGTGCAGTGGTAGCGCTTCCACATTCCTGGACCGCGGAGGCTTCTCTAGTCTAGAAAGCTCTCACAAATCTCTTTTACGTGACTATAAACGTATTGAGTACATAGTTCATGTCGCACGGTTTGCACTCGGTTGACGCTTTATTTAAACATTCACGGCTTACTACTAGAATCAACTGAAAAGTTATGTTAATTTAAAAATCCATTATGCTCTAAATATCTTTAACGTTGAAATATCAATCATAAATTGATTTAATTAAATCACTTTTGTATATAACTTTACAAAAACGCTTCCTATTGAAATCAATATCGAATGCCAAATTAATTTGCTTGCGCCTCAGTTCTCACGATCTTCGACGTAGGACTTTAATAGCCAGATGATTGGGCGCAAAAAATGTGTTTTAGTTCTCCAATTATATACACATATTATTATATAAATACAGATAACACGAAATAAGAAAAATATTCTTCGGTTTTGACACGATCCATGGGTTGTTTATTATTTTTATGTACTAACCCTTACTTAATTAACCTGCTGTTATGTTATGAAAAAACGGATCCTGTTATCAGTTTTACCAGTGTAATAAGAAAATTTATTCATAGTAATTAAATATCCAATGAATGACCATACAAGTCAGGTGAAAACATAGATCATGGTAGAAGTCGACACATAGACTTCTGCAAGATAACGATGATAAAATATTTCTTAACTGTAACTGATGTTTCTGCGATCCTTGAAAATTTCGGTACTCAACTTTATAGAAAAATAAATAAATCAAAAAAAAGAAAACAATTGCTGAGGGAGTATCTTGCGGTGCGCGGTTTTTTTTCAGCTACGAGACGTTCCGAGGCGGTGGTAGTAGTAATGAACAATTCGAAAGATCCTGCCAAATATCATTTTGATACAGGATATTGATTCATTGATTTTGATTATAAATATTTTCATAAAACTTAACTCTTCAATAGTCAGCTAAGAGGCGGCAACTCGTTCTGTAACCGTGGAAATAGTAAATAACGACTTATCTATTTGAATAAAAAGTAATTTGATTTGATATTGATTATAATTATTTACATTAAATTTAATTCTGCAATAGCCGTACTATACAGGGTATCTCAAGACTGCTACCGAAAACGAAGCCGGGTGGTAGTTTTAGTGGCTACAAACACAATGCAATTAAAAATTTTGCATAGAAACGCGACAATTATTTTTTATGATTTTTTAAATATCGTCAATTTTGGGTGGTAAATTCATAGTTTTTGCTAAAATAATAATTTAAACTTTTTTATACCTTAGAGTATTTATAAATAAAAGGATATACACTATTATTTTAGGAAAAAAATGTATTTACCACCCAAATATGGCCATAGGAAAGAAATAACAAAAAAAAATTGTCGCTTTTTTTTTGCAACTTTTTCTGTTGCATTGTGTCTGAAGTCGCTTAAACTATCACCCGGCTTCGTTTTCGGTAGCAGTCTTGATATACCCGGTATAATGTTATATTCACCATTACTACACACTCCGGCACAATTAGAGGGACACGCCCAAAAAAGAGATTTTTTTTTAATTTTGTTTGCTCTTTGTTTAAATGGTCTTTGTTTTTATATTTCAGCACCTTTAAAAATAAAGTGCTGCAAAAAAATATTTTGATATTTAATGTTTTATCGTCAATTATACGCTCTCGAGTGTTCTTAATTTTTTCACTTTCAAGTGGTTTCACAAAATTTTGTTTAATTTCATTTTGTGTGACTTAAGATATTTTTCTTGTTATTGTTGTTAGAGTACTTGTCTCGTAGGATATAAAATGAGTGACTACCTACCTTCCACTGAAGTTGCCAGAGTGGTAACAATGATTGAAAATGGTGACACCTATCGTTCAGTAAGTCACGCATTGGGTGTGACGATATCTGTCGTCTTTAGCAACGTTAAGCGTTACAGGCACATATGCTCATCTAAGCGGATGCCAGGACAAGGCAAAAAACGGTCAACCAGTACCCAGGATGATCGTTTCATAAGGATGCAAACTTTGAGAAATCGTCGTCCAACGGCTATTCAGACCCGAAACATGTTCCATGAAGTCCGTTATGTTAATATCAGTGAGCGTACAGTGAGAAGACGCTTAAATAAAGTTGAACTGAAGTTTTACATTCCGCTCAAAGCCCCAAAACTTGAGGTGGTACAACAAGTAGCCAGATTAGCTTTTGCTCATCGATTACGCGATTGGAAAAATGAGAGGAGCCATTTTCTGTTTAGTGATGAAAGCAGTTTTCGTGTGAATTGCATAGATGGAAGGGAGAGGACCTGGAGGTATCGAGGAGAACGCTATAATCGAGCAAATTTTACTGAAAGAGGTGTCTTATGGTGGAGGGTCAATTTTGGTATGGTGTGGTATAAGTTTGGGAGCACGTGCGGAGTCAATACCTATAGAAAATGGGTCTTTAACTGCACAAAGATACTTCTTAGAGATCTTAGAATCTCATGTATTGCCTTTTGCACCATCCATAGGTGAAGTTTTTTCATTTATGCATGATAAGGCGCGGCCCCATACAGCGAAAATGGTTCGTGACTACTTAAATCAGGCCCAAATCGCGCAAATGGATTGGCCAGCAAGATCACCAGACATAAATCCGATAGATCACGTATGGGTCGTCATCGGAAGAAAGATACATGGAAGAATCCAGCCCTTAAGAACGTCCAAGAATTAAAATTCATGTGAGTGTAAGAGTGGGAGAATTTATCGCAAAAATTGATTGATGACATTATTAAAAGCATAAAGGATTGTATTCAAACTCTCATCAGAGCCCGTGGTAGCAATACGTATTATTGTTATTTTAAAATTATTTTTATACGTTTTGAAAATACACGATTACATTTGACCATACAGAATTTTTATTTTACTGTTTTTCCGTGTAATTGCATTTGCTTCATTAATTAAAGTATTTTTAACTCAATTATTATAATTTGTTAAAAATTTTGTATCACTTTAAATTAAAAGAATAAAATCATTCAGTTTTTACAATATTTTGTAAGAAATTCAATATTTAACGCGTGTAGTAATTTTGCCGGCGTGTGTATAATTATTGTCAGTAACATCATAAATATACCTACTTACTAAAAAGTATGGCGTGGATTAATAATTTCTCATCGTTTATTTGAAAATTGATTTCCATAGTACATTATGCACGTTACAAACTATTCAGAAAATATTCATGAGCACACACCGATACTAAAACTATTTAGATAAAGCGTGGCGACAAACAATTATGTACAAAACACTTCTATATCTATACCTTACTAGATATATTACAGACATACGTATAAGGAATAATAAGGATTCATAGATAGTTCTAAAACCTATTTAACTATCGAATGTTTTGTCCCTTTCGAACGACGTTTGAATTCAGTTTGAGCGTAGAAGACTAAACTTTCGATACCTCACATAGGTTTTAAATAAAGCCGTTTGTGAATAATACTGCAGCCAGGCTTGTATTATACTAATTAAAGGAGTACAGCTTTTACAGGTTATTTTGGTGTACAAAATTCACATCGATGGTGCTATTAATATAATATTCCTAAATCTGATGGTAAGTGGTTACACTTGCCATCAATGTCGACAGCAACATATAACCAAGTTACAAACCACCTTCAGACTTACTTAAATTTTAAGTTGTTACTTGAATATTCTCCAAGAGGTACTTAAATGATATCACAGTTATGACTATCTTTACTTTTAACATATACATTTATACATAGTTACATTTATACTACCGCAATTAAGGTTTTAGTTGTTTAGGTACATAAACCAGGCTTCGGTGGTGTAAAGGTGAACAGTTGCACAGCATGTTATGTTATTCTGCAATAAACTGAGATATTGAGCGTCGACCCTGCCCGCCCACGACCAGGGATCAAACTTCACAACACCAGAATATATTCTTTCCTGTATCAGCCTATAAACGTCCCACTGCAGGGCACGGGCCTCCTCTACAATCGAGAGTACGATTGAGAGTGGTTAGGCCATATAGTCCACCACGCTGGCCTAGTGCGGGTTGGCAGACTTACATACCATAGAAATTTTATAAATCGCTACGGTATGCAGGTTTCCTCACGATGTTTTCTTTCACCGTTTTAGCGCGTGGTGATTGACTATCAATACACACATGACTCCGAAAAGTCAGAGGTGTGCCTTGGGATTCGAAGCCGCGACCACCGTGAACATGTTGGCAGTCGCGTCTAGTCCGTTTACCAACAGGCCACACGCACCTCGCGGCCACCACGCACCACGCGAACACTTAAACGAATATACTCTTTGTCTTATTGAATTTATTAAAAGCAATATTTCGAGGCCAAGGTTGATTTAAAACCTATTAATGTCTTTGTGTAATTTACTTTTAATATGTTTTACGTTCGTATGCAGTCGAGTAACATTTTTTTATGTGATTGTACTGCTATAAAAAATTGGGACATATTTAAACAAAATTTACTGTATTCACATAGAGCTCTTTCTTCTGAGTTCTTCCAATATTATAAACCTATACCTTACCTGATCTATCTTTCGTAACAGAGAAAAAATATCGAGGACACTCATGCCAGTATTCGTGACGCCACAGCAACATTACACATTTTAAATTTGTATAATACACAATGTATGTAACAGGTGGTGTATAAGTGCGTGGTACCGCTGCGCATACCGGCACTCGAATTATCACATCTCATACCAATAAACGAGGAATTTCGTCACTTTGTGAGTAATGTTTCCTTTGCAGAATAGAACTATTTTTAATCTTTAGGCTAATAGGAATGGAAATTGTGGATATCAGCTAAGAATGTCAGAGGTATCACCTTATTCTAGACTTAATCCTTAGTGTATCTAGTGACATTAATAACACAGGCTTGCGAAAAAAAATAATTGAAAAGTTTTTTTGTTGAAACATTAATATTTGTTTTCATTGTCTTAAAAGTAATAGAAAACGGTATTCATATGATATATATCACGTCACATTTATTATATTTATATGATATACATACTTGCATACGAATAAAAACCGAGTTTAAAACTTCCATTACTAAAAAGCAAAAAAGAATAATGAAAATACCACTGAAAAGCAAAAACTAATATTTATTTCATTGTACCTGTACCCGTTGATTAATTTGCTTATTGACTTGACTAACCAACAAATAGAAATATATGCGTAATACACTGAAGACGAGCCTCCAAGTACCAAACATGTAGGACCTATCTGTATCTGTATCAGCCCATATACGTCCCACTGCAGGGCACGGGCCTCCTCTACAATCGACAGTACGATTGAGAGTGGTATTGTAGGACCTATGCCTTATATTAATTTAAATATCGATATGTATCTAATAAATTATTTTCCTTTCGTCGAGAACCGAGAAGTTCTGCAGCATTCTTAGGTAATCCAAGATCATCATTAAGTTCTTCCAAGGGGCCATAGTTACAGATTTAATAAAACAATATTTTATTACACGTTTTATTCACGGTATAAACCATAAAATACATAAAACTTTTTTTGTTACTTTTCTTACAGGAAAAAGGACATGTTACGAGAAGTAGTGCAGGAATAAATAGCAATAGCAATCACAAAATAATATAAAGTGATGTTGGTAATAACATTTCACAAGTTATATAAATAAGCAAAATTTTGCGATTTGCGATAGTGATTCACATAGCCGACCGGCTAACATTTTTATAGGATTTCGTGTAATCTATGAAAGAGTGGGTTTTTTACGAACCTATTTAAACAAGACACTAAACAATCAATTTTGTGAGTTCAATTTTAGTTGTAATAAATGGTTATAATATATTATGGTTATACTATATGGTCAGTTTTTTTGTTTATACATTCTGGTGGGGGGTAATTAGCAATAGCAGAAATGTAGAGCATGCTAAGGCTTCAAAAATAACAAGGTGGGTGATATTAATTTTAAATGGCAATATTTCCTAGTACTTCGGGTTAGTAACAATACATAAAAATGGTCATAGAGTATAGAATAAAAATATTGATCCTGGAATCAAGTATGTAAAAACAAACGAATATATCCATTTTACCAAATAAATATTTATATGCAAAAAAGATGTGACGTGATACGTTAAAATAAAGTATATATTTACTATATACAGACCAATATCTACATGTTTGCGATAAATTTATTTAAAAAACTTTTTCATCGCAGACCTGTGTAATTAAATAGATTTTTATAAATAAGACTATAATGTAACAGTTTAGAAAAGTTTTTTACTTACTACAGCTGTCATGATTAGTAAAATGGCAATAACCATCTTCTTAATTAAACTTTAACACCTGATTTCCACAGTACATATTCTAAATTAGCGTAGTGAATAATAGAACCATGCCAAGGAGCCCCGAGTTTTATTTATTTTATTGGAAGACCACTGAAATTGGATTACAAAAATATAACAATTTGCAGCGAATGTTTTTGGAAATTAATGCGTCTTTGATTTTGCGTCTGATTTTCAAGAATCCACATTAGTTTCAAGAAAGCGAATATGGTCTAAGCCCTATTAACAGAACCAGTAAGGGCTATAAAAATACCTACATCAACTTATTATTTCATAATTTATTTAGAAAATATTTCAGTGTTGTTATTATTGACTCTGACATCCATACCAGACTGCACAGAATTGCGATGTTCATCTACGAAAGAAATCCCAATGAATACTAGACGCACGCCATTTACAGTTATCACAAGGATGTGGATTCTTTAGGTCAATGTAGTTAGTAGCTGCATACTTTTAAAAGCCATAAAGACTCGAATGTGGATCTTTTTATTAATAATAATAATAAATAAATACACATCCAACAATCACATACATTGTCCTGACCCCGCATGTCGTGGATATCAGAAGCTACGAGAAATTTTTCGGTCTCACAAACACCAAGAGCCATAAATAAAAATCATATATTCATTTTAACAAATGCTCTATTATTTAATTTAATGATAGCCATAGCGTGCCTACAGTATTTCATAATGAGTCAACCCGTATTATGCCAGCGTGGTGGACTAAAAGACTTATTTCCAAACACTTGACGTCAATAAAATTGTTCATAAAATTATAAGTCAAATTCTGCAACATAACTAAGAATCCTGTGGGGACCTAATGTAAAGGTAATATAGGACAGGTACAAGAAAAAACATCCTGTACTTAGCTTAATTTAAGTCGTACACTAATTTCTGTAGGTTTGAAATGATCGTGCTCGCCGCGTCTTAATCAGGGTTCAATATTTATGTTTCAATCGACAGATATTTTTGTATCAATTTAAAAATCCTTAAGGTCGTACATTAAGAGGTGGTTCTTTATCACAGATTTACAACCTTTATGCCATTAGTGCTTATCAAGTTATTCTTTGAGTACTGATTTAAGAGTTGCATTAAGTTTGTCAGTAAAGGTATTTTTCAGTTGATTATTCGTCATTTATAAATTTATAAATCAACTCATTGGGTACAAGACCTGGCTTAAAATCCTAAGTTGAGAGATCTTGTTTTCTTTTTGGTAAGACTTTAAACATGTTGTATTAATTGAAGATAAAATCTAATTATATAAGTTAATATTTTTATAGGTTTGCCTTTCAAATAAAGGTCCTACTTATTAGAATAAACGACTTAACCAGTATATTTAGAGTTTAATACTAAGGACCACACACCATCGTCTGCTTACTGGTAAAACAAGATAAATGCATTTTTTTACAAAATCGAGTTAAAAATGCAGTTATATGGAATTGTTTATTCTCTATCTACTGGTAAAACCCAATAAAAGCAAAGTCCAATATCTTCTGAGATAATAAGTTTGTAAAAGTGATAACTTCTTACATTTTGGAAAAAATATACAAGTATAACATTATAAATATTCTTATAGCTTAAATGTATTTCAATGTTAACAGGTAAAAAACAATAAATACGGTTAAAGTTTTTTACTTTGTGTTGTGACAAGGTCTTAAACGCATTTATTATTATAAATCTTACAATTTAAACACCATCACTATATTAAAGTTATTTATTCCATTGTATTTATTGTTTTTTGTTTATTAAGGATCGATGTTTGATTGCCATAATTACGTGATAAGAAATACAAAACTGCTGCCCGAGAGCCGAGTTGATCCGACATTAAAGCGAAGACATCCCGGACATCAGTCGGTATGAGATTCGGATGGCCTTTGATCGACTTAAAAATAGCAAAGCGCCGGGCGAGGACGGAATTACAGCAGAGCTTCCGAAAGCGGGTGGAACGCTGATATTGCAAGGCCTTCGGAGGCTCTTTGATTCCGTCCTGCTTGAGGGCACAACGTCAGAGGCATGGTGCAGAGTTGAGGTGGTACTGTGCTTCAAAAAGGGTGATAACAGCTTCTTGAAGAATTGCAGGCCCATCTCACTCCTGAGCCATGTTTATAAGGTGTTTTCAAGGGTCATCACAATTCGTTTGGAATACAGATTTGATAACTTCCAGCCTCCCGAACAAGCTGGTTTCTGAAAAGGCTACAGTACCATAGACCACAATCATTCGCTCCGGCAAGTTACATAAAAATCCGAGGAGTATAATTTGCCACTTTGCTTAGCGTTTGTGGACTATGAGAAAGCCTTCGATTTGATAGAGATTTGGGATGTGCTGCAGTCTCTTCAACGGTGCCACATTGATTATAGGTATATCGAAGTGTTAAAGTGTTTGTACAAAAACGCCACCATGTCAGTCCGAGTACAAAATCAGACTACGAATGCTATTCCCTACTACAGAGGGTCATGAGACATGGAGATATAATATCTCTAAAAATGTTCACTGCTGCGCTATTCGGCATTCGGATTCGGCATCAACATCAATGGCGAGTATATCAGTCACCTTCGATTTGTCGACGACATCGTAGTCTTGGCGAAATCGCTGGAATCCTGCGCCATATGCTTAAGGACCTCAGTGGAGTTGCTCAACAGGTGGGTCTTAAAATGAACATGGACAAGACGAAGATTATGTCGTGTCCACCTGGATTGCGGTTGAAAACTCTACGCTCGGAGTTGTGGACGAATACGTCTATTTGGGACAAGTTGTGTGGTTGTAAGTTGTAGTCGCAGTGGGCCGGACACATGGCGCATAAAACCGATGGCCGTTGGGACTGAAAGGTTCCATAGTGGAGGCCACGTACAGGCAAGAGAAATGTCGGACGCCCGCCTACAAGGTCGACGGACGACCTGGCTAAAGTTGCAGGAAGTCGCTGGATGCAAGCCGCTTCCAACAGGTCGATGTGGAGACCCTTGGGGGAGGCCTATGTTCCGCAATAGACTGCATTGTGTTTGAAGTCGCTTAAACTACCACCCGGCTTCGTTTTCGGTAGCAGTCTTGATATACCCTGTATATATAATGCTCAATACTGGATATTACTTGACGTCAAAGAAACTTTAAATTTTGTAACAAATTTGTTTGTAAAATCGGTGCGCATTCCACAAGTAGAATATCGATTATGGTGTAAGAATATTAAAGATTGTAGGAAGATGTCAAAGGGCCTAGTAGGCCGGCGTCGACGAGACGGCTGCGGCCGCGTTGGGTTAACAAAAGCACCACTTGACAGTATTGTGCTTTACAATGGGCCTTTGATTTGGTCTATTGTGCGAACAGGTAGGGGCCACCGCTTACGGCTTTCGCCGTCCTGCAAGGAATAATCCCTGCCCAGGTTTGTTTCAAGTCGAGTACTATTGTAATGAACACTGTTCTTAAGTAGCTTTTAATAGTATTTGATAAAAATAATAATAAACAGCAATATACCGGGTATCTCAAGACTGCTACCGAAAACGAAGCCGGGTGGTAGTTTTAGTGGCTACAAACACAATGCAATTAAAAATTTCGCATAGAAACGCGACAATTATTTTTTATGATTTTTTAAATATGGTCATTTTTGGGTGGTAAATCCTTAGTTTTTGCTAAAATAATAATTTAAACTCATTTATACCTTAGAGTATTTATAAATAAAAGGGTATACACTATTATTTTAGGAAAATACGTATTTACCACCCAAATATGGCCATAGAAAAAAAAAAAAAAAAATTGTCGCTTTTTATTGCCATTTTTTCTGTTGCATTGTGTCTGAAGTCGCTTAAACTACCACCCGGCTTCGTTTTCGGTAGCAGTCTTGATATACCCTGTATATTACTGGCAATATTGCAAATATATTTTGAATGTATTAATTTGTAAAAGAGAACGTGACATTTGTTTATATTAGGGTTAAGACATTGAGTATTTGTAATTCAAAATTATTTTAAAAAGCTGCATTGAAATCATGTATTTTACTACCTCAAGAGAGTTCGAAAGACAAATTTCGATTTTTGAACAATTTTTTTAATAACGTCATATAATTTGGATTGATAGCAGTTTTCTATCAGACTTGGATTGAAATTTTGCAGAGGAATTAACATCTACGGTCTTATTACAAAAAGCGAAATAAACCTTGGTTTAAACCTAGTCTAGCAAAACCAGTCTAATCTGCAGAACCATGGTTTAAATTTACTTGTATTACAAAACATAAATAAACCATGGTTCCCTTGGTTCATTCTTTTGAACCGTAGTTTATACAACAACCACAGATTAATACAAATAATATTCGTTCAACATGATATCATTTCATCGCAACGTTCCATATCCACAGAAAAGAATACGTTTTAATAAAATTGACAGCCTCCGTAGCGCAGTTGGTTAGACGCCGCCTGTGAAACGAGAGGCCGCGGGTTCGATTCCCGCACCGAGAGAAATGTTTGTGCGGCCCACAAATATTTCTTCCGGGTCTGGGTGTTTGTGAGACCGAAAAGTCTCTCGTAGTTCCTGATACCCACGACACAAGACTCGATCTTAGTGTGGGGTCAGGACTATGTATGTGACTGTTGGGTGTAAAAAAAAAAAAAAAAAAAAAAAAAAAAAAAAAAATTTTAATGATTAAATAATGTTTTGGCGTATTGAACCTATTGAGGGTTGGACATTTTGCTAGAATGTCAATATTGACTGGTATATCGATTATATTTTTTTTTCAATTGATTCATGTTATATTAGCTAGTCATACATAGGGCATCGAGCCCGGGTTTACCCGGACCGAAAAAACCCGGGTTTTCCCGGTTCTGAGGATTATAAAAATACCCGGGTTTGGTTTTTAAAACTCGTGTTTTTCGGGTTTTTTTAATACTTTTGTTTTTGTTATTTATTAAGTTTAAGCCACTTCGAATGCAATACACGCTTTGATAAATTACACTGGTCAACATGAAAATTGCCTTTTACTTGAAACTGCATTACATCTTTAGTATTCGACCCCCTTAATCTCAATATAGAACTTAAAATTAATATTTAGCCATTGAGGTATTATACTAGAGCGGACATCGGGAATAAAATCTCTGCGTATGGTGCGTGCGCAAGGGTGCACATTGAAGCGAGAGGGAAGATATGTTACTTCGTAGGCGTGACAAAGACAGAAATAGAATGTACCCTTTATTAAACGGTTTTATTTAGCTCACCCCGTTTGTTTGGGTCAAATTTAGTAATTGAAATTTTACCCTCTTCCCGTTAACCGATTGATCTGAAATTTGGTATACGCCTTTGATTCTGGTGACAATACAATTATCCATATTCAATATTATTGTGAATCCAAGATGGCAGCCGCTACAAGATGGCGGACAACTTAGTTTTTTTCAATCCCATCAATATGGATATCAAATGAAAGGGCTTGTCAAGTAGAATTCGGTGCACTATACAAAATCAAAGATGGCCACTGCTACAAAATGGCGGAAAATGTTTTTTTCAATCCCATCAATATAGGTATCAAAATAAAGGGCTTGGTAAGTATAATACAGTATACTATACAAAATTATAATATGAATTTCCCACCCAAGTCAAGAACTCAACGAATTGAATAGAATGAGAAATAAAAACTAAAAACTTAAAAATAAAAAAGTAAAAATAAAATCGTGGGGCACGTCCACTTTAAATGAATTTTAACCACTTTAAAATTGGACGTGCCCCACGATTTTATTTTAGTTTAATCAATGCATATGTTTAAAATTATTTTTAGCTTTTAGTACATTTATCTGCAATATATAACCGTTTAACTTAAAATTTATTTTACTTTTTTTTTGTTTCTAACTTTTTGTTTGTAGTGTCACCTCTAGTATATTATCTCAATGATAGTTAGCTCTTATTATTAATTTATGCCATATTTAAGATAATACCGGGTAACTTGCTAGAATTCACTTTATATGACGAGGTTTCAAATATGTTGGAGAGTATCCGCGTAAATTTTATTATTACGCTTTCGTTTAATGTGTCTTATAGTATTAGCATTTCATTTGCTTGTTAAAACGCGAAATTGTATAAGTTATTTATCATTTTCAACAAAATTTTGGTGTAAAAACTACAATTTGAAAAAAACTGCAAAAACTACAGTTTTTTTGGGTCTGCAAATGGGCTATACCAAATACTGGTGCTTTTTGTGTGAGTGGGATAGTCGGGCTAGATCGTTACATTACTTAAAAAAAGATTGGACTTCAAGACAAAGTCTGTGTCCTGGAGAAATGAACGTTAAATACCCTCCTCGGGTCAATCCTCATAAAATCCTTCTCCCTCCATCGCATATAAAATTAAGATTAATGAAGAACTTTATTGACGGCTCTCAACAAAGGTGGACCAGCCTTCTAATACTTGTGAAGTGAATTTCCACATCTAAGCGACGCCAAAATAAAAGAGGGAATTTTCGAAAATTACCACGAGCTTGGGCTGCAATATGTCCCCAAAAATTCACTTTCTTCATTCTCATCTTGATTTTTTTTCATCCTAACTGCGGTGATATGATTGACGAACATGGTGAACGATTTCACCAAGATATATTGACAATGGAAAAGAAATACAACGGTCGATAGAATCCGTCAATGTTAGCGGACTATTGCTGGAACTTGATTGAAGATTTTCGTAAAAATAATTACAAAAGACAAAAGATTAAAAGAGAAATTCTTGATTAGAAAAGGTTAAATACTTGGTTAATATTTTAAAATACTTAGTTTCATGTGAAAAGTGTATTAAAAAGTAATTAACATATCTTTACTCTTAAGTCAGTTTTTTCGATACCAGCAATATTTTTAAAATAAGAGATAACTTTCAAATTTGGTTTATATTTTCGTATTCAGTGACCCCAAATTAGTCAAATAACAAAGCATTTATTTTAAAGGCAAACAAAAAGTCAAATTTTGTAGACCAGTGTTATTATTTATTACGTAAAAAGTAGCTTCGGTGCTACTTAGTTATATTATTAAATATATATAATATATATAAATTTAAGTGTTTTTGTAATTTCTAAAGTACTGTTTTATTTATTTAAATTCTTCCTCATCCTTTATATTTTGTACTCATTATAGGAAATCGATATATAAACGCAGATTAGTGTATTTTAAAAAATTACAATAAAATGATCGAAATGCTCGAAAAAACCGGTCTACCCGGGTTTTGATTACTCTTAGACCCGAAAACCCGGGTTTTCAAAATTGACCCGAGTTTCGATGCCCTAGTCATACATCCAAACACGTGTGATGGAACGTAATATTCTGGCGCGTTACAAGAAACCATAACAATAAACAAAACTATCGCGAGTTAAAGTAAGTTCATTTAGCATTGGAATGCATTTACTATTTAGTCAACGAAGTATGTGAAGTGAAGTGATATAAAATAATTGTCGCTTAGGTAATTACATAGTAATCTAATTTAATAATATCGTGTTGTGTCCGTGTCGTGTAGGTCCACCTACAAAATGAAAAATGGTCTATGAATTTGAGTAGTGAGAAAAAAGTGAGTAAACCAACATTATTATATGGATGATTACATTGCAAAATGTTTGGTAAACCTATCCTTATGCGTATACAGTATTTTTATCGGAAAAAATTTAAACAGGGTTTGACGCGTAGACGTATTTTGTTGGGCTGACATGACGTTTTTAATCGCTCAAAGGCTTCAAAATCCTTAATAACGAACAAATTCATCATATTAATATCAATTTTAGAGTAAAAGTAACATTAATACGATGAAATAGACACTAAATCCAAAAGAAATAGTTGGAAGTTTACGATTTAGACCACCGTTAAACTAGGGGGCGGTCAGATTTAGCGATAAACCATAAAAAAGGCCATGGTTTATCGTTAAACCACTTTTTGTAATAAGAATTTCATATAAACCATAGTTTATTGCGATTTAAACTAAAGTATTTAGATAAACCACGTTTTGTAATAAGGCGACTAGAATCTAATATGCAACTGTAAAACGATTTACGTTTATCTTAACACCTAATCGTAAAACCGGTGATTGACTCACCTTAGACAAGACTAATATTTGTCTTTTCCGTCGAAAACCTTTACGTTTAAAGTGAACTTACTCTTCGAGAAAGCAGCTTTCATTCGTCTTTACTATCGCTGGAAAAAATATAAGAGCGCCTTTACATCCACTCCATTATTTAACCCGTACAGTTTATGTATTTTGAGTATAAAATTAACTCAAATTCTTTGTTGCACACTTATATTTGCAAACATGTATATCAATATTTTAAATCTTAAATGTGTATTCTAATAAAGTCCGAATCTTCTTCTAATGAATATTGTTTTCAATATTAAAAATAATGATTATGCTTGTACGTGAATTTAATTTCTTTTATCTATACATACATATAATAAAACTAGCTGTGCCCGCGACTTCGTCCGCGTGGGATTTAACAAAAAAGTGAATTAGTTTATTTAGTTTTTTTTTGTTTTTGCATTTTAATTTTAATTATCAACATTTGTAACGAAACCATACCGCGATCTAATTCTACGGTGGCGCCATCTCTTAGCGAGCGGCGGTAAACTCCCGTTTACACATTTATTTTAAGTTTTTTGTATTAGCTTTATTGAAAATTTTCTTTATATACAATATTTTGTAATTGTGATATTGATTCGTTGGTGGGAGAAGTGGTGGGAGGCGCCCGACGTGACGGCCCAGTGGTGACATGCGCGTGAGCTGCACGTTACTTTATTTTTCTAAAATAAATGTAGCCTCAGTTACTCCTTGTTATATCAGCTACCTGACAAAAAAGTCCCGTCAAAATCGGTCCAGCCATTTCAGAGATTAGCCGGAACAAACAGACAGACAGACAGACAGACAAACATTTTTTAAATATCGTTTTCGGCACAGGTATCGTGTATATAACGATATGTAGTAGGACATTTTTTTTATTTTCACTCTTAAAACAGACACTTCAATTTTTTTATATGTATAGATTGGAGTGTCTGTTTGTAATACTGAAAAACCCGTTTTTTACTATATGTATATGAATATATATACGGTACATACACCAAAATGTTTTTTTTTACAATATTTGTCTGTCTGTCTGTCTGTTTGTTCCGGCTAATCTCTGAAATGGCTGGACCGATTTTGACGCGACTTTTATTGTCAGGTAGCTGATATAATAAAGAGTAACTTAGGCTACATTTATTTAAGAAAAGTTATTTTATTTTAGAAAAATAAAGTAATGTTGCAATGCCCAAGTACTGTCCAGTACCGCGCGCGGCTCACGCGCATGCCATCACTGGGCCGTCACGTCGGGCGCCTCCCACCACTTCTCCCACCAACGATTCAATATCACAATTACAAAATATTATATATTAAGATATTATATATATATATATATATATATATATATATATATATATATAAAAGAAAGTCGTGTTAGTTACTCCACTTATAACTCAAGAACGGCTGAACTGACTTGGCTGAAAATTGGTGGTGAGGAATCTTAGACCCAGGAGAAGGACATAGGATACTTTTTATCACGTTCCCGGTTTCCCGAGTTTCTATTAGCTTATTAACATTTTCTCATACAAAATGTTCATGGGTTCGTAACTGTCAAACATTTAATGTTCATCCCGTCGATACGGTAAACTCTTCCCTCAAATTATAGAACGTATTTAAATAAAGGTTTCGAATCGACAACATATATCCACAATATTCGATTAATGGCATATTTTACATTTTAAAGATGTAAATTAATGACATTAATTAAACGGATTGAAGTTTAAATTGGTTGTCAAATAATGCGTTCAATAATGTATTTTGTGTGGACTAAGGAGAATATATCAAGCTACATAAATAGAGACAATTAAATAAATAATTTGCACACGTAAAAAGTTATATTTATTTCTTTTCAAGATCGAATGTCACTTTATCACGAATTTTTACAGTAGCCTTTCCTTCGCTATAATTCACTGATAGAAATTAATGTATCGTCTCTTAGTGAGAAAGGTTATATTTTACCTAAATATTACTTGCAATATTTTTGGAAAAGCAGCATTGTGGGTGTGAAATAAGGGATGGAATATTGCATGGATAATCAGAATCACTAAATTTTTTAATGTCAAAAATTCATGTCGGCGTTTAGCGTTTCGCACCATCTGGTTACACTGATTTCTTACAGCCTTATAGCGACTCCAGTTGTCCTCACTGCGATATTTTTTAAATTTACAAAAAGCCCGGTCCCTATGTCTCATAGCCTTCCGAATACTGCAATTCATCCAGGGTGCCGGTGGACGCTTCAGTCTGATTTTCCTAACCGGAGCGTGGATGTCAAAAAGTGCAAGGACTTTGGTGTTAAAAATTTGCACCATTTCCTCGACTGTACGAGCGGCCGTAAGGTCATTCCACTCGAGTTTTTCGGCATCCCTAGTGACTTTGCAAACATCCATGCGACCAAAAAACGCAGGTGCAGAACCTTAGGGCGGGATTTAGGAGGTTTAAGGATATAAGAAAGGAAAATGAGGTCATGATGGGAGAAACCAGGGGCAGGAAACTGGCCATGGCGGGAGACAAAGGATGGGGCGGAGGTGAGGATCAAATCTAGCCAAGTGTCTGATCCATTTATATTAGTGTGAGTGGCTTGAAGAGGCAGAACACTCAGACTAGCAGATTCAACAATGTTCCACAATTTACGGGAATTTGGTGAAGATTGGTCAAGGAGGTTGGTATTAAAATCTCCCATGATGATGTGGTGTTCATATTCAGACCCCAAGGATTCCAGAACAAATTCAAGACTGGAGAAGTAATCTATAGAGGTGGGACAGTAAACGACACCGAGTATGGTTTTGGCTCCCTTGGCCCAAACCTCAAGGAAAATATACTCTGCAGTTTTAGAAGTTAAGGAAGTAGAAGTGGCGACAATTTTGTAATTGAAATTACTTTTTAGGTAAATTGCCTCTCCTCCCCCTCTTCTGTCAATTCGATCATTTCGAATGAGAACAAATCCAGGAAGGGGATAAGTGGTAGAAGAAAGGTGAGGCTTGAGCCAGGTCTCCGAAATCAGGACGGCATGAACGTTGGTGTTAGTGAAGGTTTCTAATAGGTCGCTGTAGTGGCTGGGTATGCTCTGCGCATTAATATGACACACGTTGAAGAGGTGACGAGATTCATTATCGATATATATATATATATACTAGCTGACCCGGCCACGCTTCGCTTTGCCTTGGTTATCATAGGATTCATATTATATTCAATTATTTAGCATAATAACTTGAAACCCTGTATGCCTACACTTGACGTAACTATCCTACTGTCCTGCTAAATCCCGTCTTACCCGTCTGTTCAGTCTCTTCTCGATCCGTCCCGTCCTTTCTCTTCATTATCCATTCCGTCTTATACCGTGCATTTACACTTCGTCCTATCAAATCTGCCAGCTATCCCAGTTCTCTCCCGTACCTCCCACTCTATTATATCCCGTCTCTCCATATCCAAATAGTGTGCCTTATGAATTTTTGACATTAAAAAATTTAGTGATTCTGATTATCCATGCAATATTCCATCCCTTATTTCACACCCACAATGCTGCTTTTCCAAAAATATTGCAAGTAATATTCAGGTAAAATATAACCTTTCTCACTAAGAGACGATACATTAATTTCTATCAGTGAATTATAGCGAAGGAAAGGCTACTGTAAAAATTCGTGATAAAGTGACATTCGATCTTGAAAAGAAATAAATATAACTTTTTACGTGTGCAAATTATTTATTTAATTGTCTCTATTTATGTAGCTTGATATATTCTCCTTAGTCCACACAAAATACATTATTGAACGCATTATTTGACAACCAATTTAAACGTCAATCCGTTTAATTAATGTCATTAATTTACATCTTTAAAATCTAAAATATGCCATTAATCGAATATTGTGGATATATGTTGTCGATTCGAAACCTTTATTTAAATACGTTCTATAATTTGAGGGAAGAGTTTACCGTATCGACGGGGTGAACATTAAATGTTTGACAGTTACGAACCCATGAACATTTTGTATGAGAAAATGTTAATAAGCTAATAGAAACTCGGGAAACCGGGAACGTGATAAAAAGTATCCTATGTCCTTCTCCTGGGTCTAAGATTCCTCACCACCAATTTTCAGCCAAGTCAGTTCAGCCGTTCTTGAGTTATAAGTGGAGTAACTAACACGACTTTCTTTTATATATATAGATATATATACAGGGTATATCAAGACTGCTACCGAAAACGAAGCCGGGTGGTAGTTTAAGCTACTTCAGACACAATGCAACAGAAAAAGTTGCAAAAATAAGCGACAATATTTTTTTTGAAATTTTTTTCCTATGGCCATATTTGGGTGGTAAATACATTTTTTCCTAAAATAATAGTGTATACCCTTTTATTTATAACAAATCTAAGGTATAAAAGTGTTTAAATTATTACTTTGGCAAAAACTATGGATTTACCACCCAAAAATGACGATGTTTAAAAAATCATAAAAAATAATTGTCGCGTTTCTATGCGAAATTTTTAGTTGCATTGTGTTTGTAGTCACTAAAACTACCACCCGGTTTCGTTTTCGGTAGCAGTCTTGATATACCCGGTATATATATATAAAAGAAAGAAAGAAAATCAGACTGAAGCGTCCACCGGCACCCTGGATGAATTGCAGTATTCGGAAGGCTATGAGACATAGGGACCGGGCTTTTTTAACCGACTTCAAAAAAAGGAGGAGGTTCTCAATTCGACTGTATGTTGCTTTTTTTTTTTATGTTTGTTACCTCGTTTCTCTGTACTGTGTGAACCGATTTCGACCATTCTTTCTTTGATTGAAAGCTGGTGCTTGTCGTTTGGTCCCATAAAAATATGGTGAAGATCTGATGAATATCTTCGGACCTGGAGAGGGGAACTCCTTAAAATTAAGGAGAATTGTAATAGTTCTTTTTGCATTACGTTCATAAGAAAAGTTAAGATACAGTGAGAGAGGGAAAAAGGGGTGGGGGTGAGGGGGGGTGGGTGATAAAATTAAAATACACGTAAATTCTAATATCTTCGGCAGCTTTTAACCGATTTTAGTGATTTGTTTTTCATTGGAAAGAACGTATTAACAGGTTGATCTCAGGAACACAACATTAAGATCTGATTATCATGTTCGGACCTGGAGCGTAGAACTCCTCAAAATTTAATAGGATTTCAACGGTTCTTTTTGCATTGAGTTCAGTATAAAAGCTAGACTACAGTGGTTGAGGGAAAAAGGGGTAGGCGCGAAGGGAGGGGGGGGGAGAGAAAAAAAAATAAACATGTGAATATTCCAATATCTTTGGCAGCTTTTAGCCGATTTTAGCGATTTCATTGTCATCGGAAAGAACATATTCCTTGTGGCGTGGGGACCAAATCTTCTTTATTTAAATACCTATCAACACTAAAAAGATAAAAATAACTAAAATTTTTAATAAAAAAAATAAAAAGCGACTTCAAAACAAAAATCCACTAAAAACCAAAAAATAATAAAATAATAACTAACCACTTAAAGCAAAAAAATAATAATATTTATTTCATGGAACTCGTGCATGTTGATTCATTTGCTTAATGACTTGACTAGCCAACAAATCAAAATATATGCGTAACATATTGAAGGCGGGTCGCCCAGTACCAAACATATAGATATTTAAATTAATATAAGGCATAGGTCCTACATGTTTGGTACTTGGCGGCCCGCCTTCAATATGTTACGCATATATTTTGATTTGTTGGCTAGTCAAGTCATTAAGCAAATGAATCAACATGCACGAGTTCCATGAAATAAATATTATTATTTTTTTGCTTTAAGTGGTTAGTTATTATTTTATTATTTTTTGGTTTTTAGTGGATTTTTGTTTTGAAGTCGGTTTTTATTTTTTTTTATGTAAATTTAAAAAAGACCGCAGTGAGGACAACTGGAGTCGCTATAAGGCTGTAAGAAATCAGTGTAACCAGATGGTGCGAAACGCTAAACGCCGACATATTTTAGATAATATCTCCTCTTCCTCTCCTACTAATACCTGGAAGTTCCTTAGGACACTAGGTATTGGGAAGGAGAAAGGCTGTTGTTAGCGACAGAATGATAAAAACCCATATGGATGACTAAGGGGGTGCCGCGTCGGGGATCGGCGCGACTTGACACCGGGAGCGCCGCGGAGGAACCGTGCGGGGTCCGCTACGCCGAGCCAGCCGCACGCCGAACTACTACAAACAGTCCACACCGTTCTCCCAGAGTGTTAACACGTTACTTATATTTTTTTGTAATCACTATTACTATCGCCAATAAAACCAAGAAAAAGTCTTGCATTCATATTCATCCCTTACAGCTGTGATATCCTGGGGACATTGGATTTGAATGATCTCAATCGCCACTTCTCATCCTCCTCATCGATGGATTATCAAGTCAAGTGTCGAACCCTGGAATTCTTAGCCAGCCTACCTCACCCCAACATAGATACTTTTCACTTTTCTCCAGTTAGTCGGGATGAAATCAAAAAGATCATCCTATCCATCAAGTCTAATGCCGTCGGATGCGACAATGTCACCCGTCGCATGGTAGTCTTGATTCTAGACCATCTCCTCCCAGCCCTTACCTTCATAATAAACTCTTCCTTCAACATGGGATATTTTCCGTCTTTATGGCGGAAAGCCTATGTTATCCCTCTTCCTAAAGTCACAAATCCAACCCTCATTACTCACTACCGTCCTATATCCATTCTCCCGTTCCTATCAAAGGTACTTGAAGCCTGTGCACACAAGCAGCTCTCCAGGATTGTGTACACTAATAACTTATTGAGCCCGCTGCAGTCTGGCTTTAGACCTGGTCATAGCACTGTTTCCGCACTCCTCAAAGTGACTGACGACATAAGGAAAACACCAAGGTCACTTTGCTGGTCTTGGTGGACTTTTCAAATGCCTTTAATGCCGTCAGTCACGACATCCTATTATCCATCCTCTCCCATCTAATGGTTTCTCCCGATGCACTGGATTGGTTTTCTTCTTATCTTCGAGGACGGCAGCAGTCGGTGCGTACGGGTGAGACTTCGTAGAATTGGTGCGACCTTGACTCTGGCGTTCCTCAAGGCGGCATTCTTTCTCCCTTATTGTTTTCAATTTTTATTAATCTCATTACCCAAAACCTTCATTGTGCGTACCATCTGTATGCTGATGACTTGCAGCTCTACGCTCAGGCAAGTATCGATTGTGTATCCACGGCAGTCGACAAAATTAACAGTGATTTGGAACACGTTCGAAGATGGTCTCATAAATATGGCATAACAGTCAATCCTACAAAGTGTCAAGCCATAATTGTGGGAAGTCAAGGACTCATAAGCAGGTTGGACACAGCTATTATTCCACCTGTAATTTTCGATAATACAGTTGTAGCGTGGTCTCTTACTGTAAAGGACTTAGGGCTTCTCATAGACACTATATAGGCGCGCTCAAGTCACTTCCGTTTGCCAAAAAGTTACTAGTTCCCTTCGTTCTCTATATTGCCTCAAAAACTTTCTCCCGTTCTTGACCAGATTAATGCTCGTGCAAACCTTGATCCTACCCCTGATTGACTATGGTGTTGTGTGCTATTTTGACCTGAATGCAGATCTTCTCAATAAACTCGACCGGCTTCTCAATAACTGGATTCGATTCATCTTTGGCCTTCGTAAGTATGACCATATATCATCTTACCGTTCTCAACTCAAGTGGTTACCTATTCGCCAACGCCGGAGTATGCGTGCTCTCACAACACTCTTCTCTCTTCTTAAATCTCCTTCTCCGCCTTCCTATTTAATCTCCAGCTTTCAATTTCTAGGTGCCAATCATAATAGAAATCTTCGATCGTCTAATAATCTTCTTCTTAAGTGTCCCCCTCACAGCTTGTTGAAGCGAAGTTGCAGAATCATTACAATAGTTAGTTACTTATATATTACTATATGTATTTATGTATGTATATATATATATATATATATATATATATATATATATTTATGTCATAATTATTCATACACATAACTAGGTATATATATATCCACTATAGTATATCATGTATTGACCCTATATTTGTATGTATTTACATATTAATTATTTATGTTTCTATTTTTTTTTTCTCTAAAAATTTATACGCCCACTTGATCTCATCTCTGCATCACCCAAAGGTAGACTGGTAGATAATGCCTCTGGCATTAAGTCCGCCTTGTATACAATGTATATGAAGCTTAATAAATAAAAAATAAATAAATAAAGAAATATATCAATATAGCTAATTCAAAAAACCTGAAAATATATTATACTCGTCAAAACAAAATAAGGGCCACTTAATTTTTTGCAGTAAGAGACAGATATTTGGTACCCCGTGTTTCCGAATGAGATTTTTTATGGTCTTAAGTGCTTGATAGCCGATGTTGTTGTCAAGTGTGCAGTTAAAACGCTTTTTTAACAATATATTCTTAACTGGTTAGTTTCAAAAAAAACTTTGGAGATTGACGTTAGTTCAGTTTAGCCTCAGTCTATTGACTGCTGCAGTTGTTTTTGATAGTTTTGCGTATAGTTCGTTTATTTTTCTGTAAAATGCCACGATTTCGTTGCCATATGGACTCTTAACACTGCTTCTAGAGCCGTAACGATGATCTCAGCTGGTAATTCTCAGCGTTCCGTGGCTTTAAAGCTGGGATATTTACGCAGAGCTGTCCAAAACCTTTGCAACCGGTATCAAAAGAAGGGCAGTGTATCACGGCGTCGTGGCTCAGGAAGGGTTCGTACTACTAGCGCCCAAGAAGACCGTTATGTGCGACTTTGTGCACGTCGAAATCGGAATATTACAGCTCGCCTTCTACAAAATCGCTTACACCGGACTTCGGGTACCCTTGTCAGCGACCAAACAATAAGAAATCGTTTGCACGAAGACCACCAATTTGCAAAAAGGCCAGCAGCCCGGGCTAAACTGACCTAAGCTCACCGTGTAAACCGTTTAAATTTGCACGTCAACATTTGGAATTTGGTAAAAACTAATGGCGTAACGTGCTCTTCACGGATGAGTGTAAAGTGAAGTTTTTTAGGGATGATAGACAGGGACGAGTATGGAGAAGAAGTGGAGATCGTTTTTTAGATATTTTTATTCATGAATGTGATAGATTTGGTGGACCCAATGTTATGGTCTGGGCCGGTATTAGCTTACAAGGTAAACCTGACCTTGTTTTTCTAAACCAGGGTACTGTGACAACACAAAGTTACGTCGATCGAGTAGTCAGACTTCATATTATTCCATTTTCACAATCAGCCTCTGGAGGTTTCATCCTGATGCAGTACAATGCTCGATCGCAACAGCATGAGCAACTTTGGCGATCCTAGACGATGCGAATATCCAGGTTTTGGCGTGGCCTGCCAACAGTCCTGACCTGAATCCGATTGAAGAACTCTGGGATTAATTCAAACGATGGGTTAAGGCAGCTCAAGAAGATATGCATAGTCACCAGCAGCTAATAAACTTATTAAAAAGTTGTTGGAAAGAAATATCTGATAACAGAGTCAAAAATCTTGTGGAGACATTGCTTTCAAGGCTCCAAGAATGCATTTCAAAAAGAGGGAGACTTACCCGATATGAGAATGTAAAAACAAAACTGCTTTTTATATACCTATTAGTTAAAATTTTAATATTAATGTTAGGACTAAATTTCAAAAAAGTTCTATAAAATATAAAATGTTACAAATACAATTAGTTTTTAATTAAATTGAATTTAAAATAATTTTATGACATAAATAATAGTTTGTTTTATTATATATAGACAATTTCTAACCTTGAATCGTGATCAAAATGAATTAATGTCGAAAAATAGTGGTGGCCTTTATTTTGTTTTGACGAGTATATATAGACAATTTCTAACCTTGCATCCTGATCAAAATGAATTAATGTCGAAAAATAGTGGTGACCCTTATTTTGTTTTGACGAGTATATATATAAAATAAAAATGCAAAAACAAAAAAGAAAGTAAATAAACTAGTTAACTTTTTTGTTAAATTCCACGCGGACGAAGTCGCGGGTACAGCTAGTTTAACATATAATTACTTCTTTCGATGTTAGAATTCGCTTCTCTCTGCTTCATTCTGCTTTTCTTTAACGAGTTAGTTTTATATTGATTCATGAATTGGTCCTCATATTATCCGGATTTCGGGTGACCTATTGATTATGGGTCCGCCATACTGAAGTTATAAATATATATGTTCAATATAATTCGTTTGAAAACTTTTCATATTGCAAATACTTTATTCCCACATTGATTGTGAGAAATAGTAATCTTTATTTATGACAAAGATGCTATTAATTTAATGACATTTATCGCGAGACGTTTGCATATAAATGAAGAATATTTAATCTTGTTTTAGTTTACTAAAAAATTTTGTTTCAATAAAACGAGAAAAAACTCAAAATGGTTGTTTAGATTTAGCATTTCATTAGTTTTTTAATGGCGTGTAACAGATCGTACGAGTGTTTAACGTGTATGCTGTCAAACCTTTGAAAGCTGTTTACGTTGATGGGTCCTTTTAAAAATGCGGCAATGTATCAAGAGAATATGCCGACATCTTTAATAATTAAAATCGACGAATGCATGCAGTTGTTAAGCCACCCGTAAAATATAAACTAATTTTCAAATTAATTTGCGTCCAGCAACAGCATGTTACTAAGGAATGCCACATTTCACATGAAATCGGATCGAAGAGTGAAGATCACGGAGCCTCGAGGTCATCACCTTAATATAGGAGCGTGGCAATCAATTTTTAAGGTCCAATAACAATCATAACTCGTAACATACGCGGCCCCGCGGTGAAAATAAAAGTTAAATCACAGCCGCCACTAGAAACATTAAAACTTATGTTAGTGATCGTTAATACTAAACGTTGAAACTTAATAATTGTGGCAGATTATAAAATGTTGATAATAAAAAACGCATTCTTGAGTTTCAGTACCCCACTGTGACGGGGTTGGGTGATTTGGGCTTTATGATATACAACCTTCATAAAAGCCTTGCATCCGTAACGATCAATATTCAACTTTACTGTGGAGACTTTAAAATTAGTTTTGCCTCACGGCGCATCCTGTTTATTTTGTAGTATGCGGCGTTAATAATAAGGAATATTTTTCAAATGTTAGGCAATGGCAAGAAATCGGAGAGCGTAGCAGATGCCACCCCCCGACAGCTCGTTTTAATCGTATCAATAAGTCAAAGAAAAAATGTTTGATTTATCGATAACTGCTCGATCATAAACTCGATCTAACCGATTGTTTTGTTTAAAATGTTCTGTGGCTTGTACTTGCGAGTAGTGGGCAAATATAAAAACCCTAGTCTTCTAATTAAAGGATTCGGATCTTTCATTTACTATGTAGGAATAATCGAGGTATTTTCATCTGAATCGAGTAATGTATATTTACTTAAATTTTATAATACTTTATGAACATTTTTACCTGTGCAGCAGCTTTTGTGTGTGGAAATGAATAAATCATTATTTGCTGTCATTCTGATGGTTAGTGATAATATTTCAAAGAGATTTAAAATTACTTGCTTGTGAAGGTGAAGATGCGGGGCTATGTTATGCAGAGATTGCTGGAATGCATTTTGTTATGAAGATATGCATTCAGTGCCGCGCGCCCGAGCCATAGTTGCGATGGTAACGTCTGATACTCGTGGAATGATCCAACCAGGACCGACAACGCAAACATTACAATGTAGTTAAAATCTTTACTGTTTTAATGATTTGGTACACACGTACTTTCTAAATATTCTATTAAAAGTTATATTACATACATTTTAAATTGTATTGTAATTTAAAAGACATATGCATGATAGTTTGCTGTAAACATAACTAGTTCAGCTGTTGTTTATTTAGGTCTAAAATTGGTATTATGATGTTAAGGTTGACAATTACTTCAATATATATAAACAAAAAAATATTGAACATTAATATTATTTCATGCCAGTAAATCGATTCGATTTTAACTTATCACTGATTTTGTTTCAAAGAAGACGTACAACATTTCAATACCCAAAGATGTGATCGCGTGTCAACGACAAACGCGGCGTTTATTCAGTTCTGAAATTATAATGATCCAGACAGATGCACTTTTGACATACGAAACGAACAAAGGCTCGGTTATGTTCGCACGCTCACTACAAAAGTTATTTTTTGCATCGAGAGATTCCGAACGAAATCTAAACGCGAATCACATTGTGGGAGCGAGTCTTCCTTTTTCAAAAATTAGGTTTTTTTTCATTCGTCCGTAAACGTTGCTTGTGTCTTTGTATTCTGTGAAAAAGAAAATTGTTGTAACCAAAATTTCTTAAGTAGGTTGATCAGTACTTGTTTTGACAATCACTAAGTGTTAATGGAATAGTCAAACGTTACATGTATGGGTTGTCTCCATATACGTGCTAGGTCGTCAAATAGAACCGCAGCTGTGCATAGCTGTGTAGTATGTGCAGGGGACCTTCACTATGAGGTTAAAAGTATAAGAAAAACATATAAAAAGAGTAGTAGGTATTAAAAGCGCTATTAAAAGTTTTTATATATTAAATACGTGTACATACACGGAACATAAATACCAAATAAATACCCAAACGTCATATCGGTGACGGTTTTACAATATTGGACGTGACTGAGTGATGGACACAAATATAAATCTCAGATGTAATAAAAAAAACGCTGTGCTGCACAGACCCACGACCAAAATGGACGATTAAAATAAAAAATAAACTACAACATGGCGTGCTTTTGTCTTACTCGTGTCTACAACAGGCTTTTATCTGTTGGATGCCATGGCCCGTTCGTTGGTTCGAAAAAAACGTGGCGAGGGTAAAGTGGCGCGCGCAGGTAACTTTCCGCCATTTTGTTTTACCTTTTTATTGTTATTCTTTTTCAATAATCCGCAAATTTTATTGCTTGTTAGGCAGCTTGTTACACGACCAAAATCACTAATTAAACGACAGGGGCATCGGTGTTACAATATATTAGTCGTTCAAGTCTTTTTTTTTTGCAAACAGGCTACAAAGGAAAAAAACATGTCGACGCGATCACACCAGTACGGCATACATGCTAACGATTTATAATAAATGGTATATAATTATACCACCGAAAATTATCAGATATCTAAAATACATTCTTGTATGCCACACAGGAAACTCGTAACACACTCACACAAGTAAACTGTAATCAATAACCGCGTTTTATATATGCAAATCAAAAAAGCCACGCAAAAAATCTCATTTATTTTATTATTTACATAATTGTCAATTTCCTGTTATTTGATGAATAATATAGAATTCGCAGTAGCTACTTAGGAACTTAAAGAATATTCGCCTGGTATGGAACTTGGTGTAATTTTATATGTGAGAATTTCATAATGTACGAGTATCAATCAATGTGTTAGGTAAAGAAGGGACTTCGTAGCAAATTAATTTTCCAGACCATGATATTACGAGTTTCTACTAGGTCTACTTTAAAGCAATGATTATTGTCTTCAGGATATAACGACAGTTTTTAATATAGAGTGGGTAATTTTTAAGAAAATACTTAACATATTAGTACCACTATTGCAGAGAACCCGCATTCCATTAAAACATTTATTTCGGAGGAATTGTTTCGGTATGATTATTAGGTATTATATTCTATAATAATTTCAATACACCATAAAAATGTAGAAGTGTGTATTTTTTATAAAATATTTGTGGGCCAATAAAACATTTGTGTCGATGCGGAGATCGAATCCGCGACCTCCCGTTTCACAGCCGGCGTCTAACCAACTGCGCCACGAAGCCCTTAGCTCACAATATTAACGATGTTGAATATATGTAAAAACAACCTATCTAGAAGAAGAAATTAATAAAGTATACAATCAAAATATTATGGCCTAATATGGCCACACAAGCTTATTTTGCAACTTATTTTTCATTTTTACTGTAATTTAAATCTATGGTGCGACGGAATATTTTTTGCCCGACCACTCAGCGTCTAATTCTATTATAGTGACCATTTTAGTTGTTGCCATTACGGAGTCCATCGGAATGGATGGTAATTCCCATCGCGGTATGTATGTACGGTGGTTAATGTCAGATTATTTTTACTGCCCGCTCCCTTACAGCACGTAATCATGATAAGTGCTGCTACTACAAGCAAATAGTGGTGCGCTTTTATGGTTTATATCGATTGTCGATGGACACATTGCTGTTAAGTTTTCTGCGATGTATTTACTGTTAAGATCCGCTGTTTATTTTCTATACCTATAAAATTTTACAATCTTAGATGAGCTGTATTTTAATTCTAGTCACGTATACATTTTTTACAAGGATATTATTATTGAATTAGGCATACCATTATATTACAGGTCAAATTGGTTGTGTCTAATCATTAAACCTGTAAAACACATGACCCAATTATCTGCCAAAGTTATAGATAGTATTAAATACTACGAGCATTCGGAGGAGTGAATAAGTACTTGACGATCGATAACAATATGTATCGATAGTAAAACCCAACACTTTCAGAAATAAGAAGAGCATCGACACGTATCCCTTTGTTTTGTTAATTCAAGCACTGGTTTGCAATTTTCCTAGGCCCGTGTTCCTTGCAGCAACCTCGTTTGCGTTTTTCAATGCGTCGCAGTGAATCTCATTGGATAATAATATAGATAGAATTAGCTGGAGAACTGAATATAGAGATAGGGTAAGTATTTTGGGGAGTATTTAATATGAATTATGAAAAAGGGAGGCTCTTTTTTCATCACTATGTAAACTGGTTTCTTAGATTGTTACGCAACTACTTCGTTTTTAATCGTGTTAATATCTAATTGGTAACGTTAGTTAGAAATGTGACGGGTCCAAGATTTAATCCCAGAAACCAGTTACGGAGTGTTTTTAGTTATATTAAGGAACATTGCTCCTTATCTATTACTTTTATAGCGAACCAAAGTTCCATGAGAATATTTATGTCTGAGAACTATCCACGTTCTTCATTAAGATGTGAATAGAGTCAAAGTCCACCAATCTCCATCAGCGTAATGAATAAACTACACAGAATCACAGAAAAGCCTCTTCCAGTTGATAGCCTCCATGGCGCAGTTGGTTAAGCGCCAGCTGTGAAACGCGGAGACGCGGGTTCGATTCCCGCACCCAGACAAATATTTGTGTGATCCGCAGGTATTTGTTTTGGGCCTGGGTGTTTATGTAACCGAAAAGTCTCTCGTAGTTCCTGATACTCACGAAACAAGATTCGATTTTATTGTGGGGTCAGGACTATGTATGTGACTGTTGGGTGTATTTATTTATTAATTAAATAGTGGGAAGACATTCTTATAATAGATATCTTATCTGATGATAGCCTTATAAACTAAATGTCATAATTTTTTATTGAACGTCTAGCAAGGGCATTTCTATTTTAAGGTGCAGCAAACAATATTTAACAAAGTTAACAGTAGTTAAGTAAATATCTTTGTCTTTGTTTAATGAAACAAGCCGGGTGCATTAAATTCTAGTCGGTGAGTCTATATTTGTATTACAAGATTACGTTGTTATGCAACCGCGTTTATAGTTATATACGCTATACATATTTTACAGGTATTAAGAAATGAGGACAATTTCATGATTGTTTTTTTATTGCTATGAATGGCGAGACGAGCACGCTGTTCGCCTGATGGTAAGCGATGCGGCTGTTCATGAACAGTAGCATCACAAAGCAATGCTTGGCATTCCACTGCACTCGCCATCCTGAGACATAAGATGCTAAGTCTTCTTATGTCCCTTAGTTATTCTGGTTACAATGTCCTTCAACCCGAAACACACCAGTGCATTTACAATCTGGGGGCACGGCAGTACCCCCTCCAAGTCGAGCCAAAAAGCGGCACAGTCAGTACCATCCTTTTCTCGAAGCAATTCAGACCATTTTCAACCCACCATAACTTAGTTGTGGTTAAAGCAAGATGCCTGAATTTTCAGATACTAAGCAGGCATTGAGTAAACACGGTATATTGAAATTCATTCAATTTGAACCAGTAGTTTAAGAATTGTAACTTATCAAACTTTCTTAATTTTGTCACTCACTGACTGACTGATCGATCATCAAAAGTCTAAGGCATTTCTAGCAGACATAGAACCTTCAAATTTAGAATATAATTAGTGTTTAGTGTCTAAAGTAAGGGAAAATGTAAACATTTCATAAATGTATAGGATTACAAAGTTACATTTGCAGTTAATGAATCATATGAATCATTGTACCCGTATATAATGGAATAATAGTTGTAGATAGGTATCTATAAATATGAGGCATAACAGGAGGGGGTAAAGAGAGGGAAAGGGTGTATTCAGCCCATGAAACTGTACAACATTCCTCTAGAAAAATAAATAGACTAAATAGCTCGAAAATTTCCCGCCAGCAGCATTATGTATCAATTGTACGATACATGTTTTCATGCGATGGCCAAGTCGATCTATTTATTTACAACGTAAAGAATTTTTAATATTGATTTGATAATAACTTACGTAATAACTTTATACAGAAGGTCCCTTAAGCAAGAACTAAATAAATTAATCGACTTGGTATTACATGCATCTCACAACTTTTTGCGGTAGAAAACCTGAGCTGCGAGACTTGGAATTTTTTACAGGATGTTTTTGATGGGATGCTGTTTAGCGGGAGGAATAGAGATTGCGGTGGCACCTACCCAGGCAGCCTCTGACCAGTAAATTTATTAGTTATTTGTAAAGAATAATTGATTGGTATTACTAAGTTGCTGGAAACTACCTCGATGGTGAATTAATAGGCAAAGATAATCTCCTGCAATCAGTTCACCGATTGCACTTTTTGCGATATGTTCGCATCAAAACTAGCTTTAAAATTAAGTGCAACGATACAAAGACCTGGTTTGACAGATTTATTAATAAATGAGACAAAATCTTTATTTTTTATTTTATGGTTGATTTGGTTTCTAAGTCTTTGATGTAGATCAATTAATACATCAAATTGTACTTATAGTGTGAAACACAGGATGCAAATGTACGTTTTATGAGTTTCAAAATAATGAATCTGTTTAATGCGTACATATTGTATCAAACAGACATTAATTAAAAAGGAATATCTAGAACTTCTAAGTCTTTGTACTAGTTTATAACATTTCCAATATTTACATATGCCTGATTATATTATCTAACAAAATGATACAATGATTTACGAAACGTTTACTCACCTCCATTCTCATCTACAAATGTTAACGAAGGTGACAAAGTTATCTCAGTTGATATGGAGTCAGAATATTTAAATGTATCCACACGAGACAATTTCCCGCAATTCAGTCTCCAACATGGTTCAATTAACGTTAGCAGATATCTCGAAGCTCTTAACAGAGGCTGTTGTAGACAAAGCCTTTAAATTGCGGACGAGTAGTGAAGACAAAATTAGATCATTGGAAGTGACGCGGGCCGCTCCCGCAGGCGAAGGCTTGATAAGTGCTGTGTACAGAGTGCGGGCCACTGGAAATAAACACACTGCCTCGTTCATCGCAAAGGGATTCGTCACCGACCGCCTCTTGAAGAAATCTCTGGATTGTGCCAAATATTTTCAGCGGGAAGTGCTGTTTTTCTCAAAAATTCTTCCCGTTCTGACTGAGTTCCAAGCATCTCTAGGTGCGAAGGAAAATATACAAAACAACATACCCGTTTGCTACAGTTACTACCACGACGGTGAAAATGACTACATTCTACTGGAGGACTTGGCTGAAAGCGATTGCAAATCAATATCAGAGACTCCGACTACATATGAATTAGACGTTACTCTAAAAGCTCTGGCACATTTGCACGCGACTTCGCTGGCGCTACGGCAATACAAACCAGATATTTTCGCTACACTCGCAAGCCTCGTACCCGATGTCTATTACACGGAGAAGAATCGTGACTGGTACGTCCGATTTCTACAAAAAGCAGTGGCTATCGATCGTGAGGTTCTACTTCAGTACGAAAACCCTTCAAGCATTTACCTCAAAAAATTCGATGATCTAGTGAGTGGAGATTTATATGGAAAAATAATTAAAATATTCAACACTTTTGGTGATTTCTCTGTGCTGAGTCACGGCGACGCGTGGTGCCCTAATTTCTTGTCCTCTGCGAACAGGGCGGTTATGATAGATTTCCAGTTATTTAGATGTGCGTCGCCAGCTACGGATCTGTCTCTATTCACGATTCTATGTAGCAACGTGTGCCGCAATAAAGAAGAGTTTTTCAAAGCTGTTGAGGTTTACTACAAAGCTGTAGAATACTATCTGAGCGATATGGGAATAGGTTCAGGAAAAGTATTTACGCGTGATGACTTAGGGGAAGAATTGAGAAAATATGGAAAATTTGGCCTAATAGGTTGCTTAACATCCATTCCTTTATTGGCCAATACCCGGTGCGATGTCTTAGAATCTTTTGAATCGAAGTATGATGGAGCAGATAGTATACCTCTGGAGGATCTTTGGATTTTAGCGCCTATCACCGATGAATACCATAAAATACGTTTAGTGAATGCAGTGCGTGTGGCCGTCGATTCTGGACTCTTATAAATACAATAACAAATAAAAAAAAACTGGCGTATGAAGGTTCAGTGTGCATCGTGCTTTTATCTTTCGTAATATTCCATATACACATTGACGTTAACGGAACTGTTAAAATGGAGGCCGTATCTCGAACGTCGGCCACGCGAAGTGATTTGTATTGAAATACCTCACAAAATCACCTGTATCTGCGTACAGATAAGAACGTAGATGAGTCGGTAGTACATCGGAATGTTCGGTCTCGTGAACGCTAGACACCCGAAAACTAATTATCGATGCGATGTCGGTGGAGTGCCGGCCGCTTTGGAACGTTACGAGCTATGTAAAAGATACTTGTACAAACGACCAACCGACTCCGTTATACTCGAAAACTATAATACTTCAAAACTTTTAAATAAAGTGCCCCATAGAACAACCTGTGAAAGATGGTTCTATTGGAAAGTATTCATATTTGTGTATGCCGTTTGGATAGATCCTCTCTCTCTCGTTTACTATAAGATTCGTTCAAGATATACATTTCTGCATGTTTAGTCATAAACTTTAATTATTGAGCAAATCAAATTTTCAGTATGAGAATCATTTTGTTTTGGTAATGCGGTGTTTTATAGTATTATTCGTAATTATGAGCACTATAACTAAATTTATCATAGTGTTTATAGGTAACGGACGTGCCGATGTGATTGTACACATTGGCGAGCGAGAATAGAAAGTGTATAAGAGTGTGAATTGATTTATTTTTGTTGTTTCGCAAACATTGACGCTTTTAAAAAGATGTATGCTATCTACATTATCGTCCAGCACGTGTTTTAAACGTGAAACTTCTTATTGTCGAGCTACTTTTTGTAAAGAGATGTTAACTTGATTCTTTGGTTTTGTTCCTCCAAAGTAATTTGCAATTAGAATGAAATAGACAAATGCAAGCAAATTTTAATAAGCAGGACTATTCGCTACTATTCGAGTCACATTCCTAATTCCTAAATATCTGACAAATTCAAATAAAATTAAACAGGTTTATAGTACGACCGTTGCTCGGGAATTCGTGGCAAATATGCGCCACTACTGAATGTAAATTGGATAATTTTCGTTTTATTTTATTTGTTGCATTAAACATTATCAGAGTTTAGGCAAATTGCTTTCAAGTGTGTAGCGGAATAATAAATGAACACGTCATCGGATATATTACGTGTAAACGTGATATTAGGAAGAATCACAATTGAAATGAAATCATTATTCAGTGCCATATATAAAGTTATAACGGAACAATGAGAGTAGACTTTATTATCGTACACGTGGAAGAGCCAGCCAAAATTCCGAATATCATTGTATTAATTAATAAAAATAAATGTTTCACTTCATAATTAAGTTATAATTTTTGTTTATTTTAGACAAAGTTGTGTACGCCTATAACGGGCTTATACATTTAAATATTAATGTATACACTACTTCATGTGAAAATAAGCGATTTAATGTATTATGCTGTTAGTGTACCATTTTTAAATAAATAAATTTTTTTCGCCATCATCAAGCATAAAATGACATCTTCTAACTGAAACTGTACTTTTTATATTAAATGTTTGCACTACGTACCCAGTACCAGTACTCCCGGAATTACCCTTAATGGCATTTTTGACAAACAAAATCCTACTTTATTTTTTGTAAATGAGTATTAAAAGGAGCACGTTATGTCTTTAGAATAAGTTAGATTAAAATTAATACTTTTATGTTCCTCATGACCGTGTTTTGGAATTCCTGTATTATTAAAACGATAAATTAATTACAAAAAATCTTAATAAGTATTTATTCAACCTTACACGTTAGCACAAAACGTTGATTTTCGCGTGTCGATACACACTTTGGCAAGGGACCCTTACCGTTTACGAGCTCTCGGGGAGATAAGCGAAAAATTCAATAATTATAAATTGTTATTAAAGCACTGAATGCTTCATTTGAAGCACTAAAGACATCCGAAATAAAATTACGTGAGTTGAATAATCGCCTCTTGGCGCCAGCGCTTTATTTGCATTCAACGTAATATGTTCCGAGTCGGTCTTCTGTTTTTATTATATCTCGCAAACTAATTGTCGCCGATTATCTTTGACACCGGTTATAATTCAAATCGTCCAACTAGGTATTTTCAAAACGACGCAGATGACCATTTTAGTAAAGCACGTTTAGCTCGTGAAGACCATGCTGGTTTATTTAAATACTTTCTTCATTATACGGAATATTTTCTAGCAAACCTAGGCCGGAATATATATTACAATTATTAAATATAAATATTATAATGTTATTTATATTAATAAATTTATTATTATAAATTATTGGGTATTAATTTATCATGTTATGCCTTCTTCATAGACAGTTTTAAAACCTATTTTAACTATCGAATGTCTGAAACTGTCCACGAATATGGTCGCAAGGATTTAATGAGTATATAAATTGTATACAGAATATTTAGCTAAGAGACTTATATGTGAGATTTCATCGGGCTTTTGTCTTCTGATTCTTAAAAACCAATTTAAAATAAATAAGATATCTGAAACCCCTGTTTAATTCTAATGGGACGAAAATGGTTGTTCATTTATACATGGTGACATACTTGTAGGTAGGCTGATTAATATTATTACAAGCCACATTAACAGCGGCCACAAAGACGCGCCGCGAAGAACAATAAAATAAAAAGACACACACGAAGACGGTGCTCTTAAAATTGTCAGAGGGCACTTCTAAAAACAGATAACGCTCTTAAGACATTAAAAAAAGTCGAGTCCATTTTGTAAACAGGTTGTAAACGATCGTGTTCGCGTTGTCCAACCGAAAAATGGTGTAACACGTTAAATGTTCATTAAAAACGATCCCGTATGCAAGTTAGTCCTTACCGCGCGTCGTCGCGTTCGTCGAAAAGAGAATTTACTCAAATTAGCGTCCATGTCGTCAACATATTTCGTACTTATAATTATGAGCTTGTTTCCACGCCGGAATTAAAAGATGGTGTTTCAGTAATATACACAGTTCAGGTTTTATTTGCGTCGAAGTGGTTCATTACAAGACGTGATCATTAATATACGTCCTTGCATATAAATAAAGATGCAGAAATACTGAATACATACATTGTAGATATAAATATATACATGTTAAAATTAGTCGTATTCTGAGTACTAAGTCGATTTATAGTATAATTTGTATTTCCATTTCCTACTTACTAAGCTCGCTGGGTGTATCGATACCTCAATACATTTGGTTGCGAATCGATTTAACTGTTACGGTGATTAAAGAACAAAGGTTTCAACAATTTGATTACGTTAGTGAGCTGCTGGAACAAAATCTGCCTACATCCAAATCACTCACACTGACACCTACGTACTCCAACCTGAACATGAATCATTAGAAACCCGAACATAATTTATCCGTGATCTGAAACGCGAAATATACAAAAAAACTCGTAAACATTAATATTAATATATTGTTTTAGTCTGATATCATGGATATTTGAATTTTATACATATCCTACTATACAACATCCTAACTAACATAGTATCTTTATTGTATTTATGGATTAATGTAAAACTACTTTCTTGTCCTCTGATCCTGAATATCTGTGTCCAGGGGCCCTACTATATTCATCCGAAACGAAGTTCGAAACTTCGGACGACATACATATACTTATGGTCGTTATTGACTTATTTTCGTAACCATAGACTTATGGTTACGATGTACGTTATATAAATTCGAACTTTTACAGAGTAGATACATTCGTATCGTATAAAAAACTTCGTTCGTCCGAAGTTTCGAACTTCGTTTCGGATGAATATAGTAGGGCCCCTGAATAAAGTTAGATTGGAATTAGTTAGGTTATTGTTTTGGAAGACTGGATACATGGCGTAATTGGTTAAAAAGCTCGCTATAAAAAGAAAAGCCCGATCTTGATTTGGCTAGACCCCATCCCCCATGAGACAAATATATGTATGACCCACGAGAAGTTATTTCGGGTCTTAATGTTATAATTCTCAATGATTCTTGTAGTTTCTGACTCCCGCAAGACAAGATTCCTGGGGGGTTAGTGTATGACTGCTAGGTATACTCGTATTCATTGATACACATGTATAATATATATTTAGTGTATCTTAAACCCACGAGAGCAAAGCCGCTAGTATATTATTAAATATAATTAGGGTAGCGAAGTATATCATATACCCTAACGGAAAATACTAAAATATTATAGTGAAATATTATATGAGATAAATACTATACTATATGCTTCCCCACACTATTATATTTCTAGTCAATCTAAACAACGTATTACATGGCTTAACCCCTTTCAATCATATTCTCGATTTTAGAGGAGGCCCGTGCTCTGCAGTGAGACGTGTAAAGCCTGATAGAGGACAATCTAAACTTATATAGAAGCAATTGAGTTATAAACTAATTGATTTAGAAGCCAATATAATAACGTTAATTATACATTTTAGGGTCCTAGATGTTTTTGACCGGGTGTAATTAATGCCTATTTTACAGTGCGTTATAATAAAAGTAAATGTTTGCAGTGAGTTGTTATTCCACCAAAGGGTTTTCTCCATCCATACTTTACCACTCCGTTCTATCCCGCTGTTTAACATACGGAGATCTGATAGCATCTGACCAAACGCCTTTAATATTAAAATCTAAGGCTTTTGAGCTATTTATTCAATCTATCAAAAAATGGGTCACGGCCTCTGTAAAGTATATATGTATAATAGCTTAATCCTAAACAGTTTTCCCTGAGGACACAGACAAATTTGACCCTACGAGCTAAATCTTAAGTTCAGTATGTTCTTAGTATACACGTGATGGTTTTACTGTCCAACCGTGAAATCGGACAACGAAAGAAGGTTGTAAATCAACTGGATGGTTCACGCATTTTTTACTGTTCCTTGTGTAGTGTGGTTACAACTTTTTACGTTGCTAGGATACCTGTATATCATTTTTTTATAAACTTTGTAAGCTGCAACTTCTAGAAGATCTTCTTCTTTTGATAAAACAAATAAAAGTTAGTAAAAATCGACACAAATATAATTAAAAATATAATTTTATTATGCAATCAGGACAAAATAAAAGTACTTACTATTATTTATTTTAATAAAATCTATTCTTTTTTCAAAATAGTATTTCCTGCAAAGCATAGCTACACTGGCGACATCTCGTGTACAACGTTTATCTAAAAGCTCGGCAACGACGGCCTACTCGTGATCGTTGCGCTCCAAATCGAGAACAAAACATTACAGCCTTACTCTTGACTTGTGCAAACTAACCCCCTCGCCGCGTCGCACCGTGTCGGCGGAATGTCGCTCATTCTATTTTCAAATTATCTGTCAAATGCTTTACCAAGTCTTTGTTTATGTAACTGGAATGGCTAAAGTCGAAGCTAAAAGTGGTTTCAATTTGTATTAATCGTATATGGAAAATAACTGCAGGTTTATTTCATGTATCTTTCCTGGATAGTTATTATTTTTAAAGAAAATTACATATTTAAGAAGTATATAAAAGCTTTTGTATTAGGTCTTGTTTGATATAATAAAAAATCTTATGAACGTATTTTATTTACTTTCATATACATATTTGTTAAGAGCGTTTATACCCTGCACGCGCTTTTTGGCTTAAAAACAGGACTTTTTAAATGAGTTAATAGCCACCAATAAACAATTTCAAGGAAAAATAATTAGTACTAATTTTAGAAAAGGTTGTCATCTAGGGATTTTGGTGGAAAACATTATAGATTGATGGATAATTTGTGAGTACTATAAGGATTACTGAACACTAGTTTCGTTATTTAGGCTTTAAGTGACAATTTAGAAGCTTAAGATATCCTTAACCACTAAATATAAGATGAAAATAAAAATATTATCAGACTAATAAGACCCTTATGGAGGGATTTTGCTGAGAAAAATAATCTTTTTGTGTTTATTTCCTGAAAAATAAAAATTTAAACAATGCGAAATTATTCAGAAACTCTCGTCAAGAACATATTTTTTTTCACCAACTTATCGTACATATTTTTTTATAACAATTGCATATTATAAAAGAAGAACATCTTATCAATAAATTACCATTTTTATATTTCAACAAAATTAGTTTTCATGTTTTCTACAAATATTTTAAAAACAACTATAAAACACGCTGTCCGACGTGGATCAAAATCAGACCGCCGCAAGGCCTTCTAGAGGGAGGACGTATCGCTGGTCGCTCCGGCCTGGCTGCAGTCGATTATGCCGCGCGTAGTAAAAATAGCCACGCGCGGAATGCGATTACCACATCTTAGTACTTTGGTAGTAAAATAGTTAATTATTTTTATTACCTACAATGATTTTGTAGTGAGTATAAATTATGTTTCAGGTAATATAATGGGACGTAATTCCGAGGCTAAATTATGTTATGTATTGTAATATAAAAATAAACATATTTCGTAATTGTAAGGGGTTGTAAGGCCCCTAACACTATTTATGTGTTCGAACACGAAATGATTAATAAACCGTCCGTAGTGTCTACTGATTGAACACTGATTTGAATGCAACTTAACAATGTAATAACAACGAAAATATGATTAGTATCCAAAATTTGTATTATTCTTTGCTTGCACAGTAATATTTGTCTACTTATTATGCAAATAAAATATTTTTATGATATTATATTACAGTTACATTTCAATTGAATATTTGAAGCGCACGGATCAAAGTTGTTTGAGCCGATTGTATAGCGAGCCGACGCGGCAGCTCTACGCACACAGCTTTGGTCGCTTATGTGTGCGTGAAATTAACGAAGAAATACCTATAGTTGACTTTGCGCGCAAGGTGTATACGCTCTTAATATAATAGGAATGGACCACTGCAGCTAATATGGGACCCTTCTTCTAGAACCGTCAAACTTATTACAGTAGCTCGAGAGGCAACTACGATGACTTAACAAGTATCTGGAAACTTCCTTGTAACCAATAATAAAAATAATTTTGAAGTACAAAACATACGAAACATTTGTTCCGAGTTATTAGAAGTCGTAGTAGAATATTTAGAAGTTAACTCGCTTGTCCTCCAAGTTGCGATCTAACTCTAAACAATAGTCAAGAACTATTTTTATCAAAACTCAAAACATAACCATAAAATTTGAGCTGTGCTTATGTGTTGTGCTTGACTTTCCAGTTTAACGTATCAAATTAGTGAGATGATATCTTCTGACGCGTTATACCTTCATACCAGCAGAGATATTCATCGGAAAACCTGATATTTTTATATAAAACATGGCCGGGTCACTTGGAGAATGATACATATATGTAGATGAACTCTACTTGAAATATAAGAAAACGACACGTTGAAAATATTTGAAATTTATATCTGTCGGAGTTAGAAATATAAATAAAAAAATCTGTCTGTATCAGCCCATATACGTCCCACTGCAGGGCACGGGCCTCCTCTACAATCGACAGTACGATTGAGAGTGGTTAGGCCATATAGTCCACCACGCTGGCCTAGTGCGGGTTGGCGGACTTACATACCATAGAATTTTTTTTTTAAATCTCTATGGTATGCAGGTTTCCTCACGATGTTTTCCTTCACCGTTTTAGTGCGTGGTGATTGACTATCAATACACACATGACTCCGAAAAGTCAGAGGTGTGCCCTGGGATTCGAACCCGCGACCACCGTGAACATGTTGGCAGCTGCGTCTAGTCCGTTTACCAACAGGCCACCACGCACTTAATAAAATAAAAAAAATGGCTATTTATAAATCCTGTAAAGCAGGGTTTCTTAAAGTAGGGTCCACGGACCCCTTAGGGGTCCGTAACGCGTATGTCAGGGGTCCATACTACCTCAGTAAACTTTTAATATATTTATCAGAAAATTATCATTTAAATGCCTATCAATATCAAAAAGAAAAAAGTAACTGATTTTTCTTATAAAAACTTCATAAATAAAAAAACACTATAAAGTAAAAAAATATAATACATAATAACAATTCCACTGAGAAGCCAAAAAAAAAGATATTTCATTGTAATTGTACATGTTGATTAAGTTGTTTATTGACTTGACTAGCCAAGGAATCAAAATATACATATGCATAAAATATTGAAGGCGGTTCGCAAAGTACCAAAGATGTAGAAATTTAAACCCTATACTATCGTAAACTACCAATAAAAGTCCATGTTCGATAAAAATTAATATTTATTACAAGGTTTGTTTTTCTTAAAATATATTCTTTGAAAGGGGTCCGTGAACTATTTTAAATTTTGTTAGTGGTCCGTGACTGCTAAAAGTTTAAAAAAGCCCTGCTTTAAAGATTGTTGGGAATGATAAATATGAAAACTTAAAATTTTAATGTGGGAACATTAATGATCCGACGAAGATAACACGATTTTTAGCAGGAATGTTAAACTTACTTACGCGCTTAATTGAATTATTTCGTCAGGGAAGTTGGATGACTGAAGTTCATACAAAATGAAAGAAAAAATAATATCTACATAATATGATAATAATATTTACTTAAATAATATATACTTCATCTTTGTTTATTGTAATAAAATAATTTCTGTTATAAAACATTTCAAAACTTACGTTCTTTATCACGCAGAATATATAACATTGGAATGTAGGTGCTACTTTTACTGCGTCTATTCTCCCTAATTAATTTTATAAGCCGTATTAATTGGTTGAATTTTAAATTTTCACTCTCTTAAATGTATGCATAACATTTATTTATGACATTCACTGAGACACACTTCCAAAACCCATCAGTGGGTGTTCATTAGATATGAGTTGTTGATCATTCCGCAGCCCACGTTGTTATTGCTTAACGATTTATAGAATGACAGAAATATTGCTTATGTAAAGTTGTTTACTTTAGCTACATTAGCACAGAAATGGTGTGAGGAAACTTAAAAACAAATCTTAATACAAATGTAGATATTGCAATCGATCATCTATTTTGTAAAACAATGCTATTAATGACTTACACGACGCTATACACCAACCATTATTTTCTTCAATCAAATCTTAATACTTGCCAAAGTGTTAGGTATCGCCGTAATTATGCTTTATAGAACAGCGTAACTTACCTGAAACAAGAAAAAAACAACATTAATTTGAAATAGCATACTCTTTAGTCTTTATCCCTCCAAGTTATTTCGCTGCGATAGTTAAGAACTGGACTAATGGATTTCACATACCTTAGAAATTCTCGTAGAGATTTCTCATATACACAGGTTCGCTCAGTTTCTTTCACCGTTAAAGTGAGTATCATTTAAAGGTATGTAAAGTTTATAACCGAGCATTACAATTTTTCCACGATGCCTATCAATTAATAAGATTCGGAGCCGCGTTCAGTCCTCTCATTTAGGCCTTTTGGGCACACGCATTAAGAAACAAAACCCGTCTGACTGGTCGTTAAAATTCCCCGTAATTCGTCCCGGGGAGGCAATCTTAACACCGTGCTTTACACTTTGGCATCGTGTACTGACATGAGTACGTGATTTCTTATGTAAGCCTGTTATAAAACATGAGGTATGCGGACTAGAATTTTGTAAGCACGTGTATTCGATATTCGGGAGTTTTTAATGGTGTTGGCTATATTTTATGAAGGAGGTTTCTAGATATAGAATGTAGTCACATGTTTTTGTAGAATTATTTGAATGGAACATTAAAACCAAAAATTTTAAATACGTATTTTATAAAGAATCTAAAGTGAAGTTTGATTGTATTATTGTGGTTTTACTATGTATAAGTCTAAGCAGTTTTGTGGAATCAAACCCAAGACCTTACAGACCAAAGCATTCATATCGCTAGCAGATTAGTGTCGCCGTAAAATCATTAAATAGGTTTACAATAATTATGTTGTGAGAAGATAGCAACATTTTTATCTAGTTAATTCCATTAAGAAGCGAAAGCAGCTATCCTTCGCGCTAGTTGCGAAATAAAAAGTTTCCGAGGGGATGCGTGGGTAGTACTGTCGAGGGATTTATTACACGCAATAACCAACCTTATTGCCACTTAATAAGGGTGATTAAGTTTGCAAATAATCAACTGTTTATGTGTTTACAGCTAGCCCACGTTTTTTTTCAACGCTACGAAGCAACGGCAAGTGTGGGCGCAGCCTACGTAGCATTATAAAAAATAAAACGACCTAGCCTAGGTTTGACCCTGACGTAACATTTGAAAATCCACTTTGATAAATTATGACATACTTAAAAATGCAATATGATGATGAAATATTTATAAAATGACCGTATATAGATGTTAGTTTTATGTATCCAGAGTGGGTTTAAGTCGACTGCTCAGGATTATGGATTCTACGATTCTTTATAAGGATTAAATTTATGAAATACTATGTTAAACTATTATTTTTATGAATGGAAAGACGAGACGCACCTTAAATTTTCACGTTATTGTTCAATAGACTAAATTTAAGATAATATTAATTAAAGTTTGCATAACAAACAATTTCGATTATCTCGTGTTACAGTAGGTTCAGAGTAGTATAAAACATTAGTCTTACAGGTGGTCAGCAACGTCAACAGTGCTAGAATTAATTTAAATTAGTCACTTTTTTGGTCTTTCTGTCAAAATAATAACAAATAATGAATGCAAACATTCCTACATACTTTGACACCATATTTTGATAGTATGTAGTTTTAATTACATACCTAATTCTATTTCACCTTAACATTTATTGAAGAAGGATACCATATAGGGCAGTTGTAGGTGTAAGAGTTCTTTTATACTGTCATGTGGGTAGTTTTAAATGCTAATGTTTACCTTTTGTTTTTTAATACGTGAAAGAATCACTACCAACATGTTTATGAATTATAGAGCCACAAAGTTATCTGGCCCGGTGGCCAAAAGTGGAAACAAAGACGTCATTTGAAATTGACAATTTACCTGCCACTCACTGACATAACCGCCATTGGCTGTTTACTCAATGTATTTATGTTTCCTGCATTATTAAAAATTAGTGAAAAATGCCGAAAACTTTAAAAAGTGACACTAGGAACGTTAGACCCCAGGTATTCAATTTTACGAAGGAAGATAAGCGTCTTCAGACACCAATAATACCCTTCGAAAAAAATTATCAACGCGTAGCTGCCACCACAGCCTTGTGTAGTCAGCTTTTCAAAATAAATTCCACGTAAACAGAATTTTGTACGTACTAGTAAAATAGGTGTAAGCACATATCATAAACTAAAATGTATCTTTACGTGTGTGGTGGCCTGTTGGTAACCTAACGCTGCTGCCAACATATTCACGGTGGTCGTGGGCTCACAAATCTGACTTTTCGGAGTCATGTGTGTATTGATAGACAATAAATACGAACTAAAACGGTGGAGGAATACATAGTGAAGAAACCTGCATACCATAACGATTTATAAGAATATCTATGGTATGTAAGTCCACCAGCCCATATTAGGCCAGCATGGTGGACTATATGGCCTATGATATGGCCTAACCACCCTCAATAGCACTCTCGATTGTAGAATAGGGCAGTTCCCAACAGTGGGACATATAGTATATGGGCTGATACAGATACACTTGTTTAAGGGTATGGGAAGCGATTTGTTAGAAATCTTGGGAAGGAAAAATAACATGCAAATAAAACTGGTCCACTCATTTTCCTGACACTATTGAACGAATTGAAAAATCTTACTTCTCCCACTTTATTGCTATATGTATTTTTAATGGCAACACCAAATTCGACAACAGCGACTCTCTCACCGGGTCAGATAACTTTGTGGGACTTATAATTAATTGGTAACGTCACATTGCGGTATGTCATGCGTAGGAATAATGTTAAGGAGCGCTTAGGTAGTTTAAGTTATCATACAAAAAATATGTCCCAGCGTACACAATTTACTTATTCATTTTTACTCTGGAATTTCAATAAGTTGGCTCCATATAAAATAATAAACGCACTATCTTTTCAATCAAAATGTAAAGTACGGCGAACAGCGCGTGAAAACCTGACTGGAAAATATGAATGTAAGAATTCCAATTTACGAGCAACGCTATTGTAGGATCGTAAAATGCGTGCAAAATTTGTTGGCAAATAAAAAACGAGCAACAACGTCTTACCATAATATTTGCTTAATACTGGTGTATTGAGCAAATATTGTGACGTGTAAATTCTCGTATCCTATGTACTTGACCAATAGTGATGTACCTACAATTGCTGATTGAAGTTTCAATACGTATTTAATGAAATAAATCGATGAAAACATAATATAATAATTGGAATTAAGCCGTGTTGGTTGAAATTGGTTTTAATTAATTTTCTACCTAACGATGGCCCGTTCACAGAGTTACCCATTTTTTTGCTTAAATCTCTTATTTACCCGGTCTTTTCGTATCTTCCATTGGAAGACCAACGGCTCTCATACCTTGGAAAATTGTAAATATTTGGCTTAATATTTTAATACTCTACTTATTATATTATACATATTTTCGAATAATAAAAGCAATGATGTAGTATAATTATTATAATGAGCTAAATCTATTCCACCTTATTCATACAGTTTTAAAAGCTATTTTAGCTATCGAATGTTCTGTCCGTTTCGAACAACTTTTAAATTCAGTTTAAGCGAAGTTGACAAAACATTCAATAGGAAAAATAAGTTTTAAAACTGTCTATGAATAAGGCCGATTGTCTTTAAAACTGCGGATTGGCCTCGTATTAAGCAGAATAGTATTTTAAAGTACGTATCTACTACGCCTATTTCAAGCAATGGATTTTCTCCAAAATTCATTTCACATACCCAAGTATTCCCCTAAGTAAACCTATGATAGTTTCGCAACACTAAACACATAGAATGATGTACTGAGATCAAAATTATCTCCAAGGACGCGCGTACAGAGGTGTCATTGTTGTTCAAATGAATCGTTCAGATTTCGACGGAATGCAAACATCGGTTATCGCCCCAAGGAGAATCGGAATATTGTTTGTTTTGCTTAATATTTAATAATAAAAATGTACGTGAACAGGCCATGTCTGTCGTGGACCGTGGACCGTTTGATAAAATTCCTGTGTGGCTCAGTAAAAACTGTTTTGACTAAATTCCTTGTATTGAACCTAAGTCGTTGATAAGTCATGTACATACATATATGTACGCTCACGCGTAGAGCCGGTTAATGTAGGTATTGGTAGCTTTGCAAACTATTTAGAGAGATATAAAGCTTAAAATATTATTTTACCGCATCTTCAACATAGGTACATACTTTATTTATTTTACGCTTATTCCTTAGTATTTAAAAAACTGATTACTGTTTTAATATTTTTATACAGATCAAAAGCTCCAGCGTTCAGATGATATGCCACAAAATGATGCTGTAAAAGTCATCGAGCTACTGTCGATTCGAAAACACCAATATTAATATTCCCCCGTAAACGTTTTAAAAGTAAAAATGCGGCGGTGTGGAGTCGTCAACGATATAAGTACCAATATTGGATGGAAGGCGCATAATAAAGTGGCCGTTCGCCATAACCAAGTGGAACTTTGGGCCGGGCTTATGGGCACTCGGCCGACCTGCGTGGGCGCCGAGGGTACTTCCAAGATGCAGGCGATAGCGGGCTCGAGGTTATACGTTGCTTTCTATAACTTAATAGGAATATCCATCACCTACATATAGAGATAAGGGTGTACGTATTTCCTAATCATAAACTTGCGTACCGAGAAGTTTGTAAGTAAATTCTAATTCAGCTGTTATTATTACGAATATGATAATTACAATGCACATTAACATAACGCATTTCTTATATCGCACAAAAACGAATATGTTAATCTGAAACGAATTCATTTTAATAAATAAAGTACTCTTACATCACAATTTATGACAGGAGACAACCGCCATATTGGAAAATGGCGTAGACTTAATCGCACGGAGTCGAAAGTTTTCATCTTACACCACGTGTCGGATTCTTAATCCCTGATAGGTAGGGTCATAGAGGGGAGAGGGGGAAATTATAAATTTTCTAAAGAAAGTACCTACTACGTGGGTTGACGGCGCGTGCCATCTTACGCAACACGAATACTTATGATAAATATTATTTGAACAAGAATGCTGACCGTTGGAAGCTTGAACTTTATGATAAATTGGCCAGTCAAGCGATACCGTGCCATCAAGAATACTTTGCCAATAAATAATGTTTTGAGATGTTTTTGTTCATTTTTCGACTCATTTTGAATCAATTGGCCGTGGTGAGTATGATACAAATTGCATACACTTCAAGTTTTCTAATTATACTACCTAATATGATATTTTTAAGTTTGGTAACTATAATAGACAATAATGAATTAGAATAAAATTAAAAATTATATTGTCATATTCCCCCGCTGTAATTAAACGTAGGCTAATGCACCTACCTTAACCTTTAGTGTTTTTATGTTACCAAATCAAATTACAGGAATTAAAAAAAAACTAGTAACGATCTACCATCAATCGTCTTACAACAGTACTATTGTATAATACATGCTTTATCCATTAATGTCTCGTTTGGCAATAATAAAGACCGGATGTATCTTTATAGCCAAACATCGAGTCAGTCTTTGACACACTTGCACTATCAAAGCCTCGTCGCCCCCACGCCAGTCGAAAAGCCTTTAAATATTGAATAAATACACCTACAATACATTGCAATGTCATATAAACCGGCTAGAAAAATGCATCACTGAACACATACACGACGAAGCTAGTTGGTAGCTTTACGTTTGTGCCACTTAACCGTGCAGTTGCCTGATATCATGTAGGCCGTCGCTGGGCAATCCTCGAATCTAGTCTTCGGTGTAACACCCGCACTATTATGAATTCTGTTGGATAAGTAATAAGGTGTCATTTCACTTACACGTACATGATGTACCGTTTTCAAAATGGCATTACGTCGTCAACGGTGTCGCAACAGACGCGTGCCTTGTTCGAAATTTGAAAACCATAGCTTTGTAATTGCAGGGTAATTATTGTATCTTAAACGTTAACGCTCAGAGAATTAGACACGGTATGGAATACAGATCTGGGAGTTAATTTAAAGCTAAGTTGTGTGTGCAGTTGCCACGTGGGCCGTGTGACGTCATCCGAGAAACAAACGGTCTCCCATAAAACCTTTCAACAAAGGCACTTGATAAGAATGATTTAGTAATTTCATAGTTCGTGGACACTGTTTTATGGCTCAGGTGTGTTCAATTACAGAATTGCATTAAAGTGACGGTGCGTCGGGTAAATTGTATTAATACTCCTTTTTAGGTCATATCTTGCATTCATAAATATGAAGCCTGTCTAATCTATAAGTACCACATATCTTAACTCCTGACCAAGTTGGTTTAGTGTCATAATTTGAGATCAATGATCGCTGTTACACGAGCCGAGTGTTATGCCATACTCGTATTTGCTACTCGTAAATTCTGTTTTAAAAGAACTGTGCAATGTCCTTAAACGTAGACGATGTGGCAGGACGATGTAGGTGTATTTGTTCACCATTTTTCATATGAACACAGAAACTGTGTCCTTAATTGATCATTGTCTGATTTTGGACATCAAATGATTCGTATTTATTTGTAGACATGAACTAAATTATTACTATCGCAGTGCAGACTGAATGCATTATAACGGTTTATTTAACACAATTTTCTTCGCTCGAAAATTTAATTTTCGGTCGATTTTTTTATATTTATGTAATTATTAATAAATAAAAAATGTGTGCATCCAAATAGGTTAAATCTTCAAATAGCTATATTATGTGCCCATGTAATTTAATAAATTAGAAACAATAACAAATTTATTATGTACACACACGGTTTCATAAAATATTTTTTTTTAAATTGCAATATATTTTCAAATTTTTTGTATCACTGCCATATCATATAACGTATTATAGCGCGGTTTTTTTTTTCAGTGCTCAAACCAAAGCAACTCTGAGGCGGTGAAGGCAATCCACTATATCATTTGTTGCGCTCACACTCGTTATAATTACATACAATTTTCTCGCTCACACAGCGCGCAGCCTCCGCCAAGAAATTTCTAAGAACTCAACCTTCCCTAGATAGACGATTATCAGTTATTGTACTTGCAGCAAGGATTACTTATACAAAGGCTTTCTAGAGTCTAAGCTATGATAAATAATCTGGCAATTCAATTCTTATCGATCAATCGATTATTATGTTGGAGTACGATCAGTAAATTTAATTTAATATTATAGTTATATCAGGTTTGAGCTATTACTTATCTCAAATCACGTTCCTCACGACGGGATTCGGTTGGCAATTTATTCGTATCGGCTTATGTAGCTACGCCTACTCCTAAGGGACATATCCTCAATCGAGAGTTCGGCTGAGATGACTTAGGCCATCATCCGTAATCCACCTTGGGATATTGCGGGATTGTGCACTTACCAAAAAAAATTTTTTTTCTAATTTTTCCTCATTTAAGAGTTTATATATATATTTTACAACCAAATAGTCTCGTGTGTATACACACAACCGCCATGTTAGTGTAACGTGGTATGCAACTTTTACTACAATAATGGTTTCTTAGATTTACGCGAATGTTACACTTTTAAATAAAACTATTATTTACGGATTTAGACTAAATATTTAAATTAACTTTTTTTTAAAATTTAATAATTGTAAAATAAGGGTAGTTGAATTGTAACAGTCACAGAGCGGACGACCAATACCTCAGTCCGCCCGTGACCACGAAAGCTGTAAAGTAATCGAAACGTCGGGAAGTCAAAAATGTAAAATTTAAACTAAATTCGCGATAAAATCCGTAAATATAGTTTTATTTCAATTATACTACAATGTTGACAATCAAACAGTGTATGAATATTGGTAATAGTAAATACCTAGTAAAATACTGTATGGTATGATTTTTAGTGATGATTTGTACCGCTAAAATGTTGTATCTGATTTATTTTATATTTTGTTTCATACATTTAATAGTGTTGTAGCCCCTGTTGATTATATTTAAATATCTAAAAAAATAAACCAGTTTGCTAAATATAAAGGGAACAAATCCTAATAATATTATATACCAACCTATTAGATAATATCTACTATTGAAATTATTAAGGATAAATAAATGAACTAACATTTCTCGAAATCGGACTCAAAATATTTTACTAGGTAGACATACAAAAGCACAAGACAAAATCAGCTAAGTGACAAGACACAGAACATTAAAGGATACATTATAAAAATAAAACCTATTTTCAACAGATACAAAATACCTACTTAAGAGTGGGGTAGACGTCGATGACTTTGCTCGAACGGGCGGAGCCAAATCTCATGTACCGGCGCACGACGTGCGAGCGAGCGCGCTGCACACATCTGTTCGGAGCTATTTTTTCGCCGCGAGCTGAACGATATATATTATTTTGTTCGATGTTCTCATCGAGTACAGTTAGAAGCAGTCAAACCGTACTGAATGATTAATTCACCAAATATTACAACAGTCATCGTGGCGGAACTTTTTGAACGCCGGCTAATAAACGAGAGGCCGCGAGTTCGATCCCCGCAATGAAACTATTTCTTTTTTGTTTATTTATTTCATCTATCTATACCAATATTACAAAGAGGAAATATTTATATTTTGGCATTTTTTGTATGTTAGATTTTTAATATTTATATTTTTGTTTTTCTATTCTAATATTACTGGTGGTAGGTCTCTCATATGTGAGAGGCCATCTGGGTAGGTACCACCGCAATGTCTATTTCTCCCGTGAAACAACACTGCGTAAGTGCACTGTTGTGTTTCGGATTGAAGGACATTGTAGCCAGAGTAACCACTGGACATATTGAGACTTAACATCTTATGTCTCAGGATGGCGAGCGCAGTGGAATTTTGCTACTGTTTATGAGCGGTCATATCGCTTACAATCAGGCGAACGGCTTGCTCGTCTCGTCATTCATTGCAATAAAAAAAAATAATAATAAAGAGGATACATTTGTATTATTGGATTTGTGTTTTTAATGAATAAATTCAAAAATTGCAGGACCGATTTTAAAAATTCTTTCACTTTACGAGTGGTATATTATCCTGGAATAACAGAGGCTGTATATTTACCTAAAGGGGAACCTGGTTGTATTTAACCGAATTACGTTTTTTTTACATTCATAGCGGTTTTCATTTTCCATACAATATTTATAATTTTGTATGTATATTTCATAATATTTCATCCCTTATTTTACCCCCATTAGCCGTTCTTCCAAAACTGTTACACGTCATTATTTTGCATTTGTAATAAGGAGTTAAAATATTTTTCAAAAAATATCTTCAATGGTTTTTATTTTCCATTTCAACCCTTATTTCAACCCCTTTAGCCAAATATACAGCCAATGTTACTCCAGGATAATGTTGGATTCAAATGGTGAAAGAATTTTGAGATCGGTTGAGTAATTTATGGGTTTATTCATAATAAACAAAAATCTAAATATTAAAAAAATCTAAAATACAATAATGTTAAAATACAAATGTTACAAAAATGCAAAAAATAAAATGTTGCTTCTATAAAATATTGGGTTAGATAGATAGATGAATTTATAAACAAAAATATTGTTACGATGCGGGATCGAACCAACGGACACCCGTTTATCAGTAGGCGTCCAGCCAGCTGCGCTACGGTTGCTTTTAAGAACGTTTGTGAATTAATCATTCAGTACGGTTAGACCGCCCCTAACCGTACTCGATGAATATGTCGAGGCGAAATAGCAATATTCAATTAACTTTGATATTGCGGAAACAAGCGACATAGGTCCGTTTAGCACGACGCCACGTCCCTTACTGATTTGTTGGGCGACAACGGGGAAGTGCTCGCGATTTAGAGTATCGATAATATGAAAAAAATCGTTAAAAATAAATGAGACAGAAATTGGAAAAAATAAAAAGAAGGCCCCATCCGACTTGCATTTCTTAATATCCTGATAACAATAAAATAATCCTAATGCTCATAGTTTACGAGAAAAAACGTTGTAAATGCGAAAACAGAGGTCACTTTGCAATTTTATTTCAAGTACTTTTAATACACTTTTAAGAATTCTGAAAAGAAGGGGACATGCTCCATATAGTGTAGATCAACATATATATTTTTTGAAGACTTAACACTAAAGATCACCAAGAAAAAACATTGTGAAAATGGCCATTTCACATAGACCCTCCTCTTAAACTCTACCGCGACTCTACCGGACATACATATTATCACACGTAAGAATATAATATATACTATTATTTTGTCTACAAACAGAGGAGCGTTATTATTACTGAAACATATTTAGGATTATATTCCAGCGTGGGGTTATTTACAAGTCAATAATTATAATTAGTAAAAGTATTTAAAATACTCGTGGCATGTCTGTCATATATGAGAGGCCCGGCCGCCTGGATAGGTACCACCTCAAAGTCTATTCCTCCCGCCCAAAAACCGCAGTGTAAATGCACTGTTGTGTTTTGGTTTGAAGGACTTTATAGCCAGAGTAAGTTCTGGACACATTGAGTTAAGTCTCAATGTGTCACATGTATCAGGATGGCGAGCGCAGTCGAATGCCAAGCATTGCTTTGTAAATTATGATGATGTTTGGATCTACTAATATTCATGTGTAGCCGTGTCGCTTACCATCAGCACAGAATACTAACAGAAGTCAAGCTTGTGTATGTACTTCACTTTTGTTGCCACACTCACACTACGCTCGGCGCACGCGCAAGGGTTGTTAACTCTGGCTTATGCGAAAACACGTATCGTGTTAATAGCACTCGTATCGTTCGATATTTTTTTTAAATAATATATATAAATCACAATAATAAAATAAATGAGTTTTAATTGTATTTATGAAGTCATTGAGAATGTTATTATTCTTCAAGTTTTTTTATTGTATTTTTATTTTTGTATAATATATGTATTTTTTTTAATGATATTTACATTATATTATTATAATCTGGTGTTTTATATACAAGTGTAATAACCTTTTATTCATTTGTTCCATCTGTGCACAAAAAATATCATTATTTGCGTGCCCGAAGCAGGTGACACTCGCGCTCGCAGTGGTCTCGACTGGTTTCGAATATCGTGTCGGTGAACGCTGTCTATGTGTGCGTTGATTTAGCGCGCTTTGTATGAAGCTTGACTTCTGTTAGTTTAGTATTCTGTGCCATCAGGCGAAAGGCAAAGTCGTCTCGCAAATCGTCGCATTAAAAAAAATCAAAATGAGTAAATATTTTGTTCTAGACTTTAACTATAAACAATTCAAAACAGAAGCAAAGCGTATACAAACAAATTCGGAAGCCGTTACGTTTAAAAATAATCTCGATTAAACTTATCGCTGCATTATCAGATTAACAAGATCAAACCGTCTGCACATTCACACAAACGCAACGTAAACATTTTCTAATGACCCAAAATGTAATTTAAACTATGTTTGTACTTTGAGATAATAATAACTTGCCTGAAGATTACACAGAGTCGTTGACACTGATAACTAAGTGGGTAAGCTGATAACAAAAAAATACACATCGCATTGCGTTTGCTAGGACATAAAACTTAATATTACCTGGAATATCGACGCAAGTAGAATAATCAGGATTACTTCTATGGTAAATATGTTGGCTTTGTAAACACACCTCATACTATTTATCGGAATCCAGAGAGCGGTAAGAATGGTTTGGCTACATTGTAACTTTCTGCGTTGTAAGATAAAATATTTACAAATACAAGTTGGACTGAGGATTTTTATTGATCTATATCATATTGGTGTCTACAACTCGATCTTAATGTGGGATAGACTATTTATGTGGCTGTTGCGTGTAATTATAATATTTGCAATTTGCGTTCTGAATATTTTCGGACCAATTGTTCGAAAGCGTCCAGTTCATTTCTCTATTGATTCTTGGTTTGATGCGGCATCGTCGGCGATCCAGTAAATTTCTGTAATCATTTAACTAACTTTAAACACTCAGCATGCGATCGGCGTAATAAACTGTTTTTAGCCACACTTTAGAGCTCCGTACCCCGGTTGCAATTAATTAACGACCCCTGCTCTATCTGGAAAGCATTGCACTTAACATCAGGTGCAGAGAACATTGCTATGTAACTATGAAAAAAAGAAAATATAATAATTTGTTACGGTGAGACTCATTTTAATACCGCTTAAGGAAATTATTATAGTTTTCCTACCACCCAACCCATTCCATTTAAAATTATACGCAGATCATAGAGTGTATTTCGGAATAAAATTTAACTCGAATGGAGAAACAAAAAATAGAAGTAATAAGTTATAGTGCAACTGAATGGAATAAACTTGCAGTGACATCATCAATATACGAAGGTAACGCCTAGAATAGGAAGGCTGCATCCTGTGCCGACACACACGAGAATGGTATTTGGCATTATATTAATAAGCATACGGTGTTCAATGAATTGCATCTTGTTGTTAGAAATGTAAGGGAATTTATCTTCGTGCATTTTAATGGGTTGCGATGAAATCAGCCACTTTTTAGCATTTGTCCATTTCAATTCATAGATTTTAAAATATATATCGAAATAAACCTCCGACATTTTATGAAAGAAAACGGTACTGTGAAATAGCATATAATTTATCTAACCTGCATGTACAGCTAACTTAAATAGTTTAGCAATAAAGCAGGTTTAAACCTTTACTCTTAATTAAAACAAGGTCCGGGCAAATTAGCTTCTATATAGTGGGCATTAACAAATACTCTATCTGGATGAAGCAACTAAGATTAAGCTTAGACAATAAATTGAGAAATATCGGAGTGAACGTGGCCCGCGCAAATTTTGCATCTATATGCTAAGGTGCGCATTAAAAACATGAGACCGCACATTAGTCACGGCCGAACGGGACAAGCGATAATTTTTTGTAATTCAAAAGATGGCGTGCAGCAAATTATAAAATTGAATCACAGCACGCATTAGGCCCGTGCCAGCAGCCCGAGGGCCCGTCTCCATCAAAAATAAACAGCTGCCTCGCAGATTAACATATTTGGAGTTCATTGCGGATTGTCTGCAGCATTAGTTTGGAATTGTAGGGATTCTTGTAATTTTTTTATGAGCTCGTCGGACTTTCGCATTATTCGTGACATTGGGAAGAACTCGGAATCATCTCGATGTCGATAGCTTTTTATTTATCCAATCGTCTGGATTTTGAATAAATTATATGTTAAATGCGTCAAACACTAGTAAATAACTTTATAAATAGTCTTTCCGAGAACTGAACTGTTGGCCGTGATCTTAAAGATGTGGAGAATATTTAAAAATTGATTTGTTTTTGTAATCATATTCTCAATAAGTGTATTAAGTTGAAACCTACAAGAATTTGGAATGCTAAAAGCGGTCTGCGTCACATAAAAGATCGAAACAATACTAACTTTAAAATAAATAGTCGACCAGTAGCCTCAAGAAACTAATACATTGCTGATGATGTGGTGTAATATAGCATTTTTTACGAAACATATTCTTGAAGCAGACATAATGGATATCTATTAGGTGCTAGAAAATTTAAGTGCACGTTTAATCGACTCGGCTAGAACCGAGCCGTAGGGCCCATTAGTAAACTTGTTCCTTTAAAACGTTAACAAGTATTATTTGAACGCGTAAAATTGTTTAAGCTCGTCAGTTTTCTCTTGTTCCCAGAACAGCATCAAAGCTGTTTCTACGAAAGTAGCCGCGCGCTCGCGCCCGCCTCACATGCCACGATCCGGCGGAGTCTCAACTCTTATACTTAGGAATACATTATCACTTGCTAATGAAAGGCTTTGAGAAAAAGCCAACTTACAACTGGCGACATGAAAATAGTTAACATTTATTTTTGCGCCATAGTGCTGAAAGCCTTTATATTATCACTTTGTGTTCTTTTAGGTGATGCCACGAGTCTCTAATTACGATCTGACATGAAAATTGGAAGTCGAAAATTATCGACAAGTATTTTAATGTTCCACGTAAAGTATTTAGGTATGCGTGAGTACCAGCACAGGCATCATTAAAATGTAATCAAAAAACTGCTTTGAAGTTATTTAGTCAATGATTTAGAAACACTCTGCGTTGTGGTCGTATTCGATTCGTTTGAATTTAATTCAAAATATGTTAATAAATTGGTAATCAAATGAAAAAAATGTTGTCTAAAATTCGAATATATAAGTTTAAAAAGAAGAAAATTATTACGAGCACTAAGAAATCGTGACTATCCCAATATCCACCAACTTTGAGCTCTCACGGGTGGCTGTCACATAAATGATCCCCTATACTAAAAGCTATACTAAGCTATGTGTGAGGGACTATTATATAACTTTCTTTGAGATTTTTTCCTTAGACGATAAAAAATGTTGAAACCTAACCGAGAACCTTTCGATCACACATCAACGCCGGCTTGTGCTTCTCATGTTATTAACAATTAGTTTCGCATGTTGCTGACGTCACATGTTATTACAAGTCTCATTAAAGAACCTGTCCTATGAGGTGCTATTAATAGAGTATTAGGAACAGTATTTGTATGGAATGCCTTGCGTAACTTTAGTACGCCAGTGCCAACCGACAAATCGAGCAAAAAATTCAAACTTAAGATCGTTGGACGGTGAAATGTAAGGAGTTTGGGCATTTATCGTAATACTATCAGTGACTCGCAACTCTTTGTTCTGATGACAAACGAAATTCTATATTCATGTCTATAATGTAGATTTTTAAGCTATCTCACTAATAATATTCGTCTCGGATAATGAAAGGAGAAAAGTGGGCGTTGAATGATATCATGCTAGAGAATTTATATCCCTGACACGATAAGTAGCGGAAACCTATCGCTGCATCAAAATGTTCGGTGCTAGACTGCAGATATAATTCTACATTTGTATAATTGTATAAGTTTTTCAACGAGATTAATTTCAACAGTCAATACCTAAATGAGTATATTATCTTGATTACCATATCAATATAATATATATAAAAACTAATAAGATTGTAATACATAGCTGGCAAAGGTTACGGAGATGCTATTAAAATACGCGTGTAATTTAAGAAAAAACACGTTTGAAGTGGAATGTCTTATATTATGTGCGTCGCAACGAGTAATAAACAAAACGCTGAGACCTGCCGCCCAGCGGGGAGCGAACGGGACGCGAGGGGGATACGCTTGGGATTTGTCATATAATATGACTTTGAACATCAAATTAATGATGTTAAATTGTAGAGCGATTGTGCACACAAAAAATGCGCACGAGTAGATGCGTAAAAAGCTCATAGCCTACCTACTAAAAATTGACGGTGTCCAACGTCCTGTTATGATGTTTTGAATGAGTATTCCAATAATTATGACCTTCGGATGTTGTATAATTAGTTTGAATAATAGCCAAGCAAATCATTGACCTATCTTTCGCTTCTGGCTTTACTTCGCCATTTTGGGACGTAGCTCACTTTACCAAAGCCTTTTTTGTCCATGCAACAGTAATACATGCTCAAAATACTAGAACGCTATCGGAATACGAATTTCCTACGATGCACGATGGTTTAAGAGCTATCACGTTTAGAATCAGCAGATTGTACTGTAGACAGAGGTGATCTCAATCGCTCCTTATACCAACCGCCATTTATACATTCTGTCCAATGATGGTGATAGATTAGAATATCACGGTTAGAATCTTTAGATGCCATCAGATAGACGCAAGTCTGATTTTAATCGCACCGTTATTCCGTTCTCGTTATGCTTAAATGTAGAGATATCTATATTGACAAAGTATGCAGTACTTAGAAGGTGAATATGATAAATAAATACACCCAACTACATACATACATACTCCTGAGTCCGCCCTAAGATCGAATCTTGTATCGTGGGTATCAGAAACTCTGAGAAACTTTTCAGTCTTACAAATACCCAGAACAGAAAAAAAAATACCTGTGGATCAGGCAAATATTTGTTTCGGTGCGGGAATCGAAACCGCGGCCTCTCGTTTCACAGCCGGTCTAATCAACTGCGCCACGGAGGCTATCAAAATAATAATCAGTGAGTGTATCAGTATTTTTTTCAGAACATTATTAAGTGTTATACCAGTAAAAATCTATTTTAATATACATAAAATGTACTAGGTGGACGTTAAATGTAAATGTTTTCAAGAGAAAACAAATATGAATGCAAATAATAATTTTAAATTATTCTATAAATTATATGAAGGTCGCCGGATCGTGTGACATTTTGGGAAGTTGTTGTCGAATGCAGAAATAAATATCGAATCCCATAAAAAACATCTTACTCATATCCGACGTCGATAGCAATTAAACCAGTTTTGATTATAAACGTATTTTTCAAATTAAAATAAATACGTTCTAATATCAGATATCCATGAACCAAACTCGGACGCTCAGCGGCTTAGTATAATCATGAATCAACGTTGTTGAGCGAATATTTGTAATGTATTAACATGAATAAATCGTAATACTACTTTATGTGTCTTCAGACTGCCATGTTATGTTTATTTTCAAATGGAACATGAATAAATCACCTATTTTGCAATAATAACTAAAGCATTTAAGGTAACCATTGGCAAGATTATATTTGGTTTTAAATTCATATAATCCGTTTTAATATTCCATGTTCCTAATCGTTTTATTGATACAACAGTTTAAGACGGGGGCAACTATTTGTTCAGTGATAAAGGATGGCCGAAAACGATAATATATTTATATACGTATCTATATCTATCATTCGACGACTGATCACCGGGCTTTATCGTGAATAACATATTTTACGTAGATCGTAATAATTTAGCTTCTCGATAAAGGCGCCAGTCTATTAAGATTGTTATCCACTGCGAAATAAATTAAAACTGGTCAATAACATGCCAACGGAAAATATTTAATGACAATAAACACGTTTCTAAGAGCTGATAGTGCGAGATTTGATTTAAATAAATTTAACTTGTTATAGCGTATGAATTTTGAATATGTTCTAAACATATGCAATACATTTTAATGAAAGCCACGAGTATTTTTGCATAGTCGTTTCAGGATAAATAATATTTAGGTACCATATACATTTTCATCCACTGTCCTATAAGAATAAACATTTTTCTAAAGACACCTACAAAGGTATATTTAAATAATTAAAGAAAACGACTTTCTTAAACACTGTATTCTGTATCAGCCCATATACGTCCCACTGCAGGGCACGGGCCTACTCTACAATCGAGAATACGATTGAGAGTGGTTAGGCCATATAGTCCACCACGCTGGCCTAGTGCGGGTTGGCGGACTTACATACCATAGAAATTCTTATAAATCGCTATGGTATGTAGGAATAATAATTATTAATAAAATAATAAAATCTTAAACACTAATAATTGCAAAATCCAGCCGTAACTTCCAAAATGGAATTTACATGCGATATTCTGATTACTTATGTAGTAAAATTATAATAATCCATTCATACGATCTTAAGTTCATAAAGTTTATTATTCCTGATATTTCTCTTTTATTTAAGTTTTACTATCCTTGAATCTTACGGGAGAACCAGTACCGTTATTGCCTAGAGAATATGAAATAAACAGGCTTGTGCCATTACCTACTAACATATATTGTGCACGTCTCTACAAGTACACCGTTTGATAAAACAGAGAATGGCATATTAAAATTATAATAAGATACTTATTGCTATAAGTACTAATATGAACATCCAAGGGATGTAATCAATTTGGAATACGGCTGAATAGAGTCTGACTGAGCTGATGCCAATATAACTGTAAACTTTGTGGTCACCATAATTAAGCTCTACCTCCTCGCCAACTTTAATTGTCGGTATAGCTCCCAACTTTATACAGATGGGATTAATACATAGTCAAGCAATGCTCGTTTACCACAATAGATAGGCACAACCAACACGATAGACATCATCTGTTCTGCGTATCGCGTCGAGCAATAGACGTCTAGGCCGTCACCTAAACAGCTTCCTAGGCAGTGGCGTAACTACACCATCTGGGGCCCGTGGCAAAATCATCGTATGGGGCCCCCTTTAGTTTATGGAGAGGAAAACTGTAAAGTTTATTTTCCGGTACCCCGGAGGAGATCGAAAGGAATATATCAGAATATATCAGTGTCACTGGCCTGCCAGCACATTGCGGTCGAGGCGGGTCCCTAACAAAAACCTGCGCTAGCATACCGAATAAGACCCTGTCTTCCGCATTTCGGGCGGTACTGGATATAATCTCAGGACGAGAAGCGCCGCCATTCCTTTCCAGTGATCGCCCGGCGCAAAACCAGGACGCAGGTCTCTCTTAGTGGGGAGCAAAGTTGATATCCACTTATGTCTTGATCTGGACGCCCCTTTAAGATTTTGTGGGGGAGATCACGTGCTCTGTCGTCCATCTCGGAATCAAAGTTAGTAAGAGTGCCCCGCAGAGCAGTTACTCCGGTGGCTCCTTTAGGTAGCCTCATAAGTCTTGCGTGGGAGATCGTGCTGGAATTCTTACACCCGTATTCTAAGACGTTTCCTCGAATATTCCTCAACCTTATCCTTGTCGAGGTAAAGTTTAAAATGAATTCGAGGAATCCTCGAATATGGTATGCTTAGTTAAAACTATACCTTTCCTAGAGGATCCTCGAGTGAGGTTGAGTTATGGAAATACGTCATCTGATCTTCTCATTTATCCCACACACCATCAGGCGGAGGCATGGGATAGTAGGGGTGCGGTGATTACGGTAGGCCTTGAAATTTTTATCGAGTGCGCCATGGCGTCCTTCTGGTGAAGCTCCTGCCTGGTATTTCAACTTGAGGAACTCTGAAAGTGACAGTCAGTCAGACAGTGAGAGTCTTGGCAAACGTAGCGTGGGACGTCCTCTGGCCAGATGGCGGGATGACTTGCACAAGAAGGCCGGCAGCGACTGGATGCATAAAGCTGCAGACCGGGCTCTGTGGTGTACCTTGGGAGAGGCCTATGTCCAGCAGTGGACTGCAACGGGCTGAAGATGATGACGATGATGAACTCTGAAAGTACATCGCCAGTTTTCTGAATGCTCGGAACATAAAAGTCGTATTGGACGCCTTTTGTATCGAGACCAAGACCATTAATTCTGGTGTTCCATAAGGCTCGATGCTTCCACCGACACTGTCTGTTTTGCAGATGATTGTTATGCAGATGCTAATAAGAGACGCAGGATACATCGGACTAAAAAATCTCTATCGGGGATCCGTTGAGGAAAGATGGTCTCAACTTTTGTCGTAAGCCAAGACCTCTCTGGGGCGTGCCTCCCAAAGGGGTAGATTGAATATAGCTCAGTTTAACCCCACGAAGACACAAGTTTACTCGTTTGCAACCAAGAAGACCCCTTTTGTCATTGAGACACTCTCTCTAAGCATCCGAGAGTATTCCTGGAACCGAAATATTGAGCAAAGTGCGTTTAGGTGTCATTTGTTGACAGCCTCCGTGGCGCAGACGCTGCCTGTGAAACGAGAGGCCGCGGGTTCGATCTCCGCACCGAGACAAATGTTTGTGAGGCCCACAAGTATTTGTCTCGGGTCTGGGAGTTTGTGAGACTGAAAAGTCTCTCGTAGTTCCCGAAACCCATGACACAAGACTTAATTGATATGAATGTGGGGTCAGGACTATGTATGTGACTATTGGGTGTATTTATGTATATATTTATTTGGAAGACAAGGGCAGATTGGCCAGCAAAAAGTTAGGGATTCTCAACAGAGCCAAGCGATACTTCACCACCTGGAGACTGGCACCACGTGGAGTACTGCTCTCACCTCTGGGTAGAAGCCCCAAAATACCAGCTCGGCCCACTTGACTCCTTACAGCGCCGAGCTCTTCGAATCGTCGATAATACCGATCTCACGGGGAATGTGGAGCCGTTGGGATTGCGGTGAGATTTCGGGTCTCTCTGTGTAATCTATCGATTGTTCCACGGAAAGTCCTCTGAGGAAGATGGCGCCACTATCGCTAATCTTCCATCACACTTTCCGCACCGCACCGCAGTAGAGTTCAATCTTACTACCTGGAAACTATCCGTTCCCGGAAAGTACATACGTTTTCAGTTATCTTTTCTGCCACGCACGTGCAAGCTCTGGAATTAACTCCCTGCTTCGAAATTCCTTGGGCGCTATAACCTATCTGTGTGAGTGCTCTCCTTACGGTAGGAAGCGACTTCATTTTGCTGGATCCCTGGATTTGCGAAAATTCATGAGCGGCGGTGACCGCTGACCGTCAGGCAGGCTGTATGCTCGTATGCCTGCAGGCCATAAAAGAAACTCCACAACGAGACCAATCAGTCATCGTAATATCTAGGTGTACTCGGCACTAGGTGGCCGAAGCCCAAACGCAGCAATGGTGATGGGGCCCCTCAGAAGCCTAATATTGAAGTTTTATTCTTTTTTAAACCAAATCTGCGCTATAATCTGTACAAAATAGTTTTATTTCAATGAGTAAAATTCGCGTAAATCTAAAGAACCATTATTATTTTTATGTATCACAAATAAACCTTGGTATCTTTAATAACAATTAAGAAAATAGATTTTGATTATCAATTTTGTTGGTAATAAATTAGTTAGGTTCTTTCTCTGTTTACGGTCTCTCGGGCCTGAGGGGCCCGGTTGGGCCGCCGCGCCGGGGGCCCCTAAGGCCGGGGGCCCGTGGCATTTTGCGCACTATGCCACCCTATTGTTACGCCACTGTTCCTAGGAGCATCGTTTATTTTTCTCCATACGGAACAATGTCTCTTTCATACGTTTACAGCGAAAAGTGAGCGATAAATATAGGAATAACTTTACGAGGTGGATTTATTGTGTGCATCAGTATGCTCCGCGCAGCTCGGGACGCAGCAAACTGTATGTGGTTAGTTCTCACGACGTGTCAGTAATTACGTACAGTGTGACATGTGAATCGCCCCCCGCGGACACGACATGCAAATAAAGAAATCGCCATTAAACTCTATGATCCCTAATGAACGTCTACTCTCTATTGACAAACAAAAATCATTGCATAAGTTTTACAAACGTGATATAAGATGAGACTGAAAAAACTTTCACAGACTACGGTGGTTTTAGGTATGTTTTATTTGCACACGATAAACAATTGCTTTAAAGTAAATCACATTCATAATTCCGATATATCACACAATATTACTGGCCATTTAATTTCAGTGGCTCGGCGAGTACTTCTTGGTATCTCCAGAGTTATAGTATAGCTTTATGTACGTGACTGTCCTATGAATGCCGAGGTCCCGGCGTATTTGCATAGGCTAAGTGATACCTGAATATTTATTTATCGATAAAAATGTCGACTACGCGGAAACCATGATTCTACAAACACTTGATTTACATAAATACACTTCTAAACGGATAGTTCTCGATACTATTCGAACATAGCGCAACGCGGTCAAATTATATTGCCAACTTGACAGTGTCGGGCATATTTGTTGCTGTTTGAACGTGAAATAAGATAATGTAGGTTAATTTTGCATTCGGTTCAATTATAATACGGATCGTGTCTAGATACTTCGAGAGAAGTGATTACGTAACGTGCCGCTGGATATGAGAGGCATGACTGCTTGATTAACTCATGTTTAGCTCCGTAATTTTAGTACAGCTCTAATACAAGATTACTAGAATTAATGTCCTGCGTAATGTTATTGAGAAACATTGTAAAAACGGTTGCCAATACTTATGGAAAAACCGAACAAACACATTTTTAAGGAAAAATATCAATATTTTTGATCTTCTGGAGACAGTATTCCATCACCTGACAGCTATGTAAAGATAGGGCGCAATTAAACCTTACTTCGTTTTAACAGTACCTAATAACGATATAGTAATAGCAAATATTAATAGAACTAGTAATTCAAGTACACCACGGTTTGGCACGGTAATTTAAAACTACCATCGTTCAACTGTTAGTCATAAAATTACCATATTCAAGGACATCAGGTTAAGCCGTTCTAAATTAAAGATTTATGTAAGGCTCTAAAGATCTAAAAATAAGTACTCTTTGGGCACATTAAAAGTCTCTTAACCTAGTGCTGTGGAGCTCGACTGTTGCGATCCTACAACTATCAATTGGAAAATTATGTACGAGAATAACATAAAATAGCAACTTCTCAAAACTGGAAATAGACCAGGACTGTTCTCTAACGCTAGTAACTCCGCCTCTTAAATTACGAAGGCCACTTCGGGACAAATGAACGGCTGCCATAACAAACTCATAAATGTCATAAGTCCATGTGATTATCCGTAATGGCACATCAATGGAGGGAAAACACGAGAAACAATTTAAATGACAACGTCCATGCATGTAATTTGTTAACACTTCATACACCTGAATATGAACGGCCATCTCTTAAGACTCGTATGTCGCAACTATATTGGAAACTGAATTGTTTGGTGAAGTTCCTAGACAAATATACGTGTTCTGTTAAATAAATAAAGCTAAAACAACAATTGACGTAGGCTACATATACTGTGGATTTTGTTCCAGACTTGGGTCTGCAAGCACATATTGATGTGATTTTGTTTTGTTACACACTAGCAATTCGACCCGGCCGCATCGATGCTTTCAGCTATAAATTAACTTTAACAATTATTAATTGAGATTATCAGACTTAGGGATTAAGCAGTCTGTTTTCTTAACAACCTCATTATAGCTTCATTAATTCAAGTCCAGGTCTTCTCTCTACTCTCGACATGATTATAAAAGACGAAGAGGTGAAGTTTTTTATTTTTTATTAGATAATGTTTAATAAAATTATGAAATACATTTATAAAACCAATTTTAAGAGGAAACTAGTTCAAAATATAATATCGCTTGCTGTGATTTTGTGACATTGACTAAGAGGCTTTAAAAAGTAAATTTATATTATAATACAACACCGCAAATTTGCCTGCGTTAGTCACGCAGTCGAACACAAAATAAACCTTTGTTAAAAAACCTATACTCCTATTCAAATATGACCCATAAAATGTGTAAATCCAAGCCACTCAGCTGTACGTAAATTAATTGAAAACAATAATCATGTAAAGATGCGAGTCAGGCACTTTGCAACACATCTGATCACACAGATGCACTGCAGCTTGTACGCCGACATAAAGAGTCCGAGTAACAGGAAGTTCAGGGTCGTACGGCCGCGGGCCCTACCACGAACCAGTTTCAGTGTTCACTTTCTCTAAGTTTTTTTCGTCAATTTCTTCATTATCGACATGTACCGATAGCGGACCATGGTCTGATTGTTAATTGGTGAAGAATTTTAACGAAACGCACCGTGCTCTCAACATATTGTTTAAACGGGAACAATGTTAATGATTCCACGAATCACGTCCACTTTACATTTCATTAAACGTTAACTGTACTTGTATAAGCAATTTGAATTATCTTTGGTTTCGATGTTGCATTAAAAGAAATGGCAGCCAACAATTTCGCTGACACTAATAGTGGAGTGTGAGTTGAAACTATTACAGTTGGTATTGCAGTGAGTCGCGCTGATCCCGGCGTAGCTCCCGGCGATGCGTGTGATCCGAGAAAAAAGAACAAAACCCGACCGGCGCACAATAAAGGCCTTATATTTAAAAAAGACACCACGAACAAGCGAGACTGCTGATAGACCAGATTACGAGCTCGTGGCCGACGTCTTCGTGCCGCCTCTATCGGCTCATCGCGACGGCAGCGCTCACGACTCGGCCAAAACTGTGCTAAACTCTGTGGATTGTGTATCATTCCTATATTGCATCGCACGCGAGACTCTTCGTAGCGTAAACTAGACGCTGCTCGTATCTCTCATCGGCAGATATTCTTTATGTTTGTTACTTTCTATCCTAGCTTAAATTTTACGGAGGAACTGTAAAATCAATTTTAGTTGGATTTGGAATACTTTTGTCATCTTATTTTAATTAAGTACATTTCACATTAAGTCGACAGTACAAAAGCACAAGTAAAATTAGACTCAGTTGTTTTTTTTAATTTGTAGTTACTATACATGTTACTCAATTATTTTTCAGATTCAACGTTTGTTTCCTTTAGTAGCCCCCCAGCGAGACCACCGCTCACCTCATTACTAGTTCAATTAGCCACCTCATACTAAAACGCGTCTTTGTTTCTCATACACTAGTGAAATTCCATAGAAGTTTGACGGACGTGCTAGGTTACTTAGCCGGCGCACGAGCCACGCCGCCATCTTGAATCGTGTTTCAACTGCCGACACAGTGTACACCGTGTCCAGCAGTACAGTACATTATACACTAACGATACTTGTATGTGGAACACAGATAGAAATGCAATCGCTTTCGGAAACCGGCCTTGGATGTTTGTTAGAAGTTTTAAAGTGAGGTTAACAAACATTGCATTGTTTTTTTTTACGTTGACAAAGAGATGCCTAGTATTCTCTGTTTTACTTAAAGATATTTGATGAAGTATAAAATAGACAAATAAAAAATAAAAATGTAAGCGATATTTGCTATTCCATCAAAATAATATTGAATCTAAAATAAATAAAACAATCAGATAGATTGCATCTATACCGATAATATAAACAACAGATTTATTGTCTAAGGTATGCATTATGATAAAAAATACAAAACAGGCTGTGTGAAACTCACATTTTTTACCGCAGTTCATGCATGCCTTCAGGACTCTCCGCCCCTAGACGATCGAGTGCAAGAGCTTTCTCTATTGCCATGCTCCGATCTCGATCCACTAATAACTAACTAATCCAATTATTATCTCGATAATATGTCCTTAAAAATCCGAAAATGATATACCATTGTCGCTTGTTTCGATCTTTTGTTCTGCGATCCAAATTTTACGAAAGATCTATAAATCGGCGCCGTATTTTATTACCTACACTATAAATTCCAAATTCCATTGGTAATCTGATTGGGAAATCTGGCCAAGAGTTGAATCGAGTACTCTTTTGTTCACGCCGCTATAGTAATTACAATTGATACATTTGAAAAGAATTGAAGGATTGAAATCAGTTTTGGAATGACGAGTATAATTTCGTTTAGTTTGATAAAATCGTATCTATCGACTATCCCTTTAGGAACCTATTATAGTACGAGAGCATTTTTTTGTTTATACACATTATCACGACGAAATAAGAGAATGGGGTAAGGATTTGAATCTTGTAATATTTTATTTTTTTGTTTTATTTAAGTGTTTGATTTAGTATAGCCCTTTACACCCGAGCTTAATCGATCGTGAGTTTTGACTATTTTTGAAAATTCTACACTGCACACGAAACAACTTTTGCGGACGCAACCGTCGTCGATCGACCCTGACTATCTGAGAACCCGCGCAAACGCACTTTATTACTATAGGTACAATTTGGAAATTGTCAGTCGTCCGGAAGACACGAGAGAGATGGCTGCGTTTTTTGACCACGCCGCTCGAACAATTAAGTATTTGATTTTTTTGTAATGCTAATGGTTTACTAACATTTTTTTATGTAAGTTGCTAATTTATTAGTTGTTAAAGAATACTACATATGTTTATTGTACATTTATCGGTTGATACTATTCCCCGAAATTTAAACTCGATCGTGGTACCTCGGTTGTACTACGAAAACTTAATAACAAATGTTACTCTGTCTTTTACCTTTATTTATGTAATATAATGCTTTTAAATGTATGTTTTTTTTTACTTATAGAGCGTATACTCACGGAACAAACAATTTGTGACCTTTTGGCGAACGGCAATATCTCAAATAAGGTAAAGATTTTGAGGATCTGGACGAAGATGACACAGAATTCGATCCAGACGTCTTGTTCCGGCACACTGCAGACGACGTGTCAGAAGAAGACCAGGATGACGAAGAAATACTATCTACCTCTATGGCAACAGTACCACCACTGTCACCACCATGTGAATTGCCAGTCCTGCCAAATTAAAGAACGACTACGCGAGAATCGCGATCTACTATGCGAGAATCAAGATGTTCGCCATCTACAAGTGACAAATCGAGATCGCCAGTAAGTAGCCGTGGAAGAAGGCCTTCAAGTGGGCGAGGGGCAGCATCAGTTCCTGGAGTTACAAGAAAGCGAATATGGAAACAAACTGCTTTTACAGAAAAGTCTCACAACTATTCTGCCTTACCAATAAACCCGGTAAGACGATCAATTGAATATTTTCAAGATTATTTTGAAACACAGTTTTTAGAAAAGATCTCTCATTGCTCCAACTTATATTACCTACGCACTACGGGTCATAACCTTAAATCTTCAAGTGCTGAAATAGCTAAATTATTTGACATTCATCTTATTATGGGCTGTATTCCTTACCCTTGAGTACCAAAGTATTGGAGAGTTGGTATGAATTTAAGCTTGATCAGTGACCTGATGACAAGAGACAGGTTTATTATTCTTCGTAATGCACTCCATGTTATCGAGTCCGATTCACCAGCTCCAAACGAAGTGGATAACCCGCTATGGAAGGTACTACCCATGATTGACAAGGTAAAAGAAACCTGTAACAAGTTGGTAAGAGTTCCAGGATTTTACTCGGTTGACGAGCAGATGATCCCCTTTACAGGACGCTGTAAGCTACGGCAGGTCGTGAAAAATAAACCACGACCTGTAGGCCTGAAAAATTTTGTCCTTACCACAAGTGATGGATTGATGCTAGATTTCGAACAAGCGAACAAGATTCTGAAGTACCGCTCCGAGATTATTTAATTTATAGACCAGCAATTGCGCCATCTTTAGCAAGAAGATATGATGGATATGAACACTATCCTATCAGTGATGATATAAAAGCGCCTAGATCCTGTCGAATGGAAAATTTTGGCAGTCGTTCAAAAATTCGATGCGAGAAATGTGATGTATATTTATGTTTGTCATGAGATAAAAATTGTTTTAAGTCTTATCACGTCAAAAATACGAGTATGTAGTTTATTTTTCTCTTAAACTTAAATAAGGCTGATTATTTAAATAAGTACAGTTTCTATAATCACTTACCAAAAATACGACTGAGGATTTCAAAAAATGATTATTTTGTTTAACTTACGTCTAAAAGATTGATTAAAGTAATGAAAAAGCGTTGATCTTATAGTATTTTATTAAAATAAATACCGGGTATCTCAAGACTGCTACCGAAAACGAAGCCGGGTGGTAGTTTTAGTGGCTACAAACACAATGCAATTAAAAATTTCGCATAGAAACGCGACAATTATTTTTTATGATTTTTTAAATATCGTCATTTTTGGGTGGTAAATCCATAGTTTTTGCTAAAATAATAATTTAAACTCTTTTATACCTTAGAGTATTTATAAGTAAAAGGGTATACACTATTATTTTAGGAAAAAATGTATTTACCACCCAAATATGGCCATAGGAAAAAAATAACAAAAAAAAATTGTCGCTTTTTTTGCAACTTTTTCTGTTGCATTGTGTCTGAAGTCGCTTAGACTACCACCCGGCTTCGTTTTCGGTAGCAGTCTTGATATACCCTGTATAATGTTTATAATTATCAATGGTTATTTTATTATTTTCCTTGTTATATTGCCATATAATAACACAGACTCACGATCGTGCCACTTACATTTTCTTTATTTCCTGAAAGTCACGATCGTGAGGGTCTGATTGCTGCAAACCAGGTGCACCAGGATTTTTTTCAATATTTTTCTCATAATTTTTGGACACTATGGAAGTTATGGAATAACATTTAAACACGACATAGAAGAACTTCATCTCTCGGGTGTAAAGGGGTAGGTAAACAAAAGATTCAGACGATAAAAAAAGCTTTTACATTTCTGAAGCCCTATTTTCGCGTACATATTAAAAATATAAAGTGTGTAGTGTAAATATACAGCTTGTGTTTTTTTACTTTTTTTCATGGTGTTGTATTTAATGAATTTTCATTACGTATCATAGTGATTCTGTTTAGTACGCTCACCAATAGGTAGCGTTAATTAATATGTATCTAATAATATTCCCATGGTTATCTCCAGAATTTGTGCTCTAGCAAGGATTTACTATATCTATAAAATAAAACACTTTAAATAAAAACAAATACCGAAAAAATAAATACACTATCAGGAATAAACCTTAACCACACAAATTTTATTCTGGGATTGAAAAAAACAGAAACACGTAATTAAAATTTAAAAAGGCCAGGTCATCCCGGTGTACAATAGTCGGCGAATATAAATCTGTAGACAGACGTTTTATTTTTGAGCCCACCGCGCCGCTACAAATTGGTAAGGGCCGGACACGAGCTCACGTTCACTGGCTTTTTATTCTTTTTGATATATTACTCGTTTTGTAACGACCTCGAGGCTGCACGAAGGTCGCTCTTCGGCCACTCTTCGATCTTCATGGCTGGCTATTAATAGCTTCTCTAGGCCAGACTTTTTGGATATGGCGTGTTGAAGTACTGCATTTATGTGCACGTAAATGACTAAGTGCTCAATTAGTTCGGCTTCGGAATGAATAGTGCCAAGTTACTTACAAGTCCCACTACTTTTTCTTGGAGAGAGGATTTGATCATAATATTTTCACAATCTGTTATCAGCCCATATACGTCCGACCACGCACTTCGTTTTTCACACTATTCGTAGTATATTTTCACTCGAAAGTAAGTAGAAATAGTTATTTATTTGCTTCTCTATAACTCAGACATACAGAAGCCACACACAAATAATACACCGTATACGAAAATTAAACATTCTAGTTAGAAAAAGATGAAACAACGGCTCTTTTGTCACGACACTACGTTGTGTGGTCATAGTAACCAGTGTGAGATGACCCACTTTGTCTAAAACTTGCGGATAAATTGTTCTGAGTTTGTAAATGTTGGTGGGTCAACCATTACTAGCCACTCCTAGGGCTATGACAAAATTATAGGCCGAGAACAGGAAAGCGTTATTTGGAGTAACGTTCCTAGATTATTCTTATGTTATTATTATAATAAACGCGCAAGGAAATGGACCACCTAAGGTGTTTGACGTGCCTTTATTATTTTGTTATGAAGGTACTATTGTACTCGATAATCCCGGAGTTGTACAAGCCTGAGCGAAATGTAATCCATGTAATTCTCTTCACATTCATTTATTAATGCATAATTTAAATACACAAATGTCATACAAATATATATAGACTTTATTGCCAATCACAACAAGCCCACTAATGAACATATACCTATTCCTAATCCCAATTAGGGTAGATATTGTCTACACTGCTATTCTTGGTAGGCGGATTCGCTACCGCACGACCAGCAAATCATCCGATGACACTACCCGTCATCAACTTATCATTTGACAACACCGTCCCGCCATCTATCGGTGGACAGAGTAGGTATCATTCGTTGCCAGCAGGACACAGTACCCGCAAGTGAACATTACTTGGTCCACGGAAGATATACACGCAATTGTATTTAATAAAATAAATGAATCAACGGGAAATACTACAGATACATGGCAAAAATACCATGTAATGATAATGTAATGTAGGTCAGAACCTACACAGCTGAGAGTATTGCTAAGTTTAATCGTATGTAAATTGTAGAATAACGCTTACACTCAAGGAAACACGACAAATCCAACACTGAAATATTTAAAGTACTTAAGAATACTTTCTGTAGAAATACAATATTATCACAACAACATGTAGCTTCTTACCGCATTACATACTCATGAAAATGTTACAACATCAATATGTTTTGTGGTTCGATACCAAACCGCAGAGCGTGGATACAATTTTCTCAGAAGATTTTTTCTATTTTACAATTTATTTTACTCCACATAGAATGCTAATTGGTGGAGAGATGTTATGTAATCCGCTGGCATGTAAGATCCCGCTGCCGTACGCGCCGCTCGTACCGTATGCACTCGCGTTTAGAAGAAATAAAACCTACGTAGCATTACTATAGCAGCGCACAAAACTTATTTGATCGGTCGTTCAACCATGGCGTTGCGTCGTCGCTTTCTATTGTATATATGCGTCTCTGTCGCACGTACCGTTAGGGTGGTATGCTTGAGTTATGGCATTCCAATGTGACCACCACTACGGAGGCTGCGCTTGCGCTGCTCTTAATAGCAAGGGCCTGCGAGTTATAATATGTGGTTTTGCCTACTTCATGGCAATGAATTAAATTATAATTCTTAATATTTCCTATTCAGAATCTCATAATATGTTAGTACCAATACATCATTATTCTAGACATTTAATTGTTAGTATATGTGCTGTAATTGTTGGAGTTTGTTAGCTTAGTTTAAACGAACTCGACGTTGTTCCGAGTATTGATCTATAATTAGTTTGCACAATTAATTTGTGATAGGTGTATAATTAGTCTGAACCGACCGCTCTGCCGCTGAAGACCGAAATGGACAATTAAATTGTTTAATCATACAGATGATTTCAAGGAAAAATAATATAGACCAAGAGCCCGTGGCCACTGGACTTTTGTCATTTAATAAAAGCTGAAATATCTAGAGGTAGGCATCACACGATAAGTCATAACATGGAATTTTTACCAGCGTGGAATGTTATATGTATGACTATGTTTTTCAGGCAACTATCAAATCATTAAAAGCCACCATAATCTTAATTTCCGAATTGCTTATCGTGTGATCTACGCATATCAATTATTAGCTTTTATAAAGTGTCATAGACTGGCGGTCATACGCTATTGGTCTAAAATGCTTGGGATGTAATTCCATGTATAAAACCTATGTAAGATGCTGCAAAGTTATCTTAACAGGTTTCAAAGTAATTAACCTTCAAATACCTAGATCTAACGTTTTTTATTATATTATGATTAATATATTATGTAGTTATAAAAAATCTCTTAGCGATGAATCAACGGGAAATACTACAGATACATGGCAAAAAATACCATGAAACGATCTGACCTACACAGCTGAGAGTATTGCTATATTTAATCCTATGTAAATTGTAGAAAAATATGTATAATAATGTCTTAATATTTCAAGTTCTTAATAAGGCATGGACCTCACATTGGCCTATTTACCCTTAATGGAGCCGAGACCGTTTCACAATAACTAAGGCCTGTTTGCCAAAGGAGATGTAATTAAACATTGACAATAAATAATAAGCAATTAAAACGAGTAAACGAACAATCCTCAAGACCGATGGTTATCATCGCTGTTATTATTTTCGGTTTCGATGTTAAGACTGGTCTATATATTAAACTTTACAATAACAGCCTCTAGGCTGATATTGTAAAGCGGCTGAACTTTCGCCGATACATTTAAATAGCTTCTAATCTATTTAAATGTATCGGCGAAAGTTAATTACCGCGGTATATTCTGAAAAGAATACTAACTATACTGATTATTCAGATCTTCAGAAAACTGTATGCTGATTATGATATATATGCTGATATCAGACCATAAATGCTATTTCATTGGGGTATACTGCGAGGTTAATTAAATTAGATAATTTTGTGGCATGTTTGCTTTAAAATATCCAAGGCCACAAGCAGAAAAATATAAGCTCGCAAAACTTTCCACAGTTTGAGTGTGCGATAGTAGGTACCTATACCTACGAATGAACAGACTTCTAAATTCGAAACGTAGTGGACCCGAGCACAAAGCTGTAGCTAAACACTAGAATAATATTTGTACGATTGTGTTTAAACCTAACGGCATTAGGTATTGACTTTTAAATCCGAGGAATCGATGCCAATCAAAGATTTCATATTATGTTCTAAGAAACGCATTCTAGTCTTTATGAACAGGAAAATCAACAAAATATCGACAGTCGACAGCTGTTGTAAATTGTACCTAGTACTAAACATATTCTATCCATAGGCAAACCAAATTTAAAGCAATGATTGTCTTATATAAAACTTGTAAATCGTTAAATCAATAGGTGCTTGAAGCTAAACAAAGCCTTGGTCCTTTAATATAGTAAGTAAATGATAGACTTAAGTTTATGTCAGAAATATAAATTACTTGCGTAATAGAAATGTAGCAACTGGTGCAGCCTAATAACCTTGAAAATGTTATGATGGCAGTCAAAATTCAGTTACCTGGCGTGGTTACCTATATGTCAAAATGCAATATATACACTATCCGTAAGTGTATGGTTGTGTAAACAATAATTATTATCTCTAGATTGGTATGATAGAATCTATGAATGCGATATAGCTTGTTTTCGCACTATCAAACAAAAAATCAATAAACTTGCGCAGCCATATATAGAAAATCATCGTTCGCCCGACGTGATCATTCGATTTCCTTTCGCTACACACATTATTATACCATGACTCCTTATTTAGTACGAAACTATTAAAGGCTTTTATTAAGTTACATTTTTTTAATTAGATTTGAACTTTATTAATTACTGGATAAGGATAAATGAACTGCAATATTAATCTAAAGCTCAATGCGTGCAATTTACCAATAGACCGTGATTTCAGCTTGCAAATGATGTCATAGATTTTACAGCAAAATATACATATATATATATATATTTATTAAATGTAGATCTTTGCAAAGCGGTCTTTTGAGACGTATTAAATATGGTCGATTTCGCATAACCCTTAGTCCTTGTGGTCGCAAAACATAATAATTATTTTTGTCACGTTTAAAAATACACTGTATTTAGGAGGAACTTGAGTCGCCATCTATGATCGATAGCCAAGACTACTTTATCAATTTCATAGCGCGCCATCTGTTGGCTTATTGTGAACTTCTACGGAGCGTGCATAGCTTGCTGACTATTTTTTTACTAAAGTGCTCGCTAGGTGGCGCTATAACGCTGCATTTTAAGTCGGTTGTTTTAAACCACGGTCTCTAGATGGCGTTATGGTTTCGAATGACTAATAAAGTTGAACGCGGGAAAGTAGTAAACATCAATACAATTAATAAGCATGTTTGATAATTGATTATACACAGAAAACATAAATGAAAGCAAATAAAAGATGGAACTGGACAAGTTTATAATATTAAGATAAGATAAGATATTTTTTAAGTTAAATAACATACCACTGTAATATTATTGTAACTGTGTGCATTTTTTTAGGGATTGATGTGTTATTCCTTTTAGCATTTGGATTTTTTTTTTTTTTTTATTGCATTGAATGGCGAGACGAGCAAGCCGTTCGCCTGATGGTAAGCGATACGACCGCTCATGAACAGTAGCAATATTCCACTGCGCTCGCCATCCTGCGACATAAGATGTTAAGTCTCAATATGTCCAGTAGTTGCTCTGGCTACAATGTCCTTCAATCCGAAACACAACAGTGCATTTAAGCAGTGTTGTTTCACGGGAGAAATAGACATTGCGGTGGTACCTACCCAGATGGCCTCTCACATATGAGAGACCTACCACCAGTAAAATGGTATCAGTTTTACATTATTTGGAAATGGAGCTTGGTGGTAGTGTTAGTGACTACAATGCCATTAAGAACTTCAAAGTTTTTTTGCAATTTTTTAAGTAACATCGTGTTTAGGTGGTAAACACATACAAAGTTTCCTGTTGCAGTCTGGATTATATCCGGTAGTCCTAATTTAAATATTTCTCTGCCTATATTGGCCTATATTAATTTGTTTATATGAGTCAAGATGTTAAAAAAATATATGATTTAACAAACAATCTATTGTTGAAATTTTAGGACATTAAGGAAATGAAATATTAACTTAAAATATTTTTTCTACAGTCTCAACAAAATGAATGAAACCTTGGATGGTAAGGTTTCCAATTTACACAAACGTTCACAACATTCTTCTGTGAAAAAAAAGTACCTATTGGAACATTTACTTTCTTTGGATTTATTTTAAATGTAACCAATGTTTTGGGTATTTTCTGACACTTTTCTATACATGTGATCGCGTTAGATTTTTGCAAATATTTTCTCCCTCTCAAGACTAAAGATTATAGGTGGTCTAAACCTAAAGCCGAGGTTCAGGTGCAGATTTTATTTAAAGGTGCATCGGGACGTTTGAAGACAAAGTTCGCGCGGTAGGGCCGTCGTAAGAGGCTTGCCAGTAATCAAATATCTGTGTAGTGGTGCGTGAAATTGTTCGGCAGAGCTGGCGGCCGTTGCCCCGCGACGTGCGGCGTGCTCACACCGCCTCATCGCCATCTAGCTAATGGGTATTTTGATGAACCCGTTCGCGAGAATGTGATGAAAAAAATAATTAAACTTATTTTTGGATGTCGTAAAAAATGAGAACCCTGATCGCAAACACCGGTGAGTGTGCCCACTTGACGTGGAAAATTAAATGACGTAACAGTAATGCAATTACAACGCCCGAAATGAACTGCATGTTGGTGGTTACGGAGCTCTCGTATATAGTGCAGTGTTTTCTAATGGTTTTGGGCTTATGATCGAAAATGATTACTTCACCGGACTAACATAACAATGACAGCTGCAGACTGCAGTACATGCGAATTTTCAAACTAGATAATTAGAAATAGGTACCTAATGCCAACCTAAGTTATACTTTAATTTATGCATATAAGCTGCATTGTGCAGAAAAATGGTAATATGTCGAATATACATTATAACACATAGTAAGCGCACGCGGGTTGCCTCATCGCTTGTCCATATCGATTACGTTAAGCTTTATCGAGATATATTGGTTTATAGTTAGATTTCATTAGTTAAATGTTGCCCCATGCTCGAGAAAACTGGGTGCTAGCATTTAATCGGACAGACCATTTGTGCCCGTATCTGCCAGTTGTTCATTTAATTATTATGGCCCCTCAATGTCAAGTTAACAAATGTAGGGGGCGTCAGCGGCTCCTTCAATAATGTTTACTTTTCTGTGGACACACGTCACCTTGCCAAGAGTGTGTAGTGGTGAGCCGTAAGATTAGGCGAATTAACATACTTTCATTCGGGAAAGTTTAAATAAAGCCCGGTATTCAATGTTTGAACTTTAAAAGGTACATAATGTTCAGCGCATTAACTAAGTAGGTGCAGTGCATATATGTAGCTTCAATAGGCAGAAATCTTTATCACTTTACTTTACATACTTTATTGAAAAATCATTTTTCGGAAAAGTTTCATTGATACCCGTAATTTTTTGACAGTTTTTATTTCATAAAAAAAATCTATATTAATTATTGCAATTTTACGTTATCAAAGAGCTCTGTGCAGGCCATTCGCTGCACTCTCGCAAAGTACAGTATAAATCTTCAATTTAAATAAATTAAATTCAAATGCCTGCGTCGGTCCGTGACGGTCGTTGTTATTCACTGACCGTTCTTACCTCAATAACACACGGACAAAAACAATGTCAATAACGAATCAAGCATTTTGATATAGCGCACATGTAATATGTATACTATTTTTGGCAAAACACATCACGTCCCGACCAGACAAATATTCCAACAAGCAGGTAGATTTTCATCGCCGGGTAACAATATCTAGATTTTTAAATTCAGCATAATCGTATAACCAACTCTAAGTATTTAAATAGGCTTATTATAAGATTTTTGGTGAGGTATTCGGCTCGTTTCAACGAAGATTGTAAACGAACACCGCTATCTACATGGGTCCCAAATGCGATTAGTAATTAAAGCCTCCCAGTGCCGAGGCAAGCCGGTTAGCAGATTTGCTTTCCACACGTATGTTCGCATGAATGAACAAACCTTCGGTTATGAATATAAGAGCTGAATGACACGAACATACGTTCGCATGTTTTATTTGCGCCAAAACCTGTTTATTAAAGTTCGCGGCTTGTAATGGAGAGAAAGAGCCTGCTTTGCCGTCGCAAGAGCCTGCGAGAGAGTGGGACGCATTCCGAGCGCCGCTCATTTGTTTAATACAACAAATACCAATGGGAATAATCATCGAAACATACAATATTACACAAATATTACACAAGTTTAATCTTAAGACTAATGTTTAATTAAAACATGAGTTATTTTAAATTTTAGCTAAAGTAATGAAACTGATATTCACTTTGACAGGATCAGTTTTTTTAATGATAATTCATTAATTTCAGGATGTGAAAGAAACTTTGCAAGAAAATTCTCGGATATCCTTTTAAACCTCTGCTTTGCACGCCATGTGTTCAGCGTTATGAAATTTTGTACAAAAAAGGAGTGTTTTTTCTTAAGTTTCATCCCAAAGAGCACAACATCTGTCCGGGATATTGGGTGACCTGCGATCTCACGTGAGATTGTCGTGTATACGATGACAGACGGATCTTGATACTTGAGTTACTATGCACGCTATTATTGAGTTATATTATTCAGATAATTTTAAAACATACCAAACAACATTGTTTGTTTAATGTGAATAAATTTTATAATTAGGATATTGTAAATAATTTCATTTATTGGACCGATTTAACAATGGTTTAGCGTTGTTGGCTATTTTTAAGAGTGAATTTCCTGTGGATGAAAATGATGAAGAAAGCGTTAAGTTCGGCTTCTCTCACCTCTCGAGGCGCTGATGAATTCAATATCTAATGCTTGGCACTCGGCCTGCCCTATGGGGGACATAAGCTTGAGATACTTAACATTCTAAATGAATAAGTGTTGTAAAATATACAATTTAGCCATCCACTTATCTGGATTAAGTAGTTTATTCATTGTGTTTCGAACGGAAGATAAAGATCCTTACCTGAAACAAAAATGATTGTACATAGTAGATTGTAACGTAATAAACATTTATGGATTATAAGTAAAAGACAAAGAGTTGTTCGCAATGATTCGGAGAACTCGCAAAGCCAGTAAGGATATCGCTGTGATAAGATTAATTTATAAATATTTCGCACAAGCAAATTAGTAATTATTTTGCCATTGAATCCATATATGCGGAAAAATTAATTATTTTTATCTTGGACACTGTTATGATTGAATAGGCTATTCCTTAAATATACATAGTATAATAAGAGTAAAAATATTACGAATGTAATATAAAATAGTGTAGATACAGTAATTATGACATTTTACGAATGAGTAAAAATACATAGTCAAGAAGTTCTTTAAGGAAGGCATATGCCTTCCTTAAAGAAGAATCATTATTTTATAATTATATGAAAAGTATTAATTTACGGTTGGATTATTTTTTCAAGCATTTTAATGATTTTTTTATAAAAATAACCCGCAAGTCACACTGTTATTATACATATACTCTCATCATAAATAAAATATTTCGCATATTATTATTATTTATGTATTTTTTTTTTGTTTTTCATTTAGGTACGTTGTCGTCACTTTATTTTAATTTATTCGAAAAACTACTTTTAAAACGTAGGGTGTTTTTCAACATCACGTATATTTTAGTTAGATAGTATTTTTGCCAGTTTATATTAGGCAGTAGTTCAAGTATCAAGCGGGTTGGAGTGCAGTACACGGTACACGAAGCTCCGGTTCACACACTCACTCCCACCACGATTTTTTGAACCTGTTGAGCAGTTTGTGTGTGTGCACTGTGCACGCAACAGGTTGCTATTCTGTGTGTGTGTGTTGGGAGCGTCTCAAGTATTCGCCAGCCGACTGTGCTGTATGAATTCAATTTGTAGATACTTCATACTACTACTGTGGATTAGAGTAACTGAAGTATTCATACAGTGGCGCTAAAGTTGATTTTATTACATAATACATTAATTTTAATTATAAAAGATTAACGTAATATGATACGAATGAATATCGTTTTAGCTATAAAATATATTTACGGTCATAAAAAATGTTACTGTATGCAGCAAAAATAGAATTAATATTTAAAAATTAATTAAAAAGATAGCGGCCCAGCTCGGCCTTTTTTGAAAATATTCTATGGCCTATGGTCATCTGGGATTATGTAGGACACTAATGGTGAAATAATTGTTGATATCTGTAGTAGTTTCAGAGCCTATCCAATGCAAAAAAAAAAACAATTAAATCTTTCCTATTTATAACATAATAATTTAGAAAACAACAACTTGGAGATAAGGCATGCTAAATATACACAGTTTTAATTTTACGAGTCAGGACTATCAAGACTTGTAACCGATGTCTTATAACTATATATATGTACATCAGTACAATAATAATGATTAATATTTCCTCGAATAAGATTTATCTTGCGCCGCTTGAAGAGTGTAGAGATGCTTTTTACATAAGGTGGATGATAATAATTATGATGTTGACACATTATCCATGTATCGCTAGCTTCGTGTGAACCTGTGTATTGATCATTTAGTACTCAGGTTTTCCTCGCTTTCTATAATCTGTACGGCAAAATATATTATAAGGTACGTTAGGGGAGACATAATAATACGAAGATGGAAGGGGTAAGAAAGGAACCTTCCACATATTATTTAATTTATATGAGTTAACGTTCATACCCCAACGCAACTAAATTATACATTAGCTATAAAGAATAATCATTATGACCCTCAAACAAATAAACAAATAAAACTGAATTCTATTTCCCAAGTAAAATATTTTCTATTTTTAAATAGAAAGTATTTAAAAATTGTTTTTTTTATTTATAAATTATATAATTGAGTCTCACACTGAATCAAACTTCTACAAATCTACAGACACAGAAAGCAAAAAATACTTCAAGAATCATGTAAATGTCGCCAGAATACTCTTAACATTTATTTATATATATTTACATAAGTTGAAAAATATCTCGGAGGCTCTATTTGAGGCTTTTAGAGGGCGTTTTTCGCCCACCAATCGGCTCTAAGCCACTTGTTGCCTTGCACGACATAAGGAAGGAGTTCCTTTGAATTGTAGGTATTGCGCAGTATAGCGATATTTTAAGCTCCTTTTACTTCTTACTATTTATAGTAAGTTTCTGTATACATAGTTATATTCATGGCGGTTTTTATTCTTTAATAATTTGTAATCTACTTCTTTAATTGATTGTAAGTAATTCATTTAAACGTCACTCAAATCACCTGAATCGAAAAATAAGACTGTTTAAAAATTGTTATAGCACAAAAACGTTGTAGTATTTGTGTTTTACATGTATACTGGTAATTATTGTGATTTGGACTTTGAACATCCAATCAAACTGACTTTCACTACAAGATAAAATTAACATTTTATATAATAATACGAAGGACATAATTTCTATCATCAAATATTCTTTTATACAAACAAAATGATTTACAAACAGCTTTAAAAAGGCAATTATTAAGTAGATTTAAAACTTGGCTAGTGAATTTACCAAGCCATATTAATCATATTTAAGCCATTAACCTTGCCCGCTCACCATCTGGCTTGCAGTCGATCGGGTGTCGTCAATATAGGGCGTTTATAAGTTGTGTGTTAAGGCTAAAATTTTAAACTTAAATTTAGTTACACCCTTATGTTTATGCCATGCTGAAGAGATATAGTGCCTCTTTGACTTATCTTATAATTTTGTTAAAGGAGAGTACATTTTTTATTATTATTTAATTTTAATATTACTATTTACATTTATTAATACCTAATAAAGGGAGTTCTCTGAGTGAAATTGCTTGGAATGTGTTGGAACCATTAGTGCAGCACGCGACTTCATTGTTACGATTTACAACTTAATGTCTTTGTTTCATATAACTATGCGCAACGCTGTACATAATGTGCTCGCTTTGTTCCTACGCATTTAATGTGGTATAGAATTAATTTTGCGGTTACTTTTGTCTTGGAAAATAAAAAAAATCCTCCAAGACATTAGGCGCATAATTTATTTATTGCAATTAATGGCGAGATGATCATGTTAATCGCCTGATGGCAAGCGATATGACCGCTCATGATCAGTACCAAAATGAAACAGCACAACGAATTATGAAGCAACGCTTGGCATTTCACTGTCATCCTAAGACATAAGACATAAGTTGTCTTAATTTAAGACCAATTAAATAACAAGAAATTAAAAAAATAAGTACAAAGATATTGTCTTATCGAACTTGGTATACTTATAGTTATACTATGTTAATATTACATGAGCCTATCAGAGTTTAATATCTAATAGGAATCAGGTTAAAAACCTCTATCTACAATTCCAACTTACTAGCCTAAGTACGGATATTAATAATAACAAATATTATAATTATGTAATTAACAACGATAATTGAATCACGTTTAATAAAGTCGCTGCGTGCACCAGCATCGTCGTGACCACACGACGACGGTACCTCAATGCATCACACACGAAATGTTTCAACAGCTGCTAGTATTCAAACAAATGATAAAATATGAAAGAATTATTTTAATTGTTGTATTTTTTGTGAACTTACCACTAAAGGCCTTATTTATAGACGGTTTTAAAGATAGTTTAGATATGGAATTAGTTGTCTCTTTCGAACAACTTTTGAAATCAGATTGAGCGAAGAAGACACAACATTCGAGAACTAAAGTAGGTTTATGATCTGACTATGAATAAGGCCTTTATTGTTTTAATGACAGCTTCGAATTAAAATATTATCCTTTCCTCTCACCACCTTGTCTCGCCATCCACTCTCGTATCATCATATCTCCATCCTCTCTGTAGACCAGATTTATAAATTTTCTCTTTACTCTTCAGTCTACACTATTTGCATTGCTATCTACAACTTATGCACGCTACTACTCACTATATATGTATAAATGATATATCAGTTCGAAGAAGTTTTGTTAATATCGGCGTCTTTACTTGTCTCTCGGTTTAGTAATTTTGTCCTTGGTATAGACCATGTTGGTTTAGACCAGTTCTCTAGTCATGTAGCTTTTTACATTTTCTATGGTAGAAAGTGTGGTATCTTTAGCTCTGATATCTTGAGTTACGTCGTCAAGCAACTTTCTGGTGCCTATTCATTCCTATGCCATGGCTTCACCAAAATTTTGAGCTTTTTAGAATGCTCCCCTTTGGGTACTTAAAAAAGAGACTGGATATTTTTGTACCTAAAATTTAATATACATAATAAGTATTTGGAGTTTCGGTAGAGTGAAATTTGATACATTTAAAGCCCTTTATTTTTAGTGTTGCCCGACCTGTTAAGGATTCAAGGTGTATTTTTGCGTAGGTTTGATAATATGTAAATATTTGAAATGTAGGTCAAATCCTGCCGCACCTTCTCTGTGCAGGAAATGTGTGCAATTTATGAATACGTGATGGCTGTGTTGTAATCAAAAAGGAAGGCGTAACCTTACGCGAATTTCATAATCATATGAATTTATCTCAAGACATAAGAGCGTGTAGTAAAACGTACCACTATTATTGTGAAATCCACATTGTTTACTTCAATATGAAATGGTTAAATCAATGAACCTTAACAATCCAGGCAAGGGTTCACAAGTAACATGTCGCACACCCGCGCCGGTGAGACACTGTGAAAATTCAACTTTTCAGAAGAGTTTGAAACTTTGATATCGTATAAAAATATGATATTTCAAGACGAAGATATATTAACTAACATAAACCATCAAAGAAGAAAAAGCAGAGAAAATAGATATGTCGTCGTTCATTTCAAAATAAAAAGATAATATCTGATTAAGCTGCGAAGGATTGAATCGAATGGAATTGATTGATTGGAATTGAAAGTATCATTGGAAGTCACTGGAAACAGGGCTCCAATAACCTTCGGTGTGGTCATTTCTAGAAATAAGAGGTCCTGAGTCTTTAGTCTGCTGCAGGTGTCTTTTACTTGATGATTCTAACGAGGGTAGTGAAAAGATCACCATATAATTAAAAAAAGGGTGAATAACATCGATATGATTTGTCGATTCATCCATTAATAACTCAATAGGCACGCGCCGAACTGCGTCAAAGAATAGCACAGTTTAGAACGACACCGATCGTAAATTCATTCAATAACGCCGCCACGTCAGTTTCCATTTGTGGTTGACTGTTTACAAATTTTACTACGATGTATGAACACGTGGGTGAGTCTCGTGCGCTTGTGTGGGGCGCTTGTATAATGTGGAGCGGAACAGCGTTCTGTTGTCATCTAGGTTCGTTCTGCGCCAAACGTCACATTGGGTGCGTATATGGTTATGAATTGCTTGAGCATACGGAAGGGTTTAGGGCTAGTAATATTAAGTAGCTAGTCCAGAAGGAGAGTGAAGTATTAAATCCCGCTATATCTTCACATTAAGGGTCCTAATCTACGATGCCATCATCTACGACTTCAAATGATACCATTGGTTTAATTATCTTTGAAATTATTAACACCGGACGTGGTTGGCGTTATAAAACTACAAACCTATCTGAGGCATAACACTCCAGTATATCAGTATATTAATAGAGTATTATTATTATACCTTTTGATAAAATTAATCAGATGCAAATCTTTACTTTGAAAATATTACCAAAAATAAAATTTTGTCTTCAATCTTCATATGACAGTACAAAATTCGCAATGACGTGCACATTTGCTGACACTCATGACTAGGGAATGCAATCTCGTTTGATCTCGTTCTCGCGAGATCTCGTTCTCGCGAGATCAAAACCAAACAACACCTTGAATTACAAAGCAATGCTTGGCATTCCACTGCGCTCGCCATCCTGAGACATAAGATGTTTAGTCTCAATATGTCCAGTAGTTACTCTGGCTACAATGTCCTTCTATCCGAAACACAACAGTGCATTTAAACTGCTGTTTGACGGGAGAAATAGACATTGCGGTGGTACCCACCCAGGCAGCCTCTCACATATGAGAGACCTACCACCAGTTTTTCCTAATTTATTATAATGTGTTGATTATATGCAAAAATCAACACACTAAACTACTAATCTCGCGAGATCTCGAAAATGGCGAGATCTCGCGACATTGTATTCATAAACTCGCGGGATCTCGCTTTAGCCCCAATCTCGCGAGATTTTCATTCCCTACTCATGACTAATTCATGTAATTATTTCGTTTATGAAGGCAGAATTACTGTCGAAGAGTGTTGTAATTTGCAGTCCCCGCCTCTGCGACCACTTCCGATACCGCAACCATACGCCTTTGTACGATAGTAATTAAGAGAAGAAAGGACACGCTTCGAAATAACGACAGTAATTGAAGGTTGTGTTGAGAAGCATGCAATTCTGACTGCAAGGGGACTGCAAAGATTAACTCGGAATTATTACAAAGATATTCGTGGAGGTTTAAGCGCGTATTAAGCGATGCATTCAAACTTCTGTTGTTCTTTGTAATCTAAAATCCTGAATTCAAACGATTTAAAGTTATAAATTGATTTAGAATACATTATATTTTTAGGCTTGATACTCCCATATGCATTTAAAACGATTTCGAACCCAATTACAAATATATTTTGTTATAATAGTAATGGATGGCGAGACGATCATGTTAATCGTCTCATGGTAAGCGATACGACCTCTCAAAGTCAGTAGCAAAACTAAGCAACACTATAAATTGCAAAGCAATGCGTGGCATACTGCGCTCGAAATCCTACTTACAGAGGGTATTCAGTACTAATTATTATTAGTATTAAAACATCCACTCACCGTATTTTTATTGCATATATTATAATAGGTATGGATACATTACACGTGCGCCCAAAAATTGTTATTCAGTGGCGTAATGTCATGTTGTTACATAAATATTACTGAGACGAGGTCAAAATCTCCATTTACTAAAGATTAGCACATTATCCTCCCTATTTGAATTTGAATACCATCATAAGTAAATCTTCTTAAAATAATTTTGGAACAAACGGTTAACAATCAGATTACAAAACACGTCCCGGTACTCCAAGGCGAAACAACAATATTGTTGCCTACATTCTTTTAGCCAGCTAGATATCCTAAGATCGATAAGCTGGTGGTAGTAGCACAGAAAGTGGATAAAAATATTTCCAACTCTTCCTATTAATTCAACTTGTAGAGTTAATTTCGTTGCGAGTTACAGACAAGTTAGACGTTCCTGGAGATTCGCCGAGCTTCAGTGGTCGGTGTCATTACAATGCATGCCACTGTTGATCCTGGCTTACAAGAGGTACAGTAGGCAGGACATTCTCAAAGCTGAGCATGTGCCGTTTTGTTTGACAAGCTCTGTTATATTAGTAATAATTACTTAAAGCTGTAAACCATGGGTTGTAACAAATATAAATGTTTATTTCTTTCTTTATTAGCATATTTGTATCCGACTAATAGCTTACACGGTGGTGAAAAGCTAGGCATAGTAAACCACGCTGGTGTGTTACGTTTCGGATTCAGGGTGTATTAATCCAGTTTATACAGAACTGTTTGATGTTAATTTTTTTTTAAGAGAATGAAGCTTTAGAAGAGAAAGGCTAGAGCCGATTCTGGAAAATGAATTTTCTGTGGCTTTGACATTGAAAAGTTACAATGACCTAGGACGTGCATCCCTTCGGTGGTTATTTTATTTGCCATAATGTAAGAACTATCAGGTGCAATGTATTCACTACGTGGTGCCATACAAAAACTTCTTCCTTCGTCCAGATTCCATTGTCAAGAGTAATCACCTGTATCCAAGTATTATAGCTGGCAGCCATTCCTAATACCTAAGCTGCTAGTTATTATAAAAATAAATAAGCCTACAAGTTACCCGTCTGAGGTCTCAGCGTTACACATTGAATAACAATAGAATTTAGTGGTATAGCGTTACAGACAAAGAGCAATCTCTTGCTTAATGGATAAACATCACAGTCATTGTTGTCACGTTCCTCTATCGACAAAGACTGGGTATTGTGCTATACAATAGCGTCTGAAGATAAGTCTAAAAATATGCGTCTAGTCTCAATATCTTTCGTATGTTAGGTGTTCGTGTTACATGATTAAAATATATTCCTGTTGTGTGGTTTCGTTCGACAATGGATGTTATGACTGGGGTGGGACTTACAATATCTAAGTATAAGCTTTTACGTCATCCTTAACTAATACACATATCGCTTTTATATTAGAAGAATATGTGGTACATAAGAATTCAAAAAGGTCAGCCTTAGTCAAACAAAAGTGGAGCACAACAATGCATTTACTCCTGTTTGGAGAAAAACATTTCGGAGGTATCTACCCAGGCGGCCTCTCACATACAAGAGGCCTACCACTAAAATTGTACAACAAATGGCAGGCTGGATGTTTTTCTAATGTATAAAGCATAAAGCAATGCGTGAAAATGCTTGCCTCACCATGCTCACATACTTTCTCATTATAAATATAAGTAACTACTACTTAGTTTGTTCTAGTGTACCTAGCTTGATAACTAGTAGAGCTACGTTATTGCTAGTTTGGAAAGTATGAATGAACCGGTGTACTAACAGAAAACGCGTCTATTTACCGGTTCTACTGGTGTTTATAGGTGCAGCTAACTTACTATCAGCGGCTTTCTCGATATATGTACTTAGGTATAAAGACATAACATTAATTGAAACTAATTGCATAATTTAGTATATGGTATCGTGTTCGCTGCAATAGCAATATCTAAGGTGCGTTGGGGTAACACAGTAATGGTAAAACTCATATAAAATATGGGAGGATACGTTGCCGACCTCTAAGGCCTTTCAGGCGTCGGGAATAGGCTCGTTTTTTGAAAGTGGGTAGGTCGTATTTGTCTGAAATTACCGCCGCTCGCAATGGGCCCCACAGATTTGTAGTAGCTTTTTTATGTCTTAAATAGCAACTATCTTGGTATAATGAAGCTATATTTTAAACGATCGGTAAAAGTAGACTTGTCTAAAATAATATAATAAACATAGAGATGTTGACTCATGCTATGAATTCGTGTAAATTATTTTTTTAACACTTTAAATACTAACCAGTTTCATAAACTAGTCTTATTTGCGTATTTTTTAAACTAGCATTATAAGCGATTTTTTTTTATTTGTTCTATAATTTAATAAAAATATTTTTTCCTTGTTTATATAAGGTCTAAAGCAATCCCAAAAATGTATCAACATGCCTATTGTTTACCGAACACAGTCAAGTATAAAGTTTCGCGTAATGTTTACATGCAACGTGTAAGAAGCTCTAACGTACTTTGGTCGTGTTACCGTGAACTAACGACCGACTCGTTGAATGCCGAACACGATACTTGTGCGACTACGCCAGACCGGGGGGCGACGTGCACAAATATGCCTACCTGGACAAATTACAAGCAACACCTGGGTAAAGTTTATCCTACCTACACCCAGCACAGGATCTTCTGTGAGAATCTGCATTATTCCCAATATAATTTTAACGGCCTTCGTGGTCTAGTTGGTCCCACGATGTGATAGGTGGCGAGCCTATCGGCATATCGGGCACAAATTCCTGACTTTGCCCATCCCGATATTCGAACCCGACACCTCAGCTCAGCGAGTCTAATAAGGCGACTAAATTGAACATACAGACCAAGTATACAGACACAGTACAGACTGAATGATAATTATATTATTTTTCTTCTAAAAGTGATTATTGTTTTTGGTATAACTTATAGCCGTACTGGCATCTCGAAAAAAAAATATTTTGCTCGTCATAATATATTTTCATGTTAGATTTCATATATTATTTTATTCTTCGCAAATTGATGTCTATTTATAGATGGTTGTATACTGCATTTTCCATACATAACCGTCAATTGTAGAAGATTTATCAGCATGTAATCAATATAAAATTGCGTGGTGGCCTGTTGGTAAACGGACTAGACGCGGCTGCCCACATGATCACGGTGGTCGCGGGTTCGAATCCCAGGGCACACCTCTGACTTTTCGGAGTCATGTGTGTATTGTGTATCAATTTATTCGCTTGGGTCCAGATATTCTCTTAGAGAAAAGTTTAAAGAGATAAATATAATGACAGTAGCATCACAATACATTTTTGAAAATTTAATTTATGTTCATAGAAATAAAGAAAGTTTTCTTAAGATTAGCGATATTCATAACAAAAATACTAGGAATAAGAATAATCTAGCTACTCTTAAGACCAGACTCCACAAGATCAGCAAATCTTTTAAGGGTTACTGTATACACTTTTATAACAAAGTTCCCAGTCATATTAAAGCCTTATCTATTACAAAATTCAAAGCTACTATTAAGCAAAAATTATGCAATAAGGCATATTATAAAATTTCGGAATATTTAGACGATAACAAGGCTTGGGAATAGAATAAAATTAAATGAATGTGTAGTATCTTGGAGCGTAAGTTTTGGTGTGCTCTATAATATATCATTTAAATCAAGTAACTTGTCAAATTTGCCATTATTTTCCTGTGTAAGTGATTGGGTATGTCATGCTCGCTTAAAGGTCTGTGCTTGCGGTGGCGTCATGTGCCAGGCCGGTCACTTCCCTGCAACATGGTTGAGGAGGCCGATGGCTGGCACATGCGTCATACTCGTGAACGGGTGCTGCTTGCGTAGACTGGTCTATCCGATTTGCTTACATTGTAATGGATTGATTGATGGATTACATAAGGCTTTCGCAATTATTCACTGCTTTGGCGAAAAAGAGTATACTGATTCTTCGTTCTGGGCGACTTCACTCAGCCATAGTAATTATAATATAATAATATTCATATCAAAAATATTTATTGTAAAGCAACATATTATTATTAAAATGCTCTGATTTAAACCAACTTGTAAATTTTGTAAAAATTCACTACATTGTAAACTGGTTTTGAAAAGAGCAACACTAGAGTTTCTTGCCCGTTCTTCTCTAGTGAAAACAGCTTTCCGAACCGGGTGGTAGATAAAAAAATGACTGAATCTAAATGATGTTGAACATTTTAATGGATTCAATAAATTATTTTCATTTTCATTTTCATTGATAGTCAATCACCACGCACTAAAACGGTGAAGGAAAACATCGTGAGGAAACCTGCATACCATAGCGATTTATAAGAATTTCTATGGTATGTAAGTCCGCCAACCCGCACTAGGCCAGCGTGGTGGACTATATGGCCTAACCACTCTCAATCGCACTGTCGATTGTGGAGGAGGCCCGTGCCCTGCAGTGGGACGTATATGGGCTGATACAGAATCAATATAACAACATATATATTAATATTCACCCACTAAATCATACACATGCAACACGTTGATGTTTTATGGGGTCAACTGAACATTCCACACATTATTTTCTCGGAATTGGTTGGACTGTCATGTTTACTCCGGTTCATATCTTTATGGACTATTGTCTTATGTTGATTCCTGTTAATCAACCGATGTGTGCGGTTGTCAGGCAGCCGTAATAACCAGCATTTGGTGCTAGCTAAGTAGGAGGGAAAGTTTTTATGACGGTAGATTCACATAGGGTAAATTCTATTGAAAGACCTACATTCAACATACATTCTTAAATGACGAATTCTATTAAATTATAATACATAGTGATATAAATTTGCATCAGGTATGAGTTTAAAAAGTATTAACAATACCGAAAATTTCATCTAATTTAAATCTATTTCAACCGAAACAATAATTTTTTGTATTTTCCTCATAACTAAAGTGTATATTCCTACAACGGGCTTGGCTTGTTCAATTACATTTCTTTGTTGCTTGTTTAAGATAAGTAAATGCTCCGTCACGTGGATATTAAAATAAAATGAACGTAGCTGACGTAAGAAAAAATATTCATTTTGTGAACAGAACGCATAGCTGATATTTCATTCAAAAAGGAAACGAACAGATTGTCCGTCCATTTTTTACACGCATTCTCAAGTTTAGTAACGGTGCTGAGTGAGACGCGTATAGGCAAAAGCTTTGAGAGCAAAAGAGACGGGCGCCTTTTTTGCTAAAGCTTTCAAAAGACCAAGAGTAGGGAATAAGGTGCGCCCAGACTCAAGTCTAAAGAATAGCGTGAGCAGTGGGTGCGCGGTTTCTTCATTCAACATTATATCTCACGCAGGTTGTTTTGTAAAACTAGTTTAATGCGATTTTTTTACCTAGCGTTCTTCCGGCCGGATCCTCCCTGCGTCGCGTCATAATACGCGAAAATAAAAAATAAATAATGCAAAATATACAATATGAAAACACAGACCTGACCTTTTCTTTCTGTATAGAATAAAATACTGACACTGCAGTATAATATTGTATATTGTTATAGAAAAATTATAGTTTGCAGCTGTTAGCTGTGATTCTATACTATAAAAAATATTCCATCCTTGATAATGCTTTTCATTGCTTCTATAATATTGATTATAATCGAATAATTTAGTAACTAAATTGCTATGTACGGCGTGTCTTTGTTTTCAATCGAGTCATACGGGTTGAGCTGTCAGTTTCGATTGTCAATTTAATGTAAATGACTATCGCGAAGGTCATTTAACATGACAGAGTTAATAAATCAACCCTTTTGTAAGCGCGGCAGCTTTTTGGTTGCCACATTTTTTGCAGTTAAAATATTTCATATGGCTATTTATTTTACTGCTCGTAAACTACTACTCTGCCATTTGGTATAGCAAATCCTTCTTTATGAGCAATATAATTGAGGAAAAGAAATTTATTCGTGAATATTTTGCTTTCTTAATCAGTTTGGTTGCTAATTTGAAATATTGTGTTTTCAATGCACTATCTAGGTTTTAAGTCACAACTGACCCGATTTCTTATAAATGCAAAGTAAACACAGTAATGAGATCGATCGTGAAAGAAACCAAATTTTCAAACAGTCCCGACTAGACGATCATATTACTTTGATGTCAATAGTCACATTACGGAAATAATCACAATGATTTCGCTTAGCCGTGATAAAAATATGCTTAAGCCTGCATTTTTCAATTCCAGACGCATTTAACGAAAAGTATTTATTTGAAACATAAACAGTGTTATTCATAGACAGTTTATAAACCTGTTTTAGTAATTGAATGTTTTGTCTCTTTCAAACCACTTTTGAATTTTGTATGAGCGAAGAAGACAAAAATTCGGTAACTCATGTAGGTTTACCTATAGATTGTATAAAGAAGGCTATTACAATATGATATAGAACACTATAGGCAGTATCATTTAAAATAATGTTATTGTCGAAAAAATCTGTCTGAAGAATCCTCACGGCATTTTTGTATTTTCTCAATATTAGCTATTCCATTTTTTGTATGAGGAATCTCCTATTTTGACTCCATCGCGGCGCAATGCTCTCCTAATATGTTCCAAGTCAAATTACATAGCATTGTACTTAGCAGACTAATCTACAATATTCACTACTGGAAATAATAGCGTGCACTTCAAGTAAATTACGTCTCATTACATTACGTGTATCATTTGTTGTAATGATTTTTGTTTACACGCACGGATCCGCTGAGGTATGTACCGAGGCGTGACATCTTTATAAATACCGTGATATCGTGTTTATTTATATAAACAATAAACCTTTAAGGTATGCGGTTTTGTTTACGAACATTCCTATCAACAAGATAAAAAATGACGCGTGATTCAGCTCTTTGTTCTGAAATTCAGCTGATAAGCATATTTAGTTATAATGAGTAATCAGAAATATCGAGTATTAGTATTAAATAGCTTGGTAATATATAGAATAGATTCCCACAACGCAGGGGTCATTCACTACTTTTGTAAATGTTGACATACATAACTATGTTACAAGACTCAACAATGAGCGGTGTTTTGTAAATTTGCCCGCTGTATCTATTGGTGCTGCATTTAAACGGTCCTCGTTTGCTAATACCTCGTATATTGATACTGATTATAAATTATTGGAGTAGCTATTGTATACTATTGTGTGTACCTTTGATTTAATATTTTGTAAATAAGGAATTCTGCTTTGTAATGTTGTAAACGTCTAATTAGAAGAGCCGCTGTTTTAGGTCGTAATTTGGTTTTAGTTAGGGATAATTGGAACATTTTTTTAATAAACTTATCAATATTTAATATAATTGGTGGAACTGATAAATATTCGCTGTGAAACATTATAGTAATCAACGTTAGCAAATAACTTTCCTGATAAAATTTCACGTTTAGCTTTCTGCACTGAATGAATACAAATACAGTCATCGTTTTTATTATTTACAATAAAGTTTACAAGGGCAAGTACAGCATTCGAGTAAAATAATATGCACACAACACGAACAATACCACGAAACATCAAGCAATTCGACTTGCAAAACAAACGTTACAATTGAAAGTGATTTACAACAGCATGTTTAAAAAACACGATCATTGCTATAGAGAGAGCTCCGAACATTTCGTTCATACAATTGGCGATTATCTAGTGACGGAATCAAATGTTACAACTCAGTGTGAGTGTCAGCCAGCTCGTATCATAATAATTAGCATTCGTGTCTTACTGGTTACTTTAGTACGTTTGATACGTTATTTCGATGGGTTTTGTCTATTGCAATTTTAATTCAAGGTTCCACACGTGTTTGGCCTGTCATTAATATTCTATAAATGTATGAGAGCGTGGAAAAAATGTATAATCTTATTTTATTACTGCAGAGCGTGCTTGTTCAACTTCGTATCAGGGTAATCTTCATGGTCAAAAGTGGTAGAAGTATGCTGTAGTTTACTTAGACTAGGATAGGAATGTAGGAATGGACAGGTTGACCTGTACAAACTATCTCACAGAAAACAAATGTAAAGCGCCAACTTGCTACCGAGTTTCATTCGGTGTCATCAGTACATAATTAGACCGACAGGTAATCTACAGTTTATCCAATAACTTAGAATTTCGCTGACAAACAAATTTCGAGTAATAATTAAAAACTCCGAAAGATAACCGTTGATGAATTAAGAGCCTCAATTTATTGCAATTACGTACGGGACCTGGTCGATCCGTTAGTCTTGGTAAAAACTAGAGCCTATCCGGCTGAACGGTAAGGCCTTATTCGGAGAGCCTGCTTTCCTTCAGCAGTGCCATACTAGATCTGTATCGGTATCTTATTAGCGGGTATAAAAACTCTTTTATACCAACGTATTTGCTCGACAGAAATGGATGTACATGAACTTTTGAATTTTTATCGTTGCTTGTTCCATAAAGAGACTTTCTATCGTGTAAGTGCAATTAATCTTGGCTCCTAAAGTACTTAATTGTACTAATAATTTATTATGAAGATTTTTTTTAAATATTTCGCTGGCACATACTTCTTTTGGATGCCGTTTTGTGAATTTATTTGATTGTAACAACCAAGCATAAATAGCAAGAATTAGTTTGGTACAGGTTATTTTCAACATACCGAATTTTCTTCGAGAGGCTGCCAAGGATGAATTTTAATATAATTTACGCGACTAAATAAAATTAGAGATATCAAATAATATAAACCGTCGTAACAAGCTTTACATCACTACTTTTTCTATGGCATAACGTGACCCGATATGGTGTGTTAAACAATAAGTTACAATAATTCAATTTACCGAAGACTTCGTAGTTACATCTGACATTATCGCAGATAGGAAGAATCTGTCGCATGCCACGTCAAAGGCCGCGAGCCATAGATATCACTTTCACTGACACAAGAGCCTTTGCGCAACCTCGATAATGCCTTTGTTACCGAATGACAGGCCGCATGAAACAAGCCACTGTTCGCACTAAAAGCAAGTTTAACGGTCACAATATTTAAAAATCGTCACAATTTAGCTTTCTATTTGACGGATTGATAAACGCAAGTGCGTTTGGTGATAGATTTTTACCCAACTGCGAAGAAGTTTATTTTGAAAGTACTGTACTGTATCAGCCCATATACGTCCCACTGCAGGGCACGGGCCTACTCTTCAATTGAGAATACGATTGAGAGTGGTTAGGCCATATAGTCCACCACGCTGGCCTAGTGCGGTTTGGCGGACTTACACACCATAGAAACTCCTATGAATCGCTATGGTATGCAGGTTTCCTCACGATGTTTTCCTTCACCGTTTTAGTGCGTGGTGATTGACTATCAATACACACATGACTCCGAAAAGTCAGAGGTGTGCCCTGGGATTCGAGCCCGCGACCACCGTGAACATGTTGGCAGCTGCGTCTAGTCCGTTTACCAACAGGCCACCACGCACTTTTGAAAGTACTTTAAAATATATAATTATTACAAATATCTGCTTTTGGAGTCGTGGATACGGTAAATCTATGACGCAGGTATTAGAAATTACAAAAGATTTTGCATTCACCTGCATATTGGTCAGACATAATACCATCGTGAATTGTACCAAGATTTATTTGTACGACATAGCCCATCAATCCATGTTTCATGGCGCCTTCCTACCCTTTACAATCTGTTGACTTGTCAGTCTATAAAACATCGCTTAATAACCTATATAAGTCTTTATATAACCTACATTTGTTTTTACTTTCAATCCATTTAAGAGCTCATTCAATTAGCGCCAATATGAACGGTACTAAGGCGTGTGATTGAGAAACAATCGATTTGAAAATATTGCAAAAAGTTAGAGACACAGAGACAGAGAGCATGTGAAGTAAGACGGATGGGTAACGGTCCAACACTCCGACACTCGAAAGAGCCTCGCGCCCATCGGAGCTTCGCAAGAGGTTGCCATTTCCGTCCTCTTGCAATACATAATATTTGCTTGTAAATCAAACAAATTACGCAATCGTTTTCCCAAGCTCGTTTACGAATTTTAAAATATGTTGTATTTGAAAATACTGATCAAATATTCTTGTGAAAGTTTAAAACAGTAAATAACTAAATAAATTCTTATGAAATATTTAAAATAACCTGGTATAATTCGTCTGAATGTCGAGGATTATTTACATGTTGTATCCTGTATGCTAAGTGGAACAATTTGAGACCTATACAGTATACTATTCTATCTTTAGAGACATACACAATTCCTTTGCTAGGTAATGTACTAGATTTTCCACCTTGCACTCAATTTATATACAGATATTTCTTTGGAAGCTTTTTTGAATCTTAATGTCAACATTTTTATTTGACCTAACCCAGCTTACCAAACGAATGCTTGAACCATGATACAGTATATAAAATTATTGGAAAAAAACGTAGATTTATTGTATTAAACTGTACCATGGTAGAGGCAACGCACTAGGCCAGCGTGGTAGACTATAAAGCCTAAGCCCTCTCAATTGTACTTTCAATTGTAGAGGAGACTCATGCTCTGTAGTAAGATGTATATGGGCTGATACAATAAACTACAGCATGGTATAAGACCTATAGTGTCGCAAAAATGCGCCATAAACACGCTACAAGCACCAGATTTCACAATTAAACGAAAAAAATGATGTTCTTCGGCTCAAAGCAATAGGCCACCTTAAATCGGTTAAGGAAACTCGTTCCTCGCGTATTATTAAGAAGAGTAATTGTAAGAACATGCAGTCACGGTTGAGTGAAAAAAGATTTACAAACGTCTGTATCGACATTCCAAAATATCCCGCTGACATTAAAGCGCAAACTGGATTTCTCACTCGTTTACTACGACGGTATAAAATCGATTAATACGAACAAACAGGTCCGTCGGCATTCTGCAATAATATATGGGATAGTTTTTATTCCTGGGATATACAATTACTGTGAGAGGAACCTACAACTAACAAACGATTTTAAGAAACGGTAAATTAATAGTTTAAATAGATTTCATAAACCTCTTTATAGGACCTGATACGAAGAAGATGGCTCAACAGCCAATACTGTACGTTGCCAAATCCATGGAAGTCACAAGTTTTTTTTTTATTGCAATAACAAGCAGACGAGCTAGCGGCCCACCTGATGGTAAGAGGCTACTTCTACACATGGACATCTGCAGTGCCAGGGGACTAGGACAACAAAGTCGCTGCCTACCTAAAGGAGTGTACTCTCTTTAAGTTTTATTTTAAGTATGACAGGTCATAAAGCTTAGGAAACACCGAAGCAGTGATAATTGCTTGATAGAAAATACTGCTGACTAAATGAAACTCAGCACCATAGATTTTGCAGAGTGGATAAATCGAGCAATAAGCTGCATGCGAAAAAGAATAACTTCTCTTTTTAGTACTAAAAAATCAAAAACAGAAATCTATTTCAAAATTAATTTGCCTATGTTTATATGATATTGTGTATTAGATATTCAAAGAAGCAGATATGTGAAGAGCAATAATTCCTTTTAAACCCACCAAGGCGGCCGGGCCTTTTAAAGTACTTAAGAAATTCTTACTATCAAGGGGATGTGGTTTGTTTAAAGGCACGTTAAATGGAGGACAGTGACCAGTGCTCAAGTATCATTGATATCTGAGACTTAAAGCTTTCTGTTCTCATTCGCTAGGAGAGTTATACTCATATATTATCGAGTAAATAAATACATTACCTACTTTTAGTTCCTCTTTTTGTGTTATTGCTGTTTGATGATATTTAAAATATGTAATATAGCTAGTAATATCAATCATAGCATTTTCAAACGGATATTTTAGATTTTTGGTGTGTGTTTTATGGCCGATAATATACAGAAAAATCCCTTGAAGTGACTTGGTAATGTCTTACGGAAATATCAGCTCATCGGCAATATAATCCTAAGCTTCAATTAGCGAGAGAGGATGGGAGGTAATATAAAACTATGAAAATGGGTTGAAGTGTCTGCTTCAATGCTATGCAGAATAACGATCCCAGGCAGCATCCAAAACCCAAGTACAACAAAGAAATGGCAACAACTCTAGCAATAAACACAAAAGATCTACAAACGGGAATTGCATACCAGCCCTATCAAAACAAGCATTTAAAGTTATTTGTGCATAACTTAATAATTTCCATCCATTAAGGTGTAATAAAGATGTTGTCATTAATCCGATTGATCAAACATTAGTATCCACGCGTTTGTCTAGTTGCTTACTCATCTTGTCATCCTTGCTAATAAAGCAACTGTTTACATAGCTTTTGTCTTACATCATATTCGACCTGCAAACACTCATTGTCATCTTTTGTTAGCACGCACATTACTTACATGTCATAGTTTCTTTGTCGGGTATTGAAGAAGCCTCCATCGTTCTTATGAGGGTCATGGTACAGATTCTTAGTGTAGGAGTTAGATTAGTTACATGGATTTTATTATACAGATAATATTTCCATAATATTTTCTTTGCAAAATTTTGCGTATAATATGATCATTTCCAAACACAGAACTTGAATTTTAAACCGTCGCTATGTCAATGGCGAACTGCCACAAAAACATAAATGCCAAGTAAATATACTTAAAAACCGAAAAACGTAGTGATTGTACTTCTTAGAACAATTCCACATGTATTTTTATTTTCCTGTAAGATTTATTTCTTGTCATTGTTATTCTCTAAAAGTAACGTCTTGATAAATCTTCGATTTCGCATTCAAGAATTTAAAGGCACTATATTGAGTTGAATTTATATGTTGGTCAGATGTTTATTTCACACGGATTGCCAATTTGCATTGAAGAATAGATTTATTCTTGATATTTACATCTGCTGTATCCTCGCGAGTGGCTATACAATGGACTCGTAAAGATATTTGTTTGTAAATGACTAAGAACACACTATTTATGCGTTTTCTCAGAAGCTACTGAAAATGATTTGTGAGAAGCGACAAAGTGACAAATTCTAAGTATAACGTAGCGAGCTTGAAGCGTGAGGTAACTGATTAGGTAGTTAAACAACTCGTGGTTTTCCAGATGCTTAATATATTACAATAAAATTAAATTCCTACCGAGGCTCTTAATTAAAATTTAAACATCAATGCTACTATTTTGTCAGAAAATCAAAAGATTACATCAAAACTAGAATTTGAATTATATTAGTGTTGTACACAGTATCTTCTCGCATATTCTTTCATATACAAAATCGAAGCAAACACTTTATTGTTATTTTGTTATTAATTGTTCCTCCTTCATAATTTAAATTGGATACAACGTATAAAGGTATTGCTGTATCACCAGAAGTACTTAATAAACATATTATAATGTCCGAAACATCAAGTGGAACGTCGAAATGTTTTATTGTAGCACTTTTAAGAACGTGATTAAATTACATACAACGCGTCGATTTCCATAAAATTGCGTTCGCCGCAAATGTTACTAGAAACATGAAATCTCTATGGAATAACAACCATGCACATACGAGTTAATCCTAAAATAACTAAAACAATCTAAATGCAAGCCGTATAGAGACTTACACATCGTATCGTATTCCATAAGCGCTCGATACAAGCTATACTGTGCGTGCGTCGAATTCCAAACCAATTTCAGAGAATAAAGTTTCTAAATGCCAACAATTGACACTTACGGTCACCATCAATCTTACTGCTACGTAATAGAGCCGCGAGAGAGCACTTCGACTGATACGCAGCTTTGGCATTGAAGAGATGCGGCCAATGAGGTTAAGTATAGGAGAAATGTCAGCCAATCGCGACAGGGCTCGCTGGCGATTTCTACCTATAGTGTTGAAGAAATAATTTTATGGGCTTCGTTATCTGGTAGCGAGAACGGTTAAGACATATGGACTCCGCCGCATACCAATATTTGCATACTGTCGGCACGATGGCATTTTGTAATACTGGCAACATCAAGTAAATTGTATAAGTATATGAACAGTGTTGTCTGGTTGATTCACAATTCATCTCGACATTCTATTGTCGTAAAATACATACTTTGACAGTTAACTGTGTGCACGTAGACTTATATGGGTATATATAACTATGTTGTATTATCAGACATGACTCTATCGGTGAATAAAATCGTTGTAACTATATGAAATTTTATGTATAGTTTTTTTACTATTACTACGTCAGCCCGCACTAGGCCATTGCGGTGGACTATACGGCCTAACCATTCACAATTGTACTATCGATTGTAGATGCCCGCACTTTGCATTGGGGTGTATATAGGTTGATAGAGATATAATATGTATATACTGGGTATCTCAAAACTGCTACCGAAATCGAAGCCGGGTGGTAGTTTTAGTGACTACAAACACAATGCAACTAAAAATGTCGCAAAGAAACGCGACAATTATTTTTTATGATTTTTTAAATATCGCCATTTTTGGGTGGTAAATCCATAGCTTTTGCTAAACTAATAATTTAAACTCTTTTATACCTTAGAGTATTTATAAATAAAAGGGTATACACTATTATTTTAGGAAAAAATTGTATTTACCAACCAAATATGGCCATAGTAAAAAAATAACAAAAAAAATTGTCGCTTTTTTTGCAACTTTTTCTGTTGCATTGTGCCTGAAGTCGCTTAAACTACCACCCGGCTTCGTTTTCGGTAGCAGTCTTGATATACCCTGTATATTAAATTAAATTAATCATTTATAGTTCCAAATTCCGTTCAAAATATTTCATGCTGAGTTGAATAACAGATATTTAAACATAATATTAACAATTGTATGAATTTTTATTGTGACCGCATCCAAAACTTTCAATTTAAAACCGCGACAGGACCTTGAAAACCTTAATTGATCATTATTAAAATGAAATTATGAATTGCAGATACTTAAGATATCAATTGGCACAAATTATATATATTTAAACGATGAACCAGCTGCAATTATATACGGCAGATGTTGCAGAGGCCAAATAAAAGAGCGGGTTTAAAGTTCAAAGAGGCGTTTACTTGCAAAACAGCTGTTCAATAACCAATACGGAGTTTCTTTTTAATCATTCAAATGATAATCTCGAGGATGTGTGGACCTTTCACGTACAGAGCTTGTGTCCGGTCGCGGCGGATGCTGAGTGACTGACCGTCTGTTATGTGAAAGTGGACCAGAGCACATCCCTTAGATTGCCGCGAGTGGTAATAGCAATTAAAATATTTGTAATTACTGCAGTTGTAGTTTGTACTGTTGCCCAAATTATGTGTTTTCGAATAGCCAAATTTTTCAAATATATATTTTTCAAATAGCGTGTAAGATTTGGCAATGTTTGATTGAGGATATTAAGTTTGTAACAGTACCATACCAACAAGGATCTCCGTTGAATGGAAAGCATTTGTATTGGGTTACATTTAGTATTAAAGAGCTTTTACAGAATAAATACAAAACAGTCTCTGGTATAATCAGATCTGTATTAAAACCAACCAGAGTCACATTACTATTAGTTATTTCGGATGTAATTTTCAGAATTCATGCAAATATACCTTTATTAGCTATTACAGCCTGTTATACTTTAATGCCAATCCGCACTACGTCAGCTTGGTGGAATATATGGCCCGTGCGATGGGATGTATATGAACTAATACAGTACACTAAAAATCAATAGTTTAAAGTCTTTTAACTCTCAAAGGAAATTCCACAGCACCATTCATCAGCATTGATATTAGCAGACGATATAAAAGAAGGTAAGTTACAGTCCACAGCATAGGTCAGTTACCTTTAATATGCCTTTTTGAAAGTGTCGGTAATGTGTCGAAGCGAATGTCAATTGCGTGCGCGCGGGTTGTCTCACAAGATTATAGTGCGTTGCCTCTATTGAGCGCGGCCCGGGAACGAATGAATGAAAGTGTACACTGGAATTAAATCAGTGTTTATAGTCTATCTCGGAAGTTATTCTGTTGCCGGATATCCGCACGGTAATTATATTGGATGTGAAACGTGTGCTTGAACCAGTTTGTGTGTTTCGCAATTTTGTCTGGTATGGATGTTGATTTGACAAATACATATACTCGTATTGCTAAAAGTATTAATGTTTTGAATTCATAATAAGTAATATAAGACCCGGACTTAAATATAATTATAACAGAAAAAAAATGAGACACTCGGTTTCATCTTATTAAGTTCAAAAACAAAATGCGACCGCAAAACCTATTTCGATTCACCCGCTCTCCATTAACGTGTATTCCAAAACAAAAACACTTTATGTCATTCTCTGAGCCAAATATAGACAGCCAATATATCTTCCCGGGCTTCAATATTAATATTTTACTGAACAAAAACGTCGATCACTGAAAAAGGCGGGTTCAAGATGGCGCGCGCGTTTCCCACGCATGCGCACTGGGAACCGACGCGCACATGTGCCAGTTTACGCGGGAAAACGCTCCTGTTTTTTTTTAAATTAAAATTCGTGTCAAGCGCAAGGCGTAAAGGCCTATGTAAACAAACAAAAAGTATAACTATGTTTTGGTAATTGTTATGTTGCGTCATTATTTCAAGGCGAAGGCAAAAAGTAACAAAATTCGGCATTGTCTTCGGATTATATTTTTTACATGGAATTAGTTTGAGAGAAGACAAAACACAGCAAACATTATATGACTCGCTTGAAATACTGCTGATTTGATCGTTAGGGCAGATTTAAGAAACAAATACAGTTAGTGACACTGAAGACCGGGCGAAGTAGAAATTTTTGATAGAAGTATGATAAAATTACATTAGTTTGCCATAATAGTATGTTCAAAAACATATTGCTTCAGTATAATTAAATCTTAAAATGTTGTTTTTATTAAATTGAGTTAAAAATATGTAGACTGTGCCATAATAATCTCGTCCCGAGCACCTCACACAATCCCGTTGGAAGGCTAAAAACGTTGTTAAGCTGTTGTAGTAAATCATAAAATTCACATACGTAATCGCTGGCGGAAAGCGTAGACCGGGCATCGAACCGACACCGTTACGCACGGACCTGTTTTCGCTCATTAGTTGTCTACAGTGTACGGAATAGTGCCATTTATCGCGGATATAATGAATACTTGGAGTGCAATCATAGTCATTTTGTTTTTGTCATAATTTACTATCATTTCTTAAAGGTAAATGCAGCCGTAGCTAATGTAAACATGATTGTGACGCCTGAGCCACAGTAAATGTAATAAATATTAAATATTAAAAAATTATTAAAGTTAACTTTTGTTACGTATTTAAAAACGTCGAAGTTTTTAATTACAAAATTCCTCACTCAAATAAATCGTCGGTCTAAGTGGTTCTTAACGTGCACAAATCTATAACTTTTAACACACCGTGAGAAAGTCGGCGTCGTCGAGCATAACATTATACTTTCGAGATTTTGAGTGCCAAACCTAAAGCTATCCTGTAATAAAAAAAAAGTATTAATTTTCTCAGGGTATCTTGCGACGGAGCCCGCCCATAGTCTCGAGTCTCGACACGTGGTCACCCGCATGTGTTCTCACTTGGGCGATTTAATTACGCATGTGTTCACAGCCCAGTTTTACTCTGCAAAGTTAAAGAGCTGTCTCTCCTCACATCGCCGAGGCATCCTCGCGACTCCTCAACTTGCCTGATTATATCATTACCAGCGTGAGGCATCAAGACTGTGCTTAATAATAAGTGGCCGAATTAAAAAGACCACTTGGCTTAAGATGTTTGCGCGCGGCGATGGTGTATCGTAAATTGGTCAAGTTATAACGTCAGGTCAGTTCCAATTGACCCTATACAGCTGCCGTTGAACCGAACAGTTTTCATGCGTCTCGATTGAAATGCTCATATTTATTTTTAATGCTGCAATGGAAAGATACATTGGAGAATGAATGGACAAAAATGATAAATAATAAAAACCACGAAACAAGAAAACTGATAATATATATGCATGAAAAATATTACGCAGCTTCTTTCAAGAAATAAAGCAAATTTGAACAATATTGAAATTATTTCAATGTTATAGGAAACACAATTCAGTACCCTTAAATTATCAATTGCTAATTCAAACAAAAGACAAAATATCAGTCATAATGTGATAACGATCCTATAAGTGACGTCAGAACTCATGATTCATTATTAAAAGAAATACAGAGGTAGCCGAATAGCGTGTGCGTTGAAGCAAACAATTATGTGAACCAGTAGGAACCGATGCGGTCCAGGACAATAAACACCAATAGATGTATGTGCCAATGCTTTTGAATCATCTTCTCAATTGACTACGTAACTGGGAGCAAGCGCTGTGTCACCCAAGGGGAATTCATTTCCTATTAAATTATCTTTATTGTCCACTCAATTGTTTTATTTAATTAATTTGTTTCATTAAAAGTACCTACTCATTGAAGTATTGTATTTTTATTACTATGTATGCATTGTCTTTCTCTACCTAGTGGAATATGGATGTAATTGTCTCATGTTTTGTCGCATTTAATTAATAGTTGTATACTAACAGGATAAATATATTTGATGTACATAATAAACATACACTGCGTAAATCGTTGTTACGCGGACATAAATTCTTAGTTGAGAAGACACTTTCAATTGCATGTATGATTTAAGACCCTATGTTTCGCTAGCAAAGCTTGTTAAAGTGTGGTAAAAATAACAGGGATAGTTTTGTTATATATAGCAAATAATTTTGAGCATCTATAAAATGTTTAATGCAGAATTTCTATATCATACCCAATATCCCGTATTTTGTTGTGTAGCCTAAGCCCTGAGTCTACTTAAACGTACAATTTCACATATTCCCTAACTCTTCAGTCATTCATCCAATACATATTTGTAAGTATATACACAATCTGTCTCACTGGTATTAGGTCTGTCATACATATGTCAGAGGCTGCCTGGACTGATACTACCGCAATGTCTATTACTCCCGCGAAACAGAAGTGTAAATGAACTGTTGGAATTGTAAATGCACTGAAAAAATGCCAAGCATTGCTTTGTAATTCATGCGGTTGGTTAGTTTTGGTACAGTCCATGAGCGGCTGGCGACTGGCATGCTTGACTCGATTTTCACGGCAATAAAAAATATCGTGCAAAAGTGAACTATCTCCAGCAGTGGATTGACAAGTACTAATACAAGATTCAATGTGTCCAAAGTAAGGTTGTTTGTTACTTGCAAATCACCACGTACCATCCGGTCGCTGAAAACCGGTCAGGTAATGAATATTTGCATCCATTTATTCGATTCCGTTATCGTGCGGATGTCGCGCCGCGTCCGGATCGATTGTGGGTTAATTACAATATTATCAATTATGCAAATGTGATAGTAAAAGTTTATCAACGAAATTAATATGGACAAATGCCAAAAAAATAAGCGGTGATGTTTGTGCTCGCGGGATTACGTCCGGTTGGATTTTTAGACATTAATTTTCATAAATGTAGGTATACTGGGTATCTCAAGACTGCTACCGAAAACGAAGCCGGGTTGTAGTTTCAGTGGCTACAAATACAATGCAATTAAAAATTTCGCATAGAAACGCGACAATTATTTTTTATGATTTTTTAAATATCGTAATTTTTGGGTGGTAAATCCATAGTTTTTGCTAAAATAATAATTTAAACTCTTTTATACCTTAGATTACTTATAAATAAAAGGGTATACACTATTATTTTAGAAAAAAATGTATTTACCACCCAAATATGGCCATAGGAAAAAAATAACAAAAAAAAATTAACGCTTTTTTTTGCAACTTTTTCTGTTGCATTGTGTCTGAAGTCGTTTAAACTACCACCCGGCTTCGTTTTCGGTAGCAGTCTTGATATACCCTGTATATGTTTTTCTGTGGAGTCCATTCTCGCATCTCGTTTGACATGCGACGGACGAGATCTGTCCAGACCCACTTTAATTGTTTCTTATTTTTTCTTAAAAAATCTGACTCACATCTCCGAATGTAAATTAATCACATTCGATAGAAATTAATAGCTCAAATTAACATCTTAAATCAAGTATTAACTTAAACACCGTAATCTCAAAAATAACTGCCGCAATCATTGGCATTTACAAAAGAGAAAGGTATTTCCTATATAAATATAACAAAAATCAGTCTTAAATTGCGCAAGTCATTTACGTCCAATTAAAAATAAAGGTTAGCCCGGCGTTATGACTCGCCACATTTCGTATTGCGCAGTAGCAAGTGCACAGTTTGTACTGTTATCTACCCGACCAACGGCATCAACAGAAACTTCAAGGCTACACAACCCATCATTATTTCATATTTGAAGTCTTTTGGGACATCTTTCGGAATCGTCATACGTGTAAAATCAGTGAGCAGTCACAAATATGTTGAAAAATAAGAACCCTTAACGAAGCGCTGGAACCAAAATGCTCTGAAAATTGATATCAACTAATAAGCAAATGATATAAAATCACTGCTAGCAGATCACTATGGAGATCCTTGGCCAAGGCCTAAATCTAGCAATGAGGCGAAGAAGAAAAGACCATAAGTCCTCTCAAAAGAATCTGTTGTAGTGTTTACAAATTAGCACTTACAAAACAGAAGGTGTTGAAAGATTTTTGTACGGAGTATATTTATATAGGCATCACATCGCTTGTGTTTGGAAAAATAATAAACCAGATGGAACGATCACGACAATCGTGTGCCAACACTAGTATATTATGCAGAAGATCCTCACGACTTGAGATGTGTTATTCGTTTATAAGATTTCCAGAAACTGTCCTGTCTTTATATCCGCCACTGCAATACGTGCATAAGGATAGAGAGCGTTTTATTGATGGTAGATCTCTTATAAGTGACAGGCCGATTTGTTACATATTGAGACTTACCATTTTATGTCTCAGGAAGGCGAGCGCAGTGGAATGCCAAGTACTGCTTTGGTACGTGCATTTTTTGGTTTGGTACTGTCCATGAGTGGTCGTATCGCTTACCCTCACGCGAATGACATTCTCATCGCACCATTCATAATAATAAAACCGCAATTAAATATTTAAATAGTAAAATGTACCTATAAGAAAAAAATCGTACCTATGTATATGACGTCACGAAATTAATTATTTCAAAAATTATTCAAATGATCTCGTCACCCGTCAGTACTCGTACTAATTTCACTAACCGTCTAGAATAATAAAACGTAAATAAAGCGCCTTACACGCTCGATAAACAAGTTTTATTTGTTCAACTGCCACGAACGATCTTAACACTGGCTTACATAGTTCCGAATATTCTTGACTAAACTAGACATTGATATAGTAAAAAATGATAGTAAAGTTGGATCATTGAGGCCATCTCGCTGGCAGCCAGGCGACCGTGACGACGCTGGGGCCGCGTGCGAACTGACATGAATTAAACGATTATACAGACACTATTTACCACGAATCCACTAGACAGATACTAGGTAGAGTACCTAGTGGTCTTTACGCGATTGAAAATCAATTTTGACGTACATTGCGCTGATTATCTTTGATGCTGAAAACGATGATCTGAAGAAGGATCAATGGTCTGCAAAATATTTGTGTACAAAATACTTTGAATGCATTAGAAGAAAAAAAATGATTATAAGTGTTTTAACATGAACACCGCCTTAATATCCAATAAATAAATAATCTTTGTATTCTCACGGATTAATTGCAATATAATATAGTGATTCTGTTAAATTATACAAATAAAATAATCATATGTGAAGCTATGAAAACAAACATTGTCCAGATGTTGACCACCGCTTAGAAACGTGTGGCGCACATGCGATACAATTGTATATTATTTTTACACAGTTTATTTGTATCCAGTATAAAATAAAAACATATGACGTAAACAACGTATGAAGCCTATTGAACGAGCAACACGATACGCTTGTAATTTCGGCGGCTTTGTTGTAAAATCATATAAGTACATGTGTAGTTTAAATATTACATTTTACTTTTATAAAATTTAATAAGGGGTTATCAACCTATGGTATACGCAATTAGTATTTGCTTCTTTTTATTTCGGTTGTTCATAATTTCCGGTTAAAATGCGGTTTTAAATATGCTACTCATATCACTACAAATGTAGTACCAATTATTTTATGTATCTACAAAACCACAGACTAAAGTTGCATATCATACTAGAATAAAACGTTATAGATTGAAAATACTTTGGACTGTAGAATTCCATACCTTATTTTTTTTAGTGAAATGAATGACGGACGAACTAACCATACGCCTGATGGTAAGCGATACCACCGCTCATGTCTATAAGTAGCTAAACCAAACAACGCCATGAGTTACAAAGTAATGCTAAGCATTGCTTGGCCGTATTGGAGGCTCGTGGCCTGCAGTGGGACGTATATGGGCTGATGCAATGACAATACAAATTGTTTGGCATCCCACCGCCCTTGCCATCTTGAGATATACGATTAAGTCTCAATATGTCCAGTAGTTACTGCGGCTACAATGTACTTCAAACCGGAACACAACAGTGCATATACACTCCTGATTGGCACGTAAAATAGACATTACGGTGGTACCTACCCAAGCGACATCTTACATATGAGATACCTTAATTTGGCATGTAGAAGTAAACTTCCAATTTCAATAACAGTTTGAATAAACGATATTTACAAAATATATACATTTACTAATATTTACATATGAGGTCGGGGTTATCTAGAAATTACACCCAACAGTTTAATGAATGGCAACTAAGCAAAAAGCCAACATTAGAGTAAGTTTAGGTCAAAGTCTTAATAGCACGCAACTAGTTAGAAAGCATTAATTTGTTGCAAGATGCACCGTTCTATCGGTAGAGTTTTACCAGAGGCTTGGCAACTATAACTATGTATTGGAAAACCTGACATATACTTTGTCTAACCTGTCTATAACCCGAAATGAAATTAACCACAAAAATACTAGTTATAGAGAAATTATTGACCACTTTTTATGTAGCCAAGGGGGAACAAAGAGGCAATACGCTCAGATAAATGAAATTTGAAGAGGTCAGCTGTAAAGCAGTATATTAAGTTTCATGAAACATAACGCAATGGAAAAGTTTACCGGCACAAATGTTCCCTTATTCCTACAATTCTAGGACTGCACGTCGCAGCGTGAATATGCAATCAATAAGACTATTTTGCCAATTGAGATTTATCTAGACGTTATTGTGCTCACTGTTAAATTTAGTGCAATCACTATACCAAGCGAAATTAAAATAAAAACAGGGTACAAAAACACTAGGGGGTTGCTCTATAAAAAAGGTACGAACTTCAAATGTTCGGATGTTCGACGTCCGGAGTAAGATATAAGATTTCCACTTCTAAGAATCAATACTATTCTCTATTATACTTATCATTTTCTCCGAACTCAGTCCATGATTGCGAAGTGCGATAGAGGAATCCAACATTTTGTGGAGTATCTAGGCACATTAATGAAATTTTTCCTATACGAATTTCGTATTGTTTTCATAGAGTAACTTCCGCAAATTCGAAGTTCGTATCGTTTTTATAGTAACCCTAGTCTTAAACAATTAATCCTCAATCAAAACAAATACAATACAAAAGGGACTGGCGGGTACGACAATTTAGTCAATGCATCCAAGGGTGTGTCTTGAAAGGAGGCCTTGGCAGCCCTACAGCAATGACACACATACACGTCATGGCTGAGCAGGCGCGACCCGGCTGAAGACATTGACACAGCTGCACCGCAACGCATGTCCCACTTGGAGCATAGGGCTCACACCACATGGATTTACGTATCGCTTGAAAAAGTCAGTCTTGTGGAGTGAAGCTTCAAGATGGACCGTCATCGATCTATGGTTAAAGTCTTTATCATTTTTTGATTAAGTATTTTGTTAAATATTAGGAAAAGTAAACTGAGTAACGTAGCTAACTTAATACTTGTGAAAATTAGTATACTGAAGAACGTGGCTTGCTTTAAAACATAAAAAATAAAAATATGTCTTTGGCTTTGGGTTAAATTATAATTAAGAAAGTATTTTAGACGTGTGATTGTTATTATAATATAGTATTCCATATTATCTAACTTTTGTGCTCCAGGGATTTAATAAAACTGTCACTTGGGTATTGTAAACAGATCATCCAAACAAACATTATGGAATTTGTTTCTTCATTCAATTTAAATTGAAATTAATAAAAAAAAACTATACAATGTTTTTATATTCTAAAATTACATTTTATTTTTTCATAATTTATTCTTCTAGTTAACATACCGGCTTAGGCTGTCTATTAAACACAAGCATATTTTTATAAGTAAATTATATGCAAGCAGGTTATTTAAGCATACTTACGATAAACTTGGAATTATCAATTCGCTTAAACTTCGAAAATGTAAACCAAATTACCTGTAACAAAAACAAAAAAATCATTTTAGTTGCTATACAAAATATAGTGTTATTTTATTATCGGTATCTCATTCAAAAGACCTTATACATAGCTCCTTGAATATACAATTTAATATTCACACCGAATCTGCATAAATAATATTATTATTGATACACGACATAAATCTAAAAGTGATTGTCTTCGGAATGTCGAATGAATCAGGTCCGACTAGTATAATGTCGCTTTTTATTATTGAACTCATGAATATTGTCTTACGAAGAAAATAACGGAAGAATTTTAAATGTTTAGTTTTTACATTAAATTGGTTATCTATATGAGATCTATAAATAATTCACGCCTATAGATAAAAGAAAAGTAAGATATAGATAGGCATATTTAAAATTAGTTAATTCGCCAAAGTTTCTTCATATTATTAAATTATTATTATTTATTTATTATATTATTAAATAGGACATGACACAACAGGAGAAAATAATATACAGATAAGATAATCTAATCTTTGATGAAGATGAAATCTTTAGATATAGCAATTTAGCATATCTATTAAGATGTTATTTATATAATATCAATATATTATACGTTTATTCGTAACGAATAAACCGATATTGCTTTCTTATTCTAAAATACACTTTCAAGAAGAAATAAAATTCAATGAATAAATAAAAGAATGCATACATAATATTGATAGAAAAAGAAATCCGTCGATTTAACCAAGAGGTGCATAATGCATTTGTAATTTATGTTTTCAAGTTGATAAAAAGGCCTTATTCACAGATAATCTTTAAGCTTACTGTGGTTATTGAATGTTTTGTTCCTTTCTAACAACTTTTGAATTCCATTTAAGTAAAGAAGATAAAACATTCGATTACTAAAATAACCCTTATAATTGTACGAATAAGGCTCTAAGTGTTAATTTTGCATAAAAAAAAACATTGAAACCTCTCGCATCTTTATAACGATGTATATGGAACAAAAATATTAATTATCTCTTTTACCTGATGAACCTGAACCAATCATCGTATGAGTTTAAATACTATAATAGTGCTTTATATACTGGCGTTTCACATGTATGAATGATTTTTGCATTTTATAATTTCCTAACAATACATTATGTTAAGAAGTAATTAACAAATAAATTCAATTGTAAACACTATGTAAACAGCGGAACCTCGGTGTCTGAAATGAAAGCTGGAAAATTTACAAGGTGAAAATTTGGTCAACACAATCTAGGCCTAAGCTGAAAAGTATAAAGCATAAGTAGATAAGTAGTTATATCATATTTTTGCTACTCAAATAAAGTGTGGCGCAGTTTGTCAATTCACGTTTTCTCCCAAAATTCCGGGCCTCCCCCACAATCCATAATTATTTTTAAGTAAGTCATAACTGTCTTAATTGCTGGTCGGTAATTTAATGCATCAGTTCTATCAGTTCCGTACCCTGTAAATTTATAAATAGATTTATTTAAATAACCAAATGCAAGTACTGAGTATAATTCGTGTAGAACGATGTTTGCCTACTTAATTAGAAATACAATTGTACATGCTCGCAGTACTTGTACTTATATGTAAATTCGTATGTAATCAACGTCCGTGTTAATTAGCAGATGACAATGCCTTGCAACGTACAAGAATTGTTGAAGTTTTAACATCAGTGAACCGACTATTTTAGATAATGTAATTAATTATTTCATTTAATTGAGTAAATTATCGTTTTATATTTAATTTACATACGAATAATTAACAGCTTAAGAGGGTTAAATGTAAAATTATTTTGTTAATTGCTTGTACTTATCAATGGATATTATTTAAGAATTCGTCTTCAAATAAATCAAAATATGACGTAATAAATATTTGATAAATAACTTTTGACTTACGACACATAGAATAGGACTACAAACATTAATATTATGCTAAAAATTAAAAGAATTTACGAATAGCCATCCAACAATACTTTATGTTATATTCCTGCAGCTAATATTTCTCAGGTATTGCCCGTTGTCAGTCGATGGTTTCAAAACTAAACACAGTAATTTAATCATTAGTTATCTATGATAGGCTGGAATTATGCGTACGTTGGTCATGGTTGGAGTGGCCGCCCATGTTTTTGTTCTTCAAATCATTAACCCCCTTTGTGACAGCATGCGTATTAGCCGAACCGTTTTTTGTCACTACACTACTACTTATATACGGTAACAGTGACATGGCAATTTATCCAGAAAATAATTTGTAGTTTGTACCAATAAGTCCGATGACGGCGTTGGTGACGTCAATTGTTCTTTTTTGCAGGCGCTGTGTAGCACTCATTTCAGTGATTTCAGGTTTTATTAACATCTTTTGAGAAATGCAGAATACTTTTAGGCTTTTAAAATAGGTAGTTATAAGTAAACTTAAGCTATTTATTTTGTTTCGCATCCTTTGATAATTTTTATAGGATGTCAAAATATACAAATGAATAAAAATGTACTAGTAATCCCATCCCTTATTTATTAAATGCACGTGTGAATTATACCGAACGATAAACTTTTCCTATATTTTGCATAATAAATACACAATACTGTTGTTCGGCATTAATATTCTTACAGAAAGCACGTGTGTATAGTGATGTATAAAAATGACTGTTCATTTAGCAATTTGGTATTGAGGTGACTATGTGTTAGAAGCCGTTACACGTGCTTACGCGGCCTCAACGTGTACCTCTTACAAATTACCCAAAAACATTCAATGAAGAATGTTAACGACCAATTTTTATAATGTGCCAGATTTCTTTTCAGTGTAATGTTTCACCATACACGATTGGATTTCGTATGGGTTAAAACGATGGCATCACATGTCTATCGAGGCTGGCGGGTACAACACGTCACGGTTAGCTGGCCGAAGGCGTCACGGGCTGCCGAACTCCCCTCTTCTTCTCGCCTTCGGGAACATTCGGAAATCTTCGGCGCAGCTCGGCTCCCAGATCCCAATTCCTGAGGTACGCGCGCGTCGGATGACTCAACTAATTATCGAGATCTACTAGTGTGGTGGTAACACTGTCGTTTTTGCTTTATTTCGCCGTCTATGCCCACATTCTGTATTATTCGGAATTGGACAACGTTAAAACATGAACGTTCTACGCCACTTATTAGAGGTCATTAAAATTGTGTCACATTTTCACCGCGCACAGCGAATGGGCTTTTTATATATTTGTCATTGTTAGGCATGGTAATATTATAATACAATGCATGTATTATTGTACGCCAGTGCTCACGTCTCACGTAAACAATGCGGCTAGTGGTGGTCTTCCATAAATTACGTCACGTTTTGGGAGGACGCGGGCCAGGTCAATATCCATGTGGAAACGTTATTGTAAAGTGCCTGAGACCAGTACAATAAATACACACGTATTGTGTGCGCGAGCCCTAACGTTTCGACATTCTAGACCTTGTGATCCCATTTGAATAATTTTGACAGGAATGTGACACGAGTCAGGTTTTGTGTACTTGACGTCAAAGGGCTACGTGACGTAATGTTTAAACAAAGTGGACTCGTTAGCAAGCACTAGTGAAGTTTTAAGTGGCTGGCATTACCTGTATTATACACAAACGAAAAGCAATTGAAATAAAAACAACAGCTTTAATTATTAGCTGAAACCCACTGAAGAGGATGTAGTGTTTTATCTTCATAAATTTACTAACTAGTCCACTATTATATAACACAAATATTGTATTGATTTGCATAAAATCCCATCGTAAATCTAAAAACTTACTTAAAGCGGTATTACCCGGAAACAAGCAAATCTTACATGTCAGGATACCCGCGTAATTCTAGATGATTCTATGATATTCTTACTTCAATATCACCAACTAGTTACCGGAATAGTAAATAACCAACCATTAGGCGTGTTAATAACAAAATGCCTGTTATTGTTCAAACATGACAGGGTTATTAAATGGCACGTAGAAAATTGCAGACAAAAGTCAACAATTTGTCTCGTAATCACGTAGATAATAATGCTATGAAGTTACAAATGCGAAGGTTACTCTGCCAACGGGTACGGTTGGCACCTTTTCTAGTTGTCGGACTGTAAATACCTATCTATTCTGTTATGTCCTTTTTGGAATGCTTGGGAAATCTCAGGACTAGAAAGCATTTATTATTAGGTCCCCAGGTGTTCAACGAGTGATAATTATGTCTTTTCATTCATATGGAGGATGTGGTTACGCTACTGAGACACGTGTCAAGTTTTTTTTTTTAAATTCTTTGACGAGTATTTAGGCAAGGAATTTCTATTTTTATTTCTCATTTATATATACATACAAGCTTGTTATTAAACTCCCTCGTCAACCATCTTATGTAAATGTATTAAAGTAATAGTAAAAGCAAGTTTATATTTTTGCTCAAATAAAATACAACTAATATAATTTTTAATATTAAGGAAGTATATTGCTGAATATATTGTATCAGCCCATATCCGTCCCATTGTAAGGCACGCGCCTAATACTGGTTGGCGGACTTTACATACCATAGAAATTCTTACAAATTGCTATGGCATGCAGGTTTCCTCAAGGCGTTTTTCTTCACCTTTTCAGTGAGTGGTGATTGGCTACCCATACTATATTGCTGAATATACGCCTCTCCATAAAAACCATAGCATTCTCTTGCAGTCGGTCTGCAGCCACTTCCTGCAACCTTTATTAGATCCTTTGACATAAAATATTTTTTTAAGAAATCCGCCAACTTATTTTCTAATAACTCATCTATCCTTATACGAGTTTGTCTCAAATACGAATGAAGTGGACAGGGAATTAAAACGGAGTGGCCGTGTGGTAATTAGATTATTAACACGGTCTCAGTTGGAACTATGTCAGGTGCCGACGAGGTGTCTCATAGACTCACAGCAACATCTGGCCGGACATTCCGGAATTATCATTGGGGAGCTACGGATTACGGTCCGGGTACTGTGGGGTACTTGTTCTACGGTACGGTTACAAAGCTAGGGTCCCGGGTTCAAATCCCGGGTTAGGCAAAGTGATATTGGATTTTTTCGATTCATTATCGGCCCGGAGTCAGGAATTTGTGCTAGATGCTGTGATAGGCTTACCCCCTACCATATCAAGGGACGGAACATACAAGACAAATTGTGAGTGTCTTGGTTGCACGTTTGCCTACCCCTTATGGGAAAACGACTTCCTCTCAGTACTGGGTTATATTATGACAACTCATGTATCAACATACATACGAGTACATGCTTTGATCAAAATTTGTATAATCGAAGAGTACATGCATAAAAGTGGGTATTAGCCTTATGCATAGACAGATATAACCCTATATTAGGTATTGAATGTTTTGTCCTTTTCGATTGACTTTTGAATTCAGTTTGAGCGAAAAAAAAACATTTGATAGCCAAAATAGCTTTAAAAACTGTCTATGAATTAGGCCGTATGTATTGTTTGAATTGCCCATAGGATTGGCAAGTTGAAGTGGCAGTGGGCACATAGCTCGTAGAACCGATGGCCGTTGAGGCCGAAAGGTTCTCGAGTGGAGGCCACGTGCAAGGTGGACGGACGATCTGGCTAAGGTTGCAGGAAGTCGCTGGATGCAGGCCGCTTCCAACAGGTCATTGTGGAGATCCTTGGGGGAGGTCTATGTTCAGCAGTGGACTTCCTGTGGCTGATATGATGATTGTGAGACTGCTGTTTCTCGTTGTTCCCGATCTATGATACGACTGGTTCCGGCGGGTAAATATGATATTTAGTTATACTATCAGATTTCTTTTCACATAGATTTTTCACGTAACAATTTAAATCAATACTTTTATTGCTATTTTTCCAATCAAAGCCAATTAAGGTTTCAGTTAACATGAAAACAACAGAATTCAGAAAGTCTGCTATAAAAATATTCAGTAAATGTACAAAAAGTAAATAAAATAATCCTAATAATTGCGAGAAATGTTTAGAATATCTATACTCATATGTCGATTTTACAATTTATTAACAATTATTTTACTGTTAAAATTAAAATAACCAAAACTTTATATGAGCGGTTGGCTTTAAGGCACATCGAATGCATGTTGATGTGTTGAGTTTTGGCACATAACGTATCTATCTCCCAGGTCAACAAAGTGTCAAAAGGAATTTACTCCTGTTAAAAAGAAAAGATTCATTCCGAAATTATTACAGAAGAAAGTGAATTTCTCAAGCATATTGACGTTTCCCCATAGAACCTTGTAGCTGGTTACTGTTTAAATTATTGGTTGAATTACGTTACTTATTGTTACACGCTTGTTACTTTCTGATATAGTAATTCTATTGTTTCGTAACAACTAATGTTTGTTACTATGTTATTATTGCAAAAGTAATATGTCAACAGTGCAATATGAATTATTTAAATCATTCGACATAAACGAATTAGATTAAATGCAAAATAATTTAAATGATCGGAATTTTATTTCCCCCTGTCTGACCGATCCAGTTGAAAATAATTAAATTTCATATCTAAAATAAAAATGAATCTGGTTATTAATTTAACAAAAAAGGTAAATAATGAACAAATTCTTAAACGGAGCCACGTAATCGGTCCGAGAGCAAAGATTTCGACTACCGAGCACTTACGAATTCGTGACGCGCAAACCGGGCTGTAAACACAGCTAATAGTTTAATTGATACGGCCGTGGAAACTTAACACTAATATACGTTATCTACTATTGCGAATAATTACAGTTGCCTCACAATTCATATATCTCTGCGCCGGTCTTCTGTGAAAGCATGTTGATTAGCACCTTTGCTTAGTGCTTACGTAATCATGGATTGACATTTGGAAGTCTAAGAATATAATAAAATTTTGGCTAATAATACCTAAATACCTAGGGATCTTTGTGAACAAGGTCTAGATTTTTATTATAGGCAATGCCCCGATGAAACCTCTGATGTCGTAGGTGTTGAACAGCTTTTTACTTTCACGCAGCCTTTCGACTCTTTTTACGCGCTATATTCGTACAATAAAAATAAATGTCGACAATTTGTAGTTACGTTTGCTAATCCACGCCTAAAACAATGATTAATTTGAGACTTAACACGTCGCAAGAATGACTAATGTCGCAAGAATGGCATACTATACTATAATATTACACTAGGCATACTATAATCTATAATAGTCGAAGATACTATAAAGCATTAGCCCATATGAGTTCTACTGCCATAATATTCCTATAGTCCACCACACTGGCCTAGTGCGAGTTGGCGGACTTTACATACCATAGAAATTCTTACAAATCGCTATGGCATGCAGGTTTCCTCACGACGATTTCCTTCACCGTTATTTTGCATGGTAATCACCATGCAATTGTGGTGATACACAATGTCCGGAAAACTCAGATTTAAATATAAATAAAAAAAAGAATATTCTATGAAAAATACGTCGATATGTATGATAAATACGTAAGCTTGGTTAACTTCAATGCAACGAGCCATGTGTATAACTTCTAAGGCCCGTTTTTGCGCATGCGAACACATTGGCTCTCATTGTTCGCCATAATTAATAAACAGTAAGATTTTATCTATCATGGGAAACGTGAGCAGCTTCGTACCAGTAGCGTGTTAAATACTTAGTTTTGTAAACAATATATTAGACGGGTATTCTGGTCTCTATTAGTAAATAGAGATAAAGATATCGGAATGGGAGATCTCGGCATGACCCAAAATATTTATATTAAAATCTATAACTTATAAAAGACTGAGAAGTCTAAATCATAACGTGGTAATTTTTATTTTTCAGGACACAGCCTATTTGACAGCTCGGTTGAGAATGAATAGATACGTCAAACGGGTATAGTGGCTTAATCTCAGGTTTAATGTTATCAATTTTTTCTTTAAGCTATTCCATATTATGATCCCATAATGCCATTTGTGAACGTTGCTAAATGGTTTGCTGTTTGTTAATGCGACTAACGTAGATAGTTTCAGGAAGTTCGCCAGTTTATATATTTACTTTTTAACCCGAGGGCTCAACACATCATCCTAAATACCTAAAATACATTACATCGACATTTGTGTGTACGCCAAACCCGCTACCAAATAATAAATATTATAATCGCTTAATCCATTATTGTGGTTTTTACATGTTCATATTGCCACATATGGTTGACATGCATATGTTATTTCGTACAAGCTGTTATTGTGTACATAACACATTGAGTCGCCACATGCGCACATCTTCAACATATTGAGTACCATGGTGTATGGGTGAGAGAAGCTCAGTATAATATGGCCTACTTTATAATTTTTAATATTAACCAAATTGCGGCGGGTTAGGCCGCCCGCAGGTAGGGGTAGGTAGTTAAATAAGAACTCAGGGTAATTACGTGGTTCGGGCTTTAATAGATTCGCATCACTGTTTACACCCGGCACTGTTGCTGGTGGTATGCAACAGGAGTCACTGGCCTTCACTGGACACTGATCCGGGTCTTCGGCACGTGGCGGAACCCGGCGACAGCTCGCCGGCGAAGTCAGCTGCCACGTGGCCGGTTACGGTGCGCAGGTCAGCGGCAGGCGCAGGCTCGGTTGCAGTCGGGAAGCGGTGCGGAGCAACAGCGGGCAGCGAAGTAAGCGAAAGAGACGCCAAGAACGCCAAGTACGCCAAGAACGAAGAAGAAGAAGAACCTGGAATCAGTATCCAAGAGATCGGAATGCAAACTAGGTTTGCATTCCGTACCAGCGACTCGTGATAGTTCACAAGCCCGGCAGACAGAATACACTGACAAACAAGCAGTTAAGCGGTTAGCAGTTAATAGAACACTGAACACTCACCCCAGCAGGTTCGAAAAGACGCGTGGTAGCACGCGGCTTTTAGGTTATGAAAAGGAGGACGCGAGCGACGTTACACGCGTATTTAAGCGAGCACCGATGACAGTTCGTACGTCAAATTTGACAGATGTTAGAAATGAATCAACCAATCAGCGCAACCGGGGCGTTGATTGGCATAGACAATAGGATTTATGCCGAGTATTGAACTATAGATCGCAAATATAAGAGGTGACATTCCCACAACGTCACAAAAACAAAATTTAATTACCTTGCGCAACTAGAAACATCGGTTATACTCTATCCAAAGTAACTGCAGGGATTCAGGGATGAAAAATTTGGAAAATTGCCGCAAGTCAAACGAATTGCTATCGAAATAGCAATTCAAATAAACATTAAAAAAAATACTTTGACCAATACTTTGTAGCACTGTGACGAGTGAATGCCATAATTTAATAAGACATTTTCATTTAAACGGTGTTTTGCAATTTTATATATTATAACGGTAGTTATAATATATAAAAATTCTGTAACTGCAAAAAAGCGAAATATAAAAAAACCGACAATACAACTATAATTAAACTTTACATCATCTAATAGCAACAATAAACGTACCTATTTTGACAACTAACGATGTACACCAAGTAATATTAGGGACAAGACAGGAAGCAACTAACACGTACCCTTCCTTTGCGAAGCCTAAAATTACAATATTCGCTTCCATACGCCTTCTGCGATGATACTAAGCACCTCACACAACCATAATGACACTGCTGGTATAATGCATAGGTATTAAGGACAATAGCATGCCACTAGCTTGATGCATTATCCTTTAAGTTGGCGTTGTAAACACGTTATCTTATACTGCGGTTATCAATGCATCAATTAGTTGCGGTAGCTTCAATGCGAACAAGGCACAATACTTGATGCACCTATTAAATTAATACGCTTTATTCATAGACAGTTTTAAAACCTCTTTTATTTATCGATGTTTTGTCTTCTTCGCTCAAACTGAATTCATAAGTCGTAAGAAAGGGCCAAGACATTCGATTAATAAAATGAATTTCAAAACTGTATATTAAAAGCCGCTTGTAGATATCGTTTAATTATTCATATTCTATAACATCATTTTCATCTAAAACAATCAATGAAATAAGTATTTAAATAAAAAAATTCTATCAATTGGTGGATATACATATTTATGGGTCATTTGGATCAGCATACACCAAGATTGCCGCTTTTTGGTATTGTATCACCACAGTATAATCGCTGACTAGTGAGTAGAACTACGCTACCATAGATTCGATTCCTTGTTAGGGAAGTGGTACTGTACTGTACTGCATTAGCTCATATACATCCACTGCAGGGCACGGGTATCTTTCGCAATCGATTGTAAGATTGAGAGTGTTCAGGCCATATAGTCCACCTAGTGCGTATTGGCGGACTTTAAATACCATAGAACAAATCGCTATGGCATACATGTTTTGTTTCCCCATTAGAGTGCATGGTGATGGTACGTATGGTCTGACATGTAAAACTATAACAATTAATTTAGATCGAAAACAAGCGACAAAAATGGTGTATAAAAGCTTGATATTATAATGGAGCACTTAAAGTACATTATTAAGAAACCGACGCAACGCAAGGCCAGTACTCATAGATATGTATCTATCTTAGGCGACTAGATGCTTATTACACTCATATAGAATACTTATTCATATTATATATATAGACAACCATAATCACGCGTTTACAAAAACTGCGAAATAACAAGCGAATTCTCGACATGTTAAAGAATATTTATGCGGACTATTTTCAAGATGATATTATTATCTAGTATGAAAATGGTAGAGGAATATAATTTGATCGTAATTCGCAAGGGTTTAGTTTAAATCACATATATAAATCATGCGAAATATGCGAGTAACTAGTTTTCTTAGTTTTTTCTTTCTGACGAAGGGACTCAAGAGGACATAGTATAGTGTATCTAATTTCTCAAACTGAAAGAGATTTCAGATAAGCTCTTAACGGAGACAATTCTATTTCATCATCTTTGATACCATGATTACCACATATAAATAATGTCCAATAATTGAATTGTATTAATATTCAGTTCACAATAAATTAACTGTCCTTCCCCTTTAAATGGATTACAATAAATTAAAATATTTTTGAAAATAATTATACTCTTAAATATATACCTAATAGTATGATAATATAAATATGTATTTATTTTAATTTTTTTATATTCACGAAATATTTTTATCATCATAATGTCATTATTTTAACTTGAAATAAAAAATTGGTAGGTATATAATTTTTTTATAATGTACATTTTGTCATAAATAAGTCACAATAAGTAGTACACAATAAGTCATTTGAAGCATAAAATTATGATCTTAATCCAAATAAAAAGTCTTTACAATGGATCCAACGTTTTTACGCCGGTACAATGGCAGGCAATATTTTGTCAACATCGATGAAAACGATTCATAACTTGTTCTTAGGGTACCGTGGTTGAACTTTCAGGTATCTTTTTAGACGTTCATGACTTCTATAATTAATTTCAAGTTGGTTAGACACCAGCTGTGAAAAAACATTGCCTCGGGTTCAATTCCCGCCATGATACATAATATGTTTGTATGAACAGTGAACCATAGGCCTATCGTATTTTCTGATACCCACGACACAGGACTCGAATTTAGTGCCATCTTAGATCTGCAGGGTCGGGTAATGACTATATTGTATGAGACTTTAAACATACATAAACTCCCGCCTTTATCCCAAAAGGGGTAGCAGAAGTGCTGGTAGCAAACAGTACACCCACGTTTCTCCTTGTATGTTCCGTCCCAGGATGTGATAGGGGGCGAGCCTATCGCCACATTGGGCACAAATTCCAGACTCCGCCAATAATTGAAAAATCACTTCACTTATCACATCGCCCCACCGGGGATTCGAACCCGAGACACCAGCTTTGTAATCATACCGTAGTACAAATAAACCACCGAGGCAGTCTTAACGATTATAATAAATTAATTAGCAAAGCATAGCTGCATGTATGAATTAAGTAACGCTAAGTCTTTTAGAAAACTACAAATGTTTATTAGTTCTACGGAACGTAATATCCTTTTAAATATTTAATCAGTTACGTACGCGGCGTGGATTGCAAATCTAGTTTTATGTTTAAATTGACGGACCTAATGAATAAACCATTACCAGTAATAGGCTATTTGAAAGTAGAATTCGTCGAAACACGAATTTGCATTGGCAAAGAAGACAGAGAATATGGCGGATAAATCTGCTTGTTTGCATTACCTATTTCTGATCTACAGCATCACTAGAGTTAATAATCATAAAGCCAATGTTCGCGAAAATACGCAAGCTGAACTCAAAACCATACTATTCTTCCGTGGGTCATTTCATCGATGTCACATGAAATAAAAAAATATAGATTTTTAAGTCATCCTGAATATATATTAAAAGGCAACAATATTACAGTAAGTCAATTTATAACCATTTAATTAATTTTACATTGAGTAAGATGATTAGGTACTAGCGCCTAAGGTACCGACATAGTTGAAGTGTTCATGCAATCTCATCAAACGAAACGCAAAAAAATGTTATTTCATATATTCTATGAGATAACTATCAACCGCATCGAGCTAAAACCTACTGTTAAAATCATCTTGAAAACACAAGAATTAACCTACAATAACGTGTATGCTGTTATTATTGAAAATGCCTCAGGCATTACCCTATTATTATTTTACGTTCCCCTTTATCAACATCACGAAGTCCACTGCCGAACTCAGGCCTCCTAAAGGATCTCCACATCGACCTGTAAGAAGCGGCCTGCATCCAGCGACACCGTGCAACCTTAGTCATGTTGTCCGTCTAACTTTCTTTCCCCTTTATATATGGTTCCGGTTTATTATGTGTCAAATCCACATCTTTATCAAAAGCATGATTGAAATTCCTCTTAGTATATTGATGTGTTTAATTTCAGTACAATTACTAGCAATTATATACGACGTTTGTGATTACAGTTTGTAGTGAACTCATGTTCTTTGTCGGTAGAGTAATTGGTCACTAGTCACTACGTTACAACGCTTTAGTTGCGATACTCAACAGACCCGACAAAAAACCATTGAGTTTTTGCTAATAAAGATGCTTTTATGGTTTCTTACGTCTCGTATTTTAAAACACTAGTAATATATTAACAAGGTGAGATTTGGAATTATTGAAATTCTATGTTCAAATAGGTTAAATAGTTATCTTGTTCTAACTTGTAGGTTAGGTGTTACACTATAATCTCGCCTGATGATAATTGACAGTATGGTCAACATACACACCTACCTAGAAAGAGCGTATTCTCTCTAGACTTTATTCAAGATAGTAGGCAAAAAGGTATTATTAGATATTAAAGATATACTCCTAATAATGTCTCTATATTCAGAATTGATTTTTGGCGGATATAATAGTCGGATTCCTGTGTCATTATAGTATATTTATATTAATAGGAATATTGCCGTCATATTTTCCTCAGAAGCAAGTAATGAAAGAGGATAACTGTGCGTAAATAGATCATGTACTTGACCTTCAATATCCTCTTTTATAAGAATAATATCAAATAATAGCTATTTAATTGGGGCCTTCTCGATGTCATTACGACATAGGATTCTCAAATAATGAAGCTTATTTTTTTATGACCAACTTTACGGATATATTGTTGTCGTTCGAAGAAAAGGGTAAGTATGTATATTTATTATGTTCGGCAAACGTTCATATTTAATTTTCAGCCTATGTAACCTACATACTATTTTATAGGCAAATAGAATAAAACCAGTATTCTTCCTTGGTAATTGAAGCGCATAAACGTTAATAACCATTCCCATACAAAAGGCTGACATAATACACACTCCTGATAAGAATGACGCTTACTGTTGACTAGTGAAATCATCGAAGTTGTGCCTCTCGACTCCAAAAGGCATAACTCTAAGATGCAAACGGGCGATATTGCTTCTAATTGACAGGGGCTCAAGAACGAATTTTGTATATAGTCAAATTAGTTTTTAGACAGCTTGTTTAATTACCGGTTGGTACAATGCTGATGCGATGCCAACTGCAAAAACAATCCTGGTTGTAAATGTAATTTAATTTATATTTCTTCATAATAACAATGGACAAAAATGGAACACAATCTCATGGATGTTTAAGTGGTAAGATTATTAAATGTAATGTACATATTGGAAGTGTTAATTGAACAATTATTAAAAGAAGGACGAAATTTTATTTTTATAAAAAATTACATTACATCTGAAATTATAGCAATTGAACGAATTGTAGCGATCTAGACAAAATACTTTTTAACAATAACACTAACTACTTTTGTAATTATTTTCCAAAACTTCAAGAATTAAGTACAGTCCCTTATTTTGGTTATACATATTTTAAAGCATGACAAGTAAATAACCCGGACTAATACACTGAAAATTCGTGTCTGAACATGTCTGCCTTAAAACCATGATACCTGTTGTTCTTTAAACACACTTCAATGAATATCTGCTCTACAGACTTCCTGTTTTAATCCCGCGTCGGCAAAAACAGTATATTAAAGGTATATTGTATGAACGGACGTATTGAAGGAAAATATTATTTAGTGTAGGTGGTTTGGTGGTGGTGGTTGTAAGATTAGTTCTTCTAGTATGAATATTTTTAAGTGATAAAATATACAACATTCTGACGGCCTTTATTTCTCAATTATGGTGTAGACAACTCATTTTTAATACATGCCGTAAAGATTTTGTGCTGATAATGAACCGCTATTTTGCTAGATCGCAAGTGTCAACAGTTTCGGGTAATTTTTAAATGCTGTTTTTCAAACATATAAAATTTATCGTAAAATCCGGAATATTTATTGGAAGATATATTTGGAAATGTAGTACTTCAAACTACCAATGAAAGATGCACCATCTAATGAGAGAACGGGGACATAACAAGAAAAAATCACACGACGTATACTGCGGGACAACGTGACTGCGAAGCATGTGAGAGCGAGTGCATACAATGATTGTCTTTCAGTTGACACGAATTATTAGGACTGTATATTAGTATCTGTATGTGTATTAGTCCGTATACGTTTCACAGCGGGGCACGAGTCTCCTCTACAATCGAGAATGCGATTGAGAGGAGTTGGGCCATTTAGTCTCTCTTGCCTAGTACGTGTTGACATATACACAGAAGTACTCTATACAGCGTGAGAAAACCTGCATAGCATAGGGATTTGTGAGAATTTCTATAGTGTGTAAAGTCCGCGAACCCACAATAGACCCGTGTGGTGGACTATAATATGACCTTACCACTTTCGATAGTACTCTCGATTGTAAAGCAGGCCCTTATTCCTATTGGTTGTATATGGGCTGAAACAGAACGTTTATCTATATACGTATAATGTATATGTATAAAGACATAAGGTTATTTTTCACTCCAGACACCACATTTCTTAACCACTGCTTTGTTTATTTATACTGTCTACAGAAGCAAATGCAATAGTTACTAATGACTGTTACAAGAAATTATTTACACCGAGTCTTGTGTCGTAACAGGCGGTTATCTAACCGAAGTGAATTTGTATAATTTATACAGTACTGGCTGCAATCGAACAGCCCTTTGCGACATGCATTTCCGTTCTTTAATGCATTTAAGGTGAGGCCTTAATGGAGAGTAACTTGCTATTTTAGTACACCGGATGACAAACTTACGTAAAAATAATTTAGCAAAATATCATATACCACTTTGATATAAATCTGAAGGTCTGTGGAATTTTATTGTTGAGTATATCCTCTGACAGTACATATCGGGGTGTAAAGTAATGACAGAGGGAGCATGAGAATCTATGCGGATTGAAGGATAATTATACAGCTCCTGCGGTACTTAAGACTGTCATCATAACAGAAAACAGGACCCACTGATGTCAAGTGGTCCACGAAGAAATAAAATGAAATTTATATATTAGTCATGTTGCCTACATGTAGGCAGTTAAAGATCTCTTATGACATGTCGATACACATATAACTTAATTTCTATATACAAAATACTTTCTATACTTCGTATTATTTATATTAATATTAAGATATTATTATATTATTTAATTATATTATTTAATTAATTTATAATATATAATTGAAAAACAGAAGCCAAGAACACCATCGAATATGTTATAGTTACCCCGTCTTCAATAACGGTTATAAATTTAAAATAGGATTAGTAGACAACGGACAAAGGAGATTTAGTTTTCAATTTGTCGATATGAAGGAGATTGCAGAACCTGCCAGTTACTAAGTAAAAACAGCAATTATCATGGATTTAAGTTTAAATTGAGAATTCTTGTTCTTTTCCAATTTTAAGCTAACCCACATTGAAGTCTTAAGTAAAAAACATAACTGGAGTATTCCGCTTTAAGATTTCATACGAGAATTTTTATAATAAATTTTAATTGATATATTCCGGATACGAGTGCTTAAAAATATCTTTTTAAGATGTTTTATTGAGTGCGAGTGTGCAATATCCGTCCTCGCCGAGAGTCGAACCTAAAAAACTGGAACACTTGTGCACGTCACGGGATGTGCAGTGGGGTGTCTTTTAATTTTTTTTTTGTTGTCTGCTCATGTTCGCTTCCGTTTTATTGAACTTCCGGAAGCAGGATAAGTGCCAGGATTTTTTTAAATTTTGACAATGGGTCGATGGGTGAGATCGTGTTTGTTGTCGAATATAGAAAATATAGCGTTTGTTATGATTTGGTTACGGGTTTCCAGGGGCCATACATTTTATTGAAGAATATTAGTCTCCAATTAAGATTTAAAATAATTTATAACAATTATACAGGCTATATCAAGACTGCTACCGAAAACGAAGCCGGGTGGTAGTTTAAACGACTTCAGACACAAAGCAATAGAAAATGTTGCAAAAAAAAGTGTCATTTTTTTTTCTTTTGTCGTATTTGGGTGGTAAATTCATTTTGTCGTGAAATAATAGTGTGTACCCTTTTATTTAAAAATACTCTAAGGGATAAAAGAGTTTAAATTATAATTATAGCAAAAACTATGGATTTACCACCCAAAAATGACGATATTTAAAAAATCATTAAAAATAATTGTCGCATTTCTCAGCAAAATTTTTAATTGCATTGTGTTTGTAGCCACTAAAACTACCACCCGGCTTCGTTTTCGGTAGCAGTCTTGATATACCCGGTATTTGTAGTAGTACGAATTATTTTTACACATTGCATACAATTGAATTTTCTAGTAAAAATGTAAACAAAGAGCAAATTATTAAAATAAAATGTGTTTTACTTAAAATAAGCGTCGAATTAGTTCGACTTAGTAATTTGTTCGAATTAGTAATAGAGTTTTAAAGTATTTGTAGTCGAATGAATAGGGCCCTGCAATTTAGAGTGTGTAGTCTTATATTTATCAATTTTTTTCTTTCTAGAGCAAGTAAATTGTAGGCTTAGTTTATTTTATTTTGCATTAAACAATTATTGTAACGGTATTTTTTCTTTTCTTCATTTAGTATCAATCAAAAAACTATTAAGTTCTAATCTCTAAAACTGACTCAATCTCAATATCTCATACATATTAAGTGGCATAAAAATCTATACGTGTATAATTTACTATTCGAAACGAGTCGCGCGAGATTTCTCTTCCGCTGGAGTAAACGACGAGTTCCGTCGCAGACTCAGCTTATACCTGTAATGGTACTTGGATACATTTTCTCCAGTCATTATGCCCGAGGAGATCCTATTGCAGAAAACTCAGATAATTATCGATCTGCACGCTGCATTCGTGTTTTGAAATGCTTGTTGCGCGTAATAGTCCTGCGCCACCGGATTTGTGGTGATGACATAATTTTTAGTCACATAGGCTTTTTATCTTATTCATAGACAGATTATAAGTTGTTTTGAAAAACGAATATTTTATTCTCTTCGCTTGAAGTAAATTCATAAGTCGTTTGAGAGGTACAAACCATTCAATAACTAAAATATATTTCAAAACTGTCTATAAGGACGTTAGTATTAGGAATTGTAGAGATTATAAATCAAGTTTAGAGGATCTTAAAAGCTATTGGAATTCTGATAAAGTATGGATCATAAAGGTGATAAAAGAAGGATATCCTTAATTTCCTCTCACGTCTTTGTAGCCTCCAAATGAGAATTACCGATAAGGACCCTTGGACCGACAGAAAGTGATAACCGTTGCCCATGGCCAACCGTGGCCCATGAAGGCCCAGAATATGAATAAAGGTGCATTCCCGAGCCTAAAAAATTGAAAGACAGGGGATTATTAAGGTTCTCGCTTACCGCTGGTTGGCAAGACAAAGGTTCCCCCTTCATTAGATAGGCTTGTTATTATCAGTCGCCACAACATATGTAGACCAATTGTAATTTTCTGCAACCGCAAATTACACGAGGACTTAAATTGATAATATCTACTACGCTATATCTATGATTATCTATCAGCGTTAAATAAATATAAAGTATCTCCCAACAGTCACACACATAGTCCTGCCTCCACACTAAGATCGAGTCTTGTGTCGCGGGTATCGGGAACTACGAGAGACTTTTCAGTCTCACAAACAACCAGACCGGAAAGACATATTTGTGGGCAGCACAAACATGTCTCTCGGTGCGGGGATCGAGCCCGCGGCCTCTCGTTTCAAAGGCGACGCAAACCGAATGTGCCACGGAGGCTGTCGAATTAAATAAATATCAGCTACCAACAACACAGTCGCTTTAACTAGCAAAAATAAAAAAAATCTTATATTCTATATATTTCAATACGGTTTCCTTAATAGTTAGTAAGTGAACGAACCAGTAACGCAAATGAATTTATTGTACGAGTTTTGTGAAAACATTGAACCGCTACGAAACCACACAATGCAAGGATATCTTGTGGGAATGGTGTAGGTACATAAAATGTTCGAGTCCACATCTGTCTTTTTATCTTTGCGGTTGAGTGGTTATTTACAAACTATTGTTTTTCAGTGCAGTTACAATAATACTTTTTGACCACATGTCCCAGATTTATATATTACTTGTACTAGGTCAAATACTTGGTACATTTAAACAATACGTTTTAAATGAGAATTGTATAATGGTTTGGTGGGGTTTTTGGACTAAATTAAACAATTTCAAATCTTAATAATCAAATCTATACGATACGATCGAATTAATAGATTGTTTAAAAACACATCTTAGCTATCGAATGATTTGTCTCCTTCGCTCAAACTGAATCTAAAAGTCTTTCGAAAGGGACAAAACATGCGATAACTAAAATTTGTTTTAAAACTCTATGAATAAGAACGTTAGACTTTCTAATAAACAAAATGTAATATCAAAAAATATTAATATTTTAGATAATATTTCAAATAATAGGTTGCAGGGTCATTCATTATATTTAACTGGTTATTGGCTAAATTTCCTACACGGTACACTTCGACTAAAAATAAATAAAACAATAATATTTGAATGAGTTGCAAGGACGTGTTCAATGCAATACAATTTGATTTAATTTCCTTATAAACAATGCTAATATGTAATAGGCTCAAATAAACATTGCGGTTCATAGTAAATTTATAACACGAGTTATGTGACAATGATTCTTCAGAATTCTGCGTATTGCAATGAATGATCTCACACTATACCGATTCTTATGGGGTAAGCATTTAGGACTGATCTTTATGTCAACCCATTTAAAATGAAAATTTTCCAACACAGGAAGTCCGCTAACAAACAGGCTTCTTTTAAAACATAATGTAATGTTTTTTTATAAATATTAGCTTGCTTGCATTGATGGAATAATTATGTATCTGTATCAGCCCATATACGTCCCACTGCTGGGCATGGGCCTCCTCTAAAAACAGGAGTACAAATGAGTCGCTTTGGCTACATAGTTGACCAATAATCAAGGAAAGTAAGGGACGGAAATAACTAATACAATTCTGGGAAATAAAATCGACAGTTATAGCCCTTGAAATAGCATCATGTACGGAAGATTAACTTGTCTCTGGGGACAACAGTTTGTCTTATAGTGTTTGGAATCGTGGGAAATCCGGACTCTAAGCTCGTAGGAAATAGGCGTAACAAAATATATTCATAATATTATTTCCTGCTGCACCCTTTTTTAAAGGAAACATGCGGCTAGCGTAACGGAATTATTATGCAAATAATATAAACAACATTAACTATAGCTTGATGCCGGCAATTAAATTGACAACCAATGGTCTTAGAATCAGGGATGCCAAAAACGGGACAATAAGCGAAGACAGATAATACCAGACTTTGGCAAGAGTAGGAATGAATAATAATAAAGATAAGGAAAATAGAGAAATGACATAAACAAGGCTCATAAAAATATGATTCCCACCGCTGGACAAAAACAGGTATATGGCACGTTCTAGATCGTATACTAAATATCCTGTATCTTTAAATATTTAACTACTACAACTTAGTTAAATATTGTACCAAAAATATCACATTACACAAAAAGTAATTGTATTGAGATAAAAATATCCGGGTTTATATTAAAGCCGAAAACTACTTTTTGTCAAGTATTTTATATACATATTTATTATTTTTTACACTTCATGGCACATCAAAAATAATAATATAAAACAAAACACCCAAATGTACAACTGACGATCTTATCTCTGTATACCATATCATGCAGAAAATCTTTGGATAGACTATCTGAAAAATCACGGGGATTTCGGCTCTCATATCGGTACATATCACGCGACATTTTATAATCGCTGATACACCCACAAAGGTATGAGGCATCTATGACAACACCTAAGATAAACAAAGCTATTATTGGTAAACAAAGCCTTATCTATTTAAAAACTTATTGTGACTGCAATTTCCTTATTATGTCCATCCTTCAAACAAAATAAATCGTACAAAATAATTGGCTGCGCGAAATTGTTGCAAATAAACTTATAATATCATAGCAGGATAATCCAACCCAATTATCTGCTCAAAAAATTATTGGCCTAAAAGTAACAATCCTTAAATATGCTTCATTTTTTTGCGTTTATGATACTTGAAGATTACGCTTACTTAAAGCCATCAAAAGGGTCTGTCATAGCAATTATTTTACCCCCTCATCTGACTTAAGCTTTGCAAAAAACAAGATTAATTTAAATTTTCGAATTTTGAGTTGTATTACTCAATTACGTTTATTAATCCCAGTAATCTCTGAATGAAAGGTATTGTCTCGTTTTTACTCATTCTTCTTTCGTCAGATTCTCAACCGTTTTTGTAATTGAGCGGCAATTATATGCAAATACGTAATATTTATTTGATACTTTAATGAAAATGGATTGTCTTAGCTCTATAGGAAAGAATTTTGTCATTTAATTTGTCCATTTAGTATGAAGAAATATATATTAATTAACAAATATAAATACATTTAATACACTTAAATATCATAACACAAGCGTGATTCCACGCTACAACGACCACAAAACTTTATTCATAATATTCATACAATAGAAATAGACGATGGAAACGTAAAATATATAAAATTTAAAAATTAAAGATTACAACGCGTTCACACGCTGCCAGAAACGAGTTTACGCTTTTTTCTGTTATTTCCAGACAAAAAGATAAAATGAAAATATTTTTTAAACTTGTTTTCTATTGAGAGTGGAATAGGATTTATTAATAACTGTCCGTTTTGTGTGACTTCCAACACCATCGCCTAATTGAAATATGCGTTTTATGTTTTAATTTCGAATGGTTATTTAAATTATTGATTATATTAATTTACTATGAAATTATTCCTTATATGAACTGAACAAAACTTTGTTATGATACAAATTGCAAAGAACAAAATGCGATCGTAAAAACAAGCAGCTATTCACAATTAACAATAGTGTTGTATCAAAATGTCAATAATGCTCCGAACTCGATTGCTCGTACCGTTAATTGCGTGTTTCACACCATACTTTTTTCTTTGCGTACAAAAGCAAAACAAACGCCAATCCTTTTCCCTCCACCAGCCGTTTCATAACAAACTTGAAGACTCTGCTAGTACTAATGGGTAGAAATTTATACATTAATTTCTACAGGAACTGAAACCCATATTATGCATGGCAAAACATTAAATGTCTTAACGAACTTTCTGCCTTTGAATATTTGTCTCAGGAAGGAAAGCTAGAGTCGAACTGTACGCCAACTCAATTGAAAGTTTCGTCGGTACGTTACGTCGAAACGTCAAAAAAGTTGTAACATAAAAGCGTGTGAAGATTCGCGTAAGTTTGGCGGTTCTCACCTCGCTCCTGCAGGTCGGCCCGGCTGAGCGCCGCCGAGGCAGCCAGCAACACAATCACGTTCCACATTGTCACAGTCACAAACCCACACCGTACATAGTGTTTTGTTTCACAGTCACCAGAATGTTGTAGGCACGTCCGGCCGCCGCGCTCGCGTAGCCTGTATGAGCCGCGCAGCCTCATAAGCGCGTGCGCAAGCCTTGCCGACTCTGTGGACACAGATGATGCACGTAAAGACGCGTCACGCTACCATTAACCAATTAAGTTTATCTGCGAAAAATATAAAGGGTTAATTTTATCTGAGAATTAAAATTTTTACAGGAGGTTTTAATCATAATCATGAATATAGTCACATAATCATGAATATAGTCCTTTAGTTAAATAATTTTTCTTTTCAAATATTCCATATTTTTAATGCTCAAAAAACCAATTATGTAAGGCCTTATTAATAGACGGTCTTAAACCCTATTTTAGTTGTTGAATGTATTGTCGTCTTCCTTCAAACTAAAATCCAAGGCATTCGAACGGGATAAAAAATTAGATGATTAAGATAGGTTTTAAACCTATCTATGAATAAGGCCGTTAGATAATTTGCAAGACCATAATAAGCATTAATAATTACACACACACACACGCACACGCACACGCACACGCGCACGCACACGCACACGCACACACGATTTTCCCGAACATTTTGATAATAATATATATAAATTACTTTTTTAATTCATACTGACCTCTTTGCGGAAAAAAAATATTTATATCAAATTCTTAGTAATTCTCTCACTTATGCTTAATGGTTTAGGAATTTAAAAAATAAACTGATATTTTCGCTGCTCCTTTTCTTGGAATAATAAAGAGATAATATTATCTCATTTATATTATATTTCCAAGAAGAAACGGAACAACAAGTTTAATCATATATCTGACTCATAAGGCGTAGTGTATAAAAAATATCAAGCAATAAAGCCAAAATTAAAGTGTTTCATTAATCGGCTAAGTTATATCACTTAAACATTTTTACCACTACCCACTTCAGCAAACTTTTTAAAAGCACATCCTTTAAAACTCTACACTTTATCACAAAATATTTTAAATTAATTTTCTCTTAAAATTACCTCAACTAAATAAACTTTAAGTTAAAGCGAGGCACTATCACATCGCCGTACACTTCTATCGCGCGAGTCGGATCTGCAGTACAAGTCTGTGCGCGGCAGACGGTAGTAGCGGTTCGTCGACTACGCGCCACAACTGCTCATGCCTCAAGTCCAGGTAAGCCTCCGGGCGAGGCGGGGGCGGGGTGCGGGGCAAGAGAGGGAGCTATCAACCTACCACCAAGCTTCACTCAATGATCCAGACGGGACAACGAGGAGAAAAAATCACGTGTTCCTATTGAGGGCGTATTGAATGAGAGCCTTGTTCAAGATGTTCAATAGTGTGTACGCCTCTCAACTATTGTTAATTGATGCGATATCGTTCTGGGAATTTTGTCTTGTATTTGTTTTTAAATCTGGCTCAGGGTTTATCATATAATAATATTGTTTTAATTATAGTTTAATAATGTTATTATCTAAGACTTCTGAGTATACTAGGATTCTGTTATTTCAATGTTTACGTATTTTTATTACTTCTTATCACTCCGGTGCAGTGGTAATATTAATTTCAAGTTAATATTTTGAATTTAAAGTTTGACTTGTAACATCTTTGGATTTTCATTACATTGATATATTATAATTAAAGTCAATTTCAAGAATTGACTTTAATTATAATTGACAATATTATAATTGACAAATAGTAATTGATTAAGTTCTATACATAACACCAATAGTTAATGATTCGATTCAGCATATTTCTGGCTGAACCCTTATTTAGGCTGTAATTAGCAATAATTTACCCACAGAGGAGTAGGGGATCAGAAAAACTATGGTGATATAATTAATTTAATGAATCTGAAACCAAATGTATGAAGAAAACGCATTTTTAAGGCATAATTTGTATGTCTGTAACAATTAAGATTTTAAAATTAAGTTAGTCTATATCTTTTAATAGCTTACTAAAAACTATTTAAAGAATATAACTAATATTATCGAATTAAAACCAGTTGATCTACCCAAAATCGTAAACGACGACGCGCGGGACTGCTCTACATGCGAGAAGTCGAGCCACCACGCGATTTTACCGACTTCACACACCAAAGACGATATTTTAAGTTATCTATAAGTTTATGCAAATTCATAATTTCATCACCGTGAAAATAGTTACCTCACAGTGAAAATGTGTGATAAGTCTAGATTAATACACAAAGGAATTTGAACTCGCGACCATCTCCGTAGCAGCCTTTTTTAAATGCCATAAATGTCAAGACGAGTATGAATAGTAGCAAAACAAACCAACACCTTGAATTACATAGTTTGTTTTACAAACATTTTTTGCCATGCCACTGCGCTCGCCATTGAGACATAAGATGTAAAATCTCAACATGTCCAGTAGTTACTCTGGCTATAATTTCCTTAAATCCAAAACACAGTCCATTTACACTGCTATTGGGTGGGAGAACCTACCTACCTACCCAGGCGGCCTCTCACATACATACCGGGTATCTCAAGACTGCTACCGAAAACGAAGCCGGGTGGTAGTTTTAGTGGCTACAAACACAATGCAATTAAAATTTTCGCATAGAAACGCGACAATTATTTTTTATGATTTTTTAAATATCGTCATTTTTGGGTGGTAAATCCATAGTTTTTGCTAAAATAATTATTTAAACTCTCTTATATCTTAGAGTATTTATAAATTAAAGGGTATACACTATTATTTTAGGAAAAAATGTATTTACCACCAAAATATGGCAATAGGAAAAAAATTACAAAAAAAAAATTGTCGCTTTTTTTGCAACTTTTTCTGTTGCATTGTGTCTGAAGTCGCTTAAACTACCACCCGGCTTCGTTTTCGGTAGCAGTCTTGATATACCCTGTATGAGAGACCTACCACCAGTAAATTAAGTAAGATTTACTCAGATTGTAATTTTTCTCGTGATTTATATTTTATCTCACCAATGAAATATGGGTGCGAGGTCAAATTCGAAAATTATGGAGGATCTCAGCAGTAAATTATTTTTAAGTGCTTTCTTTTGACAATATGTTTTTGTTCGTTTGTTTGTTTTCTTTTTCAATGTTGGATCAGTAAATTAATACGCTGGGTTAGGCACCAACAAACAAAATATTATTCCCTTCCCCTCTCCATTATAGTACTTATAAATATATCTATCGTACTCTACGTTGAAATAAAACTATTTTTACGCGTTTTATCGCTATTTTGGTTTATCTTTTATATTTTCAACTTCCCGATGTTTCAGAGTAATGAAGCTCTGAATTCGCGATAAAATCCATATTTTTTTTTTTAAATTTCAATTCGTATAATTCGCGTAAATCTAAAAAACCATTGTACTCTATGTTGTTTCAGTTTTTAAGACTTTTTATTTTAAATGATGTTTTCCACCGCAGACTGTAGTGGAAAACTCACTATATTGAACCGTACAAATATAGATATTATTTTAGATTCTATCTGTATAGATTTTAATGTCTCGTATTAAGAGCCTACCTCGAAAAATATTCGCAGCATTCTGGGGCGTGGTTAACGAAAGTTGCCGCATCACGCCGCGGCACTGCGCTACTGGCGCACATTCCCCGATTAAATATTATCTACTGGTATTATTAACATTAGTAATAACAAATTAATGTAGACCTATGTATATTTATAATCCGTATGATTCTGACAATGTGCCTATATATTGTTTATCATACTTTTGTATTGATAAAAAAATCTATAATAATCTAAGTGTTAAAACACGAACTTTAAACTATTACTTTACGAAAACCTCAAAAACATTTACAATAATATCTGTATAAATACAAGATAGGTACCAATTGTTTTGCCGGTCACTCACTCTACTAGTGTGAAGCGCTAATCGCCTAGGCGCCCTTTGATAAATGCCGCCAAAGGCATTGCGCCTAGCGATGATTTATTTGTTTCTACTTCATTCGACCTGTGATTTGACCATTGACTTTCGCCTATAAAAGAATGTCATTCTTAGTTCTGCTGTTTTGTGATTTTTGACTTACGATACAACTGTAAATTTAACAAAAATGTGTGAAATAAATTTGAATTTTGTAATAACAACCAAACTAAACTGACTAGGTATTCCTGAAGTATGTACACAGAGCGGAAACGATAAGTAATTACATTAGATTATTGTTTAAATTCCACATAAAATAATTATTATTGATTTTCGAACTGTGCGGTCACACCGGCGCTCACGCTCTTATTATTACTGCTATGCGCTTGGCGCGAGAATGACGGCGATCACACCCGCCCGTTCCAGTTTGAACCTTCTTTACAACCAAATAGGGATAATTTTTGTTTAACAATGTTTCTTTTATTTACGCTAGACAAATTTTTCGGCGAAATTATTTGATATCAATTACAATTATTTTGCTTTTGTTATATGAAAAGCATTGTAAATATTAATTTTATAGTAATACTAGCGATCGGGCCCGGGTCCGCCCGGGTGCATACACGTTTAAAAATGGCGGTCAAAATGTTTAATTCTGACTATCAGTTTAGAATATCGACCAATCGGACCAAGAAAAACGAACAAAATATCCTCGTATTTGCTAGAAATATCACTACTGCTTTCCTCCTATAGGTCATAGCGTGATGATATATAGCCTATAGCCTTCCTCGGTAAAAGAACTACCCAAAACTGAAAGAATCATTCAAATCGGACCAGTAGTTCCCGAGAGTAGCGCGTTCAAACAAACAAACAAACAAACAAACTCTGCAGCTTTATAATATTAGTATAGATATAGACTTTCAGTGACATATAAAATAGATTCGTATAAAAAATATTCTAAATCTGGGGGCACGGCAATGCCCCCACCAAGTCGAGCTAAAAAGTGGCACAGTCGTACCATCCTTTTCTAGAAGCAATTCAGATCATTTTAAACCCCCCATAACTTCGTTGTGGTTAAACGAAGCAAGAAACCTGAATTTTCAGTTACTAAGCAGGCATTGTGTAAACACGGTATGTTTAAAATTTCATTCAATTTGAACCACTAGTTTAAGAATTGTAACTAGTCAAACTTTCTTAATTTTGTCACTCACTAACTGACTGACCGATCATCAAAAGTCTAAGGCACTTCTAGCAGACATAGAACCTTTAAATTTAGAATATAACTAGCTGTGCCCGCGACTTCGTCCGCGTGGAATTTAACAAAAACTTTATTTTTCTAAAATAAAAGAACTTTTTATAATAAATGTAGCCTAAGTTACTCCTTATTATATCAGCTACCTGACAAAAAAAGTCCCGTCAAAATCGGTCCAGCCATTTCAGAGATTAGCCGGAACAAACAGACAGACAGACAGACAGACAAAAAAATTTTAAATATCATTTTCGGCACAGGTATCGTGTATATAACGATATGTAGTAGGACATTTTTTTTTATTTTCACTCTTAAAACAGACACTTCAATTTTATTTATACCGGGTATCTCAAGACTGCTACCGAAAACGAAGCCGGGTGGTAGTTTTAGTGGCTACAAACACAATGCAATTAAAAATTTCGCCTAGAAACGCGACAATTTTTTTTTATGATTTTTTAAATATCGTCATTTTTGGGTGGTAAATCCATAGTTTTTGCTAAAATAATAATTTAAACTCTTTTATACCTTAGAGTATTTATAAATAAAAGGGTATATACTATTATTTTAGGAAAAAAAATATTTACCACCCAAATATGGCCATAGGAAAAAAATAACAAAAAAAAATTGTCGCTTTTTTTTGCAACTTTTTCTGTTGCATTGTGTCTGAAGTCGCTTAAACTACCACCCGGCTTCGTTTTCGGTAGCAGTCTTGATATACCCTGTATGTATAGATTAGTGTTTAGTGTCTTAAGTAGGGAAAAATTTAAACATTTCGTAATTTCTGCCTAGTGTTCTAGATACACCAACTGCGTGAATAACTTTGTAATCCCATATAAATGTATAGGATTACAAAGTTACATTTGCAGTTAATGAATAATTGTACCCGTATATAATGGAATAATAGTTCTAGATAGGTATCACTACATAGTATAAAACAAAGTCGCTTTCTCTGTCTCCTTGTGTGCTTAAATCTTTAAAACAACGCAACGGATTTTGATGCGGTTTTTTTAGTAGATAGAGTGATTCAATAGAAAGGTTTACCTGTATAATAACATCCATTAAATAGTGGAGAAATACTGTTATATTTGAGGTTTCTAATGTGATGTCGTTAATTATCAATTTTTTCCGCTTACATTGCAAACGCAGGCTAAACCCTACGAGATTTATCAAAATAATGTAGTAATTATTTGTACACATTGAAAAGGTCTACAGAAAACTCCGCGATGGTATATGTCCATCTCTTATGGATATCCCACAATAACAGTTTTTTGTCATTTACTTTTTACGAAAAATACAGCATTAATCCTTCTCCAATTAAAAAGCTTAAATACATTGTTGGTTTAATATAGATCTATATGGTCCTTTACAGCACGAGATTTAAATGAATATTTTCGAAGATATTACAGATTTAAAATTGCGGGACGTAGCGCTTGCGGCGGTACTGGCCGGCCAGGGCGGCAGTAGCGTGCCTGAGTAGAAAGGTTTGTTGTATAATAATAATACGTACATATTTTAGTACAGAAATCTATTTGTACCCGGGCGAAGCTGGGCGGGGTCGCTAGTCTATAAAGGGTATATCAAGACTGCTACCGAAAACTAAGCCGGGTGGTAGTTTAAGCGATTTCAGACACAATGCAACAAAAAAAGTTGCAAAAAAAAGCGTCAATTTTTTTTTAAATTTTTTTCCTATGACCCTATTTGTGGTATATATACTTATATAAATGTATATAAGTATGTATATGTAAAATACTTATGTATGTGTATACAGGGTATATCAAGACTGCTACCGAAAACGAAGCCGGGTGGTAGTTTAAGCGACTTCAGACACAATGCAACAGAAAAAGTTGCAAAAAATAAACGAATTTTTTTTTTGTTATTTTTTCCTATGACCATATTTGGGTGGTAAATACATTTTTTCCTAAAATAATAGTGTATACCGTTTTAATTATAAATAATCTAAGGTACAAAAGTGTTTAAATCATTATTTTAGCAAAAACTATGGATTTACCACCCAAAAATGACGATATTTAAAAAATTATAAAAAATATTTGTCGCGTTTCTTTGCGAAATTTTTAGTTGCAATGTGTTTGTATTCACTAAAACTACCACCCGGCTTCGTTTTCGGTAGCAGTCTTGAGATACCCGGTATAATATGTATGTATATGTGGTATGTATATATATAATGTATTTATATGTTTTTTATGATTTTATTTGTCTCCATGCTTTCGTTATCTTTATTTTACACCCTATCTTTTTTCCTGCTCATATATCCATCCCATGGTTGTCTGGTAGAAATTGCCTTAGAGCGATAAGACCGCCATTTGTACTTTGTTGTTTTGTATTATCTCTAAACTGTTATTCCTTTTTATTGTGTACAATAAAGAATTAAATAAATAAATATTTGGGTGGTAAATGCATTTTTTCCTAAAATAATAGTGTATACCCTTTTATTTATAAGTAATCTAAGGTATAAAAGCGTTTAAATTATTATTTTAGCAAAAGCTATGGATTTACCACCCAGAAATGACGATATTTAAAAAATCATAAAACATAATTGTCGCATTTCTTTGCGAAATTTTTAGTTGCATTGTGTTTGTACTCACTAAAACTACCACCCGACTTTGTTTTCGGTAGCAGTCTTGAGATACCTAGTATATAAAAGGCATAACAGGAGAGGGTATTGAGAGGGAAAGGGTGTATTCAGCCCATGAAACTGTACAAAATTCCTCTAGAAAGACATAACGAAGAAAAACTTGCAAATAAATAGACTAAATAGCTCCAAAATATCAATTACCATAAAAGAAAGAATACTAATAATCAAATCCGTGATATTTGTGATAAATTGACACCTACAAAAATAAGAAAAAACCATAAGACTTTATGAAAAATTGTTGGTGATATTCTAGAAGTAAAAAGTACCGAAAAGAAAAAAAAGTAGGACTCTAAAAAAAGACGTGAGATCCCATCAAAAACATCCTGTAAAAAAATTCAGCCATCCAGCAGCATTATGTATGAATTGTACGATACATTATGGTTTCATGCGATGGCCAAGGCGATCCATTTATTTATAACGTAAAGAATTTTTAATATGTATATGATAATAGCTTACGTAATAACTTTATACAGAAGGTCCCTTACGCAAGGACTAAATAAATTAATCGACTTGGTATCGGTATATGCATGTAGCATCTCACAATTTTTTTAGGTAGAAACCCTGAGCTGCGAGACTTGGAATTTTTTTACAGGATGTTTTTGATGGGATTGTGTCTTCATCTGTCTATTGATAGAGGTGCTCCCGAAAGGTACTATTTTTCTAATGGTATTATACTGGATGGTTTTGAAAAATATCACAATATTATGATGGCCAGTTCATGACCAGACACAAAACACTTCAAAATGGCGGCCTCAACTATCAATTCTGACTTACTCATTCAAATGAAGGAACTAGTATAGGATCCCGCCATACATCGACCTTCACCGAGATGTTTATTTGATGAAACCTATTTTATATGCAATTTAATATGTCAATAAATATATTGTATATGGGTTGCCTTGCAAATTTCAGTCCAGAATACGATTAATTAATTATTAAAAAAAAAAAAAAAATTACACATTTCATCTGTTTAGTTATTAAACAAATTCTATACCAAATACCAATCGAAAGTATGAAACCCATAGAATATGTAAACGTTAGGTTGCCTATTTTTTTCCGGTCACAACCCTCAGGTTGCCAGGTATAAACAGGTAAATCGCTTCTAGCATTTTGCACCGATCTGATTATTGAATGAAAATGAAATGAAAATAAAGATCATTTTATTACGAACACGGTGGTATAGGGTTACCTGCGAAAAATCAGTCCCGAATTGCGGTTGTCGAATTTAGAAAAGTGAAATATTGCTCCGAGTGACCATCCCATGCGATAGAAGAGGACACAGAATAGAAGCTGTTCGAAGTCCGCCCATTTAAAGAAAGAGAGTGCCCATGCTATTTATTGTTGAGAATGAAAAGGACAGCGATAGACTCGTATATGCTGTGCATCATTTTGGAGTAGATTGTGGTTATAGTTGCAATTGAAAAAACGTGCTACTATTTATTGTTAAAAAAATGGCGAAAAAGTGTTTTTTGTGTGATTCGGATGTTGATTTAATTAATTTTAATGATGACATTTTTAAAAGCTGTTGGCTCTGGTGCGGTTTCTGGTTGATTATTGGGAAAACGACCATTTGGTAACAATAATCCAAAAGAAATGACTCGGAATCTGACAATTTTTTTTTTGTTTTTACAATTTTTTACAATAAAACAGAAGTATTTTTTAATTGTTGTTTTTTATTTTGTCTTCTAATAATAAAGATACAATTTGCAAGATTAGTATTATACAGGGTATATCAAGACTGCTACCGAAAACGAAGCCGGGTGGTAGTTTAAGCGACTTCAGACACAATGCAACAGAAAAAGATGCAAAAAAAAGCGACAATTTTTTTTCTGTATTTTTTTTCCAATGACCATATTTGGGTGGTAAATGCATTTTTTCCTAAAATAATAGTGTATACCCTTTTATTTATAAATAATCTAAGGTATAAAAGAGTTTAAATTATTACTTTAGCAAAAACTATGGATTTACCACCCAAAAATGACGATATTGAAAAAATCATAAAAAATAACTGTCGCGTTTCTTTGCGAAATTTTTAGTTGCATTGTGTTTGTACTCACTAAAACTACCACCCGACTTTGTTTTCGGTAGCAGTCTTGAGATACCTAGTATATAAAAGGCATAACAGGAGAGGGTATTGAGAGGGAAAGGGTGTATTCAGCCCATGAAACTGTACAAAATTCCTCTAGAAAGACATAACGAAGAAAAACTTGCAAATAAATAGACTAAATAGCTCCAAAATATCAATTACCATAAAAGAAAGAATACTAATAATCAAATCCGTGATATTTGTGATAAATTGACACCTACAAAAATAAGAAAAAACCATAAGACTTTATGAAAAATTGTTGGTGATATTCTAGAAGTAAAAAGTACCGAAAAGAAAAAAAAGTAGGACTCTAAAAAAAGACGTGAGATCCCATCAAAAACATCCTGTAAAAAAATTCAGCCATCCAGCAGCATTATGTATGAATTGTACGATACATTATGGTTTCATGCGATGGCCAAGGCGATCCATTTATTTATAACGTAAAGAATTTTTAATATGTATATGATAATAGCTTACGTAATAACTTTATACAGAAGGTCCCTTACGCAAGGACTAAATAAATTAATCGACTTGGTATCGGTATATGCATGTAGCATCTCACAATTTTTTTAGGTAGAAACCCTGAGCTGCGAGACTTGGAATTTTTTTACAGGATGTTTTTGATGGGATTGTGTCTTCATCTGTCTATTGATAGAGGTGCTCCCGAAAGGTACTATTTTTCTAATGGTATTATACTGGATGGTTTTGAAAAATATCACAATATTATGATGGCCAGTTCATGACCAGACACAAAACACTTCAAAATGGCGGCCTCAACTATCAATTCTGACTTACTCATTCAAATGAAGGAACTAGTATAGGATCCCGCCATACATCGACCTTCACCGAGATGTTTATTTGATGAAACCTATTTTATATGCAATTTAATATGTCAATAAATATATTGTATATGGGTTGCCTTGCAAATTTCAGTCCAGAATACGATTAATTAATTATTAAAAAAAAAAAAAATTTACACATTTCATCTGTTTAGTTATTAAACAAATTCTATACCAAATACCAATCGAAAGTATGAAACCCATAGAATATGTAAACGTTAGGTTGCCTATTTTTTTCCGGTCACAACCCTCAGGTTGCCAGGTATAAACAGGTAAATCGCTTCTAGCATTTTGCACCGATCTGATTATTGAATGAAAATGAAATGAAAATAAAGATCATTTTATTACGAACACGGTGGTATAGGGTTACCTGCGAAAAATCAGTCCCGAATTGCGGTTGTCGAATTTAGAAAAGTGAAATATTGCTCCGAGTGACCATCCCATGCGATAGAAGAGGACACAGAATAGAAGCTGTTCGAAGTCCGCCCATTTAAAGAAAGAGAGTGCCCATGCTATTTATTGTTGAGAATGAAAAGGACAGCGATAGACTCGTATATGCTGTGCATCATTTTGGAGTAGATTGTGGTTATAGTTGCAATTGAAAAAACGTGCTACTATTTATTGTTAAAAAAAATGGCGAAAAAGTGTTTTTTGTGTGATTCGGATGTTGATTTAATTAATTTTAATGATGACATTTTTAAAAGCTGTTGGCTCTGGTGCGGTTTCTGGTTGATTATTGGGAAAACGACCATTTGGTAACAATAATCCAAAAGAAATGACTCGGAATCTGACAATTTTTTTTTTGTTTTTACAATTTTTTACAATAAAACAGAAGTATTTTTTAATTGTTGTTTTTTATTTTGTCTTCTAATAATAAAGATACAATTTGCAAGATTAGTATTATACAGGGTATATCAAGACTGCTACCGAAAACGAAGCCGGGTGGTAGTTTAAGCGACTTCAGACACAATGCAACAGAAAAAGATGCAAAAAAAAAGCGACAATTTTTTTTCTGTATTTTTTTTCCAATGACCATATTTGGGTGGTAAATGCATTTTTTCCTAAAATAATAGTGTATACCCTTTTATTTATAAATAATCTAAGGTATAAAAGAGTTTAAATTATTACTTTAGCAAAAACTATGGATTTACCACCCAAAAATGACGATATTGAAAAAATCATAAAAAATAACTGTCGCGTTTCTTTGCGAAATTTTTAGTTGCATTGTGTTTGTAGTCACTAAAACTACCACCCGGCTTCGTTTTCGGTAGCAGTCTTGAGATACCCGGTATATGTAATAATATAACCTTCTTTTTTGCTAAAAATGTATATATACTTTAGTACATACATACATACATAAACTCACGCCTTTTTCCCAGAAGGGGTAGGCAGAGGTGCCAGGACACCCACATTTCGCCTTGTATGTTCCGTCCCACGATGTGATAGGTGGCGAGCCTATCGCCATATCGGGCACAAATTCCTGACTCTGGGCTGATAATGAATAGAAAAATCCAATATCACTTTGCCCAACCCGGGATTCGAACCCGAGACCTCAGCTTTGTTACCCTACCTTAGTACAACTACGCCACCGAGGCAGTATATACTTTGGTGTCACATAAAATATATACACACATAAATAATTAATTGATTAACCAAAATTAAATAACTTTTCCTCTATTTTACTAATAAACTACTCCAAAACACAGCATATACGAGTCTATCGCTGTCCTTTTCATTCTCAACAATAAATAGCATGGGCACTCTCTTTCTTTAAATGGGCGGACTTCGAACAGCTTCTATTCTGTGTCCTCTTCTATCGCATGGGATGGTCACTCGGAGCAATATTTCACTTTTCTAAATTCGACAACCGCAATTCGGGACTGATTTTTCGCAGGTAACCCTATACCACCGTGTTCGTAATAAAATGATCTTTATTTTCATTTCATTTTCATTCAATAATCAGATCGGTGCAAAATGCTAGAAGCGATTTACCTGTTTATACCTGGCAACCTGAGGGTTGTGACCGGAAAAAAATAGGCAACCTAACGTTTGCATATTCTATGGGCTTCATACTTTCGATTGGTATAGAATTTGTTTAATAATCAAACAGGTGAAATGTTTAAAAAAAAATTTTTTTTTAATAATTAATTAATCGTATTCTGGACTGAAATTTGCTAGGCAACCCCTATACAATATATTTATTAACATATTAAATAGAATATAAAATAGGTTTCATCAAATAAACATCTCGGTGAAGGTCGATGTATGGCGGGATCTTAGACTAAACCATTAGATATCGATTTAGATATCAATCGAATCAAAAGTAAAAAAGTTCATAATGGCGACCATAATTTTCAATTCTGACTTTGAATTTAGTGAAACGGAATAATATGGTAAAAAGGTTTTTCTATTTAATTCACTATTAATATATTTATTGGGCAAAACCCGATTAAAAGTTATAAGTAAATTCAATTGATAATAAAAGTTGGTGCGACCTTGGTGGGAATATCGCGTAGCCTTCATATTATAGGAGCTAGCAACAAGAAATATTGTGATATCAGATGAAAATATTTTTGATGAAAAATAATGATAATATATACTGAAAGAACAATACAACGAGAAATGAATTTATTTTAACCGAATTAATTCGATGACAATGATCGCAATTTCCATATCATAGGGATTACGTTGGATCCCTTATTTTCATATTTCTCGTATGTCGTGGATCTACATACATACATACATAAACTCACGCCTTTTTCCCAGAAGGGGTAGGCAGAGGTGCCAAGACCCACATTTCGCCATGTATGTTCCGTCCGACGATGTGATAGGTGGCGAGCCTATCGCCATATCGGGCACAAATTCCTGACTCTGGGCTGATAATGAATAGAAAAATCCAATATCACTTTGCCCTACCCGGGATTCGAACCCGAGGCCTCACCTTTGTAACCGTACCTTAGTACAACTACGCCACTGAGGCAGTCTACAAGTCGTGGATCTACAAGCTCAGGTAATAGTTGAAAGTTGAAATTAATCGGCCAATTGTCAATTCAAGTGCGTGGTGGCCTAACTACTCTCAATTGTACTCTCGATTGTAGACGAGGCCCGTGCCCTGCAGTGGGACATATATGGGCTGACACAGACTTACCAATTCTGACCTTGAATTTAGTTTATGGAAATGAAGAGTCTCTCAGATATCGAATTACAAACCAATCAGAACAATAACAAAAAAATCAATAAAAATGCTGACCACATTTTTTTTCTGAGAATATTTTCATGTTTTCATGAACGAAGGTTCTTTCAAATATCGATTTGGAATCATTCGGATAAATAACAAAAAAACAAAAATTAAAATGACCCGGACTCGAACCCGAGACTTCAGCGTCGTAATCATATTATGAGGCAAAAATGTATAAAATTTCACGGGAATAATAACAAAAAAATCAATGAAAATGCGGATCACATATTCTTTTTTCTGAGAATATTTACATTTTTTCGGAACGATGGTTCTTTCAAATATCGATTAGGAACATTTCGGATAAATAACAAAAAACAAAAATTAAAATGACCGGGACTCGAACCCGAGACTTCAGCGTCGTAATCATATTATGAGGCAAAATGAATAAAATTTCACGCGAACAATAACAAAAAAATCAATCAAAATGCGGACCACATGTTTTTTTTCTGAGAATATTTTAATTTTTTCGGAACGATGGTTCTTTCAAATATCGATTTAGAACCATTCGGATAAATAAAAAAAAAACAAAAAGTAAAATGACCCGGTTTCGAACCCGAGACTTCAGCGTCGTAATTATATTACGAGGCAAAAATGTATAAAATGTTACGCTCCCTTCGACTAATTTCGTTGAGCGCTTATACGTAAGTCAATGACCTTTCTCTTTTATTTTGGTAACTTAGCTAGTTAAAAATGAACTTAAAAATTAATATATACTGCTATTTATTTTTTAAATATATGTAAAAAAATTAAAATGTACAAACAAAAAAGAGTACCACCTAAAATAATAAGAATTACGTAAATTTGAAATTACGTAAAAAAATAATCGGCGGGCTAGAATTTCGAAACGTCGAGCGCAGATCCGTCGTCCATCAAGGCCCGCGGCCGTCTGACGGGAACGCCCCCAATGAGATAGCTTATATGGCCGTAACGTACAAGAATGGGATAGGATGGCCCATGCGCTTCTCAAAATAAAACAACATAAGCGCCAAACCATATTTTATTTTATTATCATCGTACTATTTACTTTTTTCTTGATTTTTTCTCGTGAAAAAATAATATTTAAAAATATGTTTATGTCAAATTAATCTTGAGTTTCTACACGGGGTAAGTTAGGAGTTCTGAGTTCTTAAAAAACTTAACAGCTGCTACTTTGGACTGTATTTTTGTTAAGGCAAAGTGGCGTAATCATGTATTTTGATTCATAAAATTGTTAATTATATCATCAATTAAAACATATCTGAAAATGGACTACCAAATCTTAGTAATTTATGATATGTAGGCTTTTAAAAAAGCCAAATTTTTCGAGGTATCCCCTTAAGGATAACGCCCCTCCCCTCCCCGTATGCTACAACATTTAAAAAGTGTGTCTGAACTCTAATCGTCAGGTATTAATTTACGAACTCTACGTTGTTTCAGCATTTGATTTGTTGTTTCAGTCTGTTTCCATTTCAATGTATATGAGACCGACGCGACGTATGAAACACAAAGTAAGTAAAATAAGTTAGAAAAGTGTGCTGAATTGTTTTTTAAAAAGCTTTATTTGTTTTCCGACAATCATGGCACCGTGGCCCAGTTAGTTAAACGCCAGCAGTTAATTGAGAAGACGCAAGTTCAATCACCGCACCGGACAATGTTTTTGTGATAGACATGACTAGGATCTGGGCGGGCAAGATGAGGCGCCGGGCTAGATGGAACGTTTCAGTATTTCTTGAGCCATGTTACGAGCACCCGCGTCTCCAAGCACACCGTGGCACAGGGCCCTTTTGTATTTAAGAACGGAAGAAAGCAGAAAGGAGAAACACAACTCTGTTAAAGTCACCTAGTTCCGTGGGCACGTAGTGTTTGTTTTTGCGACATATTATTACGCAGTATTTTGCAGTGCAATTATTTGTAGAAAGTAATTATTCTTAGAATTTTGTTTTTATAAGTAATTAAAAAAACTACAAGTTCAAAGAGGTTGGTACGAGTTGGGGTATAATACAAGAGATATGGGACAATTTTTCAGCATGCCTCAAATACATATTTAAAGTTATTGCCCGTTCTAAAAGAAGATTTATTTAGTGAATAATAAATATGTCCTAACGGAGTTTGAGCCAATTTTATTGTTTATTCACTTTTCTACAGATTTCCAAATAAGGAAAAGCCCAATCAATATGAATATAAATATGTTTATGTTTTTCCCATATCACTTCATTGGATGGGGAGCTAAGAAGAGTTCTCTTCAAAATAAAATAAAATTGTAAAACACTCAGAAAAATTTCTCGATCTAAAAGAAATTTTATAATCAGGATTAAATCTCCAGTCACATGGAGACTACTGCTGAATATAGGCCCCGTTCAAAGTTGTATTACTATTTAAGAGTTTTGCATCATTTTACACTGTACACTGACGAGTCATTTCATTAATAAAACTAAAAAAATAACTTTATTTAATAATTATTATATCCTTTGATACTCAACTCCCGACCGATGTTTAATAACAATTCCAATTACCAATTGTAATCTCACGATTACGATTTTCATTAGAGCGAAATTGGTTAAATATCGGAGTAATCAATGACTATTACTATGTAACGAGAGAAATATGAAGAGAAACAACATTTCCTTTGTGCCGAAAAACAAGTAAACAGTTTATTAAAGGTAGACGGGTCATTAGCGTACACATACAGCTATAGGTTGCCATAATTATTCCTGTTTTATAGCTGTAATCTTATAGCAATAATCACTGCATCGATAATTATGAATTTACGTAATGTGTGAATGACTTGAAGCTTTTATTACTAAAACTCTTAAAGATTAGCGTACCACGAGAAGAAATAAGAATTGACTGTCAATTAGAAGCTTCCTAATATATCATACAGAAATAGGGACAAAGAATATATATTTTGTCTTGCTTACACATGCACATTTTGGCCTAGCAGTATCTCGCTTTCATTATAGTTCGTTTAACTAATTATCTATATCTACTCTCCTGTCTCTGTTCATAAATTATAGTAAAGCCGTGGTCTGTTGTTGTATATTTATAAAAATAATAAACACATATAAAAATATAGTCGTATAAATGATATAAAGGCCTAATCATACAATCGATAAAAAATATCGTTGATCCTAATACTGATATTACTTAAAATTCATTAGAGCATTTTTATGATTTGTCCTTAAACATTTTCCTGTTTTATATCGGGCGACAATATTTTATAAAATAATGTTATCATCACACATTTAACATTTTATTCAATGCACAAATATATTTTTTATTGGACTTCAAGAACTTCGGGCTTGGGTCACAATTATGTTTATATTTACTGAAAATATATATGTATTTTTGCCAACCCGCACTAGGCCAGCGTGGTGGACTATACGCCCTAACCACTCTCAATCGTACTCCCTATTGTAGAGGAGGCCCGTGCGCTACAGTGGGACGTATATGGGCTGATACAGATATGTATTTTCCCTACACAAAAAAACTATGTTTCATGGAGGCACAACAATTTTCACATCGATACTAAGTTTCATAGTAAAATAGTCATTCTCCTTTGAACGAATTTGTGTCCCCTTACATATTTCTTGGTTATACAATTAAACTGGAGTTATTAGATTTAACTACCATCTGCTGAGCGATGTAATCAGCCATTGGGAAGCTAATATGGCCGACGTCTCCCGTGTCCGTCATTTCCTCTTGTCTGATAGGAGTGCAAGACGGATATTGCTTTGGTGACCCTTCGATATCCGCCAATGTACGGTATTAGTAATATGTGTTGGCTGCCGAGGAGTGAGGTATTACTGGATGGACTATTGCGAACAATAGGGATAAATTGTGTAAAGTCTTTTCTTTTTCAAGAGGAAAAGCTGTTAAGCTCTACTTTGGGTACACCGGGGGAGGCCGAAAGAGGTATATCGGTATCTCTGGCCTTTTCGACCAGTACAAACGCGGATATTGTGGCCGAGATAATACCTACGCCAGCATACTGACTAAAACCCCCTCGATGGCCGGCACACTCATTATGGGCGACACCGGACATCACGAGGCGACGGGCGCGCGGATTTACTTCTGCGTAACCGCCCCACGCATAACCATTCCAATCATTCTGGTCCTACCATTATTATAGGGGACCCAGATGACCCCCATTTAAGCCTACTTTTGGACGCCCGCTTAGGTTGTTATGAGCGTCCATGACAGAGACGAGGCCTTATCGCACGTCTCGGAGTCGTTATACGCGAGGGCGCACCGCTCCCGCCGCGTGCCCAGCAACTCCGATGGCCCCTTTAGGTTGCCTCTTACAATGGGCAGAGGATTCCGTGGCAGAATTCTTGCAACCCCGTACCACAGGGCAAATATTGTGTATAGTCTGGTGTATGACTTGATTAACGCTACGCCGTCTAATATTCACCATACCTAGTAAAGAAACATAGAAGTATGACGTGTGTTTATGGTTGGTTTCTACGAGTATAATCAAACTAACCTATCGATACGGAATAGCGCAATTTGCGAATGCAAATTTTTCGCTTTGTGAATATTGGCTCTGCAGTTGACTTTATGTAGCTGAAAAAGATAAAGATTGAATTAGTTATTTATTTTTATTTATTCCGATTTCAAAATATTCTTATGAATACATTGCACTAATGCTTCTGAAATATACAATTAGTCAATTAAATTGATTTAGAATTTTTCAGGCATTGTAGGCCTCTCACATGAAGAGAAATAAAACAACGGGGGGATAGAAGAGTTCATCATCATACTAAACGTGACACCGTTTCTTCCCGGTTTTCTGTGAGCCAATCCGGCCACTGTGGCCGATTCGGCCTATTCTTACTATAGTGGAAAACCAGTACAATATGACTACCAATTTAGGAAAGGTCACCCCACAATCTTGTAGGATAAATAAGAACACAAGAATAAGGATGAACTGGTTCTTCATATAATTAACTTACAAATAACTTATTTCCGACCTGAAAAAAAAAATACTAAACTCGCCAAAAACTCTGACATTCGCTTAATATTTTTAAGCTATTGCATAGCTTTTATCGCGGACCTTGAGCGTGGAGACTGAATCCAGAAATTCCGTAACGAAAATAACCTAAGTCCGACCGAAATTTAAATTTAATATTTTTATTTTGATTCAAATATGTGCCAGTACTTTTAAATGCGAATTACAAAGCTATGGCGTGATTAATTGTAATCTAACCTCTTTCGATATTTAGTTTTGCCATCTATTGATGAATAGCAGAACTTTTAATGACTTTTTGAAATATCACGCTCATGTATAGAGCCACAAAGTTATCTGGCCCGGTGGCCAAAACTGGAAACAAAGACGTCATTTGAAATTGTCAATCTAGCTGCCAGTCGCTGACATATCCGCCATTGGTTGTTTACTCAATGTATTTATTTTTCCTGCATTATTTAAAACTAGTGAAAAATGCCGAAAGCTTTAAAAAGTGATGCTAGGAACGTTATACTTCAGGTATTAAATTTTACGTAGGATAAAAAGCGTCTTCCGACATCAATAATACCCGTCGAAATTTTTTATTAACGCGTAGCTGCCACCAAAGGTTTGTGTTGTCAGCTTTATAAAATAAGTTCCACGAAAACAGAATTATGTACGTACTAGTAGAATATAATATGTAAGTACATATCATAAACTAAAATGTATCTTACTCGTCTCATTTTACGTTACGTGCGTGGTGGCCTGTTGGTAAATGGACCAGACGCGGCAGCCAACTTGTTCACGCTGGTTGCGGGTTGGAATCTCAGGTCACACTTCTGACTTTTCGGAGCCATGCTTGTATTGATAAAAATGCGCTATAACGGTGAAGGAAAACATCGTGAGGAAACCTGCATACCATAGCGATTTATTAGAATTTCTATGGTATGTAAGTCCACCAACCCGCATGAGGCCAGCGTGGCTATATGGCCTGTGATATGGCCTAACCCCCCGCAATCGTACTCTCGATTGTGGAGGAGAATACAGATACACTTTTTTAAGGGTTTTGGGGAGCGATTTGTTAGAAATCGTGTGAAGGAAAAATAATATGCAGATGAAACTGGTCATTTTCTCGACACTATTGATCGGATTGAAAAATCTTACTTTACCCCATTTATTGCAATATCTATTTTTAATGGCAACACCAAATTCGATTACAGCGACTCTCTCACCGGGTCAGATAACTTTGTGGCTCTATACGTAGCATCAAATGGACTCGACATTCGAGTTCCACCGTAAGGGACAGATATAAAGTAAAAGAAAAGTAGGGATACCAGGTCATACATTTTCCCATAAATATTTTATATAAATAAATAAATAGACGCAACATTCACATTCATAGTCCTGACCCTACAAATGATAATCTTGTGTCGTGGGTATCAGAAACTACGAGAGACTTTTTGGTCCCATTAACACCCCGATTTGAAAAAAATATCAAGTCTCTCAAATATTTGTCTCTTCTTGAGCGGGCATCGAAACCGCGGCCTCACGTTTTACATCTGGCGTCTAACCAGCTGCGATGAATGATGCAGATGAAGGGCGTCAGTATTAAACAACGTGACGTTTTGCAATATTTTCACAAAGGTTAGAAAGCAAAAAAGGAAAGATGGCTTTGTATAATTATTAATACTTATATCATTTACGTAACTCGAATAATACACAGCTAGTAATAATAATATATACATAGAAACAAAACCTGCCGAGTGTTCTATAAATTATAGAAGATCAGAGAATTCATAGTAACGTAACTACTAAGGATAGAATAACATCCTACTTTATTTTATTTATTTATTTTAAGAAAGCTTACAAACAAGTATTTACAGTATACTTAATATTTTCATAAATTAAGTTCCTAATAACAAGCTTCTACAAACGAATCGTAAATAACAAAGGTACAGAAAACCAATTGATATAGATCTAAACGTTTCTCAAATGTAACAAATTAGAAAAAATATACCTAAATATATTTTTATTTTCTATATCTTTATTAAAATAAAATGATATAGCAAAGTATCGAATGTGTAATAATACAACCCTTGTACTTTTTTTTAGTCATCTGGCTTTTTTTTTCCTGGAATATTGATTTTTCAAAAATACAATTATGCACTTTTAGTATTCATCCATATCAGGCTTATGTGTCCTTTTAGCACTCTTTGTTATTCCCCACAGTTTCGGATTCGGTCATCTGTAAAAATTAAATCTAATTATTGAATGAATAAAATATATGTAATTAATATGTGCAGAACAAAATATAAATTGAAATAACGTAAGGTAAAGCCACGCCTCGGGTCAAGGCGTGTGTGGATTGGGTATTTATTGTATTGACGTTAAGTTTTGACACTCAAAGTCTGTAAGTTGTAAACATATAATCTTTGTTTATGTTGATGAACACGACTGTTTGTGTCCAAAATAAAATAAATAAAAAATATAGAAGTATTAAGCTTGGTGGATGGGGTGCTTTTTCGTATTTTTTTCGAATACTGACTTCAAATTTGAAAAATACAACTTAACTGACTTCAAAACTACATTTTATAATTTACAGATTATGCATGTTGTAGCTTCACTTAATACACAGGAGGACAAGTTATGAAGACAGGCTGCCGGGAGACTGATTATAGAAGAGGTTTCATTCATTTTCGTCTCAAGTATGAATACTCTGGATTTTTATTATTTAGATTAAATAGATTATAGTTTACCTTTATTTTGAGTGGCGGGAGAGAAAACGGTTTTAAGAAAGTTATAATATGCTTAGTGCAATTTTTGAACGAGTGTGTTTACCCAGCTGCCTAATTTTCCGTCACGTCCTATTAATTTGATCCACAAAACACGCGAAGGTAAAACCTTTTGAAAAGCTGAAATAAAATGAATGATGGTTTAATTTACCATAAAACCAGGAAATGCAAATTGTTATAAGCTGGTATCCCGAAAAATAATATAATCTAACTAATTTCAAATCATGTACAAAATGGCGTCCTCTTCGAATAGTATACAGATTATCATAATAAACAAAGTCAAGATAATTTGGTCGGATAATACTTTTAAAATACGTATTTTTTATGCAAATATAATCCTATTTTTCAATGTATTCTATGAAATACTAATTGCAAATGTTAGTAATAATGAACGTCTATATTTATTTTTACAAATATACTAAATAAAATACACTTACCAATGAGAGGTTATATTTTCATATTATCGTTTAGATCGGCTATTAGAGCCAATAATAAAGCAGCTCACCATACCTTTTGTCTTATACTCAATTTCAACACTCTTTTACACACATTTTTGACCGCAAATATTCGTAAAATACTCAGTAATTCAAGTTTATAACAAACCGCACGTCCTATGTGCTTGGCTAACACAATGTCTTCCCAATAAAATTATGTGGAACTATGACAAGGACCACAAATTGTGTTTTGTCACTTTCATTTTTTATGGTTTATGCATAAGTCTAAGTGAGATGGACTATAATATGTTAAATGCATGTCAAGTCTATTTTGATACTACGTCTATGATCACGCTTGTCTCTTTAGTTTTTTATTTTGATTCAAATATGTGCCAGTACTTTTAAATGCGAATTGCAAAGCTATTGCGTGATTAATTGTAATCTAACCTCTTTCGATATTTAGTTTTGCCATCTATCGATGAATAGCAGAACTTTTAATTACTTTGCGGCGAGTTAGGCCGCCCGCAGGTAGGGGTAGGTAAGTAAATGAGTACTCAGGGTAATTACGTGGTTCGGGCTTTAATAAATTCGCATCACTGTTTCCACCTGGCACTGTTGCTGGTGGTATGCAACAGGAGTCACTGGCCTTCGCTGGACACTGATCCGGGTCTTCGGCACGGGGCGGAACCCGGCGACAGCTCGCCGGCGAAGTCTGCTGCCACGTGGCCGGACACGGTGCGCAGGTCAGCGGCGGGCGCAGGCTCGGTTGCAGTCAGGCAGGAAGCGGTGCGGAGCAAAAGCGGGCAGCGATGTAAGCGCACGGAGTCAGCACTCCGTGCCGTGCGGGTAACGAAGAGAAGTAGGCGAAGAACCCCAGCGGGTTCGGAAAGACGCGTGGTAGGACGCGGCTTTCAGGTTATAGAAAAGAGGACGCGAGCGACGTTACACGCGTATTTAAGCGAGTGCCGATAACAGTTCGCACGTCACGTTTGACAGATGTCAGAGATTGAATCAACCAATCAGCGCAACGGAGGCGTTGATTGGCATAGACAATAGGATTTATGCCGACTATTGAGCCATAGACCGCAACTATTAGATGTGACATTCTCACAACGTCACAACTTATTGAAATATCACGCTTGTCTCTTTAGTTCAGCAACTCGCCTCTAGGTGGCTTTGGTTGTATCGGCGTTACTGCGCATGCGTAATCCCCCTCTTCGCCCCGCAATCTGGTGACTCATGCCTGCTTAGAGTTTCGGCGTTAGGGCACCTCCTCTTTGTATTTACTTCATGGTACGACTCTACGAAGCTCGCATGTACAGCAGTGAATATCTGTACAATTAATATCAAAGAAAAACAAAGGAACAAAAATACAGCATAAATAAAAAAAAATATAATTACATAAGTTGATAAAAATGCTATGCAATAGCTTTACCGCGGCAATCTCCGAGTGCCACACGTCTTTTTTTATACTTGGCGAGAACGCATCATCGCTTAATAAACTTAAACGTGCAATTCTAAACGCAGTAATTGAGTTTTTAATACCATTGGGCGGTAAAAAATCTCGACTGTAATGCATTTGAAACATGAACCAATCTGATTCCCTATTGTCATAAATAGGTACATGAGCGTGAATGGTATATGTTACATTATTAGATACATTTTGGCCTGAAAGAACTCTAGGGCAATTTAAGTGTTTTGATTGGACTAAGTTAACTGCCCTTCGTTAGCCAAAAACAGCTCCTGATATTATATAAATTGACTATTCGAGAAAAATAGTTACATCGCGTGTACATCAACTATGGTATACTGCCGTGGTAATCAAGAGGGCAGTAATTCAAATGCGGGCAATTAAAAATCCCTGATTTGGTGTGTACGTTATCGAAAAACATAATATTTCGAACAAGAATATGCACTTATAATTTACGTAGATTTATAAAACCTAGATAGGAAGAAATCAATAATAAAAAAAAAATGCGAGCTTTTGGCTCTCTACCCTTTTCATTACCACGGCAGTCAAGGATTCTTGCGTTTAGTTATGCATACATAATCGGGTTCGTGATTTGGTTGCAAGAATCTTAGAAAGACAAATAATAAAATAATATTCGTGCATGGAAAACCCTCTAAAATTTCATCTACTCGTTCTGTATTTTTTAATAAGCAACACATATTTTATGAAAATATGCACAGCGCAGTTTTGCACTTTTCTTTGCAGTTGTAACAGTGAAAATATTTTGCTTTTATATCCTCACAGGCATTATCTTAATTAAGCATTAATTAAGATACCGCGTGTTTAATGGAAACTAAAATACATTTCCAAACTGTCACTGAATTACAGGAGCTGCAGAGACCGCAAATAGGGATTATTTAGTCAGATAACTATAATGTAAAAAAATTGCTTAAAATATTTGCTAGCATTTTTTTTCATCACCTGTCGTTTTGTTTCTGTCTTGCATAAGGCATTTATTATGCGAACCTTGTATCATACACTTTCGCCCTTATTCATAGACAGCTTATAAATCCGTTTTAGTTATCAAGTGTTTTGTCCCTTTCGAATGGTTTTTAAATTCAGTTTGAGCAAAGCAGACAAAACATTCAACTTTATAAATAGGTTTGTAAATTACTAAGACCGTTTGACTAAGAGTAATTGTTTAAAGAAGAGTAAATTATAGTCTTCTTCATTTGAACCCGTCTCACAACTCCGGTTTTATTCATTCTTCTGCCCCCGTACAAGCCATACTTCTGTGGAACACTCTCTCAACGGAAATCAGGATGTGCATCACTTGTTATGCGTTTCAAATAAAAGTTCGAGACCTGTTCATAAACAGAATTAGTCCATTGAAATGTCACATGAGCTTTGCATTTTTTATAGGACGCAATTTTATTTTTGAGATATGTGTGGGCGGTCAATAGAAGCTTAACCTCAAGTTTGTGGGCCTTGTCCCCCGGCCGCCATCTTGGAAAAAGGGATGAAAACACTTTTTTCGCGTCATCTCGGAAACTATACGTCTTACGAAAAATTTGTAAAAACACAATTTGTAGCTAATTGTATTGCCTACAAATATGTTTATATAACTTTTTGCCCTAAATTAAAAATTAAAGAAGTAATAAGCAAAAAATTAAGTGAATATTTAAAAAAAAATATATTTTTTTGCTCTATAACTTTTTATTTAAAAATCTCAATTTTGTGCATTTTTATTTTATTTTTATTAACCTATTCTGTGCCACTGATGGGCAAAGGTCTCCCTCAACCTCTTTACTTATCCCTATCAGTTGCTGATGCCATCCAAGTGCTACTAAATTGGTCGAGATCGTCGCGCCACCTTTTCCGAAGCCTGCCGCGTGGCCTCTGGCCATCCTTAGGCATCCATTGATTGGCAATCTTTACCCACCTCTTCGGGTGCATTTGGGTGACGTGGCCCGCCCAATCCCAATTTAGTTTAGCTGATTTCTGTGCAACATTCTTGACTTTGGTTATGGAGCGCAAGGTGTTAGTGGGTACTCTGTCCATGCGTGTTACGCCTAGCATCCTGTGCTCCATAGCTTTTTGACAAACCTGGACCTGGACCTCTGAAGTTCGGTCAAAGACCAGGATTGAGCATTGTATGTGAGAATTGGTAAGATATAAGTTGAAGAGTCTACTTTTAAGAGAAACGAGAAGATTTCACTTAAGAAATTTCTTCTTCACTTTTTTGTTTATAACTTCTTTAATTTTTAATTTAGGGCAAAAAGTTATATAAACATATTTGTAGGCAAAACAATTTGCTACAAATTATGTATTTACAAATTTTTTGTAAGACGCATAATTTCCGAGTTATCGCGAAAAAAGTGATTGCACCCCTTTTTCCAAGATGGCGGCCGGGGGACAAGGGTGGCGACTCCACAAACTTGAGGTTAAGCTTCTATTGACCCCCCAAACATGTCCCAAAAATAAAATTGCGTCCTCTCAGAAATGCAATATTCGGTCCTTAAATTGTAACATTTCAATGGACTAAATGGTAGAATCTACACAATAGTTTTGTATAGCTGCCTCGGTGGCGTTGTTGTACTAAGGTACGGTTACAAAGCTGAGGTCTCGGGTTCGAATCCCGGGTTGGGCAAAGTGATATTGGATTTTTCTATTTATTATCAGCCCAGAGTCAGGAATTTGTGCCCGATATGGCGATAGGCTCGCCACCTATCACATCGTGGGACGGAACAAACAAGGCGAAATGTGGGTGTCCCGGCACCTCTGTCTATGTATTGTATTGTATGGTAGTTATGTATGTATTGCATATTATTTATTTAATTATCCATATATAAAAAAATATATTTTATTTATACATAGTACTAAATGAGATATTTTTTTATTGTTTATACATCTAAGAACCTTTTTTCATTTTTGCATCATCATAGGTTCGACTGACAGAGAAGGCATTAAGTCCATCTATACACAATTTGTATATTGTATTTTTTTTATTTCATATGTATTTGGGAAACATACAGAACAATAAAACATATGAGCAGGAAACAGTTTGTTGTAAATGATCCAGTGAAGTTTCCACAATTAAGTAATTTACTCGTATAGTAATCATTTGGTACTGTTGCTGTATGTACTACCTGTCTTTAAGAAATCGGTTGTTTTTCTCTTCCAGGCGCAGGTCTTTGACCACACCACTCAATTGAGCTGCTCAAGCACTACTCCTGTGAAGTGCAGAGTGGTGATTCAATTCGCGCTCGGGCAAATTGCTTAACAGTTGTTGCTTCCTGACCGATCTCCTATGTGAATGACTGTGAGAAAATATCTGCAAATTTGAAATTAGTAATTTTTTCCTACAGTATGGGAAAAGTTGGGGGAGGCCTTTGTCTCGCAAGAGCTCCGAAATAATTGAATCTAAATACTATTTTAAAAATACCTTTTATGTAAGTAATTATTATTTATAATAAAAATAATAGAAAAGAAATAAAAAATAAATTGTATTAATAATTTAAAAACATAATATAGGTAAAACTCCGAACCTTTAGTATCAGATGGAAAGAATGATGTTAGACAAGATCTTTTAACCATTTATTTAAGCATAGAAGTAGTAAACGACCAAACTACCCAAAACTTTGCCGACAGTATTTAATATATAAACCTACTATAGCCAATTGAATTCCGCTTATGAATTACGACATTGGATGAAATTGATATATTTAATCGCCAATTAAAGGGATAGAGGGATGGAGGGAGGGAGGATAGGGAGAAAATAAATAAAATGTGTTTTCAACTCCGTTCAATAGCTCTAAAAAATAAAAGTGTCAATGCACTTGCTGGTCTCATTCATAATCTATGAATATCTATTAGAATATTAAGGTATCATATAGTTTTTGAATAAATAATAATAGCAATCATAAATAGCAATTGAAGTCGAATAGAACATTTGACAAGTTATCTATATATTAATACGTGATGCAAAAACTTTGGACCCCTTTTTACGAAAATTGCGCGGACGCAGGAGCATAAAATTTGGCACACTTATAGATTATGTGTAGGAGAAGTGCAGAACGCTAATATTTTTCGATAATAATGCTTATAAAGTACATTAAATCAATAAATAAAACATTACACACACTACCATACATTTCACACACACATGCATACACAAGTATTTGTACACGTCAAATTGTTTCTTTTGTTTTTCATTTTGTCCATAGACATAGAGTAAGATATATAAAAAAAAGTTTTATTTGCCTCATTTAATATAAAAAAAAGATTTTAATAATAATGCATAAAAAGTACATTATAATTTCACAAACCAGCATGCATTTGACACATGCTTACACAAGTATTTGTAAACGTATACATACTTTGTGGTCAAATTATTTTTCAGTTCTGTAGCAGCATCTGCAATAACAACATTCAGGTACAAAAAAAATATAATTTGCTATTGCTGGTTCAAAGCAATTATTGTAGTTTACGATTTCAGTAATTGCATATACTTCAGGATAAATAAGTGATTTGGAGAGATACGTACATTTGAATGTGCACGAATTATCAGAATAACAACATCATCATACAGGTAAAAACTTTTTCTCTTCTTGATTTGGTCGAATTTCGACCACTAGGCGACCACTAGTATATTGTAAATAAGCAAAATTTGCGATGGTGATTCTCAAAGGTTTTATTAAAACAAAAAGTTTTATTCGGCCCATTTAAAGAAGAAGCTCAACTTTGTGTCTGTAATTTTAGATATGATAAATGGTTATAATATAATATGGTAAATTTTGTTTACAAATTCTGTGGGGGCTATTAGCAATTAGCAATAGCAGAAATATAAAGCATGCTAAGGCTCCAAAAATAACAAGGTGGTGATGTTAATTTGATATACCAATAATTCACATTACTAGTACCATACAAATGCATGAGCAGTTTTTACGACCAAATAGTAGGTACATGAACAATGTGAAATGCTTGTACTAGCGGTCCGGCCCAGATACTTGTTGAGTCCATATCATCAACATATTATTTCCCATACTTTTTTATTTATATTTTAAAACTATGTCTGCTCTCTCCTATACTACTTTTAACGTCCAGACAGGTTATATCCTAACCTGTCCAATCCCATTCTATCCCATTATATTTGAAAGAAGTAACAAATATAGGCAAGTTTCATGGTCAAAAAAATAATAAGATGCATATCTGAATACGATGTAGCGACACACTACGTTTGTGGCCCACTTCAACCTCCACGAAAAATCAAAATAATTAAAATACATTCAGCATTCGTTATTCACATTGCTACCTACTTATTAAAATATCTTTTTTATTGTAAAGTCAAAGAATTCTTAATAAACTCTGGCTAATAAAGTGATAGGATTTATGTCTTAATACGAGTATTATTACCAATGTAATATAGATAAACAAAAATAACTAACAGCAAAACATATTAATTTTAAAAACATTGCAGTATTAGCAAGCATAGAAGCTTTTATAAAAAATCTAGTAGGTAATTATTTTTTACTTAATTATTATTTATACTGGGTATCTCAAGACTGCTACCGAAAACGAATCCGGGTGGTAGTTTTAGTGACTACAAACACAATGCAACTAAAAATTTCGCAAAGAAACGCGACTACCGCAATGTCTATTTCTCCCGTGAAACAATACTGCTTAAATGCGCTGTTGTGTTTCGGATTGAAGGACATTGTAGCCAGAGCAACTACTGGACATATGGAGTCTTAACATCTTGTGTCTCAGGATGGCGAGCGCAGTGGAATGTTGCTACTGTTCATGAGCGGTCGCATCGCTTATCATCAGGCGAACGGCATGCTCGTCTCGCCATTAAATGCAATAAAAAAAAATATGATTTTTTAAATATCGTCATTTTTGGGTGGTAAATCCATAGTTTTTGCTAAAAAATAATTTTAACTCTTTTATACCTTAGAGTATTTAGAAATAAAAGGGTATAACACTATTATTTTAGGAAAAAAATGTATTTACCACCCAAATATGGCCATAGGAAAAAAATAACAAAAAAAAAATTGTCGGATTTTTTGCAACTTTTTCTGTTGCATTGTGTCTGAAGACGCTTAAACTACCACCCGGCTTCGTTTTCGGTAGCTGTCTTGATATACCCTGTATGATTCATAATTAAATCACGGTGGACCACAAAGTTTACAATATACTATAAGAAGTTCTAAATAGGTTTTAAAACTCCCTCAGAATAAGGCCGTCTGTGTTTATACTAAAACTGGACAGTACTTGGGCATTGCAACATTACTTTATTTCTTTAAAATAAAAGATTAGCCGGAACAAACAAACAGACAGATATACATACAGATATATATAGACAGACAAAAAAAATCTAAGGTCATTTTCGTCATAGGTATCGTGTATACAGGGTATATCAAGACTGCTACCGAAAACGAAGCCGGGTGGTAGTTTAAGCTACTTCAGACATAATGCAACAGAAAAAGTTGCAAAAAAAGCGACAAATTTTTTTTGTTATTTTTTTCGTATGGCCATATTTGGGTGGTAAATACATTTTTTCCTAAAATAATAGTGTATACCCTTTATTTATAACTAATCTAAGGTATAAAAGTGTTTAAATTATTATTTTATCAAAAACTATGGATTTACCACCTAAAAATGACGATGTTTAAAAAATCATAAAAAATAGTTGTCGCGTTTCTACGCGAAATTTTTAGTTGCATTGTGTTTGTAGTCACTAAAACTACCACCCGGCTTCGTTTTCGGTAGCAGTCTTGAGATACCCGGTATAACGATATGTAGTAGGACATTTTTTTTATTTTCACTTTACAAACAGACACTTCAATTTTATTTATCATCATCATCATCATATCTGCCACAGGAAGTCCACTGCTGAACATAGGCCTCCCCCAAGGAACTCCACAATGACCTGTTGGAAGCGGCCTGCATCCAGCGACTTCCTGCAACCTTAGCCAGATCGTCCGTCCACCTTGTAGGCGGGCGTCCGACATTGCTCTTGCCTGTACGTGGCCTCCACTCAAGAACCTTTCGGCCCCAACGGCCATCGGTTCTACGAGCTATGTGCCCGGCCCACTGCCACTTCAACTTGCCAATCCTTTGTGCTATGTCGGTAACCTTGGTTCTCCTACGGATCCTGTCATTTCAGATTCGATCTCGTAGGGAAACACCGAGCATAGCCCGCTCCATGGCTCGTTGAGTGACTTTGAGCCTTTTAATGAGGCCCACAGTGAGAGGCCACGTCTCGGTGCCGTATGTCATCACTGGTAACACACAACTATCGAAGACTTTCGATTTTAGGCACTGAGTTATTTTGGACGAGAAGACGTCGCGATGTTTCCCGAACGCTGCCTAACCGAGTTGGATTCGACGATTGACCTCTCTATCGAAGTTGGACCTGCCTAACCGGACCACTTATCCTAAATAGACATATTCGTCTACAAATTCGAGAATCAAGCCCCCAACTCCAATGGGGGTGGGTACAACAATTTTATTTATATGCATAGATAATTCGACGACTTCAAGAAGACTAGCGCCATCTGTTTGTAGTACTTCAAGCACATCGAACAGACTGCGTTCGTTTCCAAGTCAAGGAATAGTTATAGCAGCGGTCACAAGATGGCGCTATCACAAGTTTCACATTTTGAAATTATTTAGTGCTAAACCTTCTGGGAAATATCACCGCTAAATAACAAATACAAGTTATTTTATAATTATTATTATTTATAATCATAGTGTAATAAGAAATCGCCGTCCAACCCGAGACCTCAGCTTTGTAATCATATTGTAGCTACGTACGCCACGGAGACATATATTATTTTGCATTTTACACCGAATCACGTTATGACACGACGCACTTATGGTTTATTGATAGCCTCCTTGGCGCAGGCGGTTAGACTGCGAAACGAGAGGCCGCGGGTTTGATCCCCGCCAGAAGAAATGATTGTGCGGCCCACAAATATTTCTTTCGGGTCTGGGTTGTAAGACCGAAAAGTCTCTCGTAGTTCCTGATATCCAAGACACAATTGCATTTATTTATCTAATAATAAGCTTACTTTCCAGTACTTTCGAAAGGTGATAGTTAAGCTATTATCGAATTCTTCTACTTGCTCGCTTGGTTTCAGGGTTCTTGGTTTGTAGATATTATAACATTCTGTATCAGCCCATATACGTCCCACTGCAGGGCACGGGCCTCCTCTACAATCGAGAGTACGATTGATATATGTAACATATAACAGATATTATAACATATACTCCTATTATTGTGTTTTGTTGGCCATCTTGGAGCCACTATTGGTGACAGTAACAGTCAAAACCCACCCCCCACACTTACAGTCTACACAAACGCTCCAATTTACCTGTAGGTACAATTCAATTGTACAGTCAAACTTATCAGGTACACACTATCGTCTATGGCTACCATTAGATGAGCGACAAGAAGAGGAAAATAAACAGAGATACACATTCTATCCTATAATTGTTTTAAGCTGTATATTTTAAGATCGATTTGCCATGGAGACCGATTTTTCTGGTGACAGCTTCTTACTTCCCTCTTGTTTTTTATTCAATTAACAATACTTACCGTAAATTGAAATCTCACCCGTACAGCTTCCTTCATATATTTCAAAATTTTCGCAGTGAAATCCGTACATGGCGTCATCTAATGTCAGTATTCGAAGCCAACAATAAAATTGGGAATTGTATTTTTTTTATCGCTTTGATCCTGATAGGGGTACGTAAGTGACCACTGCGACCCATGAATATACTCAATGCTTGCATCATAGATCATAAGGGGAAGAAAACACCTGACAATCTTAATCATCGAACGAAACACTACAGTAAAGCTGTCCGTTTACTTTGATCTTCTGATCTCTTCTTGAGATAGTGGCACCGACTTGGACGAACCTGCCCATTAATTACTGAAAAAAACCTGGCTCTACCATAAAAAAAATAACATTAAAAAATATCTATAGGTATTTTTTTATATCCTTTAATTTAAAAATACAACAATAATTCATAAACATAATGAACTAGTATTAATACGTCCAACGTAAATAATAAAATGAGGACAGAGAAAAACTTTCTTAATATTTTGACTGCAGCGCTTTCTGAGACAAAAGACCGTAGGCGACCTATAACAGTGAGTGCTAGCCTAGTTGGCAATCACTCCGGCTTGCAAATCAGAAGTCACAGGTTCAAGGAGGTACTATTTGAGTAAAGTGGCAATTATATTTTTTTATGCGGGAGAAAAATTCATTAGGTAGTTACTTTTGTAGTTTAGGAGAAAAATCGGGATACTAACAAATGAATATGTTAATGCAGCTCATTGAGTCCGTTACTAGGTATTATGTGAGTTATAAAGAAGTCCTATTTGGTCAATTTTATATACAACAGTAATTATTCATGTGAAAATACTACTGAAATAGATTGTGAAAATAGCTAATTAATTATATTAGGCGTTAATATAAATATAGGTATATCGGAGTAAGCCCTGAATTAGTTTTTTAGTGAACTATTGCACTTTTCTGTTCATTATCAGCCCGGAGTCAAGAATTTGAGCCCGATATAGGGATGGGCTTCCCTATCACATCGTGGAATGGAACATAATAGGCGAAATGTGGGTGTCCAGGCACCTCTGCCTACCCCTTCTGGAAGGATGGCGTGAGTTTATGTATGTATGTTTTTTATGAGCGCAACCATAATATCAGATAATCTTTCACGATAATACATAATAGAGTCATACACGTAATTAAGCTTGCAGCTCGTGAATTGCCCGGCAACAACATACTTGGAACACTTCACAAAGAAACCAGAAGCAAACATTACCCGGGAGATGATGAGGTCGAGCTTGTAAATTTATCAGTTAGTACTCGCCGAATTTCCCACTTGGCTGCGTTCCCGTCGCGGGATGTCAACAATTTCCCACCGGTACATGAATAAAATTTATTTATAATCAAATTATTTATTGAGCTATGATTCAATAGTGAATTGGCACGTAGTTAGAGTCACCGTGACGTCCCTATGATGCGAGTTATGCATATTCAGTGGTGACGCGTCAAATACATCACTCATAGGCAAGGAGAAGGCTTGTAGTTAAATATTAAGTTTATTAGACAGTATTGCATTGTGATGTTCATTTTGCGAGGTTGTACTGACATTTAAAGCTGGTTGTGCCAGGGCCGCGCCGGATTAGCAACTCATATCTAGATGAGAGCTAAGTGTTGTAGTCGTAATTTCTCGCTTTTATATATCTGAGGGAATAGGCAGGGACATCTTCAGTGTCACCTACAGTTCCTGTAGTTATTTCCTTACGAAGATATTATAGGGATTAAACTTTTAAAGCAGCACAAATTGAAATGGCTATCTTGGAAATCGAACCAATCACCTCACTGTTTAGAGCCCATACGTCCATACGAGCTGTCAGTAAACACGTGTAACGAGAATAAAGCTCATATGGGTAGTCTTTGTGAAATAAAAACATCTAGAAATTGTTTAGAACGAAGAATGTTTCATATCCAGTGGACTTCAAAATCGATACTATGAATGTCAATTGTGAAGAAATAAAGTATTGCCGACATTCGGACTTTTAATCGAAAACGTAAAGACTGTGCTAATAATCTCATTAGTAATTATCCCTACACAAATGAACACTAAAGAGGTTATCAGGGGTACCATTTATAAAATGTATACAGTAGTATCTTGAAAGTGCCAAAGATTTCCACCGATTTCCATTGTCACCGGATTGTTGCAAATTCATATTACCTAAATACTCATGTTTTCTTTACACTCGAAAGCTTCAAAATTTACGATTACGATTTAGATTCTTGTTATTTTTATAATGTGGTAGCGCATAGCTGTTTTACATTATTTACCTAACCACGAGAACTTTTTAACAAAATGATTGAATTTCAAGAGTGACCAGTTGTTCTTCCCAAATATATGTCCATCTTCTATCCAATGTCATAAATATGCCTGTCATAATGCTCTGTAAAGTGCATTATGGTATATTAAATAGCAAGGACCCTACTAAATCTAATAAACGTCGCCTTCCAGTGTATCTTTGCCTTCCTTCTTGAGACATTACTAGTATGCCTAGACCTAGAGGTTAACTATAATCTATCGTATTTTATTGACGGGAGCAACAAGAATTACCGATGTAAAAAACATCTGGATTGTGTGGGATATTCCGTTCCGTTCAGCCAGCAGCCGCAAAAATGAAGGAAGTGTTGCATTTCTGGCATAATTGTGTCGATCAACGACACAACCATATCTCGACAGGTGATATACTAATAATGATTTCGCTCGCTACACCATGACAAATATTTGTGTGGCTATCAAATATTTATTTCAGGATTGGGTGTGATGATACCCAAATCTCTTTGTTTCTGAAACCATTCAAAGAGGTCCGGCGATTCCGTGTCTTCCTGCAGTGTCTTGTCTTGTACTGAGTGAGACTTTTTGATTACTTGATGTATGTAGGTTGTAGGACCTCATATGTGAGAGGCCACCTGTGTAAGTACACTGCAATGTCTATTTCTCCTGCCAAACAGTAGTGTAAATGCAATGTTGTGTTTTAGATTAAAGACTGTGTAACCAGAGTTACACATCTCAAGTCTCGAGAGTGCAAAGCATTGCTTTTTAATTCAAGGTGTTGTTTGATTTTGCTACTGTTTGTGAACCGTCGTATCACTTACCATCAAGCGAATGGCATCCTGGTCTCGCCGTTCATAGCAATAAAAAAACCTTGTTATATATATGAAAAAGCGCAAATCTCCGGTAGTTAAACGAAAATATTCCCATAGTTTCCGCACCTGCGCGTTGTTGATGCTCGCAAGGCCGGCGTCGGCGCTTGCGGTGCGTTGCGAAACGGTCGATCCGATGTAGAGCGATCTAAATTTAACTGGGTTTGTACGCGCCCGCCGGATCTTCGTGCTCTCACTGTTACCTTACCTCACCTTTAACACCTTTATCTTCGAGTGGAACGATTTGCACATTAATCACATCCTTGATGTATGTTTGCCTATTTGATTGATTAAATATCTAGTTCTATTTAATTATATTTTCCTTTTACATGAGCGAAATTCTCATGGATTTCCGCCTAGGTCATGTTGCTTCATCGGAAGTTTGGAGAAACTAGGGGATCTCACAATCAATACGCCGAATTCCTTTAATTTAGTGCTATTAGCTTAAATAAGCACAAATAAGAGAAAATAATCAGCTCAAGTTCGTTCTATCTATCAGCCAGACCCCATGCCAGGGTCTGCCATCCAGCATAGTCTCTGCTACTTCCTCAGATAAAAATCCATTAATTCGATATCACTGATTGAATTATGAGAGTTTCTCAACCTTGAATGATTATCCCAGTCAGTTGTACTATTCTTAATCAATTTGTAAGCAAATTGTATTATCAGTTTTTTTCGTAACATTGTCATGTAGTGCTTTGTTAATGTCTTAACGCTAGTCCTTTGTTTTTAATAAATCAAATATACATGCCTCAAGTTGTTGATATCTCAGTTCGGATTTGTAGTAATAGAATACACGAAACAGTGTAAAATTATTGTTCTAATTGTTTAGTTTCGTGAGCGGTGTCCCAATATTCTTTAATATAGCTGTTGTATTTTAAGAAAATTATTCTTAAATTGTAATATAATAATAGCTACACAACGCATGATCATCACAACGTACCTACATCTGTTACAGTTTTCGATATTCATAATATAATGTGATTAGCAATACATAGATAGATTTTTGTGTCCGATTATTGAATTTCGTGAAACCTTTGCCTTGAACCAAATGTCTATTTGCTCTAGTTACCCCAGTTACCTCAGGAAATGGACGGAACACACACGGCGGTACGCGGTCATATTAAAAGCACTGAAACGCAAGAAATTTTAATGAGCCGATAAAATTTTCATAATCAACAAACTCCGGAAATTTCCTGTTTCGCAGTTTATTACGTACGTGGAAATGTACCAAATTTCGTAAAATATTCCATGAATCTGCATCATTGCAACTTGCTAATCTTGGTATTTCTGATTTCCAGAATCTTTATGTAATGTGGTTGTTTCCAACATGTAACAAAAACACGAAGTATGTTTCAAAATGGTTATAACAGTGTTATATAAGTTTTAATTGTTTTAAATGAGTAGTTAATTAATTAACTTAACTATTGGCAATGATATATTATACAAATACGACGTAGATATCGCACTAGCACTTCAAAAGTGAGGCGTTCAAATTCGGGCAATTGGTGTAATTTCATCTAGTCGCATAGCAACTGCGACAGAGGGAAGACCTCAGTGCTGTCAACATAATTTATTACGAAAATATTGTCTACAGTGTCAAGTTATGTGTTTTAAAAGTGTAAAAACTGTGGTGCAAAAATATGAAACTAATTTGGAGCTACACACCATACGTAAGTATATAAAAACCACACAAAATTTAATTTTTATTTTAAATTAGTAAATACCGCCTTCAATGGTGTGAAAAGGATCGCCTAATATGAAGATAGTAAAGTGCGATAGGGACAAAAAGCGTGCGTCATAGATTAATAAGTCAGAAGCGAAACCGATGATATAGAAAATTGACGATGAAAGTTTGAATGGATTTGGATTGTTGTATATTTGTTTCTAATTCAATCATATTTAAAACGATTAAGTTATTTGTTATGAATTATTTTCATAATAAATAACTTAATCCAACCACGAACATTACAAAAAGCATATATATTTACATATATCATTGAATGTTTCCAGATTTCCACGTGATGAGCTTTTGAGACGTAAATGGGTAAGCACTAAGCACAATTTGAACAAAAAGAGGGGAACTTGACTGGATGCTTTTAAAACTGATTAATATTGATTTATCGCATTTTAATTATGAATAAAAATATACAACTACGAAAATATATTATACATCCACCTAAAAAAACCTGCACCATCGGTTGTAATATCGGTTGTTTACCAGTGGCAGGTCTCTCATATGTGAGAGGCCGTCTCATATGGTAGGTACCACCGCAATGTCTATTGCTTCCGCCAAACGGCAGTTAAAATGCCATGGCTTAAGGGTGGCACTCGAAAAGACTGAAGCTCTTTGTTTTCATGGGCCTCGAAGAGGGCCACCTGCTGGTGCCTATATTGTTTTGAATGGGGTGCAGGTTCCCATCGGTTCCACAATTAAATACTTGGGCTTGATTCTTGATGGCCGGTGGGCATTTCGTGACCACTTCAAAGCATTAGCTACAAAGCTGTCCCGGGCAGCGGGTGCACTTAGTACCTTGCTGCCTAACCTGGAGGGTCCTGGCATCTTTTGCCGAAAGCTATATGCCGGAGTCGTGCGGTCCATGGCTCTATACGGTAGTCCAGTATGGGCTGAGTCCCTGAGTGACCGTTGCGTCACTCTCCTACGTAAGCCCCAAAGATTAGTGGCGCAGCGGGCCATCAGGGGCTACCGCACGGTTTCCTTCGAGGCGGCTTGTGTGTCAGCTGGATATCTGCCCTGGGATCTGGACGCCAAAGCCCTTTCGGCTACGTTTTACTGGCGCGAGGAGGCGTTCAGACTTGGACAAAGACCAGTGTCTAGAGAGGTTGAGGTAATGCGTGCCTCGCTCCACAGGGCCACCGTGGAGGAGTGGCGTCTTAGATTGGACAACCCAACAGTGGGTCTGAGGACTGTTGAAGCAGTGCGCCCTGTCTTTGACCAATGGCTAGACAGGCGCCACGGCGTGGCGACGTTCCGACTCACACAGGTGCTCACAGGACATGATAGTTTTGCCGAGTACCTGTGTAGGATAGTTAGCGTCGAAAGATTGGCCGTTTGTCACCACTGTGGCAACGGTCCAGAAGATACGGCCCAGCACACGCTGGAGGTTTGTCCATCCTGGGATAGCGAACGCAGCGCTCTCACAGAAGTTATTGGGACCGATCTCTCTCTGCCGGCTGTGGTTTCGGCCATGGTAGGCAGTCCAAGGTCTTGGCGTGCGGTGGCAAACTTCTGTGAGAAAGTAATCTCGCAGAAGGAAAATGCCGAGAGGGATCGAGAGCGGTCAGATCCTTCCCGCCGCCAAAGAAGACGTAGGAGACGCCGACGTGACGCATGATCGGCGACTCGCGCCCTGTGGTATGGGGGCGCTTCGAGAATTCCGCCACGGTATCCCCTGCCTGTCGTAGGAGGCGACTAATGGGGAAGCGAAGGTCGCGGGCGCGCAGTGTGGGGCTGTTGTTGCGCCCATTGTACTCACGTACAATGCGACCTCGAGATGTTCGGCAGCAGGAGGAGGAGGAAGCAATTGCCTGTTGCCGGGAAATGAGGAGGCTTCCTAGCCTCCAACATACTTATGGTACGTGCCACAAATTGAGCGGCATTGTGCAGGGATGGTCCCGGTAGAAGCTGAAGCGCTCTTGCTTCGGGTTCCCGGGGCCGTTCTAATTGCGCTGAAGAGGGAAACGCGGGGTTTTGGTTGGTATGCCTATCGGTGAACCCAGCATAATCGCTCCACCCTCCCCCAAGGTGGGGCGTTAGCGGTAATCCGGTTTCACCGCGTCAACAAAAAAAAAATTAAAATGCCATGTTATTTTCCGGTTTAAAGGACATTCTCGCCAAAGTAATCGCTGTACTTATTGCGAATTAAGAACTTATATCTCGGGATGGCGAGCGCAGTGAATGCCAAGCATCACGTCACGGTCGTAACACTTGCCACCATTACAATAAAAAAAAATATTCATAAGAGATCGATTTTTCAGTGCATGCTTATTGCTTAATATAAAAAACTGCAATCAATTTATATCTTTATTTTTTCATGGTTGTAAGCAAATAAAAATATATTTTGTTTCAGGATGGTGTACAATAGGTAGACTCACGTAGCAACCTCAATGTTAATACGAGTATATTAAATACTTATAAAACCAAATAGGTCGTTTTATTTATCATCACCCTTCTGTTTCTATCTCTTCGATTCTATGTTTGGATAGCGCAATGCTATCTCTTTCCGTCTCGTACTTTCTGTATAATCTGTTTCATTCACTAAAATTGTCATAAAGTATTAACAAATGAGTATGTATATGCATAGTAGGACAGATTTTGAACTTCACGCAATATGGATATGCGTCATCTTTAGTAAAACATCATTGACTATTGGAAACAAGGCATGACAGCAAACCGTCCGTAGTGTGTGATTTGACGGTGTCCGGCCGAGTGATCCTTAGTTTTTCCGAATAACAGAATAGTTAGAGGTGATCTGCCGCCTACGCCAAGTTATTTTCGATAGACGCGGGAATGTATACACCTTAACACTAGGTGAGGTGCCACGGCTTGAGTAACGTTTCTATACTATTATTATATGACAGGAATGTTGGATATAACCGTAATGACTATGAATCATTTCACTGGGGCCTGATTTTTTATTTATTTGATGTTAAAATACTATGTCTTCTAATTTTCAATTATATTTTGAATAAAATACCATATTAACAAAACAGCACGAAGGTGGTGGAATAAATAGGGTTACTACCCTCGATCATCGATACCTACTAGATATCGACCACCGTTCAAAGCGTTCAAGGATCCGTCAGCGACCCACGTAAGTGTCGCGTTTCGGATTCACCTGTACATGCACATCTGAATACAATCACCCGGTGAAAAGTGTCGACCGTGTGAATCATGCGTTAGTAAATACTAGAATCCAACTAAACTAATAGGTACCATCAATATCAATGTGACACTAGATAAGACGTTCTGTGTGAAAAATGTGTCCTACCAGGTGCGGTGCACCGCACACGAATCAGTCAAAAACGCGTCAGCGCAATGAAATTCACGGCGCTTTCGACGTTTAGGTTGTGAAAAAACTAAACCCTGAAAGCGGTTTAGCGCTGCATGATTATAATGTTTGGTTAGACGACAAATTATTTTCCACGCTGCAACGATTTAGTTTCAACTTTTACCAATATCGAAAAAATCGAAAAGAATGGGATAAAAAATGGGATAACTTCTCTACGCGTAGGAATCATGGTAGTAATATATCTCAATGATAGGTACCGTTTGACATTTCGTTCTTTTCAAAGTTGTACAGGTGTAACTAATACAATTTCAATAACATTTTCCGTATAACCATGGAATTGTGATATTACGGAAAATGCTATTGATATTGTGTGAGTTATGCCTGTACAAAGCTTTTTAAACTTGAATGGTATGAAATGTCAAACCGTACCTATAGGTTTAGTTGGATAATATATTTCGGACTGCTTACGCTTTCTGTCATCGTCGTGGCAGCATTAAAAAAATAGCCATTTGTGTTTTATGTTCGGTTAGGTAACAATTTAACGACAGGTATTTTTTGGCAGTTGAAAATAACATGTCTGAATAAACTACAGGAGACAGCCCCTGTCTCCAGATTAAGTTAATTATTGTTTACAATATCTACAGGTGGTAGGTCTCTAATACGTGAGAGGTTGCCTGGATAGGTACCACCGCAATGTCTATTTCTCCCGCCAAACAGTAGTGTAAATGCCCTGTTGTGTTTCGGATTGAAGGATATTGTAGCCAGAGTAACTACTGGACATATTGAGACTTAACATCTTATGTCTCAGGATGGCGAGCGCGATGGAATGCCAAGCATTACATAGTAATTCAAGGCGTTGTTTGGTTTTGCTACTGTTCATGAGCGGTCGTATCGCTTACCATCAGGTGAACGGCATGCTCGTCTCGCTATTCATTGCAATAAAAATAAAAAAACGCCGTGTGGCACTCGGAGACTGCCGCGGTAAAGCTATTGCATAGCATTTTTTATCAACTTATGTAATTATAATTATTTATTTATTTTATTTATGCAGTATTTTTTTTCCTTTGTTTTTCTTTGATATTAGTTGTACAGATATTCACTGTTGAACGTGCGAGCTTCGTAGAGTCGTACCATGAAGTAAATACAAAGAGGAGGTGCCCTAACGCCGAAACTCTAAGCAGGCATGAGTCACCAGATTGCGGGGCGAAGAGGGGGATTACGTATGCGCAGTAACGCCGATACAACCTATGCCACCTAGAGGCGAGTTGCTGAACTAAAGAGACAAGCGTGATATTTCAAAAAGTCATTAAAAGTTCTGCTATTCATCGATAGATGGTAAAACTAAATATCGAAAGAGGTTAGATTACAATTAATCACGCAATAGCTTTGCAATTCGCATTTAAAAGTACTGGCACATATTTGAATCAAAATAAAAAACTAAAGAGACAAGCGTGATATTTCAAAAAGTCATTATAAGTTCTACTATTCGTCGATAGATGGCAAAACTAAATATCGAAAGAGGTTAGATTACAATTAATCACGCAATAGCTTTGCAATTCGCATTTAAAAGTGGCAAGTAAACTGGCACATATATGAATCAAAATAAAAATATTTTTGGATGATGAGCGTTTTGGTACCCATGTCCAATCAAAATGAATTTAGTCTCGTTGGATAGCTTTTTTCAAGAGAAGAAAATAATATTATGGCGACAAACCTGTATGTATTGTCCGTTTTGAAATATAGTCGTCAGAAGATATTGGATATACATATGTAATAACCGACTGATTCTGTAACTGTGTAATCTGCTGAAGAGGGCTATACCGAGGCTGATATCAAGTGCGCATTTCATCGGAAAACTTACTAAGAATGCATGCAGATATAGCTTAATTAATTCGAGGAAATGCTACATTAGAGATTAATTGTCAATTAACTTTTTAGCTTTCCTTTCCTTTTTTGTATGGATGCTTATAAACTCACTCCGTATTCCCAGAAGGGGTAGGCAGATGCTAGTAACTATGTTATGCTAGGGTGCTACTAGGTCAATCATGTTTCCAGGTTTTGATTCCAGGCTGACCATGAATAAAATACCATAAAATGAAACGAAATGAAAATAATTTATTAAATCCATTTAAGATAATCTACATCATTTAGATTCAGTCATATTTTATCTATCACCTGGTTTGGAAAGCAGTTTTCACAAGAGAAGAATGGGCAAGAAATTCTGCAGTGTTGTTCTTTTAAAAACCAATTTACTGTATCAGCCCATATACGTCCCACTGCAGGGCACGGGCCTCCTCTACAATCGAGAGAACGATTGAGAGTGGTTAGGCCATATAGTCCACCACGCTGGCCTAGTGCGGGTTGGCGGACTTACATACCATATAAATTTTATAAATCGCTATGGTATGCAGGTTTCCTCACGATGTTTTCCTTCACCGTTTTAGTGCGTGATGATTGACTATCAATACACACATGACTTCGAAAAGTCAGAGGTGTGCCCTGGGATTCGAACCCGCGACCACCGTGAACATGTTGGCAGTCGCGTCTAGTCCGTTTAAAAACCAATTTACAATTGGTTTAAATCACAAAAGTTCATTAATCATTTGTTATAACATTTTAAATACGAGCATGTTTACGTTATATTTAATATGGCTGAGTGAAGCAAAGTCGAACTAACGAAGAATCAGTCACTATATGCATAGTTGGTATTTTTGGACTGGACGTACAGTGAGCGACATAAGTCGTTGAACACTTCACATTTTTTGATAAGCTTTTTATGAATTAAAATTTGTACGTACTACTCTGTAGTCGTAAAATATAACCAAGTAAAGTCATCTATGCCGAGATGTGCCATACGATATTGAAAATAATTATTATTTTCGATGATAAGACAATTCCAAATCTCGTGAATGTGTAGCGACTTATGTCGCTGACTGTACTACAGAACAATTTAATGCAATTTTAGACCAAAAGACTTTGCCACGAAAGTTCAGATTCCAGAATCACGTTGGGTATTTTTTTTAAATTCTTGTTTAAATTAGGGGTTTTTGGCGACATTTACACCATGTCAACCCCATCATATCCTAAAATTATCTTACATCTTAATCTAAATGATTCAACAATTCAAAAATTGATATAGCTGTTTTAGAGAGAGGCTCTGATAGGATCGTTTGAAACATCCCAGGGGTATTTTTTTGACAAGGCTACTTACTGGAGAATGCAATGAAAGGCTCGGAGTATTGTTTAATATGTCAGGAAAAAAAGTCGTACGCCAGTTGGCCCTTACACAAGAGTGTCCTAGAACTAACTATACTGTGCTTGACAAGGGTTTCGATCACGTACCTAAAGACAATGTCCTTGATAGAAACCTCAGGATTCCTAAAACTATTCGGAAATGAGGAAAGACGGATGCATTACAGATGTAAAAGAACCATACGCAGCCACTAAGACTGATGCCTGATTTTATGAACGATGAAAAAAACCCCTTGCACATATTGCTTCATCGTGGGCTAAGAGACAGTTTAGGCAGTATGAAAGAATATGGATACAAATACCACGTTTCTCCGACAAAAAACCTGGGACCTGCACAACTTTCTCTTCATGAAAATAATTCCCGACTGGTTACAATATGCCGATGGGTAGTGGAAGTGGTTAACGGCCGAATTAAAAGATATTTTAAGCTATTGTGCCTAATATGTTTTAATTATTACAATTCGTAATATGTTTGCGGACTTTCCGATTGCGACTGCCAACATGTTCACGGTGGTCAAGAAGAAAAAAGATCAAATGACAGAAGAGCTTTTCAGAGATTGGAAGCCAATGATATGGCCGATTTTCCACGATTAAGTGTACAAGACGTAATATTGTTATAATTGGAGACATAACAAAACTAGCACCTAAATAACAGTTTATATCTCATCAAAAAGTTATAGAGAAGCTGCTATGGATAATGGAGGACATAACTGACTACGGAATTGAAGATGTGTGACTTTTGCGTGCACGTATACAGTACCGACATGTGAGAGTAATTTTATACTTTAACAATACCAGCCAATAAACGTCCCACTGCAAGGCACGCCGCAGCAATCGAAATATCGATCAAGACGTATCAGGCCATAGTCCACGCTGGCCAAGTGCGGGTTGGCGAACTTTACCTAGACAGAAATTCTGGAATATCTCTATGATATTCAGGTTATCTTCATGATGTTTCCATCACCGTTAAAGTGCAAAGTAATTGATTATAACTCTACACATGGCTTCAAAAAACAGGAGTGTGCCCTGGGATTATAATAATACCATGCCAAATTGAAAAAAAACTACAATAAAAGTATGTGTACTTAATATGATGTAACAAAATTTGTTTAACTATAAAGTACGATTTCTTCGATTGGACAGCGAATCAGGTCTAGCGCCCTTGATATAATTAATCTACACTAAAATACCTTTCCAACGGTGTATCACTCATTTCGATTGGAGCTGGTACCAGGTTCCATACATTTGTGCCCATTGTCCTTTAAATTTCGGTCGGACTTAGGTTATTTTCGTTATGGAATTTCTTTATTCGGTCTCCACAAGCTATGCAATAGCTTAAAAATACTACTTACACTTCCAGAACCATGCAGAAATGTAGAGAATACTGTACAAAACTGACGCAATGTTCCAAAAATAATGGCTCAGTTATAACTGAAACTAAAAGTATTTACATTCTTAGTTTATAAATAACGCGTATCCTTGACGCGGTTTCCATAAACTGATTATGGTCCACGTGATCAGCGGTTGGAATACGTACATCACTGGAGCAATGCTTGCACATCGCGTTAATGCCGGATTTAACCATTATAGCATTTTAAAAGAAATTTCCAACAACATATGGCTTATTGTAATTGCTTGTTGAAAAACTAAATAAATAAATAAAACTAATTATAAATTAAAAATAACATAAATTAATTAAATTAATGAATAAATTAAAGCAGGATATTAATATAATACTAAGTATAGAAAATATGTTGTATGTAGAGATTAAGTTCTATGTGTATAAGCTATTAAATTGCCTACGTGACCAATAAATACATTTCATTTCATTTTGCTTAACCCCTACCGCGTCGGGCCAATCGAAATGGCGAAAACCACGAATTACTGTAATTGTAGTAGCAGTTTTTGCGCACGTCAGCGTAACGGTCCGCGATTACTTAAAGCAATATTTCTCGATATTTTTTATATGAAAGGTACCTAATGTTGATTACTAATATAAAAATAAGATTTACTAACTCCTGCATTATATTAATCACAAGCTATTTTTTGTAGAGGTTAATAGGCTGAGGTCCATACTTATTGCTCGCGATACCTTTATATCGGTATATCTCTTTTCATACAGCGAATTGGTATTTCTTGTCAAAGAGGTTCTAGCATTTGGAATTACCTTTCAAGCGACGTATCGCTTATTGTTATTGCTAAGTAGGCTAGTATTCATTTTTTGCGCCTTCTCCTTTAAGAATTGGTTAGGAAAGGTGAAGGAAAAAAGGATAGAGAAACGAAATTACAGCCTCCGTGGCGCAGTTGGTTGGACGCAGGCTGTGAAATGAGAGGGTGCGGGTTCGACCCCGCAACGAAACAAATATTTGTGTGAACCACACGTATTTGTTTCGGGTCTGGGTGTTTGTGAGATCGAAAAGTCTGTCGTAGTTTCTGATACCCACGACACAAGACTCAATCTTAGTGTGGGGTCAGTGCCATGTATGTGACTGATGGGTATATTTATTTATTATTTATTTAAATGGCCGCAATACATATTGATAATATTGAGGTTGCAATATTATCAATACGTATTGCGGCTTGCAATCAGAATTCAAAATCGTATCAATATATTAAAAATTTTACGACTTACAAACGATGTTTTAATTTAATTAGTTCGCTCATATTGAGGTCATCCCGGCAGGTAATGCGGCCCACATTAATACCGGGTATCTCAAGACTGCTACCGAAAACGAAGCCGGGTGGTAGTTTTAGTGGCTACAAACACAATGCAATTAAAAATTTCGCCTAGAAACGCGACAATTTTTTTTTATGATTTTTTAAATATCGTCATTTTTGGGTGGTAAATCCATAGTTTTTGCTAAAATAATAATTTAAACTCTTTTATACCTTAGAGTATTTATAAATAAAAGGGTATATACTATTATTTTAGGAAAAAATGTATTTACCACCCAAATATGGCCATAGGAAAAAAATAACAAAAAAAAAATTGTCGCTTTTTTTTGCAACTTTTTCTGTTGCATTGTGTCTGAAGTCGCTTAAACTACCACCCGGCTTCGTTTTCGGTAGCAGTCTTGATATACCCTGTATATTATAATACTAGCGGCCCGACCCAGCTTCGACTGGGTGCCTGTATTTTTTGATTCCACTCCACACCAAATACATGTTGTTTTTCGTATAAACTCTTGTATACCTAAACTTAACGTAGCTATCCTACTGTCCGGCTCAATCCCGTCTCATCCACCTGTACAGTCTCTTCCAAATCCGTCCCGTCCCTTCTCTTTATTATCCATCCCGTTTTATAACGTGCATTTACATTTCGTCCTAACAAATCTGTCATCAATCCCAGCCCTCTCCCATACCATCCATTCTATTTTACTTTATGTCTAATCTCTCCATATACATCTAATTATATAAAATTCTCCTGTCACGGGGTGCGTAATCGAACTCCTCCGAAACGACTTGACCGATTCTCATGAAATTTTGTGAGCATATTGAGTAGGTCTGAGAATCGGCCAACATATATTTTTCATCCCCCTAAATGTTACGGGTAGTCCACCCCAAATTTTTTTTTTATTTTTTAGACAAAATTTTTAATTTCTATTTTTTTATGATACAACATACAAAAATACATATTGTCCTCAATTTTCACCCTTCTACGATCAACCCTTATTTTTTAATAGCCATTTTAGTAATTTAATCATTTTTCCTCTCCGGTCGAAAACTGATCAATCGTCATTTAATTAGTTATCCCCGCCAGATGTCTACAGGTGTCACTTCTGACCCAGTAAACAGCACGGAGTAGGGATGAGAACGAAGCCGGTCTCTTGTTTCTCTCACACAATACGATTATTGTTTATGCATCAAGTGTAGTAGTAACGTTGACAATTATTATTTTGCTATCTCAGTGTAACTCTCATATTAAATTGTAATAATTCCTATTTTATATATAAGATGTATATGGATGTTTATGGAGAGAAGGGACATAAAGTAAAATAAATCGAAGGTACGGGAGAGGGCTGGGATAGATGACAGATTTGTTAGGACGAACTGTAAATGCACGTTATAAAACGGGATGGATAATAAAGAGAAGGGACGGGACGGATTGGGAAGAGACTGAACAGGCGGATGAGACGGGATTGAGCCGGACAGTAGGATAACTACGTCAAGTTTAGGCATACAAGAGTTTATACGAAAAATGTAATCAAAAAATATATGCACCCAGGCGAAGCTGGGTCGGGCCGCTAGTATACATATAAAGATTGCCTTATGAATTTTTGACATTAAAAACTTTAGCTTTTTTTATTGTCCATCCAATATTCCTTCCCTTATTTCCGCACCAAAATGCTGTTTTTCCAAATAATATTGCACGCCTTTACTTTTTGTTAGTAATAAAGAGTTAAAATATAACATTTCATAGACATAACTTCAGTGGTTTCGATTTTCTTAGACATAACATTTCAACCCTTTTTTTACCCCCTTTAGGTATAATATAACCTATCTCACTCCGATACGATGTACATTTCTATCAGTGAATTATAGCGAAGAAAAGGCCAGTGTAAAAATTCGTGATAAAAATGGCACTCGATCTTGAAAAGGAGTAAGTATAACTTCCTATGCTGCATTTACACGTTTGGCCAACCTCAGCCAGCCTCCACCAACGCCAGCTTGTAAACGGAGTGTTTGGCTCGACTGGCCTTATGTTTTTCATAGTTAATAGCTTGGAGTTGGTAGACGTTGGCCCAGCCTCAGACAACATCGGTGTGGGCCTCCGCCTGGGACCCACATCACGGTGGAGAGCGTGCGGATTCCCGTCGAGGATGAAATACCTCGGTCTCGTCCTCGACAGTCGATGGGATTTCCGCGCGCATTTTGAGGAGTTGTCGCCGAAGCTGGTGAGGGCGGCTTAACACTGATGGTCCTGGCATCCCTTGCCGAAACCTTTATGCTGGAGTCGTGCGGTCCATGGCCCTCTACGGGTGTCCCGTTTGTGCCGGGTCCCTGGGCGATCGTTGCGTCCGCCTGCTGCATCGTCCGCAGCGCATGGTGGCGCAGCGAATAATCAGGGGCTACCGCACGGTCTCGCACGAGGCGGCCTGCGTATTGGCGGGAACTCTGCCCTGGGTGCTGGACGCTAAGACCCTCTCGTCGGCTTTCTTCCGGCAAGAGGAGGCGTCCGGGCGTGGGCAGAGGTTGGTCCCCCGAGAAGTCGAGGCAATGTTGGCCTCCCTCCGCAGGTCTGCTGTGGAGGAGTGGCGTTCCAGGCTGGAGAACCCTAGTGCTGGTACGAGGACCGTCGCGGCAGTGCGACCTGTCCTCGAGCAGTGGCTGGACAGGCGCCACGGCCAGCACCTGCTGGAGGAGTGCCCAACCTGGGATGAGGAGCGCAGCGCTCTCGTAGCGGTCATAGGAAGCGACTTTTCACTGCCGGCCGTGGTCGCCGCCATAGTCGGCAGCCGGAGTTCGTGGCGAACTATGCTCTCCTTCTGCGAACGCGTCATATTGTAGAAGGAGAGCGCCGAGCGGGATCGGGAGCAGACCGATCCCGCTCGCCGCCACAGGAGACGTAGGAGGCGCCGGGACAACGACTAACCCGGCGCGGCGCCGCAGAGGCTACATGGGGCCGCCGTCCCTACCTTTGGGGGCCCCCGAGACGTGACGCTACAAGCGTCTCGTGCCGCGTCGCTAAGCGGCGGTGCACATAACTTTAAATGAATTTTAACCACTTTAAATATTGGACGTGCCCCTCGATTGTATTTTAGTTTAATCAATGCATATGTTTAAAATTATTTTTTAGCTTTTAGTACATTTATCTGCAATATAAAACCGTTTAACTTAAAAAGGTTTTTTATTTTTTATTTTTAAGTTTTTAGTTTTTATTTCTCATTCTGTTCAACTCGTTGAGTTCTTGACTTGGGTGGGAGATTCATATTGTAATTTTGTATAGTATCAGTATACAGTATATAAAATCAAAACCAAAGATGGCCACTGCTACAAAATGGCGAATAATGTATTTTTCAATCCCATCAATATGGGTATCAAAATAAAGGGCTTGGTAAGTATAATAACTGTATTATACTAAATAACTGTATTATACTAAATAACTGTATTATACTAAATAACTGTATTATACTAAATAACTGTATTATACTTACCAAGCCCTTTATTTTGATACCCATATTGATGGGATTGAAAAATACATTATCCGCTATTTTGTAGCAGTGGCCATCTTTGGTTTTGATTTTGTATAGTGCACTGAATTTTACTTGACAAGCCCTTTCATTTGATACCCATATTGATGGGATTGAAAAAAAACTAAGTTGTCCGCCATCTTGTAGCGGCGGCCATCTTGGATTCACAATAATATTGAATATGGATAATTATATTGTCACCAGAATCAAAGGCGTATACTAAATTTCAGATCAATCGGTTAACGGGAAGAGGGTTAAATTTCAATTATTAAATTTGACCCAAACAAACGGGGTGAACTAAATAATAATAAAACCGTTTAAAAATACGCCATTAATCGAATATTGTGGATATATGTTGTCAATTCGAAACCTTTATTTAAATACGTGTTTTAATTTGAGGGAAGAGTTTACCATATCGACAAGATGAAAATTAAATGTTTGACAGTTACAAACCCCTGAACATTTTGCATGGGAAAATCACGCACACTGTTTTGATAGATATGATTGAATTTGAACTTTGTATAGCGGTAATAAAGTGCAAATTGACTCTTTGACGTTAGGACCATATCTACATTGTTTAAACAACAGTGAGTGCTTGTAATTTAATATGAACTTTATACAATAGCAATAAAGCTTAAATTACCTCTACGTTTTAGTTAGAAAACGTTTGTATGGGAAAAAGAAAAGGGTTGTTTTAGGGTTTTTCCGGCAATTATTCGAAATTTTCTCACCGTAAAAACCATCATTGAACTTCAACGAACATTTAAAACAAAGAATTGGCCATATATATTTTTATATTATAGATAGTCCACCCCGCTGGCTTAGTGCGGGTTTGCGGATTTTATTTCACGTAGAAATTACTCCGAAAAGTCAAAGGTGTGCCCTGGGATTTGAACCCGTGACCATCGTAAACTTGTTGGCAGTCACGTCTAGTACGTTACCAACGGGCAACCACGCGCTTCTGTGAATTACTTTTATTTATTTGAGAAGAGTATCTATACAGATACAAAGAAATAAAACCTTCATACTGCCTTTCCAGGTGACGTAAGTGATAGAACAAAATTTAGAATAAAAATCTGCATATCGTTTCATTATAATGTCTAAGATCTGGCTAAGGTTGCAGGAAGTCGCTGGATGCAGGCCGCTTCCAACAGGTCATTGTGGAGATCCTTGGGGGAGGCCTATGTTCAGCAGTGGACTTCCTGTGACTGATATGATGATGATGATGATGATAATGTCTAGACACGGCATCAACGTACCAATATATTTTTATTCTAGTTATTACCGTGACAATACTGATGCGGAATTTAAATTTGTCCCCCATCGCACCTAAACGTATTAATTCAAAAAACAATGTCCTTTATGAAAACCAAAAAATATAAATAGATATATTTTATTTATTTATTTATTTATGCTTTATATACATAGTTGTATACAGGCGGACTTAATGCCCGAGGCATTCTCTATCAGTCGACCTTTGGATGGTGCAGAGAGTGAAATAGTAGGCGCATAAATTCAAGTATTTAGCATTATGCAAATGAACGATAGAATAATATATATATAATAAATAAATATATAGATATAAATATACATGCAAAATACATAGATATACAAATACATATATACATATATAATACATATATAAAGTCTAAACAGGAAAAGTATGTTTAAAGTGACTCTGCCAATTTATTGAGTAAGTGTTGGCGAACCTTCATCTTGAATGCCAAACGGGTACCGGACGCCCTAATATCGAGGGGGAGTGCGTTCCAAAGAAGAATAGATTGTATAGATAAGGAAGAGTAGATAAAGTCTGTGCTATGAATAGGACAATGAAGTAGAAGATTGTTGTTTGAACGAAGATTGTTATTATGGTTACTGCCTAAGTATTGAAATTGAGACGTTAAATAAGAGGGAGAAGTAGGGGATGTAAGAATAGAAAAAAGTTTTGTGAGTACATGCATAGAACGACGCTGGCGAATTGGTAACCATTTTAGTTGGGAACGGAAAGAAGAAACGTGGTCATATTTACGAAGATTGAAAATGAATCGAATGCAGTTATTGAGAAGTTGGTCGAGTTTGTTGAGGTGTTCTGCATCCAGGTCAAAATAGCACACGTCACCATAGTCAATTATATGAAGTATTAAGGTCTGAACAAGCATTGTTTTAGTCTTAATGGGGAGCAAATTCTTCAGGCGATAGAGGGCTCTAAGTATACCTGTCACCTTTTGACAAACTGAGACAACCTGAGTTTGCCAGTTCAAGGAGGAATCAATATAAATGCCAAGATCTTTGACCACCGGGCTCCAAGCGATGACAGTCCCGTTATAAGTAACATGCGGTATATGTGCAGTATCTAATCTACAGATCATTCTTGGGCTGCCGATAAGAATGGCCTGACATTTAGTGGGGTTGACAGTCAGACCAAAACGATCTGACCAGTTTTTAATATGAGCCAAATCCCTGTTAACTTTGTCAATCGCTGTAGCCACGCAATCTAATCTCGCTTGGGAGTAAAGTCATCGGCATACAGATGATACGTACATTGAAGATCTTGGGTAATTAGGTTAATAAAGATAGAGAATAACAATGGAGAAAGTATACCGCCTTGAGGAACGCCAGAAATAAGGTCACGCCAATTAGATGATGAGTCATCAAGGCGGACTGACTGCTGACGCCCCTGAAGATAGGAAGATATTTTGGTGTACTCCGGCAAAACGCTTCGATAGAGTATACCTTGTTTAAAACTGTTGCAATAATCTCAAAAACTATGGGCTATTTTGGTAGATACGGACATTGTTTTATTTTACAGGGTATATCAAGACTGCTACCGAAAACGAAGCCGGGTGGTAGTTTAAGCGACTTCAGACACAATGCAACAGAAAAAGTTGCAAAAAAAAGCGAGAATTTTTTTTTTGTTATTTTTTTCCTATGGCCATATTTGGGTGGTAAATACATTTTTTCCTAAAATAATAGTATATACCCTTTTATTTATAAATACTCTAAGGTATAAAAGAGTTTAAATTATTATTTTAGCAAAAACTATGGATTTACCACCCAAAAATGACGATATTTCAAAAATCATAAAAAAAAATTGTCGCGTTTCTAGGCGAAATTTTTAATTGCATTGTGTTTGTAGCCACTAAAACTACCACCCGGCTTCGTTTTCGGTAGCAGTCTTGAGATACCCGGTATATTTAACAAAATTACGCGTTAGACACCGTATCTAGATAATATTATATACACGATGTACAATTTTTTTTTTTGAATTTTGTTCTATTTCGTCAGCCGTCAATGAAAGACAATGGAAAGATAGATCATTTTACGTTGGATGGTAGTTGAAGCTTGACCGTCTTATACGTCTCCCGTCAAATAAACAAATATCATATTGGCTGGACGCATTTTCGGTTTTTAGTATCTTCCTCAGAAATTTTCCAATTTTTCTCACCCCTAAAATCTTCCCAGGACTTTCACAAATATTTCTAGACCAAAATCAGCCAAATTGGTCCAGTAGTTTTTGAGTTCATCGATGACATACAGACAAACATTCATTTTTATATCCATCCATCCATCCATCAGCCAAAGGAAGTTACCACTGCTGAACATAGGGCCTCCCCCAATGATTTCCACAGAGACCTGTATATATATAGATTAAAATGATTTCAAAATATGACAGACAAAACTGTGATATTATATTTCAGTTTGACAAGAAACGTCTACCACCTGGTACATTTAATACTTCCTGCGCGACTCTTTTAGAAATACATTTAAAAAAAAATTGTTATAAAAATATTTATTGTATTTAGAGCCTAGTACAGTACCGCAGTGAAATGACTAGGTATTTCGTTATTCTAGTTCTTTTATAAACGTTTTATTGTGCTACTGTTTTATTATATACATTTTGGTAAATATAAGGCAGGAAGGGCATGTTTTTTGCCTCAAGTCTGCCTTAAATATAGTTAAAATTAAATAAGCATATAACAACGTGATCTTTATATAAAATATTTAATTAAGGTAATTAACGAGTAATTTCATGTCATATTTTAAAACATTTCAAACTCACACGCGCTGTCCTTCATAAGATTGCATATTTAAACGGTCGTACATCGGATAAACAAACATAATTTGATTCTCAGCCGCATAAAAGTATTTGAGTAACGGTAGGGCGAACAGCACTCCGAATTAAATGACACCAATCAGCATATCCACAAATAAATTGGGTCAGATATTCTAACACCAATCTGGAAGGAGATATTTCATCGGAATTTAAATGCAGGAATGAGGTCGAAATGAAATAATGCTTTGTATGTTATTCATTTTGTATTTTGCTTTTTGATCTTGTTTTGTACGCTCGCTACTATTCATAATATTCATAGAGAAGTAAAATCATTCTCAGTTACATGTATGACCCTGCTAAGCTCATGTCCAGTCAATCAGGAGGTCTTTAGTACAGACCTGTTGGTATTGACTCTATACTTACCTCTCTCAAGGATTTCTATAGAGCCCTATTTAAAACAGCATACACTAAGTGACTTCCACATACATACATGCATAAAATCACATTTTTTCCCAGAAGGGACAGACAATATTTCGTCCCACATTGTGATGTGATGTCTCATCGCCATATCGGCTACAATTGACTGAGTCCGGATTGATAATAAATAGAACGACCCAATATCACTTGGCCCTGCCCGGGATTCAAACTCAAGACCTCAGCGTAAGGTGGCGTAGCTCCGAGGCAAACTTCACAACAACCTTAATTAAATCGTCTATGTACATAATATGCTGCGAATTTACTACAGAAGATATAGACTAGTATTAATACCAGTAATATCATTTACATCCAACATTAAACTTAGACATTGCTATACATTGTTTTACTATTGTCCCGATCAAACAAGGGCCAAAACAAATCGAGCAAAAGTTCAAAGCAATAGGCTTATAGGTATATATATCCTTCAAGAAACAAACCGACAACTTTAGTGCTATAAATTGCAGCTCAACTGGTTAGCTCTAATTGTAATTATCCTATACATAACAGCAATTGAGATTAAAAATCGATCGTTTAATTGTTTCAATGCCCATGTATTGCCACTTGACTAATAACTCGATTGTACCCCAGTAGCATTCAACCTCAATACATTCAAATGGACCGGAATCAATTGGAACCAATCCCTGCGCATCCAATTCTGACAGCTCTTGATTTGTACGGATTCGCACTTAGCGCGGGGAACTGCTCACATATTGCTGTCTACATATCAATTTCTCGACTGGTTAAAAGGGAAAATAATAATTTTTCATACTCCATATATTAAATATTTTTAACCTTATTAGCTATTGGCTATAATTTGATAAAATTTTATTTGATATTACGGATAATTTGATATATTCTGGATACAAATGAGACGTAAATTGTAATAGATATTGATTTCTAATCCAGAATGATGGACTATATGTATGTCCTAAGCCCTATCAATCGTACTCTCGATTTCGGAGGAGGTCCATACCCTGCAGTGATGATTCAGATATAGAAAAAGATTACAATGATATAAAAAATTATTAGTTGCTGTGCAAATGTAAAGTAAATTTTGTGCCTACGTGTGAAAATAATGAAAATAATATCATTTTATAACTGTCCACAGACGACTGGAGCCCGACAAGCCTGCATTCTTTCTCCGTAAATTTTCTAATTGGCTAGTAACCGTTGGTGTTTATGGACGGCGATTAATTCAAGAACGGAAAATGTGGGGATGAAAATAATAATTACTGATTAAACAAAAATCTTACTCCTTTATGTTTACGTTGATTTTCTCCACGAAATTCACTCAAATGCAGCTCCAGAACATATCACTTCAAATTAAATATCCGCTTGCGATAGACTGTTCTCTGCTGGTAAGCCTAATTAGTCTAATGACTGCTTCAATATCTGTAGCTCGAATATCTTTAACGTAGTTGTCGGTATCCTTAGAAATATATACGAAATTACACCGCCACCAGCTACGGATTCCCCACACCAATATCAATGTTTGTGCGGCCTACAAACATTTCATTTGGGTCTGTTTGTGAGACCGAAAAGTCTCTCGCAGTTCCTGACACCCACGACACAAGACTCGATCTTAGTGTGGGGTCAGGACTATGTATATTACTGTTGCGTGTTATTATTTATATCTAATTCTACGAGGAATTGAACATTTCAGTGATAATTGTAAAACCACGGTCAAACCAGTCCATTCATATTGTACAGCAAGATAGAATGCTGTCCCATTTAAAAAGTATATGATAAGTGTAAGCAAGATATACGTTAAAATATTTGGTTGGCACATTTTTGTGCGTGGAAGCTCCGCGGCACCGTTGACTCATATAATGTTTATTTCAGAATGATTCATGTTTACCCAAACGCTGAAAACGCTCGTGTGAATAATTTTGGGCTATTATTGATCGTGTTCCTGTAGGGTATTTGTTTAAACATTCTGCTGCAGATTTGTTGAAACCTTGAGAAAGTTCTAGATATTTCTCAAAAGTAGAACAAAGCTTGACACAATATATATTTGACAAACCCTCTGCAATTTTTATACAGGCATTATTTTCCTTATTATCCTCAGCCTCCTCCAAATATATCTACATTTTTTTATTATTCCTATGCAAGAAAATATCTTGCAGATATAAATAGAGGCATCGTACTCTCGTTTGTATTGTGCCTTGTAGTGGGACGTAGTATATGGGCTGAGACAGACAAATCCAAAAAAGTTGTTCAGTAAGCCTTACGGTTATTAAGCCTCATTCTTCGCCCCGGAGAAAATTAATGTATTGGCTTTGAAACAAAACGCCTCCATTCGAAATCGGCGCAGAGACAAATGTGTGCTCCACAAATATATTTTATTGCATTTATCTAAAATCATGGCTTGGACGAGACCCAAACCTGCTCAACCTTAAACGCGACACACGCACGGATTACAATGAACGGCTTTACACCATCGAGTATGATAGTCCCTATGCACGTAGATACTTATCACGAGATTTGGGCCAATGACAATCACAAACAAAAGCTGTTACTTGACGCTAGTATACTCTGAGAGTGGTACCACCTCAGTTTTGCTTAAATATTAGCAGTTTATATAACTTTTCTGGGCAAAGCACTGTACCATAATGTGTCAGCTCATATACGTCCCACTGCAAGGCACCGGCCTCCTCTATAATCAAGGGTATGATTGAAAGGAGTTAGGGTATATAGTCCACCACGCTAGAGTATGGATTGGCGAACTTTACATAGCATAGAAATTCTAGTAAATCGCAATGGTATGCAGGTTTCGTAACTAGCATTACTAGCACTCAATGGAGACATTTTGACAAAATTAATTTTTAATGTACCCAGTGGCTACCATGGGTTACTAAACGCCGCATCCTTCACAATAGATTTAAGATGTACACCACAAATCTTGTTCAATAATTTATCTATCTATCGAACTAGAAAGCATTGGCTTGTTATCCATCAAATCGCATGCGAAGATTAATGAATCAATGCTAAACGTTTGTCCGATCCATTAATAAGAAAGTCGAATGACGATGTCGAACACACTTGTGCCTTAGAAGTGCCAAAGAAGTCATCGACATTATTTATAAATAAAATCGGGTGCGATCACATGTCCAAAACTGAAATATCATGTCGCGTCTGCTATCGAATAAGGGTCATTGAGAGGAGACATAGTTGTACGAGACGATGCTCCCACTTTTCTATTCTAGTGAGGTATGTCCAATGACTTTGTAACTTTATATTTATTCCGCAACTACATTTTGATCATACCCTTGATTGTAATCATGCAGATTTTGACATCACATAAATATACAATCATAATTTCGAACGGACCGAAAAGACGATGGGCTGACGATATAACCGAATTTATAGGGAAGGACTGGCAATCTTTCGCCAAGGACAGAGATGCATGGAAAAAACTGGCGGAGGCCTTCACCCGAGGAGGGGTCCATATCCAATAGCCAAAACTAATTCTTACTAACAATTAGACGATAAACAAATAACTAACAAACACTAACAAAAACATGTCAAAAATGTAATAGAAACAAAGGAAAATGGAATAAAGGCTTTTTATTTTATTTTATTTATTTTATAATTTCGAACGGCAAATAAACCAACACTGATCAAAGCTAAGATCTGGGTTCAAACCCGCGACCACAGGCTGATTTTTCATTGCCATTATAAAACTTTACAGCTCGACTAGCATTGATGTTCCGTCAACAGTTTGGTTTTAAAATGTCGTACTATAAATACACTCATTTGCAAAAAAAGGGTGGTTTTCATTTTAATTCTTCTTTAAAAAATACGGTACCAAAATGATTTCAATCATTTGTACATGTTACTGGCCGGTTTTAAAAATGCCGTGATGTTTAAAACAGTACGTTCTAATTTCAAATTTTCGTTTGATGCTCGTTTTTACAGAAAACCACTTTTTATCCTACATTTTTGGTGCGAAGTTCTAAAAGATAATATCGGTTTTCATAACTTTTAGTCAATTTTTATGAATTTATTACATATTCTTAATTGTCAAAGCTTCATTTATTGCTGTTTAGCTGTCTCAATAATGTTAGAGAAAGTGGTAAAAGCTACAAAAATTATTGCGCTGCTCGAAGAGGGTTGCAGCCAATGCTTCGTGGCTCAGAGGCGTGAGAGAAGTGTGAGTCGCTCGACGGTTCAAAGGACCTGGCAGCGGTATCAAGACACCGGTTCCGTCGAGAGAAGGCCTGGTTCTGGAAGAAAACCATGTACCCAACCACGGGATGATCGTTTTCTTGTGAGTCGCGCATTGAGAAATCGCAAGTCTTCGTATGTGGACCTTAAGAACAACCTCGAAGAAGTAAGAAATGTGCATATTAGGCTATGGACGGTCAGGAGGAGGCTTCTCGCGGCCAATATACGCAGTCATCGCCCGGCCCGCGGCCCTAAGTTACTCTCTGAGCACAGAGTTGCCAGGCTTAGGTTTGCTCGAAATTGTGAGTCATGGACTCAAGAAGACTGGAATAGGGTATTGTTCTCCGATGAAGCCAGGATATCTCTGTTCGGTGAAGATCGACGTCGGCGAGTGCTACGAAGACGAGGAGAACGATTTGCAGAGGCTTGTTTTGAAGAAATCACACCTTATGGTGGGGGCTCTGTTATGTTTTGGGCAGGAATAAATTCAATGGATCGTACAGAGTTAGTCTTCATTGAAAACGGCTCACTGACTGGACATCGATACATAACGGAAGTTCTAATTCCTCATGCACAACCCGCATTGGCCGCTTTAGGCGAAGACTCAATTTTTATGGACGACAACGCTCGCGCCCACCGGTCTGGTGATGTGGAAGCGTATGTGCAAGAGGTCAGCGTTCGTCGTTTGGATTGGCCAGCTCGAAGTCCCGACCTCAATCCTATAGAGCATATCTGGGACGTTCTGAAACGACGCGTGAGATCAGTACAACCGGCTCCGCAGACCATCAGAGAGCTGAAGAATGTGATTACCGCGGAGTGGGAACGTATTCCGCAAGCAAGTATCCGGGATATCCTTGCTAGCATACCCAGACGAATTCAAGCTGTGATTTCAGCTAGAGGGGGTCACACTCGATACTAAACATTTATCTGCTTTTACTTTATTAAAGAAAAAACAAACAAAAATCTTTGTTAACTTTTACTTCACGAGCATATGCACTACTAGCGAGCATACACTACTAGTGAACTTTAGCATTAAAACCTATAAATTTTATCAAAATTTTATGATAATACTGACCAAAACCATTATTTGCTTATTAATTTACAAAATTGTGAAAGTAAAACTACCAATAATTATCAAACAAACCAATAGTGACATTTGAAATGGTTCATTGCTTTTTTTTTTTGCAAATGAGTTTATATAAAACCAATTGCAAGCAGCAGCATTTCCGGACAAATACGACAAAGCGACCTTCAAAAAAACAGTGTGTCCCACCTTAAAGACCGGGAATGCGACTCCATGCCATTGCAAATGTTTATAGACGGCGGTGATCTACTACAATCAAGTGAACCATATTTTTGTTTACCCACTTTAACACAAAAAGGCTCACGTGAAGACATCGGCAACTAGCACTGATACGGATACAGAAGCCATTAGAAAATGTTTATGGAACGGTTTGATACAGGGTGTATCCAGACTAAAAACGAAGTCAGCTTGTAATTTTAGTGACATCAGACAGCAACTAAACATTTTGCAAAAAACGCTAACGTATTTTTTGTATTCTCTCTCCTATCATATCTGAGCGGTAAATACATAGCTTTCACTAAAATAACAAAGAATTGTGTAAATCAGTTCGGAATCAAACAATTAAGAAACCTTTTAATTATACAGCGCACGTGAAAGAGTCATTAAGTTACCCTTGCACCTCTTCTGCTCTTCCTTTAAAAATACTAATATTTGCCGTATGTTACAAACTAACTTAAAAGGTACTATTTAAGCCGAAATGGTTTTTTCAATGTAATTTGTTGGTTGATTGCAAAGTAGTCTAACATCCACATAAAAGACAAGAAAAAATAATTGATAAAAACGATCTTCGTCAAAAACTCTAGTATGTGGCAAGCCTGTTCGAAACCTAGTGCACTAGAGTCTAGACAATACACAAGTCAAACTCAAAACGCGGCCTAATTGCGTTGATCACTGGGATGGGTATTGGTTTTAAATCAAGATGTGGTGGTCGCTATTGGTCGTAAAAAAATTGCTGGCAGAAAATTTAGGATTCAACATTCTCCCACTAAATTGTTTATATATTATAAAATTGGTATTCGTTACTTGTCTTTTATTTGTTATCAAGAATTTCGTATCATCAAAATACATAGTAATAAAATCCGGTGTTCTAATTTTCTTAGACAAATGCTCGTAGCTAAAACTGCAGGTTCCAAGAATTATTGTTCATCCTTATTTTGAGTCTGAGAATAACATATTATTATGTGTCACTGCACACAGTACAGTGTATTAATATGTGAGGCGCATTAATATACTAAGAAATATCTTAATTTTATATTTATTACTTTGTTGTATTCCTGCGTAGTTTTATTAAACAAGCTAGCAAGCTATATGCCTTGATGTAATAATATACCTAACTAAAGGTACTTATATACAAATTAACGTTACAATACCTGAACAAAAAAATATTAATGGATTCTACAAAAATATATTTAATTAGTATTTTCAATTTTATATTCCTTTGTTTCATAGTTTTAATTACCTGAACGCAATATGTGTATATATTTGAAAACAAACAACAGTCTAAAATAATATTAAAACATTCCAGCTAAAAACCCATAAACAAGTAATACATAACAATTTTTTTAAATTAATATTCGATTTGAAATACATGTCGTTGATAATGGAGACATCTGTATCTGTATCAGCCCATATACGTCCCACTGCACGGCACGGGCCTACTCTACAATCGAGAATACGATTGAGAGTGGTTAGGCCATATAGTCCACCACGCTGGCCTAATGCGGGTTGGCGGACTTACATACCATAGAAATTCTTGCAATGTAAATGGAGACATAAATAACAATAATCGTAAAGTGTTATAAATAAATACAATCAATATATGCGTTTTTAATGCCGGCTCTAGGAATATTTGGCGCGGCCTATAATCTGGAGACTGTGTCTACACTAAGGAAGGTGGTGGTAGGTCTCTCATATGAGAGAGGCCACCCGGGTAGGTAACACCGGGTAGGTAACACCAACAATGTCTATTTATGCCATCAAACAGCAGTGTGAATGCACTATTACATTCCGGTTGGAGGACATTGTCGTCAGAGTAACTACTGGACATAATGAGACTTAACATCTTATTTCTGAGGAAGGCGATTGTTTTTTAATTCTTGGTGTTATTTGGTTTTGCTACTGTCTATGAGCAGTCGTGTGGCTAACCATCAGGCGTGTTCATCTCGCCATTCATTGCGATAGAATTAAATTGAATCAGAAAACTCGAGCGGAAATTACTGTGAATCATAGCGTAATGATTTTTTGTTCAAATAGCTTGCGGATGTCATATAGGAAGTAATCAATGCTGCGTGAATACTCCCACATTATTTGAGGATATGGTACTAATTGTTTACTACATGGGGAGGACTCAGACTATATTTTCGTGATACCTTGGATGGATTGCAGCTACGTGCCATCCGTTGTGAATGCAGATTGTTATTTTTAGATATATTATTTTAGTTTGAATCTTTAACAAATTAAACTGTTAAGGGAAACTTCATTTTTTTTTAATTTACTTCAAGTTAACTACAAGTCCCAGTATTTAATCAAAACACTTACATTCTAATTAATAAACAACGCAAACATAAAACATCTCAATACTTATTCTAAAATCTATACGCTTTTAATTATTTTTTATACCAAAATGAACGGAAAAAACACGAATGAATAAAAATTATTGGACCGACAAATGAATTCTTCGATAAATACACACCTAGCGGTAAAGCTGTGCGGTTTCTAGTGACCAAGCGATATCGCCCCTTACGAACGCTTCGTCCAATCTTTTTTCGACCTTGCCTCTTGCCATGATCCGCATCAGGTACAAAAATTCCACAGTCTATCATCCTCCAAAGAGTTTCACTGCGACCTTTTGGAACCAAACTTCATTTCATCGTTTATCGATCCCATCCAAGAAAATTTCGCTTAGTGTAGTAAAAATCTAAGAAACAATAAATACACTCAACCGTCTTACATACTCCTGACCCCACACTAACATCGAGTCTTGTGCCATGGTGTCAGAATCTACGAAAGACCTTTCAGTCTCATAAAACCCTTCGAACAACTATATGTGGATCACACCAACACTTGTTGGTAGATTGAACTCGTAGCCTCTCGTTTCACAGCCTACGTCCAATGAATTTTACCACGGAGGTTTTGTATCTTTCGTCGATATATCCTTGGAGGAGGCCTATGTGCAGCAGTGGATTTCCTGTGGCTGAGTTGATAATTATCATAATGAGATTAAAATGTATGGTGAGATAGGTAGGGGTAGGACTTAAGTATTAAACCGAATATAATTTTCCAATTTGAGTTCAATCATTGTAAGTTCAATTTATAAGCATGCCAGCATAATAATGTTGACCGGTAGTATGTAATTAAATCTCACAGGTGGATATTCTTTTTGGATGGAACTGGGTAAAGCAGGATAAAACGCAACAGCAACACAGTCATTTCACATTGGTTGTCAAACAATGGCCCAACTCCGGTCTGGTCAATTCATTCCTAACCTTTAAACCTGTGTAACCCATCAGCTATTATGTGGCTCTAAAAGTATCACAAAATTTTGCCAAAGTCCCGTACTTAATAAATCGCATAGGTTTAAATATAGGTGTACTTTTTATTGCAATGAATGGAGAGATAAGCATGACTTTCGCCTGATGGTAAGCAATATGACCACTCATGAACAGTAGTAAAACCAAACACCTTGAATTACAAAGCAACGCTTGTCATGCCACTGCGCTCGTCATCCTGAGACATAACATATAAACTCAATATTCCCAGTAGTTACTCTGGCTACAATGTGCTTCAATCTGAAACAAAACAGTGCATTTACACTGCTGTTTGGCAGGAGATATAGACATTACGATGGTACCTATCCAGACAGCCTCATACAGTTGAGAGACCTACCACCAGTAAATAGTTCTATATTCAAATATTGATTGACTGAACCCTAATGAAACAATGCTAAAAATCGGCCAGTGTGCACTATAGGTATTTTTACGTCACACACATAATCAGAATTGTTGGCAGCGGCAACGGTGACTCCTTTACGACTGTTACGGACGTAAAGATCAAAATAAACTTTATCGGCTACGAACCCGATGACTATTATATTGTGTTAGTATGTTGTACCGTCACTCCATTATGTTCTGGATGCTTCCATTCGATTTATGAAAGAAATCTTTCGTCGATGGATAATTTTATTCGGTTCGTGCTGCAATCACCTGGTCTGTTAGATACCAGTTTAAAAAACGTACTGTGCTTTGATACAGAATACGTTAGTTATGAGGTACTTTATTAGGTATTAGAGATTTTTTCATTTAAGATAATTATGCATTCGTTACGATGTCCATATTATGTCAAAATTAATATGAGTCCAAGCATCCAACAGTTAATAGCGAGGCGTAGGCCTCTAGTACTGTTAGTGGGTTAGAGTATTGATCACGCGTTGGCTTAGAGCAGATTGATTAGTTTCTTTTTGTTTCACTTTGATTTACAAATATGTGAAACGTATGAAATTAAGATATTTAGGATTTTTGCAGTCCATTATCGCCCACTACTCTGCCAAGAGTTCGATTCACAGAGCTTAGACTGGAGTAATACTAATACAAAATGAAAAGGTTTAACTACTCGTACTCTATCCACCACGCTGCAGCTGCAACCGCGCTGTTAAGTATGACTCAATTATTACTCTAAAAAAATATTAAAAATAAAATCCTCACGTTAAAAAACAATTTCGAAATAATTCCATAGTGTAAACGGCCGCTCTCAAACGTGTAATAATTATATAGAAGTCTACACCGCAGTTGCGTTGGAAAAGCTTCAGTATTAATAATTTCAGCTTGAGAATATTCAGCGAGCGATGAGTCACGGAGTTGGGGGGGGAGTGGTCTGGAGTGTCAGCGGGGGAGGGGGGCACGGGAGGGGGGAGAGCGACACGCGGAAAGCATTCGGCCCACTTCGCGCAGGTACCGATATAACCGAATAATTTCCCACCTGCGCCGGGGTGAGATGGAAATCGGGACACGTACAGGCGAATGCACAAGTTGCAACAAAATTACACAAATGATAGAATAATTTTCCCTAATATTGTGGAAATTTTGGTTATAAAAAAATACATAAAATATTAAACTCGTAATTTCTGTAGTTTAATTTTGAAATAATTTGTGAATAATATTATGAGCCTTCTTTTAACTATTAATAATATTTTTTTCATATTTTATTTATTTCAATTTAAAATAAAATATGCAATACCAGTGGTGCTATTCCCTGCGAAAATAAAATGACAGAATTATATTTAAGATTGAACTACGAGTAGTAATCACAAGTTGTTAATACAGAAAAATAAGATAACGTTATATTCTAAACATCGTCTAAATTATTGTTATCAGTAGAACAATAATAATAGACTAATAAATTGACTGAAATTTAAAGGTCAAATGATCGGTCATATGACCTTTAGATTTCAGTCTGACATCGTAACAACTCTCCGAATATAAACCATCACACAAACAAAACAGGAGGATTTGAAACAAACGCTATTGATAGATCAAATCTTTGAGTAAATTGAGTATGGGTAACTGATTATTGTGGATGAATCGAGGACAGTTAAAGTTGATAAATATTTTCGATTCTATGTTAGTGTATTCAGATCCCATAAGTGCTATTTAATTAGCTAAATGATCATAATACTTATTTACCTAGGTAATTCTGTTTGTAAACTATATGATTTACCCGAAAGAAAAGAATACTATTGAAGTATAAATAGCCCGAGAAACCTGTGGTCGCTAGACCTACGTCATAGTATTAAGTAGTTAGCGATCTCTTATCTTTTTTATTCTATATACATATTTTGCATACATTGCTCCTCATCCATGAATGATGAATACATATTCATAAAAAGTAATAATGAGTCGATACAAGGTCAAAGGGGACTGAGTACCGACAAGCGCAGTGTTGGTCCATATTCAATACCCTTTGTATTGAGCTATTATATAGGACATCTTGAACAAAACCTTTCTACAAATATCCAATCCGCGGAGATCAAGTGTGCTAAAACTTTATTCTTTTTTGGGTAGTTATATAAAAGTGGATAGACGATCTAATGTGGCAGATTCAATGAATCCAACTCACTTTTTACACGTCACTGCGTAATTATTTAGGTACAACTGTGGGTACAACCTACGTTCATCCGCGATATCCTGTACTGAATAAAAACAAGAAGATAAATAAAGCAGGTTAGTCAGCGAATGAAATGACAAACACGCCAAATTAATTTTCATACCACATGTACACACATAGACTGAAATAAATCTATGATTAATAACACCCACTGATAGGACATGCACGAAAATATCATGACATTTCACTTACGCGCCGTTTGAGAGCTCGAAACTAATACAGGTGGAACATTGCGAAAGCATCGCATTCACGAATAAAGAGAATTAATTATTAATTATAGAATTGATTTTATTAATTATGCGTAATCTTTCATACGTGTAATATCATAAGTGGACTCTTTAGTTTAATTGTATATTTTGTATCTATTTGTAATCCTGTCAGAGAAAGCTTATCGATACATTCTGAATGTAAACATTGCGGCCAATTTCGTTGTTTTTGGGCCGATCAAAAAATTAATATTTCGTTTGAGCTATAAGAGTTTATTTATACAATGATTATACATTACGATCACAAGTGTACTCACAAATAGAATTTATTTTTTCCAACTGATTCACAAGAAGATGAAATTACCGTTGTAAAAATATATATACATTAGTTTTCTCCGGTGGATTGGCCTGTATAGAATTTTGAATAGTTTTATGTGTTGAAAAATTTTCATGTAATCTATACTGACTATACTGGGTATCTCAAGACTGCTACCGAAAACGAAGCCGGGTGGTAATTTTAGTGATCACAAACACAATGCCATTAAAAATTTCGCAAAGAAACGCGACAATTATTTTTTATGATTTTTTAAATATCGTTATTTTTAGGTGGTAAATCCATAGTTTTTGCTAGAATAATAATTTAAACTCTTTTATAACTTAGAGTATTTATAAATAAAAGGGTATACACTATTATTTTAGGAAAAAAATGTATTTACCACCCAAATATGGCAATAGAAAAAAATAACAAAAAAAAATTGTCGCTTTTTTTCGCAACTTTTTCTGTTGCATTGTGTCTGAAGTCGCTTAAACTACCACCCGGCTTCGTTTTTGGTAGCAGTCTTGATATACCCTGTATGTTATTATACCCGACCGTAAAGACACCTCCTAGCCCGCACTTTTCCTGCGATAGGGCGGAGTTAAGTTTACCACGCCCAACTTAGTGCGGGTTGGTGGAGGTCACTTAGCATTAGAATTGAGAAAAAATCGTCAATCTTAGCCTTGAGTTGCATACGATAAAGGTACTTGGGACGCTCTAAAGCTATAGTAATCATGCTTATTTTAACAAATCGCTTTGTAAATATTCAGAGGTGACTTATTAGCTTTCTAAAGCTGTGCGTTTCCTATATAAATTAGAATCGGCCACCATACATTTAAACATTGGTAACTAGTTGTCCGGAATCCATGAATGTTTTTGGTGCAACGCCATGAATCTGCAAGAGGTAGTTTGTGCCATAGTTTTGATACAAATACGTCTTCTATGTACACGACCATTGCGACTTTATTCATCAGGATTGCTTATAGATACTATACTATATTATACATTAATTCACGCCTTTTTCCAGAAGGGGTGGACAGAGGAGCTACCAGGTCACATGTTCGTCCTACGTGTTCCGTCCCACAATGTGATGGGTGCGATCCTATCGCCATATCGAACACAAATCCCTTATTCTGTTTGATACTGAATAGAAAAGACTAATATCACTTTGCCTGGGATCCGAACCCGAGATCTCAGCGTTGTATATGTATGTATCGTAGTACAACCGCTCCACCGCGGCAATCTAGATAATAATATTATATTGGACACTTATTCATCTTAAACTCTGTATTTTATTTATTTATCGTGTGCTCGGTGATGTTGTTTATGTAGGCAAGATTAACATCCGCTTTGCATTTCGGATGCATGTTTCATAACAATGTTAATACATTAGTACAGGCAACGAAGCTACGGGTTACTCTTGTCCGCAATGCATAATTTGCAAGGAGTTTTTTTTTCATGAAGAGGTGGCATATGACCCCACTAAGTTAAAAACCCAAAATACTTACAAAAATGGCGTCCGCTAGAGCCGTCATTTTGAAAAACGCGTTTGAAGCCATATCTCCGGAACCGTCCACGTTAGGCCCATCATGCTAAGGACCTTTCAATAGTTTTTTTTGTACCATTAACCGTTCGCGATTTACAATGTTATTAATTTTCATTTTATACCTTTTTTACAATAAATTTTACATGGATTTTTAACAAAATTTACTATTTCCTCATTGCTTTGTTCCCTTATGCCATCAGTATTTAATTAATTACGTGATAATCATGGAGAAATCATTGGATTTCATAATTACGCTATGCATCCTTCTTTTCCATTGACCTTGATTCGGTAGTACACCATTCAACGCGCGATAACTTCTAAAATATTGATTTTAGAGAAAAAAAGTATGGGTGAAAAGTTGTTAAGAATTTATTGATTTAAAAGTTTAGTCATTAACAATTTTTTGTTTAAACAATTATTAACAAAGATATCGGCAAAAAGGCATGAAACGAATATTAATAACATTGTAAATCGCGAACGGTTAATGGTACAAAAAAAAATATTGAAAAAAAAAGATGGGAAATTTAATTATCTACAAGAAAGGTCCCTAGCATGATGGGCCTAAAGTGGACGGTTCCGGAGATATGGCTTCAAACGCGTTTTCCAAAATGGCGGCTCTAGCGGACGCCATTTTTGTAAGTATTTTGGGTTTTTAACTTAGTGGGGTCATATGCCACCTCTTCATGAAAACAAAAAACTCCTGGCAAATTATGCAGGAAAAAATGCTTCGTTGCCTGTACTACATAGCAATAACGCATCAAAGTATATTTATAGAGAACCAATCTAACACAGCTTCGATCGGGAAGCAATTACTTTATGCTGTTAAGTTTAAAAAAAAGAAACAATATCTGTATCTGTAACATCCCATATACGTCCCACTGCAGGGCACAGGCCTCCTCTACAATCGAGAATACGTCTCCATTTGAGAGTGATTAGGCCATAGAGTCCACCACGCTACCTAGTGCGGGTAGGCGGACAAAATAAATAATATACATATATTCCATAACAATTTTTTATCCCTTTTTTTTCTTAGCAATTGAAAAGAATAACAAAAAGGAGTGTTTATGTATTTCCAGATCATAGGCCAACTTACAGACAATATTGGAAGTTACGTAGGCCCCCATTCACAAAAAAATAATCTATGTTTGCTAATAATACTCGATGGTTCGCTGCACTGTTTTCTTATAGTTATTTTACGTTACTGCCGAAGTTTGACAAACGCAGGAATGTGTGTGAAGGATAATAAAGTTTCATTTTAAACCTACAAGTATTTGCATGGTGTAAATGAGCCTCGAGTTATGTAATTATGGAATCGCACGATAGACATTATCGCCTTGAAAGAAAAGCCACTGAATTTACTGCAACTACTGATCTGGAAATATTTTCGTCTAAATAATACTTATACTATTAATTTATTTAATGAAACGTTACATCATTACACATGGGTGTAATTTCGATTAATTGCCAATTTACAACTAAATGCAATACATAATCCATGTTTCCATATCAAGTAAACACTTTCAATGTATAAAATCTTTTCCATTTTGTCAGAATGTTAATGAGTGAAAAATATTCGGGAAAAATTCCGGTCGGCGCCAACAATACGCGCGAGCATGACGCACGGCTTGACAACTAAATGGTTTCATGAGTAGGGTTTGCAATTGCAAGGATATTTATCTCTGAATGGATACATACTATATACTAGATATTTTTCTGATTTAGATAAAGGTAACTCTCTACCTCAGGAGAATTTTCTCCCAGAAATAAAAGTAATAAAGTTTTTTTTTCCAGGGTTAATTATCAATTACCTCATACTATAACGAGAAAGGAAAGCACCGTGTGAAAATCTGCATATAATAGCGATTCCGAAAAATTGCTATGGTATACCAACCCGCACTCGACCAGCGTGGTTGACTATAGGCCCCTCCCAATCGTACTCTCAATTGTGGAGGAGGCAAGTGCCCAGCACAACATGTATGAGCCGATACAGATATTATAAAATCACGTAAGGTTTGTCCCGGAGTCGTGATGAGCATTAGTCTTCTAACCAAGCTATCGAACAGGCATTGTTTCCACTACTATCATTGGTTAGAAGTTTGATTTTAGAGTCATGTTTGCTATTTGAATATATTATATTTGCTTATGCTATATTATAATACTTGAAATAGCATTTCAACCTACCCTGGATAGCTAACGAGAGATGGTCAAAACTATTGCTTTATCGTAGTCATGTCTCTCCGTAATATCCCCTACACCTGCACATTAAACCAGTAAAGAGTGAGTCTGATCAAATGGTGGAACAAACCCTTTAGTAGTTAATTCACTTCACATGCACACTATGTATTCCTGACAGTCACACCGCACAACTTATCCCCAATAGAACAAAATACAGGAGAAAAAAACTAGCGATCACCTATTTTGTTGTATCGAGCAAGAGAAACAACACCAAACAGTCTCATACATATTCCTGACCCCAGTATAATATCGAGTATTGTGTCGTGGGCATCAGAAACAACGAGAGAATTTTCGACGCCACAACGACCAGACCCGAGAGAAATATTTGTGGGCCGCACAAACACTTCGATGTAGGGATCAAACCCGTTCCCTCTCGTTTCTTAGGCGGCATCTAGCTGCCTGCTCCACGAAGGCTATCAAAAATAAAATAAAAAAAAGCACTCTCGTAAAATAAGAATGTTATTTAAAATAAGAATATAATATCGAAAAAAAGTATTAGGGCTGCAACACATTTTTAGTAATTAAATTTTGGTATTTATAATAACAAATAAACAATTAATAGAAAAAAAAGTAAACAATGTTAAAATATTGGATGCGATGTATTTTAAATTGATAAATGCCTTATTATATCACGTAATGTATTATAGCACTTTGGTGATTCTAAATGAATAACTATAGTACTAATAATAGCCATTCGTAATAACGCGATGAAATTCTAAGCGTTAAACTTAACGCGGTCTACGAGGGGTCTACGCTGTGCTACGACTTTCAAATATGGATTGCTAACATAACTTCCAACTGCTTCATTTGATACGGTCCAATACATGGATGCAATAACTAAGGCCTAAATTAACAAATAATAATGTTGACTTTTTTGTTTTGATTCATTTGAGAGTGTTCTTAGAATAATTGAAGTGACTCAGCAAGACATCATACATGCACGCTTAAATGATTCGTGATTTACGTTTCAATTACCTATTCCAATGTGTTAATATTTTTGTTGTTCATCAAAAACGAAACAATTTAATTTCAGTATATTCACAGTAGATTTGTAAAGACGAATCAGTCCCGAGTTCTGTTAAAATTAACCTAATTAATGTTTGTAAACAAAGTGCAGACGGTTGTCATGGGTTCATTTAAAGAGCATAAGAAGTTCATTGTTAAGTTCAGCCGATTGATGGCATTTAGTGAGAACGGCTCGCGGGCGCCTGCCAGGGACCGACAGGAATCCGCCAGGAAGCGGCTGGATGGGGCGCGCGACCGCGAGCGCCGCGCCGCGCCCGCGCTGCACCGCCGACCGGCGACACGGCTTTTAGGACATTAAGGGTTTCGCCAAATTTTTGGGCAAAACAAATAAAAGAGAACCGCGACGGCGTCAAGACGAGCGTGTCTATAAAAGGCTGAGAGGGGGGTGCGCGGGGGTGGTAACACGATCCGCGAGCTCCAGCCGGCCGGCCGCCCTGGAGCGGCGCTGATGGTGGGACGCGGCGCGGCGGGCGGGCGGGCGCGGGGATGCGGGGGTGGGGCATGCGCGGGGCGGGGAGCGCGGCTGGTGCGCGCGCGCCGCCCGCACCCGCTCTCACTAGTCGAACGGTGCCCGACCGGTAACGTAGCGCCGACTGCCGACCGAGAGACGAACAGCGACAATGTCCGCCATGGCGAAGACTTCCAAGTACACCTACCGCAGCAGCGGCGGTGGCACCACCGACGTCAACATCGAGTACAGCGCCGACCTGAGTGCTCTCTCCAGGCTGGAGGTACCGGCCTCCTCGTCACCAGTGCAGTGCTTGTGAAGTGTTTGCGGACACATGATAGAATATGTTGTATTTTTCAGGACAAGATCCGTCTCCTCCATGATGATCTGGAATCCGAAAGGGAGCTGCGTCAGAGGGTAAGCTCGAGCGTGCGAAATGTGATATGTGCGGGCGCGGCGGCCATACAGGGCGCGCGCGCGCACTCTGTAGGCGGGGCGCGCGCCTCTCGCACACCTCTATTAATACCAGCCTCAACCGCCTCAACCGCCCTCCGCGATAACTCTTTCACACCGCTACGGTCTACACCCTCCACCGTTATGTCCGCCCACCCCCACCCTAACTTGCACCCCAATCCTAACTTGAACTTTCATTTAACACATAAGGAATTTTAATAAATTAACCAGCCAAGTTCAAGTTTGTTCGTGTGTGATTTTATAACAGTGATTATAGGGCCTAAAAGTGTAAAATTCTTGAAATTACTTATTAACATTTTTAAGGGATCTAGAATTTCTGGTACCTTCTCCGTGCAAAATATTAGTAGTTTTCGATAGTTCTCCATAGCCTTAAAGTTATTCCTATACATATAGTAAAGTGTTGGGTAGAGTAGATCTGGAGGTGTCATCTTAGACATTTACGTGTTCTATTTTTAACGTAGCTTGGTTGGTTCTGTACACGCAACTGAATCGCTGTGATACGCGAGTAGCAGCGTGTCCGCGTCGCCGGGTCGCTGCCGGCCCGCCGTCGGGCCGCTGTCGCACCGCCGTTAACCCGCCGCCGCGACGTCCACCGAGCGCCGAGACTCGTTGCGAACGGCGCTCGCTCACCCCGTGTTATATTTAGCCGCGTAGCGAAAGCATTCTCTGAAATCTCAACTTCTCGCTCTCCGGTCTCACTTTTGAAACTGGGCCAAATGATGTTCGTTCTCGTTGAGAATGCCACAATATTGAAATATAATAATAGCCTGCGGTATGAGTGTCGAAAATATCCGACTTAGTCAGAGCTACCGTGAGACATGAAACGTTTCTTATTTTAGATAGGTACAATACTGAAATATGCGAAGGACGTCTAGCTCGGTTACCGCCTATTGCATAATGTACTATATCGTGTGTCTTGTATACATAACTTGCAAAATACATTTACATAAGAACAAAATACGAATTATAGCCTCCAATGTTTCAAAAGATAGGTTCAAAACCAATAATCACAACTTTCATTTCATAATAACAACATTAAAAAATCTACAATCAAACTAAGTAAAAACAAAATTGATCGAACCATTGAGTTCGACTTCTAACAAAATCCAACAAAAGCTAAAAACTAGGTATCATTAACATCCTTAATTTAATAACATATTTTACAAATATTTATAAATGAATAAAATATTGTTAATAACTTTCAGATTGAGAGGGAGAAGGCAGATTTGAGCGTGCAAGTCATTCAACTGTCCGAGAGGCTGGAGGAAGCTGAAGGCGGAGCTGAGAGTCAGGTAATTAAACTTTATTTGTAATCACTTAAAATGTTTATAGAACAATTGATATTTGTTTATAATTCGTACATAAAAAGGATTAAATAAATAAAGACTGCCAAAGCACAGACAGCCAACACGAGGAGAAAGAAGATAACATTAATGCTAAGAGAGTAAAGACGATGAAATAAATAATGTGATTGATATTAACTGAAGAATTAAGTAATGGAGATTACTAATCAATGAAGGAAGAAATAATAAACTGTGGAAAGTGTACAATGATACAACAGATAAATTATAATATATATAATACGATAAATATTGGAATATGAAGAATAAAAGTAATGCAGTTATGGCAAAAAATAGTAATTATTTATCTGTTTTAATGGACAGCAATCTTGAGAAACGATTTTTGCCGACCCGCTCTATACAAAACTCTATGAAATCAACAGGAATATTGAATCCACGAAAATTAACGTGTTTTTCAACATTGTCAAGATCAACTAATATTTATTAGGCTATGCGATTTTGTGTTTCTATACTTGCGAATGTGTTGCTAAGCGATATAACTGTTATTAATTTCCATTTATTTCAGGATTTAATTTATCGTAAACTAATTTACCTTGTAACCTCATAAAACAACAGTAGTTCATCGTATAATGTTATGTGGAGAGAGCACAGTTGAAAACCATATCACGTGATTCTGGTGCAAAAGAAAATGTGTTGGTAATGGCAATATAGATGTGTTACAAGGAGAATAATAACACCTTTAGGAATTGTGAATCCCCTCATACCATATATTGTACAAAGATTTCATTGGAATATATTTGTCCTGTCATATTTCAAATGTGCACCCAACATTAAATTTGGGGGCGTGTTTTGAAATATAAACATACATTTTCCAGTTCGAGATCAACAGAAAACGCGACACTGAACTTACCAAGCTTCGCAAACTTCTGGAAGATGTCCATCTGGAGTCTGAGGAGACCGCCCACATGCTCAAGAAGAAGCACCAGGAGATCGTGGTTGACTTCCAGGAACAAATCGACCAGCTTACCAAAAGCAAAGCCAGGTAAGCGAGCACATATGCATCACCACCTATCTTTTCATTGTTTACTAACCATATGACGTGTCCTCCTAGAATTAAGACTTGCTGAGCGAACCCTGCGAAAAGCTATGCGTCTGAATATCTCATGTGTCTCATCATTCTGAACTGTCCATCATCATCACGATGTACTTGTCTTCGGTGACTGCAACAAACGTCTCCTTGTCCACAGAGCTGAGAAGGAAAAGTCCAAGTTCCAAGCCGAAGTATACGAACTGTTGGCCCAAGTCGAGAATGTTACCAAGGAGAAGATCACCATCTCTAAGACCTGTGAGAGGCTCGAAATCTCCATCACCGAGCTGAACATCAAGATCGAGGAACTGAACCGCACCATTGTGGACATCACTTCCCACAAGCAGCGCCTGTCCCAGGAGAACATTGAGCTTGTCAAGGAAGTTCAGGACCTTAAGGTGCGTATTCCTGTGTACATTTGGATTAAATATTTGTGTATATTTCGCATAATGTTCAAATTTAAAAGACTTCAGCATTAGACGGTTATAGATTGTTAATGAAATCCAATCCGTATTAGTATAACCAAAGTAGAAGTTTTACAAGTCAAATGTAGATTTTGTCATTTACATAAAATAAGATAGATAACCATTATTGCACAAAAATAATACTTTTCTTTTTTTGCATGAGAAGGAAAAATATACAGCTCAAAACAAAGCTGTTGGTAATTACTGATTAGTACTGACTTCAAAGTCGTCTCACAACTGGCACAAAACTTCTAAGCTATTATTTAAAAATATAATAATTATTTTGCAGGTGAACATTGAGAACGTGGTGTACCTCAAGAGCCAGGTCGTCAGCCAGCTCGAGGATTCTCGCCGCAGGCTTGAGGATGAGGAGAGGAGGCGCTCTCTGCTTGAGGCCAACCTTCACCAGGTAATTATTTACACTCAATCATTTTAAGTAATTTTTGGGTTCAAACTAAAATAACTTTTTTTTAAATTTAGTACTCTTGGCAGAAAGCTGAAAAAATAAAAGTAGTATTGTGTTTGAGCTAAAATTAACTTAAATGGTAGAATATGTGAGTAGTCGTTAAGTTAATAAATATGCTCGATACCCTCCATAAATTACTCCGATTTATAGCAGATCGTTGTTTCCTCCCACTCTACACAAACATACTAAACAAAAATATGACTTTGGATAAACATTTGTAACTTATCAAGCATTTATATGATCTATAGGTTGAGATCGACCTCGAGTCCGTCCGCGTGCAACTCGAGGAGGAGTCCGAGGCTCGTCTGGACCTGGAACGCCAGCTGGTCAAGGCCAACGGTGAGGTCGGCCACTGGCGCTCCAAGTTTGAGGCCGAGGCCGCCGCCAGGGCCGAGGAGATCGAGGAGATCCGCCGCAAGTACTCCATCCGCATCCAGGAGCAGGAGGAGCAGATCGAGACTCTCATCGCCAAGATCAGCAACGTTGAGAAGCAGAAGTCTCGCCTCCAGAGCGAGGTAATTGAACTGTTGGAATGTTTGTCGCTTATTTTAGTCTTTTAAATATTAAGGTACGTGACTTATGCTATATTGATGATTTGCAATCGGTCAAAATAATTGGAAAACTTAAACTATTTTTTTTTTATATTTTTCGAATTGGGTTTTCATGCTGTTCGACATATAAAATATATTTGGTTTTAGTTGATAATTTTTAATATCATCCCCATTATAAACTTAAAGATTTTCTGAGACTAATAATAATCCTAATTAAAAACAGGTTGAGGTTCTCATCATCGACCTGGAGAAGGCCAACGGAACCGCTCGGGAGCTGCAGAAGAGGACTGAGCAGCTGGAGCGCGTGAACATCGAGATCAAGTCGCGCCTGGAGGAGACCGTGCAGCTGTACGAGCAGACCCAGCGTGACCTTCGCGTCAAGCAGACCGAGATCCAGCGCATCTCGCACGAGCTCGACAAGACCCGTGAGCAGAAGGATGCCCTCGGCCGCGAGAACAAGAAGCTGGGTGGTGAGTACTCTTTTATATGATGCTTAAAATAAGAGAAGTCGACGAATATCAATAGAACTTGTCGTTATTAAGATGTTGTCTCCTTCCATGAAAAAAGTAAATCTATGCACATAATTTTGTCAACAGCGTTTACACTGGTAAACACAGAGTTTATTCCTTAAGAATAAAAATGGAATCTTACTTTTGATACTAAAATTTATTTCCATTAAATGTCGCAGCAGTCGTGAAATTGAGTAACATCTTGCCCCACTGAAGCACTGTTTAACACCAATATGTAATCAATTTTGAACCTGATTAGAAATTTAAATGGAACTGATTGCCATCAGTAGCCCCGATGTCCTATAAATTAAAAACTAACTAAGAGCTCTGTTTACAACTTAATGTTTCATGAATAAAAGGTAAATATGTTAGAACTGCTGGTAATAGTGCTATTATCCGTCAGATGACTTGCACGACGCCCGCGCTAACCTCACGGAGATGAACCGCCGTCTTCACGAGCTCGAGATCGAGCTGCGCCGTCTTGAGAACGAGCGAGAGGAACTCACCGCCGCGTACAAGGAGGCTGAAGCCGTAAGTTTACATTATATTCTCCTTAAAGCTTTAAAATATACCTTACTGTACCGAAAAAAGTTGATACCCAATAGCCCCTACTCGTTAATACCGGTAGTAAATGACTGATTTTCATGCTGTCATGGGAAAAGGGACGGCATTGACACATTAATTTAGGTTAAAGGTCAAATTAAAGCATAGACCATACCTATCTCGTGCTGGTCGTAACAACTATGCCAGCGTATTTTAAACAAGGTATATGCAGGTTGTTTCCGGTTTAACCCTGTAACCAGATTGATAATGCTCTAGATGTAAAGCATAATAATATTAACTCTGCACTGCACTTTACATTAGTAAACAAGACAAAAAATCTGGTTGTAGGATTAACGTTTATATAACGAATCACTAATCAAATATTGCAATCAATAATCAAAACAACATTAAAGACCAATAAGAAACACTTGGCAATTGAGAATCTGTAATACTAAACTATTTACTAAAAGTATGGCACGAGCCTTTGCCTTTATTGGTGATCAGAGCTGATTGACAACCCGGAAGATTTATGACTTATAGATTGCCAACTTTGCAAATTCTTGTATAGTTTAGAGCCCGCCATTTGATATTTATGCGTATGAGCTAAATAAAGACATCTAAAAAAAGAAAAAGATCGTAATATGAAATTGCTCGTTTTGAATTGACAACATTAATTAGTTACAAATGCATACGTTGCAATAATTTGGCGTGGGTTCAAATTGTAAACACAATCGACACCTCGCTGCCAGATTTCCGTTCCTACCACTAATAATAGATGTATTATTTATAGGATCTAGGACGTCCAAACAAGTTTTTACCTTATTTTATAAATGTGAATTAAATTAATGTGGTGTATTTGATGAGTAAATTCGCAATAGCTATATATTCACGATGCATTCGCAAACAAAAGCACAAATTAAATTTAATTTCATAATTATTTAGTATGATCGGAAGTGTTTAAAAATAGATGTAGCTTTCACAATTATGATAAATTTTTCTTAATTACTTTTAATAAACTGCATACTTCGATTAAAATATTAAAACATCGCGTCGCAAAATAACAACATACCCTTCAGCATCCATGTTGATCTCTTGCATCTGTAAACATATATAGCACGCTACATCAACCAGTAAATATTGTGCAAAATTTTCCATTGAAGCACCATTTTTAGTCTCTTGATAACACTTAACATCCCTCAATGCGATAATGAATGGGTATCCTCAAAAGATCCTTAGTTAAATGGATGTGTCTCTCCAGGGTCGCAAAGCTGAGGAGCAGCGCGCGCAGAGGCTGACCGCCGAGCTGGGTCAGTTCCGCCATGAGGCCGAGCGTCGCATCCAAGAGAAGGAGGAGGAGATCGAAGCCATCCGGTGAGTACACCTGAAACTCTGATAGACAAGTTCAATACTTCTGTGGAAATTGAGGATATTGTTGATCTTGAAATAAGTACAGATTGAGGGCAAATATTACGTTGAGAGATTACACAGGTAATTAATTACACTGTTTCAGTAGAATAAATTTAAAACGTACCAGTGCAGTGAATTCATATTACCACTCACTAAAGCAGCAAGATGCATTGTTTACACTGAAAATGGTTACAATATACTGAACAAACCGTGGCGCACAACACCCAGCGAATGCCAACTCGGAACTACCGGCCCGATTTGTCTTTCAGCGATGAATCCCCCCCTCCTTCGCGCCGTCGAGTGATGTCTTTCATACAAAAACGCGACCTGCGATCCGCGACAATCATCAACCGTGACCCAATTGGGTTGTGGATTAACGCCAATTATACTTCGACATGTTATTATATGACTCACTAAGTCTGCCATGGAAACTAAATTACGACTCAGAAAGAATTTCACTGCCTCAAATCTTTGAAATTTTTAAACATCATGGCATATATGTAAAATGTTGCACTTCCGACATGGTGAAGTTATACAGACTTTATTCCATCTTAATGTATCGCATTACAAAATATTGGCACCAATTCCGTTTATATATAACTGGCCGTCTGATTGGTGAATATTATCATGGATTACATACGCACATTGGCACAAACTGCTAATGAAAATGTACAAAAGAACAGATACATTTTCTCGCGCCCTCAATTCAGCGACCTCGGTATCTGGCGACACACGTCGGTCCATCGATTACATCTACCCGTTTCAGTGCATCCATCTTTCATCATCTCGGAATGCCACCAGTTAAAGTGCCTAACTACAGTAAGTGGAACAGACCTCCTACTTCGGTCTACGAGGATAATTACGGCTACGGAATCCATTTTTATCAGCCAATGATCGATTATATCAGTGCTAAAGAGCAAGGTACCGCTGCCAAACCTCCCCACTTGCCATGGAATAACGAGAGAGCATTAGATAAATATAGGTTCGATAAACCGATACATACGTATTCCGAAGAAGATGTGTCACGGATTTCACACGAAGTCTCAGAACAAGCGAAGCGTGATTTAAATACATTTACAGTAGCCAAACGGTCCCCATTCTCAGTGATCGCAACTGCGGCAGCTGCGAATGTTACAAAACACGTCGGTGTAGAAAGTGCTACAGATAAAGTCAAAAAGAAGAAAATGGAACGAGACAAGTACAAGGTAGAAAGAGAACAAAAAAGAAGGGCAGAAATTGAAAAGGAATTAGAACTGTACGAAAAAGAAGTTAATGTAGGTCATGAATTAAGGAGTAAGGCAGAAAAGTACAGAGGAAAGTCGGCAAAGGCTATTGCTCAAACACTTTTAGATGAAAGTCGTAAAAATGTGGCTAGAGAGCGTATGATGAAACCGCCAATAAAGCCGAGTTTTATGCCTAAAACAGAGTACATCGGCAAAGACCTAACTACAGTCACAAGTAATATTGTCTCAAAAGCAATGACGGAAGCAAAATTACCTGCTATGGCACAAAGTAAAGTAACGGAAGCAATTACTGAAACGGTTAGGGCTATACGTGAAACGTCGCCAGTGACGCGTGTAGTTAAAATCACAACTGAAATTCCAGTAATAGATGATTCATATTTAGTTCACCTTAACGAACTCAAAGAAACGATAAGACAGTTCGACGAGTTAAATACAAGTTTTTTGTATGATAGAAGGTGGGGCATTTTATCTATACATTTATTTATGTATTTAGTTTAGGACGAAATTATGTTTTAATACAAGTTAATCGTGCAACAAAAAGTAATTTCGGAAATATTTGTTTACAGCAAGCAGACCAGCATCGAGATCGAACAGCTGAATGCCCGCGTGGTTGAAGCTGAGACCAAGCTGAAGTCTGAAGTGACTCGCATCAAGAAGAAGCTCCAAATCCAGATCACCGAGCTCGAACTCTCTCTTGACGTCGCTAACAAGACCAACATTGACCTGCAAAAGACCATCAAGAAACAATCTCTGCAGGTAATATATTAATTAATTATTTAGGTATTTAGATGTCTTTTTATACCTTTAATAAACGAGCATATTTTTAATAGCAGATTTCTTTGACTTGCACTTTATTTATCAGAATAAATTAACATCTTTGCCAATGATTGTAGCTTACCGAGATCCAGACCCACTATGATGAGGTCCAGAGGCAGCTCCAAGTGACCCTTGACCAGTACGGCGTCGCTCAGCGCAGGATACAGTCTCTCACTGGCGAGGTCGAAGAGATCCGCGGCAACTACGAGCAGGTAAACATTATTCTGTAAAGAGAAAAAAATATTCAGTATATACATAGCTATCAGAGCTAGGCAAATCCGACAATAGTTGTGAATTTAAAATAATATTTTAAAATATCCATTGAAAGTGCAAATGTAGCTTTACTAGCAAATGCATCCCATGCGTCATACAGCAGTGCTTAATGTTACGTTTCTTTTAGGCCCTCCGCGCCAAACGCGTCGTCGAGCAATCGTACGAGGAGGCGCAGACCCGCATCAACGAGCTGACTGTCATCAACGTGAATCTGTCCAGCAGCAAAGCCAAGATCGAGCAGGAGCTCGCCGCCGTCGCTGCCGACTACGACGAGATCACCAAGGAGCTGCGTATTGCTGACGAAAGATACCAGCGCGTCCAGGTAATATACATTTGAAAGTACATGATCAATTTCATATCAGTGAAATTAATTGATCTAATAGTTACGATATAATATTTCGTGAGATGGGAATAGGATGTTCCCTGGTTAAGTATTTCGAGTAGTTCATCTTTATACGACACTTGAAGCGCCACTTAAAATTTATGTTAAATATTTCAGACCGAGCTTAAGCACACCGTTGAGCACTTGCACGAGGAACAGGAAAGGATCGTCAAGATCGAAGCCATCAAGAAGTCCCTCGAGATCGAAGTCAAGGTAACTTTTATATACACATAGATATATTATTGACCAACTCAGACACATTTCGTTCTCATTGGCAGAAACAAAATTGCTAATTTAAAAACATATATAAAAAAGTATATCATCTTTCGATATACTTTTGTTTACTGTCAATGATCCACAACTTAGAAACAAAAATAACAACGTCTTTTAACAATCTAATTTTGTTCATAATAGCGTCGTACTTAAAAATAGGCAATTAAATCCATATTATGCCCTTAGAACCTGTCTGTGCGCCTGGAGGAAGTCGAGGCCAACGCCATCGTCGGAGGCAAGCGCATCATCAGCAAACTCGAGGCCCGCATCAAGGACATGGAGCTGGAGCTGGACGAGGAGAAGAGGAGGCACGCTGAGACCATCAAGATCCTGCGCAAGAAGGAGCGTCAGCTCAAGGAAGTCCTCATCCAATGCGAGGAGGACCAGAAGAACATTGTTCTCCTGCAGGACTCTCTGGAAAAAACTTCCCAGAAGGTCAACATCTACAAGAGGCAGCTCACTGAGCAGGTAATTACCATGTTTTTGAGAATCCTTTTTATCTTTTGTATTTCAGACTGGAGGATATTTATCATAATCATATTGTGTATAAAAAAGTTTTAAAGTTTAATATTGTATGTTTGATATTAACATAATTGATTGCGTTTTCCAGGAGGGCGTATCCCAGCAGAGCGTGACACGAGTACGACGATTCCAGCGCGAGTTGGAAGCCGCCGAGGACCGCGCCGACGCCGCCGAGAGCAACCTGTCTCTCATCCGCGCCAAGCACCGCACCTTCGTGACCACCTCCACCGTGCCTGGCTCCCAGGTGTACCTGGTGCAGGAGTCCCGCGCCCTCAGCACGGAGCGCCTGTGAACACCTTGCCTCACGTGAGCGCCCAACCCTTCGCCCCGCCACAACAGCATTTCTCTCCACCAGTCAACAAGGGGCGCAAATCCGGTCGGGTATAATAAGCCTAGTCGTTCGTTAAGTGATGTATGGGTGGGCGGGCCTCGCCCCGACAGTCGGCGGCGCGGCTCGCTCTCCCGCCGGGACGCGCGCTCGGTGCTGCGGCTCGCCCTAACTCGCCGTGTCTCAACACCGGCCAAACGCCGACCGCTCGTCCCGACTACTTTTATAAATGTATCTAATGCTAATTCAACCAAATAAAGGAACCAAAAAATTTTAAGCTTTTCTTTTCAATATTTTTCTATAATGAGATCACCGGCGCTATAAATGCGAAACTGTCGTGTACCGTAATGAAGGTGCAGTAGTTTAAAATAAAGGATTATTTTATATTATTATTTATTAATTGTGCAATACCTATTGTACGTTTGTAACTGTAACTTTTAATATTGAAAAATAAATGCTATTTATGTTAAAGAAACAAAAAAAAGCAATAAAACTCCAAAACAAGTTACTGATTTTTTCTTGAACGTCGCCGGAGCCTTTACCTAATTATACTAAATACTAATTTCCGTTATTTCCCCAAATTAATTATGTTTTAAACAACCCTAAATTATATCAATGTAAACCACACTTTGAAAAATATTTTACTCTATATGACACACGAACCGTAGAAAACTACATTACATTCGATTTATAGACATTTTTACTTATTTATATTACATATAAGTACTTGTTGCAATTAAAATACATAAATAATCAGTGCAAGGTACCGACACACACACATTAGTCTGATTAATGTAAATAATTATTTTACATTTGAATATAATTGCTGTGGAATGACCGATGTCTTGGCTGCTGTTCGAAGTGCTAAACGCCAGTGAAATATAATATTCGCCCCTCTCACGTAATACATTGTCGCACAACACCGGAGATTTATGATGGGAGAAGTAACTATTATAATTGTAGTAAGACACCTATTATGAAGATTTAATACTTCCGTTATACTGTTAGAAACTTAACTTACATTTAATACGATATTTTGTCTTTCATTTTCACGAGTACCTATTTTGCAAAAACAGTTCCGTGATTAAGCCTTTTCAGCATAATGTTTACCATACTAAAATTTATTAGACGGTTTCTAAAGCACCTACAAAAATGTAAATTGATTCCGTATTATAAGATGATCTTTTATAAACAATTTCTATTTGGAACTGGGAACCTGTAATAATTCAGAACATGTCCGATAGATGGCGCTATGAATATGTTTCAAGCAAATCTACAATAGTGTAGCCGTAGGTGCATTAATTTTTCGAAACATTTCATGCACCGTTTTTTTTCCTTAATTATATTACAAAATACGAGCCAACGTCAATGTATTATATACATTAACCAAGACGTTGTTTAAGTTATTTTATAGTTAATTATCAACATTTCATTTGAAATGCAACTTTCCTTTGTAAATAATAATTATTATGAAGATATTCACTTCTTTCATTAATACTCGTACTTATAAACAAATGTAAACGATTTAAATAACCTTCATTAATCATTCGTTTATCAACTGAGGCATCTACTTCATCGCATGAAAGAAGGTTGCTCGGTATCCTAAAGATATGTAAGATGTCTGCAAGTATTGCCAAGACCTGCTGACCCACTTTTAGAGCTTGATTTCATTTGAAATATCTAGTTAGGATAGGTCATTTAGATACTATTGAATACTACAGTAGCACACGATTTCACTCTACCTTCTTGATCTTAGTGGCATTTAATCAAATCACATTAAATACAGAACTATGAGTAGGCTGGTAAGTAGTAGCTGTAGTAGTAATTTCAGAAGTAGGTTAGTAATTATATATGTAGGTTTTGAATGTTATGATGAGAGATGAGTAAAATGGAACGTTAGACGAATGATTGCTATGGAACATGGTTTGTGTAAAAGAGATGACTAATGTTTAAGATGGAAAGAGTTAGAGGATGAATGATTAAGATGTTAAGATGTTGAAGTATGTAAGGTCGGAATAGAAGAGTCTGGAAGATGATGTAAGACGTAGATGACGACTGAAGAGAAGACGAAGTAAAGACGAGTTTTTATGACGATAATATATTGAAGAATATCCAAACGATCCTTGTTTGATTTGACCCGAGACGGTGGGCGGCAGTGTCACATACTTTATGTTTATTATTTTATTTTATTTGAGGACCTCCAACGATGTATACCTGAGTTATAATGAAGACGATGGTGTAGTATTACTACAAGTAGAATTGCTAGGTTTTTTAATTACAGGAGACCACAGTAAAGTTACGGTAGAACACTGGATGTAACTCAGGATGACAGTAATAAAAAGGCTCTGCAGAAATGTATGTCCTTGTTTTCGTATGAGTCTTTAACGCACATAGGACAATAAATAGAAAATCGGCACTAATTAAGATATTCATAGTAAGTGGATTAAGTACTGGACATCATCATCATCATCATCATATCAGCCACAGGAAGTCCACTGCTGAACATAGGCCTCCCCCAATGATCTCCACAATGACCTGTTGGAAGCGGCCTGCATCCAGCGACTTCCTGCGACCTTAGTCAGATCGTCCGTCCACCTTGTAGGCGGGCGTCCAACACTTCGCTTGCCTGTACGTGGCCTCCACTCGAGAACCTTTCGGCCCCAACGGCCATCGGTTCAGTACTGGACATACTGAGACTTAATATTATATGTCTCGGGATGGCGAGCGCAGAGGAATGCCAAGTATTGTTTTGCAATCAATGACGTTGCTTGGGTTTGCTACTGTCCATGAGCGGTCGTCTCGCTTACCATCCTAGTTATAGTTACCGTTTCGCTGTTGGAATTCCATTTCTATAAAAAATAATGTCTTATGTCTAAGAATATTACACATTGTATACATGTTATGGACCAAATGATTATTCATAATGCCTGGGCAATATGAATAATGCCCAATAAGAGCGGGCAATGTGATTATAACCAATCAATTTATCACATTGCCTGGGCATTATGAATAATGTCCAGAGCCTATTGGGCAGAGTGATGTAAAGCGAATCGAAATCAAAACAATGAGTCGAAGTGGTAGAATTTAGAATAGGGCAGCACGAGGAGGTGGGTTGGGAGGAGTGGAAAGGGAGGGAGAGTGTCGCACCTCCCCTAGTACCACTCCTATGAAAAGGTAACGCACCATTCCTGAGAAATATCAATTATAGTAACCCAACCTCAAAACACTTGTTGTCAATACAAATTTGCTTCTGCAACGTCTCCAGCGCTACGGGAATTTCAGCCCCTTCGCCCTTGCGTAACAAAAGATAGGCACCCATTCGTTACAGCGGGCGGGGGCTGCTCTCCCTCCGCGCCTCCGGCTTTTTATATACACTCTCGGGTCAGTAGCCAAAAGACTACGTAAAGTCGGGGTGTTCCGAGTCGGTTTTGGGACACAGTCGACCTAACTGATCCATAAAGTGGGTATACTAATTTCCTTCTGAAGATAATATTTCGGACGTTAAAAAACAACTAAACACAAGCAGATCAATTCAACCTTTCTAATTTATGGGTCTATCGCAGATGCGACAATGCGGCAGCGCACCACGTAAAATTTTACCTATTAATAACATTGCCCGATATGACTCGGCATTATTCATACTGCCCGGGCATTATGAATACTGCCCGCATTAATCACTTGGCCCATAACATATACAATGAATTAAAAATGTTGCCAAAAGCAAAAGCTCGTATGATTTTGTTGGCTATATGACAACACAATACGAAATATGTTTTATTCGCAAATATTATAAATTTACAAAAATCTCAATTATACTGGAAGATTAATAAAAGTACATACTAATGTGCAGTAAGCAGATCCTTTAAAGTACTTGTTCAAAGTAAAAGCTATGTAAAGCTGTGTTAATCTCCTCATTTCTCAAATATAATTTAATTAACAACGGACCCCGGCAAATCTTTTTTTAAACCTAGTTGTATTATTGCGATTTTGGTCGCATTAGGACATTGATATACATTAGGAACTAAAATTTTTGTTTGGGAAATAAACAAACAAGTCACCTGTAAGTGATCACTGCTACCCAGAAACATCCAAGATGCTTGGATCTTAATTAAATTCACTCGAACCAGGAGGAAAGCACTAAGAAGAAAAGGATGGGAAATAGACCCCTTTCTTTTGGGCAACTGACAATTTCACCCACGAGACAAAACGCAACATCGAAGCTGTCAATTCACTTCGATGTCCTGTGATGCACTGGTTGGATTGACAACAACTAGGCTCTACCACTTTTTGAAAAATATTATTTCCATCATTTAAAATGATGTCTCACAAACGTCAAGGTTCCGGCGGTTCGGTTTTCAACTAGAATATTCCATTATGTCTGAGTTTAAGGATGAACATGATAAGCAAAGGATTAACAATTATGTACCCAAAGCATGTTACATTTGATGCGCGCTTACGTAGAGTTTATGCATATTATAATTAAAATAAAGTATCCGTAACAATTGAAACCAACAAATACAAGTTTCATGTTAAGTAATTACTTGTATATGACTACTTGACGAAAAATACGTAAGTATACAGGACCCCCGCTCCTATCGGAAGCGAAGAACTAAAATCTAATATTTTATATTGCTCTGTTGTACCCCAAAACAATAACATTAATATTTGTAAGGAGGTCTTCAACAACAAAATTAATTTGAGAACAATTATTATAGGAAGGCTGATTTTAGAGTCACGCTGACCGCGCGCTGACAGTTGAAATGTATGAGCTTCTAAGGAGCGTTTTAGAACAACGCGTAGTTGTCAGCGCTGACTCCCGACCGTAAGCTACGCGCTGAGCTGTCAGCGCTGGCGGTCAGCGCGCAGTGAGCGTGACTCTAAAATCAGCCGAAATATTCCAATTATTATGAAATTGGTGATTTATTCCCTGATTTATTTATTTTATTTGGCTCTTTGATTTATATTATAATCGAATAAACGAACCAAGTTATAGTACCTAAACAATATTATAGCATTTTAATACTTAATCAAATTAAATTTGTTTATGGCTATTTGTTTATATCGAATAATACGAGTACTTCAAACTAAAAGTGAAAAGTATGATTGCTCCACGCGGCCGCTAGGGGCGTTGTATTTGCCGATAACTTTCCATAAATATGTAATGCGGTAATTTACCTTACATATTCCTTCAAAAACTCAAATAACATGTTTAATAAATTTGTATCAATTAAATAGAGCACTATGCTAAAGTATCTACTTACTATTACAAAAAATATATTTTTCTAGAAGTACAAATACATCTAATAAAAACTTGTAGGTATAATACACCATTCTACCAAATGCGGGTATAGTTTAGTATTATGGCCACCAATATTTGTATGTACCACCAACACGGCAAAAAGATATTACACGCAACGAAAAAATCGTGTCGTGTCGTACCCGTCCCGCACTGTCTAAACGCTCGCCGCAGCCGGAGTTGCGCGTACGCCGCCCGCCCAGTCGCCGGCCGCCCGCCCAGCCGCACACGCGCACGTCAGGTCAGTAAACTGTTTCACTAAAATACACACATTTACCCTACAACACCCGTGAATCCATCCAGTAACACAACGATCTACTCGACATCTCACGCAACATTACAATAGTTTTATTTCTGTGCTGCATTTAGTTGCATGTCCGCTGGGCGCGGATGTTCACAACGGTATTTTGTGCATTTGCAACGGTTTTTAAATGAAACCGGGACAGTTTGTGGTTAGTCCTGCTTGTTAGAATATTTGTGTGTGCTACCAGTCCGTGTGTTATGGATATGTGGATGCATTCGCGGTCGTCGTGTTTTATTATCGAAATTTTTAATCGCTCACACATAGGTTTTGTAAGTAGTGTTATTTTTATACGTACATCGGAGTTTTTATTTCCTGGTGGTATGTTGTGGCTATTTTATTTGCTTTGGGCAACGTTTTTTGTGAAATCTTATTATTTTCTTGTTATACTTTCTGTGTGCCATGTAGATTTCATACTCATAAAACGTGCTGTACGTTCTTACTATTGCACAATCAATACTGACATTTAAAATAATTCTTTGGTCTAGAATTACAAGAGGCCTGTAACACAAAACAATTTTAATGCGCCCCGGATTCCATCCGTTCACCGAAGTTTTCCGAATGCGCTGAAAACATGGTCTTGAATGTAAACAAATAAACAAATTAATATAAACCAAAAAGTTAATTCCGCTGCGAGTGCTGAGCGCGATTGTCTGCGTATAAATTTCCACTTCTCGACTCATTAATTGTTTCACGCTGCATCGCATTTTGCAATTGGTGATATTATATCAATCAGCAGCTGTCCGAGAAGATATTTTATTTTTCCTAAACAATACCATATATTCTCAATTTTGGTGTGGACTCATTTTCTCATTGGACACATGACTCATTGCTGACAGTCGGTTTAATTGTATTGTAATGTATGGGGTGTGTGTTTAAATGTATTTCTTTGATATCATATATACTTGATTTGATATCATACGTACATTATACGATGCTCATTAAATGAGTAGAATAGTATACTTTGTCTGAAATTAGTCACATGACTGCTGACAACATACTCTCGGCAAGAGACAGTTCTGAAAACCCACAAAAAAAACATTTCTTATCCCAGTTTTTAGTCATCCTCTATCAACGTTTTATCTTGCCTCCAAAGCTGCTAATATATTTGGAATTATCCCTTTTAGATACATACAATCTCCGTGGCTAAAGATGATAATGAGATCCTATTCCCAGTTCCCACTTGCGAAAACATAAACACCCGTCCTTATTCATAGACAATTTCAAATTCTATTTTAGTATCGAATCTTTTGTCTTCTTTGCTCAATCTAAATTCAGAAGTCGTTAGAAAGGAAAAAAACATTCGATAACAACTGTTTTTAAAACTGTCTATGAATAACAGTCAATCGTCTCACGCAAAAAATCATACAATAAATATCAATCAATCATCAGGACCACACAATCGGGAATGAGGTCGCCATGTCGATAAAGTTGCATAAACCTAATGTAAACAAACATGGATGTTTACTGCGGATATGTAAGAACGCATTCACTTCCTTCACAAGTTCAATAACTCCTTATTATTCGCATACTACGTACTAGGAGTCCATAAGTAAGGATAAACAATTACAACGTGCGCGGAATTTTACAGCAAATATTTGGAATATTATTTTCATATTATATTATTTGAGATAGGCTCGAATGGATCGTGCCAGCAAAACAATCTGATATATATTTAGTTACTCAACAAATTGACAATTATTTCTTTGATACCTATTCAAGTGTCTATTTATTTACACTTAGGTATTTCACATATAATATCCACTGATACAATCTAGAATGATTAAATGGCATAAAGATTTTGCATTTGAACAGACGTCCCAAGCTCAAAAAATTGGCCTATTCCTGTCATTTATTCAACAGTACCAACATGGAAAGTTTTTTTTAATTATCTCAACAACAACAACAATTAAACAATTAAAATTACTGTTTTTTACACCTGGGAATACCATCAATAAACCTAGCCGACCTACAGTGAGGTGTGCGGAACATTTTACTGCAAATCAAATAATAACATAAAACAGTATTCGTAGGCAAATCAAGTTGGTATTTATATTGTCTGTAGTCGTAAATATGCAGAATATGTTAACATTTTAAATTTTATTTGTTTGAACAGTTCTTTCATGAATTATTTTTTAAATAAGAAGGTTTTATAGAAAATTTTATATTCTTAATTAGTTATGTCAATTGTTTTATGTTATTCCTGTAATGATTCTTATTAGAACTTAACTAAATAAACATGATACGGATTAGTAAATCCCACATTCCTTGGAAGTTCTTGAAGAACTAGAAGGTATGCAATTAAGGATAACCCGAGGAAACCTGCTTCATATTACCAGCCTAAAATCATAATATTATAAACATAAGCCCGCGTTTATGACTTCAGCATAGTAATTTCGGTGTTACTGTACGTATAAACCCTGCGATAAGTAGGTCGCGCATGTGCATCTTTTAAAATTGTGTTTAACAATAATCAAAATTTATATGTGATTTAAAAGTTGAAAAGTCATTTAATAATAAGGTAAGTGCTGTTAGGACATTCGTATTCGTTCGGTACTCGGTAGGCGACAAAGTAGGTTTAAATCTATTATTTTACTTACCTAATACCTTCACGATTATAACGCTTCAGGCTCACCCTGTGTATAGTACATGCTCGGTTTCAAACAAACGAGCACAATTGTATCAACCGACGAAATGTAACCATTCTTCGTAGGGGGATAATCTGTCTAGACTCTAGACAACACTACACTGACTGCGACCGAAAACGATGACGGGTAGTTTTAGTGACCTCTGCCATAATGCAACTAAACAACTAAATTTCGCAACAAAAAGCGTCAATTTTTTAATTTAGCTAAAACTGAGTATTTACCACCCAATACATAATATAATACTTTAATATAAATTAAACTATTTTATGTACGAGTACGAGCTCAAGCATCAAAACAAAATTAATTGTATTGTATCTCAACCAATTAGGACTCGCCAAATTAAAACAACACAAAGATTAACGTTAAAAATATACCGAAACCCTTACCTTAGTCACGTCTCCAATTCGATCCGAAATCGAATGCGTCATTAAGCACTTTCGTTAAACATTTAATTCACAAACAAAGCGCAGTTGTACGAATATGGAAACCCTGATGATTCAATATTTAAACCTATAATTACTGGGTAATGTCTAAACAATTGCCTCGTCGTGAGAAGGTAATACACTCGACGGCTAGATGTTCACGTTTTAACAAGTACACGATCGGAGAAACTAGCATTTATTATTCTTTCATTAGCCATTTCTATCATCGCACTGATCCTTTCGTGGTCCGCTTTGCACGGATAGAAGTGGACAATAATTTATTTCCAACTCCCCCTATTAATTTAAGTTTCTGATTTATTTCGTTGCGGGTTATTACAAGTTAGACATTCCCGGACACTCGCCGAGCTTCATTGCTCGATGTCATTACCTTGTGTGCCACTGTTGATCCTGGCTTACAGGAGTTGCAGTTGTGTGGTGGGTGTGAGGGCGGGACAGACTCCTAAATTGATTCTTTCGAGTGTTTATAGAAAGCAATATATTATTTATAAAAAACATTCAAACTAATCGATACGTCTAACACCAGCAAATAAGTTTATACATACTAAGACAAAAACATGTATTTCCGTAGATGTGAAATCTTCATCAGCATTTGACTGTAATAGCCCATATAAGTCCTACTGGGCACGAGTCTCATCTGCAATCTATACATATAAATAAAATTGAAGTGTCTGTTTTAAGAGGGAAAATTAAAAAAATGTCCTACTACATATCGTTATAATTATACACGATACCTGTGCCGAAAATGAAATTTAAAATTTTTTTGTCTGTCTGTCTGTCTGTTTGTTCCGGCTAATCTCTGAAATGGCTGTACAGATATTGACGGGACTTTTTTTGTCAGGTAGCTGATATAACAAGGAGTAACTTAGGGTACATTTATTTTAGATAAATAAAGTAATGTTGCAATGCCCGCGCGCAGCTCACGCGCATGCCACCACTGGGCTGTCACGTCGGGCGCCTCCTACCACTTCTCCCACCCACGAATAAATATCACATTTACAAAATATTGTATATAAAGAAATTTTTCAATAAAGCTCAAACAAAAAACTGAAAATAAATGTGTAACGGGAGTTTATCGCCGCTCGCTAAGAGATGGCGCCACCGTAGAATTAGATCGCGGTATGGTTTCGTTACAAAGGTTGATAATTAAAATAAAAATGCAAAAAACAAAAAAAAAAAGCTAAATAAACTAATTAACTTTTTTGTTAAATTCCACGCAGACGAAGTCGCGGGCACAGCTAGTCGTAAATAGGATTGAATAGGGTTAGGCCATATAGTCCACCACACTGGTCTAGTGCGGGTAGGCGGACTTTACATACCATTCTGTAACAAATATACTCTTTACATTATCTAGTGGATAAAATAACGATCTAGATACTTGTATATAAACATAACCCATATTAGAAATTCAGATCACTAACAACCTCACAAGAGTTCGGCGGACGATTATTAAACAAAACCGTGCTTAAACATTGGTTGTAATGTGTGTCAAGTTCGTTTGGCGTAATTTATAATTATTTTATGCTCGGTGGTCTCGAATTTATGTATTCTTGTTCCTCAATTCGCAACCATCCGCGCAATTCATAATCATTTGTTAACATCTGTAGCGGGAAACGTGTTTTTACTGCAACACTATTTGATATACCACGATGTATAAAGAGCAATAGAACATGAGCCGTAATTGATACTGATTCAGTACTTCCCCTTAAAGCTATCATTATACAAATTTAACAAGTGATTTTTCGTTGACCTCGCAAGAATTTAATAGTAAAGAATAGTACTTGATTCTTCATCATTGCCTTTCAGTAAACAAAAACCGATTTCAGTAGCACAGTAGATTGAAATCGTATGAAATATTTATATCTTCGAAATCCAAGATTAAATAGCAAAAGTTAAAATTGAATTATTATGCATAAGAAATCATCAAAATCCTTATAACTTTGACCTATCACGTAACACATTTAGATCAAAATATTTGATTCAAATTAATCTGTGTATAAATGATGTAGTAATATAAATTGGTTCGTACAATCTGGCGTTGTCCCATACCGTGCCAAGATCTGCCTAATTGTATCGATCGTCGATGCCCTGGGTTGCAAGACCATCATATTATGACATTTGGAAGTGATAGTCATATTTTAGTTATTTAATGCTAGATTACAAATATGAGTCGAGTTTTGGATTCAGTCTATTCATGTGTTGTATCGAGGATCCGGCACACATGTCGACCGGTAATATACAACCAATATTAATATACTGTTCCTTGAGAACTATGCCAATAAGCGGTATCAATATCGGCTCTTCATTTTGCACTATTTAATTATATTTTTACGTTGACAATAGGAAGTCTAGGCAATGGCATTGATGTCAAGAGTATTCAGATAGAATAACGATTAGCAGGAGACAAGCAATCTCAAACAATTGCAATGTTGTGAAATATATTATTTGATTTCGTTGACGGTATTGTTTTAGTAAACAGATTGATACTGGCGCTGATGCTAACGACAGACAAACAGAATTAAAAAAAAAATATTAGTAAGGACGCACTCAATGCCAATAGAAGAATTTGATTACCTTTACTAGCCCATATTTAACAATTTAAAACACATACATCTAACGCAAATCTCTAGTTTGGATCAAAGATGCAAAATCTGCATTCTAAATTCAGCAGCAAAATACCCAAATTTGTAACAAATTCAAAAAAATTTTTAAAATTCTCCTGAGACTGTTAACAACAAATGTGTTATTGTTGAAGCCGAGATAGAAACGTATGCAAAACAATTGCTATTAAAAAGTGAATTAGACTACCCTTGGTGGAATAGTGGCGTTGAATTAACACGATATATTCACGATGCCACGGCTGACGCTAACCGGGCGCCCTCTGTTTACATCTTGGAATAGTTAAATGCTATTTTGAAGCACAATTTTAAGTGTCTACGGCAAATTAACTGCATTTTTAAATCGGGTCAGTATCTCATTCGTGGCTGTTGTTTCTTTGTCGTTTACGAGATTTATTGGAATGGTTGTAACTATGTATGTACGAATTACTGTTAGGGTTGTATTGAACCTATTGAACTAATGAAAATGTGTGATAATTTCCGGGTTAGATGCTTAAAAACGTGGAATCCAAGTATAGGTAATATAAAATGTCCATTAGTTACAAATATGTGAAAGTAAAAAGTTTTAAGAATAAGGATAAAAATTTTGAAAATAAGATGTACTATAATGTGAATTGTTTTGATAAATATACGAGAAGCGTATTATTCGTATAACTTCACACAGGTTCGCGGAAAATGACTATTGCGACAAAAAAAATGTGACAGATGATGCAGTCTGCACGGAAATATCCGCGAATTAAAACAGAAGTGGCGAAATATTATGAAATGACGAGATAATTACAAACATACTGAGAGACCGGTGCTCGAAGATATTTCATAGTGAGAAAATCAACTATGAGTTTGGTTACAGGACCGATATTAGTGGCACGGATTTCTCGTGAGTTTTTTAACTGTCATATTTACTTTCCTCCTTTCAAATGTACGCAAGATTGTATTCAGCTTTCTGACTTAATTATAAGTACTTAAAATGCCCGCTCGTCCAATTAATTATTGAAGATATTCTCTGACTCATGAAATAGGAGGAAGGAATTGATATTTCAGAAATCTGATTGTTTAAAGGCGAACCTGATAATGGAATCTGTTTCTTTAACAATCAACAATTGCTGCTTGAAAACATACAGTAATAGTAAAATTTCGTAACGTCGTATTTCGTCACGCTGACTAATTTTGTTTTGACTTTTTTTTAAATAGTAAAACAGCTGTATGTCATCAATCATGTACTGTTTGATAAATTAGATATTTTGATAAGTATTCCGCAGATGATTTTTGTAGCTATATATTTAACAGTAAGAACATACTGGTTCTTACTTTTGAATCCTTTGTTTTGAAAAAATCGTTTCATTTCACATAAATCTCACGTCCCCATCGGTTATAAGATAAATTGTCAATTAATAGAATTTAGGGTGGTGAGCGAGGCGGATATACGAACAGGGATATATAAAAATAATTTGTCAGGATATGCCATTGCATCGAAATGTAACGTGTGTGTATTTATAGCGACGCGTGAGGCGTGGATTGTGGGCCTAGTCGCCGACGCGACGATTGTGAATCTCATATTCTACGTCGAATATCATCGTGACCAACACTCGTTTGAAACCTGTTGTATTGTTACTGAATAAATTGGAGTCTCTATTTGACAGAAATACTTAAAATCCGTTTAACAGAATGGAATAAAAAAAACACTAATTATATTTTGATATTATAGCAAAGATGGATTTATAGGATAAAATACATTAATTAATGAGAAAATATCATTAATTTTATAATCACCAGAATCTAGTCTGTCTCACAATTTTTCAGTTTCAAAGAAAACTATGACTCAGACAATGTTTACGCTCATTTATTTCCCAGTGTCCGTGCTATTCAAATTGTCATTTAATAAACATGGTTACTATATTGATAGTATTTTCTGAATAATGTAGGCCACTCGGGTAGCAGGTCGAAGGCACTTCATGTCACTACACAACAACTCTTACAGATAAACCTATAATTAGCGACAGGTATTTTTGGCTCCAATCATTCTGGCCACCTTCCATATTCCAGTTATTGTTACAGTTCTGATGATTTCTTTACTATTCTGTCAAAATTGCTATGTTTATTTTTTTCTGTTACTAATTGATCCGTGAAAGAAAATAATATTTATCTAATAACCATCGATCATATTTTTATGGGTAAAAATAAAGGACTGCTATAGTTAAATCTCAAATAATGACGAAGTTGGTTGGTGTTAGAATCGTACAAAGTGAAAATTTATGGTCTCTATCAGTAGAGGCTATGGCTATAGATTACACTATGGGTCGAGGTGGAATCTTTTCAATCCTAATCTTTCAATAGTTCATTTTAACAACATTTTCCATATTAATACGTTAATAGTGAGTTGATGAGGCACGATATTAACTATCCTACTAAGCAATCCTCTCATCACACCCGCTATTATATATATAATGACGTTATCCAATAAGTAAGCTGAGTCCAATACATCAAGTTAAATCACGCTCCTTCGCCCTTGTTGACAGAACTCACAGCTGCACCTTCCATAAATTAAACGCAACAATCATACCTACTATTTTGATCCCATAAACATGCTTAACATTGCTAAAATATGTATGTACTAAATGCACCCACTAACGACTCCCACTCTTATTACTACAGACATCATATAGTATTCCCATTACCGGCATGTAATGACAAATTATGTGAATAGGAAGAGCTAAAATAGGCAGGGTTATATAAAATATTTCTATCATTAAGTGCGTGGTGGTATAATAGTAAGACGAGACGCGGCTGCCAATATGTTTTCTGAGGTCCCGTGTTCAAATCACACGGCGCACTCTAACTTCTCTGACTGATGTATGTAAAGAGTCAATAAGGCACTATAACGGTGATGTATAACATCGTGAGGATACCAACCCGCCCTATGCCAGCGCGTCGGGCAATGCGTTCTAACATCTCTAAATCCTACTCTGAATTGTAAAAAATATAAGTGCCCTGTAGTGGGATAAATACGGGCTGTTACAGTTAAATAAACTTATAGTCACAGTTTAATTAGTTGGTCTTCTTCTTCTTCTTCGATACAGCGGAACGGTCGTGGCCACTTTGTAAATTTTTTTCTTAAATGATGGTGTTACACCTCCGCACAATCTAACCCCACCTGTCTCTGTTAGCTGACAGTCGTGTGCATCCATTTACAGTGCCTCCTTCAATTTATTGGTAGGTCATTCATATCACAAACATTCAAAGTGGTTATAGATAGTGAGTGACCCATGCGTGTCGTGTTTCGGATTCATCCGATATATGAATACAGTCAGGACGCCGACATTATGCCAAGTCAAATAATGATCACTGTAATGAATGGGCTTGACCCTTCATTACCTTGCACGTTGTAGTACAATTACAACCTTGAAGCTTCGAGTTTCAATTTTGGTCGGGCAAAGTAAAATACGGGTAGTGGGTAAAGAATTACGGACTCCGAAATCTCCAGAGTATAACACACGCGCCCACATACATACGACCTAGCTAAGCTGGGTTCAAAACATGTTTAGAGAAATCTTTGCAAGACTGTGGTCTTGCCGCTGAAAAGAGAGAGATAAAGAAAGAGATAGTAAATGAGAGAGAGAGAGGGACAGAGAGAACAGTAAACACGCCACAGTGAGCAGTGACCACGTGTGGATGTTGTCCAACGTATGAGTAACACTGTACCTGTATTATTTTATGACCGTTTCATCACATCGATATCGCTCCACTTTTAAATATAGAAGTCATTACACGCCCTCTTTGATTTATCAACCGTTCTCCTTGAAAATGTTACGCTGCCTGTAGTTTTATTGTTCCAAAACTTTTAGGTTTTGTGATGGTTATGGAAAATTGGTGTAATGTGGGCCTATGAATATTTACGGTATTTTAAAGATTACATGCATACATAAACTCAACTACCCGTCTCAGATTTAAAATGAAGGTCCGTGAAATGCTGCTCAAAGAAGTTGCAGAATCCACTCAATAGTAAATTGTATATATATGTATGTATAGTATTGTATATAATAATATATGTAATAACATTTGTAATTACTTGTATAATGATGTCCTTTTTTTTCTTTTCTCTTATCTCTTAATTAAGTATTCATACACCTACTTCTGCTCATCTCTGCATCACCTAATGGTCGACTGGGAGAAAATGCCACAGGCATTAAGTCCGCCTTGTATACATTTGTATATGAAGCTTAATGAAATAAAAATAAAAATAAAATAAACTCACGTCATTTTCCCAGTAAGGGTAGGCAGTCGTACTACCAAGACACCCACATTTCGCCTTGTGTGTTCCGTGCCGTGATGTCAATGTTGGACATCCTATCGCCATATCGCACAAATTCCTGACTCCGGGTTGATATTGGATGGAAAAATACAATAGAGAGGAATAAATAGTGTCATTTAGCTATTTAGCTAAATGGTAAATGAAATAATGGTGGCCAAAATTGGGTAAACGCAGCGTCGCGTCGGCCGTCCGGCGCCAAGATGGCTCGACGACATTGGCAAAGTAGAAGGTTGAACGTGGATGCGACTGACAACAAATAGAGAAAAGTGGCATGATATGCGAAAGGCACCAAGCACTTGGACCCTACAGACTGTGAATGATGATGATGAAGAAAAAACTAAAAACCTAGACCAAGGCAACTATTAAAAAGAAGCCTTACATCATCACAATTCCATAAGATATACAAGGGCTTCCAGTACCCCCATATATGATATGAAAATAATAAATTAATCAACTGAAACCTTTGTGCATATTTTCTGTGAATAATTGAGTACGTGTATGACAGATTGTGTTATGTGATTCACAGCGCAATTACATATAATCTGGCAAAAATCGTTAATTTACTTTATTGTAAAAAAAACGGAGAGTTCGTTCTCTATTATTCCATAAAAATACTAATATTATTAGTATTATCATCATTTTATCATACAATCATTTTAATAGATTTTATATAACAGTCGATAAAAATATTGATAATAAATATTCAAATGTTACAATCACAGTACAATACATTTCTAAACGATAAACAATTATTTAAGTGTTAATAAAAATCAAATTTCTTCCTACTGTTCCACAACGGTTCTAGCGTTCAATTCCTTTAATGCAGACTGCGTATTTTAAATATAAATACTTACGTAATAAAATATCTACTGGCTTCAATAACGCACTTTTCTCTACAAGAAATGGAATGTTATATAATGGACAAACAAATTGAAATATAATACATAACATGTTTATTAAAACATGCAACAACATAACATTTCAATTTGTTTATATTGAAAAAATTGTGATTATAAAAGAAACAATAAATCAAAATGAAATTAAAAACAGGTCATTGTATAAATTTTAAAAGAAATTAGTATTCAAAAACCTACGCATTAATTACAACTATAGAATAAAATAAAGTAAAACAAAAATTAAGGTCAACGACTCGAGGAAAAAACAACACTTTATTTTGACATAGAATATTTTGGGGTGATGAACCCGGCAGTGAATATGGGATTCCGAATTCAAGGAAAAATTTAAGACGATACTTCATTCTCACATGTTACAATGTATTTATGATATTTCTTTATTTTAATATTTCCAAAGTTAATCTTATTAGTTGCAATAATACTTAATAAAACAAAAAGACGAAACCTTAAACTTTGGCAGGCTTGGCGGGGTAGTTGATGAGACGCCGGCTTTGAAACGTGAGGCTGCGGGTTTCATCCCCGCACCGACACTAATATTTATGTGCCCCACAAACATTTGTTTCGGGTCTGGGTGTTTGAGACCGAAAAGTCCCTCGTAGTACCTGATACTCACAACACAAGACTTCATCTGAATGTGAAGTCAATACTATATTGTATGTGACAGTTGTGTCTATTTATTATTATAATTAAACTTAAGATATCACTTTAATTTTAGACTTCCATATCTCATTGAATAGAAATATAATCGACACAACTTAAATAATCGTTGTAAAGGAATCAACAAATCGTTCGAATGACAATGCTGAAATAAACATTGCAACAGGTGATTCAGATATCTGTTCGAATAATACAAAGTGCCAATTGAATCATGAAGCATTCTGACAGATAAGCGATTTAAGAGGGCTCGGAATTATTAATGTGGACGATTCGGTACACAAATTTTAATACAGAGTGTATACTTGGATACCCAATTTTATATTTATTTAAAATCTATATCATACGACCAATTGTGTTAAAACTATTCCTATGAGAGCATCTAGCGTATTTAGAGTTCGTTCGAATTGCTTTGAAATTCCTGTAGAAAACTAGAAGCTGGTTGTGTCCATAATTTGGGATTCAGTAATTTCGTAACCAACATTAACAATACATTAATAATAATCTGCAAAAAAACCGATGAATTTTGGAGGTTTTGTCACGATCAGCTTCAAAACTTTGATGGTGCCAGATTTTGACTCTTTACGTCCTGTAGTTCGGTCGTCCAGTTTTATCTAAAATATCGATGACTTCAAAATATAATATGAATATTAAAACATACTTATATAAGAAACTATTAATTTTAAGAGTGACGTAGGTATAATTTGCGAACATGACGAATACTCTCTCGGCTAACTATGTTTTCTGCGTGTAGTTCAAATATGCGAGGGAACATTCATTATGTACGCTAATCATAAATCTAGCCGCTGCATACATAACGACACCAAATCTTTGGCAACAGTATTCTTAGTTCGCATAGACACATTTTCTAAGCGAAATGTGTCACGATCGCTTTCAGGCTAATTAAATCATGCTCCAGAAATTACTTCTTTGTGGATAACATCCTAAGATACCTGTTCCATATTTTACTATTTCCTTTTTGTTTTTGATTTGGTATCTGTTCGAATTTAGAACGCGCGTCACAATTCCAACATTTATTTGTTATAAGTTGGTTATAAGGTAAAGGTGGTAATTGTCTATGACGTTAGGAATTGCTAGAGATCAGTGTTTGGCACGAAGGTGGGCAGACCTGGCACCCTCGACACGGGAAGCAGACCCGACCCCATTTCGTCCGAGGCAACAACCCGATCCGAACTCAAGTCTTTGACACTTTGCAGCTGGGAGTAGGCCATTTATTTTCGTAATGTACTTTCAACAGAAATAAATCTAACAGTTCCTATAACGCGATTGTTTAGTTGCGTTCAGTTCGGAGATTGTTTTGTGTACACGCCTCCTGCCGCCACACGGTGAATATATTTGCATATTTGCTAAATATACACTTATATAATGGGAAAAAACTACACTTCACTTCATTGCTACATAAATATGTATTATCTTTGGCGTTCAACGGTTATACAACCAAAACCGATCGAAACTAATTTCAAACAAATTTTGGCATATTCCATAAAAATATTATTATGCAAATTTTTAACTTCAATCCAGATTCTCAGCTTGACGTTGCTTCGGGTACATCATAAAAATTAACGTCGCAGTAAAAGGTTCCGCTTTAATTCTATCAAAAACACATCAAGTGGAAACGCGTAACCGCAACAAATCATGCATATCCCATATTCTAATGCACGTAGTTGATAATCCAGTCGACGTCGTTCGCTTATCAACTTTTTAATTTCAACTTGGAATCTTCTCATAATGGTGGCGGGGCGACGTCGGCCACTTTCACTGCAGCCGTATAATCGAGACCATTACAAAACGTCATAGCTTATCTAGACGACAGGTCGCCATAAAACTTCGGCGACAGACATAGCGGCTATTTTCACATAGCCGGTGAAATATTATGTAATTATCGTCTGAAGTCACACGGCCGGTGGACGTGCAGATGAATGTCCATTGTCCACTCACACGGTGGACCGAGGACTTTATTGCACTCGCGACATATTCCGAATCGTTCGATTTATATTTTCCTATTATTGTCGGATGAGATAATTATGCGAGTCCCTAGTTGAGGGAAGTCAACGTGCTGTTGTATGGCGCAATTCCAAACTGTGCGCCATTTATTTTGTGTTGCGTTGTCTTCAGAATGTTAATTACTAGAGCGGTGTTATTAAATGAAAACTAATGGAAGTTGCGTCGATTTAAAACTGTTGCTTTTGTGCTGTAATATTTTATTCTCGGGCTACTACCGACATGTGTTCTATGTTTACATTCAAGTCTTATAATATTCTTGTTCTTCCTTTATTGGCGTTATCTTGTAATGTAAGACTAAGTTCTTTCCACACTTTGTTTTCGATTCTTCATTAACTTTCATGTCCAATTTGTGAGATGTTCGATTTCTTATGATCCCTGGCGAATTTACGACCAATTTTATATCTTTAACCCTGGCATGTCGAAGTTTATTTTCATGTGTTTTATTGATTATTATTAAAATCTTGAACTGCTTGATATAACTTAGGCTAGAATCTAAAAACACGTTGAGCAACTGTAGAAGAACGATCGCAAACACATACATGTACCTTTATTACTGTGCATTTACTGCCGAAACTAGATCTTTATTGCTCGCGGGCCAGATGAGTATAAAATCTATTGCCAGGCTCCGGCGGAACATTTATGACCTTAAAACATTTACGAAAATATGTTCAATCAGTGAAACGGCTGTCAGCTTGATTTATTTGTACCAACGCACCAGACGTAGACGATAATTATGAACCGGATGCCCCATCTAAAATGAACTTTAATTTTTAAATCACAAGATTACTTTTCGTATGGCCGTGTATAGAAAAAAGTTGATCATCCATCTTTTGTCCATTGACTCGATCGATATAGGTCAGTCCGGAACTTTTTAAAATCGTTTCTATTTTAATACTAAAAAGAAACACGGTATTGAAGGCGCACGGTCAGCAACCGATGTTTTATGCGTTCGTTTTATGTGGCTGTGACCTTTGGACATTTTCTTTACGTTTTCAACCATCGGACATGGTGCGACTCTAATGAATATTAGAAATAAATTTCTCTTCGCCCGGCCCGAGGTAACTTTTCCACGTGATTCAATGTTACTTAGAGAGTGCGTTATGAACATTAGCATCAATATGTGCATTTAATCAAAGATTTAATGCATCTTTACTTCGCTATAAACATAAAGACTCATTTCACGGACGAACATGACTTATTCAAACAGTTTTAACTGATTTAATTCTTGTGCAAGCCATAATTATTATAATCGTGATTCTCAACAGTAGAAGACTTTACCATTCCAACATACGAAAGGGGGTTTCGCAGTACGCTTACCATGCAAATTAAATACGAATTATAAGAAGGAAGGATTTCATCAAACCAGGACTTCATATCCCAAAATTTTGCCCAGGTATACCATACAGACAATTAATAATATTGGGTTATTTATTCATAATATTTTACTATAATATGGTTTTAAAGTACCTACCTGCATGTACTATTCCAAGAATTTCATTAAGAAGTGAAAATAGAGGCACATCGCGCAGACGGTGCGCAGGTGTTTGTCTATACTGAGTGCATTTTGCACATCCCAGATAAACAAAACATTGCCCACGCATTGTTTTTCTTCTAATTGAAAGTGTACCTATCGGAATATACGGAATTTGGAAATATTTACTATCATCAAAATTTTCTGTATTATATGTTTGTTTACTTTTAAAAAATGCCCATTTTTACTACTTAACTCACAAGTCAATATAAAAGTTTACATTTATGATTAAAATTATGTGTTAGTAGTCGCCTCTGAGTCGTCGCCAACGCCTCAGAGGCGACTAATAAATGTCCTAAACCCTTATCATACATATATATTTCTTTATTGATTATACAGGGTATATTATACAAGGTATCATTATATAGGGTATAATGAATAAATATATAGTACAAAAGAGACGAATAACGAAGCGTGGTGGTAGTTTTACTTAGTTTTAGAAACAACACAATAAATGTGTAACATTCGCTTAAATCTATGAAACCATAATGCAACAAAAATGTTGCAAAATAACGCGACTGATTTTTTTTCTTTATCGTCGGCATTGGGTGGTAAATACATACTTTTTCCTAAAATAATACTGTACAGCCTTTTATTTTCAGGACGCTGTGATACGCGAGGGGTTAAATTATTATTTTGCCAAAAATATATGGGTTTTCCACCCATATTTAATTCCCATATTTAAAACATCATAAAAAAATGCCGCGTTATTTACGATTTTCTTTTGCCTTTAATCTGTAGTAACTAAAAGTACCACCAGTGACCAGACTTAATTTTCGGTAGCAGTCTTGATATACCCTTTCTTATATTTCCTGGTATATGGACACTGGTTATTGGAACGTAAAATTAGTTATTTTTTATAACACACTGCTTTTTTTGCACGTGGTGTTAATTCTTTTATACCTGTTAGGATAATAAGCCAACTATTGTCTTACACCGCACTAAAATATGTACAGCGTCAAGGAAGTAACAGTTTTTCTTTGCTGTCTATAATACCACACAATTATAATATAAAAAAAAGAAAAGAAGGATTTTACCAATAATGTCTCTTCCTTTTAGTATGCTATATGTCATTGCTTCCCAAAATTTGGCCTTTATTAGCAACTTTATCGATTAGTGTAATATTACAAGGCGCTTCTTTTATCAAAATCATCGGGTTCGATTCCTCGCTAGGTATTATGATTCATCAAAAATCCAATTATACAATTTTAGTTTTCATCAAAATCGGGGTCGTGACTCCTTCCAATATTTTTTGCTATTCCTCATAGTTTTGTATTTGGCAATCCGCGCCCACTTGAAAATTAACTCTGCGTAGTTTATCTATCATGGGTATCAGATATTAGCTGTGACTTTTCGGTGTCAGCATAAACAGAACTAAAACAAATATTACTCGACCTGGGGCCTCTCGTTTACGGCCACGGAGACTCATTATTTTAATCTTTATTATCGCACCATACATTATTGGAGCGGATATATTTATATAGTTTTCCAAACTGTTAACATATTTATAGACACATATTAAACTTCCTCTTTGAATATAGTTGAGAAGTTGGGGAAGGATAACCGTGGATTGCTACCTAGCAAGGAATGGCATGACTGTCTGCAATTAGGTATGGACTGAGGTCAGCCCGGTGTTTGATAATAACCTAGCTAACACTCGCCAAAAACACATCAGGGACCGCTCGGGCGAGATGCGAGATCAAGATCAATGATAAAATCTTTGTACAGCATATGCACTCCTTGACATCCGAGTTACTGGAAAAAAACTGAAATTAAAATATCCCATAAATATTAAAAAAAATCGCAAATATAACGGACCTTTTACGTTCAATACTCGTATTGACTCCGATATATAATTTTATTTCGTACAAACCAACGGTGCTTGTATATGGGTAACGCGAACCATTTTACAATAGTACCTAATAAACTCAATTTGAATTACCCAGCACAGCACAGGACCCGTTCGGTATTAAAATTGCCTACACATCCATTTATTGAAGCTCACAAATGATGGCAGGGACCAATTTGTACCAACTCGTCGATTTTCTAAAGAAACGTGATTGAGTCGAGTAATACAAGCAGAAATAAAATTGCAGTCATTTCGATTCTTTTATTTATCATCGAGCTTTTGTGTCGCAATAAATAATTTTCAAAAGCTGCAATTCGAATACTGTGATCCGAGACGTTGAATGTTATTACAGGTTAATGTTTACGGGTATTATTTATGGAATTACATAAATTGGACGAAGTTACCTTACAATTATAAAATCTGTCACTTCGGTATTTAATATATAAATTAATTATGAAGATGTATGTCATTTCGAAACATTAACAATCTTAATAAAAATTCATTACCAAAATTACAATAATTCACAACCGCAATTTATTTACATAACTTACCAACAATAAATTATAAACAAAGATTAATGGGTGAACCGATGGCATAAAAGAGATAATTTGTTTCTGATTAAATACATTGATGTACATGATTTATTATGATACTGACGATCTTACAATGAAATTATTAGAGTATATTTTTCTATTTTTGTAAGTGCGTGGTGGCCTGTTGGTTAACGGACTAGACGCGGCTGCCTACATGTCCACAGTGGTCGCGGGTTCGAATCCCAGGGCACACCTCTGACTTTTCGGAGTTATGTGTGTATTGATAATCAATCACCACGCACTAAAACGGTGAAGGAAAACATCGTGAGGAAACCTGCATACCATAGCGATTTATAAAAAAAATCTATGGTATGTAAGTCCGCCAACCCGCACTAGGCCAGCGCGGTAGACTATATGGCCTAACCACTCTCAATCGTATTCTCGATTGTAGAGTAGGCCCGTGCCCTGCAGTGGGACGTATATGGGCTGTTGGGGTTTGTGAGACCGAACAGTCTCTCCTAATTTCTGATCTCAACAACACAAAACTTGATCCTACTGTTGAGTCAGGACTATGTATGGGACTGTTGGGTATATTTATTTATTTAACATAATAATATATAATATAACTATTATTTACGGATTTTATCGCGATAAAATCCGTAAATAATAATTTTATTTCAATGTGTAACATTCGCGTAAATCTAAGAAACCATTATAATAATATAACCTATATAATCAAAACGATGTCAAGTCCAAAAGAATGGTTACGGCCCAACGGATTTCTACAAGCTAAAATAATGAGCAAGGCGTATAGTTATTTGTGTTCTAACGTGTCTGCTATTGCTTCCAGATTCACGCTACTTGGACATGAGCTACGCATCAATGGAAACAAGCTAATGATTTGCCAAGATGTCTTTTAGAAATTACGTGAGTGTTAAATTATATTCTGTTATCTGCATGTCAGATTTATTCACATGCATTACCGATGCATCTCGAGAGTTTTCCTTACTTTATCTGTCATTTTCTACATTAATAAACTCAATAAATCAAATTTTGACAGCCTCCGTGGCGCAGTTGGTTAGACGCCGCCTGTGAAACGAGAGGCCGCGGGTTCGATCCCCGCACCGAGAGAAATGTTTGTGCGGCCCACAAACATTTCTTCCGGGTCTGGGTGTTTGTGAGACCGAAAAGTCTCTCGTAGTTCCTGATACCCACGACACAAGACTCGATCTTAGTGTGGGGTCAGGACTATGTATGTGACTGTTGGGTGTTATTTATTTATTTATTTATTTATTTAATAAGGAATTATTAACATTTTTTATCATTTTTTAAGCTCTGTTCTTGTAGTTAGAATTATTGATATGCACTTTAATTCTAAATTTGACTCTGTAATCTCTAATGATCCCTATAAATTAATTGTCAGTTTAGATATTATACGAATTTTTGTCATTTTTTTATTTGATTGGCCTTAATAAATAAGAAATAAATGAGAATTAAAAATAAATAAGAAACATACTTTAATTAATTATTAGACTCTTCTAATCTACCTTATTAACCGCATTGAATGTATTTTGATTGAATAAATTAGACTATATTATCAGCTAATAACTATCATAATGCTGTTGGCACCTGCGCCATTTACGATCACCCATATTTGCCCATTTATATACCAACCGTGACAAGTTGTGAATTTATGTGTCTGACGCAAGGTACAGACAGACATTAGAAATTGTTATACAATGACAGGCGAATGTCCTTACGATATTTTCACTCAGCCAAAGAGCGCACTATGTATATATAATTAAGTTTCGAAATCTTTAGGACCCTGAACACCTTTAACAAAGGTGCTGAGAAAGCAGAAATATTATTAATTTATTATTTTTATATTGAAAATAAATTATTTTATATGTTATGTAAAGTCCGCCAACCCGCACTAGGTCAGCGTGGTCGACTATATGGCCTAACCACTCTCGATCGAACTCTCGATTTTAGAGGAGGCCTGTGCCCTGCAGTGGGACGTATAATATGGGCTGATACAGAATACATTATCTGTACTTTATTGCACTAAATCAGTATATCGCTACCCACTGCTGAGCATAGGACTTCTGGACAATGGTATTTCGATTGAGATGGCTTAGGCCACATTCCACAAGGTTACAGTCCATAGGGAAGGTAGACGCTTTACATTCTGAACAAAATCTTATTGTACTTTAATCCTTTATCATTGATTTATTATATGTACCATTCCACAAATTAATAATTTAGCATCAATAATAAAATATATCATGATGATGATGATGATGAATAATAAAATATAGTCCCAATTCAATGTTGGCACGATGACTGGGCGTTCTCCTTAGTGGAACCACCTGAGCGACATTCCTGCTTTTGGATTAACCTGTTATTTAAAGTTAAACTAACAAGCTAAATTCTGACTAAGCGTTGTAATTCTATATTAAGACGAGATTACGCAGATTACGGACAGATTTTCTACGGATTTCACAAATGTATTGAAGGATAGTGCTTCACGGAACTAAATGTAGCTTCCTCGTACCGTTCATGTATAGATTTGTAACAACGAAGAGCTAACATTAAAAGAAAAAAAAAGAAAAAATACAATCGAATTGAGAACCTCCTACTTTTTTTGAAGTCGGTTAATAAAATTCGAACTGATGTCTATTTGTTTAAAATGTTTTATCATTCTTTATTGGCATTGAGACATTGCTTGGACCAGATTACGAGAAATAACAACCATGGTACAAAACTATGCTGTGTTTATATACATGGTTTTCTTCTCCTTGCAAAATTGTTTCTATTTTGTAATAGTAATTATAATGTTTCTTTAACTTTGTCTATAGAACATATTATAACCACCTTCAGGAAATAATTTGTTAACATTTTGATGGTTGCTTACATTCCAACTAGAGAAATACGCATCACAACATAGACACATAAGTGCGAGATTTAAATAATACACACTTGGGAATGTAATTAACAGGATTTAGCGGGCTTAAGCCTGTTCTATTTCTAAACAAAATGTTACATTGCATTCTAAATATCTCATCAAATAGTTTTATCATTCTTTATTGGCATTGAGACATTGCTTGGACAAGATTACGAGAAATAACAACCATGGTACAAAACTATGCTGTGTTTATATACATGGTTTTCTTCTCCTTGCAAAATTGTTTCTATTTTGTAATAGTAATTATAATGTATCTTTAACTTTGTCTTTAGAACATATTATAACCACCTTCAGGAAATAATTTGTTAACATTTTGATGATTGCTTACATTCCAACTAGAGAAATACGCATCACAACATAGACACATAAGTGCGAGATTTAAATAATACACACTTGGGAATGTAATTAACAGGATTTAGCGGGCTTAAGCCTGTTCTATTTCTAAACAAAATGTTACATTGCATTCTAAATATCTCATCAAATAGTATACGTGATTATGTGTAACCTTTATGACACATTTTTATCGTGGTATTTTATGTTTGGTTACATCCTTATTTAAATGCGTGGTACGTGGTACCAACAGGCCGGTAACGGACCAGATGCAGCTGCCAACATGACCAAGGTGTTCGCGGGTTCAAATCCCAGGGCACACCTCTCGAGTTTTCGGAATCATGTGTGTATTAATTAGTCAATCACCACGCACCATAACGGTGAAGGAAAACATCGTGAGGAAACCTAATATAATATCATAGCGATATGTATTAATTTCTATGATAGGTATGTAAAGTCCACCAACTCGCACTAGGCCAAGGTGGTGGACTACATGGCCTAACCCTTCGCAATCGTACTGTGGATTGTAGAGGATTCCCGAGTCCTGCAGTTGGACGTATATTGGCTGATACAGTACAGTATAGTTCAGTGCCTTGCTGTAGCAAAGGTATATGAAGTGCACACAGAGATACAGAAATCCTTATAAGATATATACATAATAGTGATATTGGTGTTGCCGCTATAACATGATACTTGGCTGCAAGGGCGTCGCCAAGGGGGAGCAGGTAGGGGCAGCTGCTCCCCCCCCCCTAGAGATTAAAAAACATTGCCAAATGTAAAGCAACTAAAATCTTTGACTTGGCTTGCCACGATACGGTATTTTTTTTGCATATACCATACTAGTGTACAATAATATTGACCGTCTGGGGGCCGCCGTCAAAATTGTGTAAATTGCAATCACATTTTTCTCATTCTCCATATTTGCCCCTCCCTAGGCCGTCGGCTGGTAACGCCCCTGCTTGGCTGTATCAATATTTTTAAAAAGTTTAGAAGTCAAGAAATTATGTAAACAAACAAACAAAGTTAAAATGTCTCTATTTTTACTACTCACTATAATTCAGGGTACATTTAATTATTATTTTCCCGAAAAAAAATCTAACAGGTTTGATTGGTTGATATACCTAAGGCTAAAATTTACAATTAGCCCACAGCGTGTCACTGAAATAACTTTATCCCTTAAACTGACGATGCGATGCAAGCTGGATGCCAAAAATAACTCCGTCTAAATATACCACGCACTTTTTTCAATCATTTTATAATTGCCACAATAAACAGACTTCTACAACTAACGCTTTATTAATAAATGTGAATTAATATTGGTATATAGATACATACCTATATATACATCATAATATCATGACTATGTTGTGTAAGTAGGTAGAGCTAAAATATCAGTTTTTTTCATTCCTTACATTAATTCCGCTTCATCCGGTTTAAGCAATTTCTACACTTATTCATTTCCCTTCAGGTTCTCATTATTGTCCTGAGTGGGATAGAAAAAATATATTCTGTGTCCAATACTAAATCCATGATTGTGTTGCATACGTTGCTTTAATTTGCTTTTTTTATTATTTTGAATTGCGAGATGAACATAACATTTGCCTGATAGTAAGCGATACGAAAGCTCATGGACAGCTGCATAACCAAACAACACCATGAATTACAAAGCATTGCTTGGCATTCCACTGCACTCGTCATCCTGAGATATGAGATGGTAACTCTCTATATGTTCAGTAGTTACAATGGCTACAATGTCTTTAAAACTGGAATTCAACAGTACATTTACACTGTTGTTTGGTGGGAAAAATATTCATTGCCGTGGTACCTACACAGGCGACCTCCCACATAAGAGAGTGTAGGACACCAGTATGCATATATAGTAGGACACCAATATTGTTACTTATGAAATAGCACCGTCCTATGTAATTTGTTTGATTAAAATCTAATTACTAATTTACGAATACGCATGTTTCTGCAAAACTAATACTGCAAAAAAAATGAGCTTACAAAGCACCGGCCCGGCATGCATAACCATTTACTTGATTTTTTTTTAACTTACACAGCAATTTCGACGCGGCAGTCTTTGAACAATAATATTATACAAATATGAGTAGGTAATTTTTTTTTTGTGGAAGTTTAAGGCATATTTCCCAAAAAATAAAAACTAGTAATAGAAATATTAGATTCACTTATGAAGCATTTTTAAATGTACTGCAGTTGTGTCAACAATTTCCATAATTTTGATACAGATACAAAAAAATATTTGGCTCATACCTAACTATATACATACGTATATACAATATAATTACATAATATGTTTAACAAGCTACTTCATTGCGTAAACAAACAAAACAAAAATTTGATAAGTGACGATACCTATCATAGATATCAGAGAGCCTATCATATATATTTAAAAAAATCCTTGTTTTAATATTCTTAAAGAAGATACGCAATATTTGTTAGATAACATGGAAAAACCACTAAGATTATAACGTATTTAAAAAATATATTTGTATTTATTTCGTATCGTTATAATTTTTGAGCTTTCGATATAATAGCTTTCTTTAAAAAAAGTACTTAATCACTTACTACTCACTAATAACTTACTTTTAAAAAAACTTAAGCCAAGAATGCGTTATTAATTGAAATTACAACTGTTGCTCTATGTCGTCAAAAAACCATGCGACAGTATTTTAGTACAAAAAATATTGCCAGCGTATAAAGTTTACCTTCTAATATAACTTGTAAGGTATGAAATCTTGTCCAGTCAATCTTGTTTCTAAAAATAACATTAGTAGTAGCAATATATCAATTACAAGTACAGTTTTTCTTAATCTGTTTCTGGATTAACTTTCCAATGACCAGATGAAATAAATTTCTGAAACAAAAATAGAATAAAAATATATTGAAACACTCGTAAGCTAGATTGTAACTGTAGATCTGTTTGAATATTAATTTTAGAGCATCAATTTCATAAAAGCCTAATTATAAAACGAAGTTCCTTATTTTAGCCTATCTCTTATCACTCTCCCTCTAAAAACATGTATTTGTGATATCATAGTGCTCAATAAAATTTCTCCCTTTGCTTTACTATTACAAGTACAAAAACGCATTCCCATCTCTCTATTTATAAAGCAGCGAAAGAACGGCTCTATATTGATAGTGTTGAACGAAAAATAAAGATTTGAATATATCTTTGGCTGTTAATGCTTTTAAAATTAATAACACGAGACTTTTATTGGCGGCGAACTAAGTGATGTTATTTTTGTGTTTCAGTATGATACGCCGTCATTCAGTCGCAGCAGAGACACCAGCAGGACGAATACGTCTACCGCGACTACAGACCGGCCTACAACCGTCACAGCGAAGTACATTAACACAACCCCGTCGTACAAATCCTCCAGTATTCCTATTCTATGTAACGAAAGAGCCGCCAAAGAAGATACTCCTATCTCAACCATTGCCAATAGATACGCCAGTTATAATAAAACAGATAAAACGCCCTCGAAATATGAAAACTCCAAGTACGAAAACACTAAATACGATAACGCAAAATTTGACAACTCCAAATACGAGAATACAAAATACGATAGTTCGAAATACGAAAATGCAAAATTCGACAAAGGAAAATATGACAGCACAAAATATGAAAAACCCAAATACGAAAACACAAAAACTGAAAAACCCAAGTACGACAATACGAAATACGATAAACCCAAATATGAAAGTTCAAAATATGAAAAGAAGGACTACTCTAAACTTTCTATACCATCAATCACTACGAGTAGAGAAAAAGCCAGAGACGTCAGTCCGGTATCAGTGTTATCAAAATATAGTCTCACTCGCCCCGCTAGGCATTTGAGCCCTGAGAGAAAATCAACTAAAAGTATCAAAGATAAATCCCTAGACCTGAGCCCAGGTGATCGAGACAAAGACATTCCAAGTAAGACTGACAAGTCTACAGGCTATAACAGCTTGTCTAGCTATAAATTGTATCCACGAACATCAAGTTATTCCCGTCCCACCTCACGAGCAGAAGCAAAACCTGAAATTACCGTCAACAGATACGCAATTGCTAACCGATTATCTTCATCGTACTTAAGGAGTCCACCAACAGTTAAAAGGACTTCTGTATCTCCAGTGAACCACCCTGACTCAACAAGATCTGAATCTGAAAAGAATCTACCCACAATAAATTCAATACCCTCCATAGCGATAGTCGACGAAACAGCACAAACGTGCACTGAGCCCATCGAAGAAAACAATACCACACTAGATGCTTCACAAAACCTAGAAGGCGAAAATGAGACTGAAACATTAAGAGTAGTGACGCGACACACATCTCCTACTCCACCTGGATCCTCCGCATACGTAAGAAGTAGAAGGGCGGATATGGCGAAGACTTTCGAAAAAACCTATACAAGGCTTAAGAAAAGACCAGAAATGTTAGATAAAGAAATTCAATCGGACAGATTAGATGACCCAACGCGACATAGTAGATTTGGTAGTACAGCAAGAACAAGCGTGACCAATTGGTCGTATTATTCACCCAGTGGTAGTAGCTATACAGGATATGCGGGTAGATATTCAACACAATATTCTAATTTGAGAGACAACTCTAGCAGCAATTCTTACAACGACAGAAATAGTAGGAGCCAAAGCACAGAACCATCACCAAAAGAAATAGTGAACAGCATTTCACATTCTGATAGTGGCCATGAACACTTTATTTCTGGTAATGCAACACCAGAATCGAATCAAGACATGGTTCCAGTATATGACCAAAGTAGAAATGACGACACATCGGAAATTATCATCAATGTAAATCTCAAGTTAAAAAGAGCTAAAAGTCCAACAGCAGCTACGGAATTAGTATCCCCAGAAATAACGATAACAAATAGTCAATTACCGCCTCAGGCACCTAAAACTGAAACGAGTACCAAAATCAAGAAACCTAAAATTAGAAAATCAAGCACGGATTCCTCAACGGACTCCAATTCAAAAAAGAAAATTGTTAAAAGAAGGAGCAAATCCGTTAGTTCGACTGACTCTGACCAAAGTAGCGAAATTGGTGAAAAATCTTCCAGTTCGCCTTCGAAAAGTGTACAAAAAACACCTTCTACTAATAATTTAAAAAATGGACCTTCCAAACTTAAACATTCCAAGTCACGAGAAAGCAATAGTCCTGAATCGATTATCACCTTATCTACCCAGTCTTCTGTAAGTGAAGATGAAAATGTCACAAAATCAAAAACTAATGATATTTCCAGAACATCCGCAGATGAACTATCCATACCGACGGATAAATCTAGTAAACAACCATCATCACCCATACCAGCCCCAAAAAGTGATGGAGTTACTGAAGAGGCAAAATCATTTTTAATAAGAGCGTTAGCCCCCGTAACCAATTTATTTAAAATGCGGCATCAGGAATCCAGTGACAGCAAGTGGCTAGAAAATTCTACGTCAGAATCAACCGGTAAAGATGTTTCTAACCTCATAACAGAAAGTGACAAGTCGAGTAAAAGTAAAAATATAATAGCATCAAATGATGATAATTTAGTCAAATTGAAGGCAATTAGGCCGATCGAATCAGGTGAAAGAGCATGGTGGCTAGAATCAGATTCAGACAAGAAAAGCTATTCAAATAGTGAACATCAATCCCATCAAAAGTCTGCTTCAGACAAAAATGTCCCTAGAAAGATTAGGCACGTTGAGTCTGGGGAGAGGGCCTGGTGGCAAGAGTCTAATAGTGGAAGTAAGAAAGATATGCAAGTACATAACACATCAGAATGTGTTGATCCAGGTCGACAATTGAAAAAGTGTAGCTTTATGGATGAAGAAAAACCTTGGTGGCTCGATAGTTGTGCAAACATTCCTGAAGGCATTGAGCGTTTGACTCCACCGAGAAAATCGTCTAGTGACAGTGAAAAAAGTGACAAGTTTAATTTCTTCAAAGTCAGGCGTATAGAGTCTGGTGATCAAAAAGACTGGTGGGCGACGAGTAATGAAAACTCAACCAACAGTCACAAACACGAAGGTCCTACTCTTAGTAAATCGGGATCGGAAAGAAATTTCCCATTGAGGCGTATAAGGCATATAGAATCTGGTGAGAGACCGTGGTGGTTGTCTAGTGACAAAAACATTCCAGAAGGAATAGAGAAGTTGCCTACTCCTCCGCCGCAGCCGCATGACAGTGACTCTTCTGATTCAGAAGAAGTTCAAATGTATGTGCCACCTACACACGTCCCACCCTTCCCGTTACACCTGCCAGATGATGAACCTTTGGGCGATAGGAGAAGTCCCGAAGGATTAGAAACTCCCAAAGAAACTGAAAATTACAGTGGACGTACATCGCCTTACGAGAACAACCGGCACGTGAGAAGGAAATCATCTAATTCCTACAAAAAATGTGCTGAAAGATATATCTCGCGGTATACTGATATAGACGACATATTAGGAACGTCGGGGCAAATTTATACTCCTTTTATGGATACTATACTAGCGAGGAGAATCGGGCAACTTCCTTTCGACGACGATGAGTGTGAAGAGATAGACCCAACTCAAGTGAGGATCCACGACAGCACCGCGCAGAGACCGGTCATCAAGAAGATCCGATCCAGGTAAGCTGTACAATTTTGCACATAACAAACACCACAGTAAAGCATATTTCTTTCTTCTTTCTTCTTTCAGTAATTCATAAATAATACGAAAGGTGGATATGCTCTACTTGTACATATTGCGTAAAGTAACAAAAATGTTTCCAATAATGGTAATGCACGACTCAATAGTATCAAGTTAAAACTTTCACATTCAGGACTGCGGCTCGTCAGGAGTCGTTTTGACCGTTTGAGCACAGAATAATAGCTTCGTTTTGTTTCAGAAGCGATATCATTGACTACAGGAACGAGGATCAGGTATGTCATATATTTAAATACTTTTTTTTAATAGCAGCATACGAAGCAACTTGTCTAAAGATAAGTGTTTACCATAAATCATTAAACTTGATGTTTAGGTAATAGTGATTTGATATCAATGATTAGAAAGGATTATGTTAGTTGCTGCGAAAATCATGCAAGATTCCTTACTCTAAAGATAGAGGAATAAAATTAAAGTTGAACCACTAATAAATCTTTCGCATAATGATAGCAAAGCGTAAAATGAATAAAACGTTGTTTTTAATACTAGTTAGCACTGATCTCAGCTCATGTCTATCGTTGTGCTCCCCAAAATGAAGATAATAATATACAATCAGTTTCATTTCGATTTAGTGCTAGATATTCGAGCTAAAACCTCTAATCTTGAAGCCTACATCTTCATTATAGTAAAACAACGATTAATTATCCGCTATAGAAGAAGCATTTATTTTAAAATAAATGGGAACAAATATTTACATAGGCTATTAAAATAAATTGCGGGGCCGACTAATAACATCAGCTGTCTTTACAAAAAAAGACATACTTATGCGGCGCTTAAAAAAGATCGACTAAACTCTATCGTGTATACTCGGTCACATAACTAACTTGACGGCTATAAAATGTTATCATACTGTCAACTTTTAAAATAAATTAAAAAGTTTTATTTTTAAACCTAACTCTTTTATATCACTCCAAGCTACCACTGATAAGTTTATAACTTACTTTTGTACATAAAACTAGGGAATACTCTAAAAGTTTTGACAAAACAAATAATTAAAAGACGTTTATAAGTAGTTTTGTGGTCATAGTGTAAGGCTTCGACGCTACAGTCGAAGGGAGCAGTGAACTGAAGAGTGCACTGTATCCTTGAATCGGTCCCCTGTGGGAGTACCATGCTGGACAAGGATAGCAATGTTGCTTGCGTTGCTGACATTTCAAAACGGTGACGTCGACACCACCAAAGATTTAATAAACTTGTAGACTTGAGCATCATATACTATATTCTTACCACGAATCAAACTCTAACCGATTCACTTTAATATATTACGGTAATTTTTTTCCGAAACTAAATAGAAATATTGAATAACAATAAATATAGAATGACACACCGTTTGCTATAATTCAATGTTATCACAGATAATTAATTTAACGTAACGTACGCGTTGTGGCCATGTCAATCTTTTCATTTATCACATTGCAACTTTATGGCTTCTACAACGTCCGTACTCTATGCGAAGGTTCGCAGTCATTCAGTTTTTGTCTCTTTCTTGCGCCGAACAAACTGATACAGTGTTCCTTTCGATACAACCCAACCAGGTAAGATTGCACCTGTGCGGCGACCGCAGTTTGTGATATCAAAGGCTTCGTAACACAAACGGGTAATAGAGACGTGAAAATTGTACCTGAGGCGACTTGCCTTGCAACAAGCTCCTCAGTAACACTTGTGATTCAGCCGGTGTCGGGACGATAGTAAAATGCGCGGAGTCACCGGACCCGATACTTAAAAAAGTTGAATACAGACTGATGCAGTGATTTTTGTGGTTCTAAGACTGTGCTTTGATCTCAGAAAGGTAGTGTTGTACGCCGGGTCACATTTAGGCCGGTATATTTCACGTAAAGTCAAACGCGAAGCCGGTTTTTGAGTTTTTTTCTTTTTTAAATGTACGCGCTTTCTGGTCCTCTGTTGGTAAAATATTTTGCTCTTGTTTTTGTTATTATCTATTTTATATGACACAGCGCGACGGTGTTGCAGGCATTTGATTTCATGAATATGCAAATAGGCTTTATTATTTCTGCGGATGTTTAACAGGTATTATAAGACATTAATTTCCACATTTAACTACACACTTAATTGATTGTTTATGATGCCATGAGAAACTCTCATATCCAACTATTAGAACTCGTCTAATAATATTTAAAGTACCAGTTAATGACTGCATACCCGCTGCTCGATCGACGAATACACACAACATACGTATTTTAAAGCTGAACACAAAACATCATCACACCCACAAAATACGCACGCGACCTTCTTTAATTTTACTTTTTTAAACTTCGTCATTTACTTGGCTGTTATACGGAGTTATATATTAATTAATGATATTTTTATCTGGATTAACAAACTCTCACTAAGACTGAAAATCACAAAGAAAATACCACATGTCATCTTCAACTGATGTATATTATTTTTCTTAATAATTTTATGTTTTTTGTGTTCGTAATCGGTGAATTAGATCCGATATTATTACTTAAAAAATGCTAACAAACACCACTTAAAAATCAGATTACTACTCTGGCTTTGTTCGAATTTATATTATTTCACATCTTTAGTATCGGTCATCTGCATATTAATCGATACCAAACTATGATAAACGTATTGAAATATTATGACGAAGTCGAGAAAAGCCTAGCATTATCCAGCGAAGCCTCAGCGAGGAGTGTTCAATGAACATTTTTTATACACCCGGCCTTCACTTGTGAAGCCGATAAGGATTTTATTGCTTTTTACACCTTCAAACAAAAGGTGGAAGAAACAACAAAAGGTGACTCCGGCAATTTGATAATATTTTTTTTTCGACCGGCAGCTGTCTGCTGATATAATTATGGCTTACTTCTTGTTTACAATCAGGGGTGATATCACCACGCATGTGCATCCTGGGAATATTTGGGGTGCACAATGCAGGTGGGAACATGATTACAAATACTTAAACCAATTTTGTTAGGGACAACGGCTTGCCTCTTGAGAATTGCTGTTCGATAATGAGGCACTGCATCTCACTAAACTTGCACTTCACTCTAACGATCTTATGCACAGAGATTTTAATAAATATTTTATTAATTGAATGTTTTGTATTCTTCGCTCAAACTGAATTATTGAACTTGAAAAGTTATTCGGAAGGGACAAAACATTCGATAACTAAAATAGGTTTGAAATCAATAAATGAATAAGTTCATAAGGAGACACAAACCTATCGATGCCTGTTTATGAAAATTAATAAACCAAACATTCCTATCAGATATTGGCATCGTATATTTGTACACAATAACACTTACGAAAAATACCTATTGGCCCATACATTGCCGCAAGGAAATTTAAGAACGCTCAAGCGGAACCGGCTGTTGGCCAGTCCCGAAACGGACAGGTTTTTCGCATCACTAACCGGTTACTAGAATAAAGGTGATTGGACGTTCCACTGCCGCCAATAACTTTTTAAGTAAACAGGGGAACACTTGCAGACATATTACATCAAATAAAATATCAATTAGTCAATTGTTACGGCGCGGCGGGGAGCATAAATAAAAACCTCGTAAAATTGAATTGTAGTGTTGTAATTAATCTCTGATTAGGCCACAAGCGCTCCACCAGATAGGAGATAAGGAAACCAGAGAAACGGCAGACTGCATCGATAATTACATTAAGATGTCCATCAGCTTTGCAATTAAGATTGACGCGTGCTTTCCTAATGAATTTAATGAATTAACAATAGATTAGAAAGGCGCTGTAATGTGACTAGTTTCACCAGCCTGAGTTGGAAAGTGCCAAGGACTACCGATTAGGTCACTTGTGTTTTTGTATTTTTAATTAGTCAGTTGTGCACGACGTGCTCTCGAGATGTCCCGATCTTTATATATTAACTGTGTATTAAATTCGGTTCATTGAGTATCGTAAAAAGAAAGCTCATTTATAAAGACACAAATCATTTCATATTTAACAGGATTTTCCTAACTTTTTCCTCGCTCCAATGACAGGTTCAATACAATTTATCTTTAGTAGGATTCTTTCATACCGTGGTAATCATATCGAGTATCTAAATGACGCAAATGGTAAAACAATAAATACCCTTCTATCAATTTCAATCTCTGACACAAAGCTGCCAGTATCTAATAAGGGAGAATATTATTGTATTATTATACCTTATTTAAATCTTGCATATAAAGTATTTTCATCGTAATTATATGCACTGCGGTGCACAATTTCGTGCAACTTTCTTGTACCTCGAATATGAATTCCGATATCCGATATCCATTCGAAAAATCCACGCGCAATGCCTCAATTCGCGAATATTTAATACCACTCCCTGCAGCAGTATTCAATTGTGTCACAAACCCACTTCCACGTATTCTTACATTACTTTTATCAATTAAACGAGTAAGAAACAAGTGGGTGTTGAAGAAGACGTTGACCTCACAATAGCCTAAAATATTATAGCACGGTAACCGAGTGCTCAGTGTCGGGCTTAATTTTTTGCTTGTTACTTCAAGTGCATCGCAGCCTTACAATGCCGATAAATTTTTGCCACTTCATTATGCTTGCTGACACGCAAACCGTACTTTAAGTTTCGATGACTTGTAATGAAACTAATTTGCTTTTTGGCTTCACTTGATCACTTTTTATGTTATCATGTTACGAATAAAGTTCATCGATGACTTTTTATGGTATTCATAAGCAGTCATTAAATACGAGAATATTGGAAATGACGTCTGTATGAACAATTTTTCGAATTTGTATTTAAACAACTAAAACAGATAAAATTAAATCTGAATCATTGATTCAACTAAAATAATGAAATAGGGTAAAATAAACTATAGCACAATGAAATAGGTTTGACGTGTGTACTAAATGTAAATTCAATGTAAATTCTCAGTAACGGTATATTACTTCATAAGTTTTATTTTATATGCACACAATTCTAAATTATCCTCGATTTATTTTTACTCATAATATACATAAAATAGCGGAGCTTGGTAATAAATTAACTAGTTTTGCAAGACTTAAATGCATATTTATATCGTTGTAACGTTATAACGGTGAAGGAAAACATCTTTACAAAACCGCTTGTCATTAGAATAATATAATCCTGCACAAATACATAAATGATTTTAGCTGACTCCTCATAAAATCTTAAATGAATGTAAGACTGAATGAGATATAACAGTTCGTACATTTAATTTCCATTTAGGGACACTAGGTATGAGCTGAGTGTCAACTAGAGGAAGTTCAAGAAATAATGAGATGCCAATATTCCAATATTATTGAAAGAATCGGTGACTTTTGTGAACAACTTCGTTAGGTGCCTATAATTGTTTATATTAAACAACAATCGGCAATACTTTTCTTTACATACATATTAATATTTTAAAATACGAGTAATAGCTTAAAGTACGGATAAGGAAACAAATATATTAAAATGATACTGCAAATTATAATATTCTTATAAATCAAAATGCAAACATCAACAACCTCCAGAGAAGGTGGCATTGGTGCAAGGAAAGACGCATTTACATTGATAGAACAATCAAACATATTTATAAAGTACAAAAGTTTATAAAGAATTTACGAAAGTTAGTTAGTTATTGACAGATTCAATAATAATTATAAATAAATAAATAACACCCAACAGTCACATACATAGTCCTGACCCCATATTAAGATCGAGTCTTGTGTCGTGGGTATCAGGAACTACGAGAGACTTTTCGGTCTCACAAACACCCAGACTCGAGAGAAATATTTGTGGGCCGCACAAACATTTCTCTCGGTGCGGGGATCGAACCCGCGGCCTCTCGTTTCACAGGCGGCGTCTAACCGCCTGCGCCACGGAGGCTGTCAAAAAACAAAACAAAAAACAAACAAATTCTAAATATAATATTTTTATATTTAGAATTTGTCATATAACAATACTAAAATGTTATTGTCTACTTATCTGACTCATGAACATAATATTATAACTCGCAAAATTGACCGCCTATTAGAAAGAGACGACAGTTTTGACTGACTTTTACTCTCTCACTGTCTTCTTTCTGCACAATTCCTAATTGTCAACTAGAATAAAAATGCCTTACTCATGTCTATGATCACGACCTTAACGACAAAACGGCATGTCACAAAAAAAATAACGAGGTTTTGAACGACTCTTCAATAAATCTAAACATAACTGTTTTTTGTCAAATTAATTAATGGGTACATATACATTTTGTTTATAACAAAACACGTATTGACGGGTCTAAATCTTCACATTTATTAGAAGTAACTGTATCTGATAATTTTTGCATCGAATTTTTTATTCGACAAACACTACTTACCTACATTTTGTGTTCTTAATTTGTTTCGTATAAACGGGAAACGGTTTCAAAGAACTCAGAAATATAAAGATATCAGAATGCGAGTTGAGATTTTATGCATTCTATTTAAATATAAAAGTATGAGGTTTGTTTTGGGCTCCGCTGTATCATAATGATATTCAACTTGCTTTTTGTTTAATGTTACACTTCCACATTTTTACGCAAAGCAGCTGATGTCCGCCCTTCTTGATCTAACGGGATTCTTTAGCATTCCAACTGATCCTATATAAATATGTATCGGGTTGATTTAATTATACATTTTGGCGTGGAGTTTTTGAATGATATCGTGTTTAAGGAAAGTGAAAGGAAACCGACATACAATTTTATAGACTATAGAAGTCGTACATATACTTTAAAGTGCTTTCACAGCGATTCTAAACTCAGCTACTTAAGGTTAGATAAAAGAATATAAGTAGATTAAAGAATCAATGTTAAATGTAGGTAGCCGTTGTCAACGAAGGTCATAATTGAAGCTATAAAACCGTTTATAATACAAGGCCTGTGTCAGCAGAGAGTGCATTTTATCGATCTATTGACACATTTCATACAACAGCCGATCAATACGAGCGATAAGCGTATAACGATAAACGCCCCGCGCGCTTCATCAATTATATTTTGACTAATTTTATCCGCGACGCCACAAGATCTAAACCTTACTCTATCGCCAACATTACAATATCACAGTACTGTATTATCCTATAATTACACTACTGACCACAAGAATCCTCCAAAGACAAGCTTAGGCCTAATGCGGCTAGCGCCTGTAAATTCCACGCGTTACTCTAGTGACGACTTAGTACCTTGAGTCGATGAGGGGATATAAAGCGTAAACCGAAAAATACACTATACATTTTGATTTCAAATTATTCTTCATCTCGTTTTGAATAAAATCTAGAATGAAGTGATGACAAGCAAGTAAACAATAATTATGTAATACGTTCAATATTTTTTTAAAATAAGAAAATAATCTACACATTCTAAAGCCTCCGGCTGTGAAGTAAGAAGCCATTCGATCTCCGCACCGAGACAAATGTTTGTGTGACTCATAAATACTGGTTTTGGGTCTGAGATCAAAAATATCTCCAAATCTGACTGCAGGGCAGGACTATGTTTGAGTATATGTTGTTTTTATTTATTCTAAAACTCGACAAACAGCAATAATATCAATATCCTTGTGTACAAGTAGAGTTGTTAACGAAGAGACCAGACGTCCTGTTCGATAAACAGTGATTTACGTGTAATATGCAGCCGTACCTTGAATGTTTTATTGAAGTGGCTCTTGCAACCTCGCATAGGCTCAGCGCAAACACTTTATAAATACACTGCTATTTTACAGTAGCATCAATATTTGAATAGACATTTCTTCGCTCTGAAGCTTGAGAATTTTCTAATATAAAATTTTCACGAAAACGAACACGGATACTACTTATATTAATTATTATTACAGCAATATTGTCTGCTCGCTAATATTCTATGTGAAAAGACCGCTTGGTAAAAGTAATTTGGGACGCAATCAGGCTTACTAGGTCGACGGGACGTATGAAAAGTCGGGAATGGTTTAAAGCGGGACGCAATTTGTTTAGGTCCAACAGCAGTTCACAGAGGCTGACAAGTATTTACCTTCAAACAGAAAGTAACCTAACAAACATTGAGACTTCAATTGCTCCTCCAGTATCCATCAGTGCAATGCTTTCCCATAATTTGAGTTCGATATCCGTATACAACGTAATTATCCTAATTACACGCCATTTGCAATACGTAACACAACATAAGAGCGTTATTACATCTGGGGCAGATGCGAAAGGCAATCTCTGTAATCTGTACGTCGTATATTCGAGGCATGCTTAGTGTGGGAACAAAAGCGGGCCCACATACGTTGTGTCACATCGTTCTCGGAACAAACATTACTGACTCACGATTTTTTATATTGTTTTATCTGGTATGTTGTCATACTAAAACACTTTAAATTGTAAAATACGAAATTAAGGTCATGATTTAAGAAGCAATAGCTTTATTAACATTTTATTGATGTATTGTATTCGTAACATCATTTGTTTCTGTTTGTTTTAGTCGCTGTAATGGTATTTTTTGTTCATAGTTGAAAAATACACTCAATATTTATTGCTCGAATGGGGAATAAAACTAGTTTGGATTTAATACATTATAGCACTATAGTTTTAATACGTTGTCAATCGAATACTCGAACATTGAATTTCTGTAACCACACTAAATCTTTTATTGATACAAATACAAACTAAGCCGAAATAGCCACTTAAATATTATTTCCTTTGTTATACTCTTAGATTGGATATTTTCAGTGACATTAAAAAACTGATAAATTAATACAAACTTACGATAACTAATTATAATTTAGTTCAGCAAGACTCTTTTTAATAAAAATATATTAAAATTGTCTGGAAGAGATCGCTATTAGCGATAAGATCGCCAGTTGTTCACTATTTGTAAGTTTTTCTATTATTTTTTTGTTATTTTATGTTATTTGGTGTTCAATAAAGTGTTGTATATCTGTATCTGTAAAATTATAACATCTTTGTACACCTAAAACCAAATCCATCATTTAAACTAGTTATTTACTTTGTATGCACATTTAGTCATAAAACGAGATTTTCAACTTAAATCTCAATTAACGCCTCACTCGATCATTTGTTACGAGAAAAGTAAAACACTTTTTGCACGTCGCATTCATCATTGGTAGTGGAAAAACATACTGCGGCCCATTTGTATGGTTAAAAAACATGACAAATATTTTAGGTGCATTTCAAAAGACGATATATAGACCGTGCGGCCACAGTTGCCAACTATTCAAATGTTGCAGAACGTTCCATTTCAAATGCTATTTCCAGTCCAGTACAAAATTAAAATATATTGTATTCACCGGAAATTAAATACCGTGAACTGTCAATGGCGTACTGTGACTTCATCGGGCGCAGTCGGTAAAGAAAAACTTGTAAATAAATTAACAAAACATAAACCCGATTTCTGTAAAAAAAAAAAAAACAAACATTATGCGTCATTGCGCATAAAAACAACTTCTCTAAACTTGTTTATACCTGTGTAAAAATGCATTGCTAGTCCTAGAAGCGTGCGCGCATACGAAAACGAGCCACGTCCGAAATACACACAAAACTATTGCCGCCCTAGTCTTTGTGCGTACTGATGAGCAAGACAAACACACATTAGTGGATGCCTATGCATAAATAGACAAACGTGGGAAAATAACACAATGTGCTCATGGGTGTAAGGACTGTCTGCAGTGATCACGGAAGCCTCTCCTGAAGGAAGAAACTCCTGCAGTAGCCAGCAGAGTCCTGTTTTTTAACTCCGAAATGCGTTTGAAAGTAAATTAGTGGTTTAGAAATTGATCACATATTGTCGCGGAGCCAAAGTCGATTTTCTGAAATGGTTGCGGAATCTTCTTTGCTTAATGTCTGTATGATCTTTATAGATTTGTCAGCACCTTAGTGCTTATTGATGTCTGAAAAATCGCATCTTATATTTAAATAATTAGATAGTATTCTAAAAGAACATTACCTAAGTTGGTCTTAAAAGACGCAACTTTACCGTTTAACTACAAAATCATATCTCAATTTATCGTCGAGTATCGTATTTCGTCCTAAAAAAAACTTTAACCTTTATTATAACCAATTCCTTTTATTCGCGTATTGCCTTGTATATTGTACCATTTGTATATCCTAAGATATTTGGAAACGTAGGGCCGATTTCTTATAGGAGGTAGGTACGCCAGGGGCTTGCTTTTAATAATAATTAAAAGTCACTTATCATGCCTGGAAAAATAAATCGCATATGAATTCTTTCTCCCAGCATGTCCAGCAGTGTCTCAGTATTGTTCAACATATAATCAAGTGTATATTCCCACAATGACATCGGAAGATAACTTCAATAAACCACAATGAGGCTCTACATTGTAGTATTGCGGTTTTAGTTCCTCTGCACTCGTAACCACTGGCGCGTAACCACTTGTTCAAAAATTACCTTCCAAAATCTCACTCATGTTATACAAAAAAATATATAAATAAGACGTAATATAGATTTAATTAAAGAAAACGATCTATTTATTTTTAAATTCAATAACATAGAAGACATTCAAACATATACAGAGCTATTTTGAATATAATTTTGTTTTCAGTAAACTTAATATAAAATTAATAACTGAGGAGAAATATCTACAATAACGCATAAAAGGTAATCTCCATTTCAAAATATACCGATCAATGTTTAATTTATACCTATACAACTACTGTATTATGCTCGCGTACATTCGCGGTAATATTTTTTGTTATCACACATTTATTTATTTATTTAAACTTTATACAATATGTACAGGTGGACTTAATGCCGTCGGCATTTTCTACCAGTCAACCTTACATTCGTGAGTATATTAATGCAAATTTTCCAACTCGCTGTTTTTTTTTATAATTTTACCGACAGGCTTTAGTATGTATTCGGAACATCGTGTCCAAAATAAATATAGATACTCGTCGTGGGCGTACTATTAAACAAATGAATACTATTATACAATTCCGTCCAACACCAATTGATTATTAAACCACCACCAAAACATAACAAACAACCAAACACACTTTCTTATAAACAATTCTAATGAGATTCTTCGAACAAGCGTCGAGGCGGTCCATACAAGTCCGTCGTCTTCATTCCGCGTGGTGAGACTTTAACGCCGCCATACACGGCCGTCTAATTACCAACGTAGGACACATTAAGAACATTTTCTTCGTCGACCCGCAAGCATCGCCTTTGGCTGCATTTTCTAATGCTCATCTTTCCCATGCTTACTCGATGGTAATTAACCTGTTGATAAATTATGATAGGATAAGGAAGTAAATTTGACTCAGTTCTGCACCATTTCGCAAAGAAAATTGGTGTTGTGGACGTTAAAACTAACGGCACTAGAGAGTAGAGAAAATATGGTGATTGATTGGTTTACGAAAGGTATAGATAGCGCTATAATAAAATTTAATAGAGCCGAATGTCCATTCTTCACATATTATACATTCTCGCTCGTCGAATAAGTTAGGATATAATTACCTTTTCTAAAACACAAAGTTAATTTATAGAGACTGTAGAGTCTATTTTACGATATTTCGTGAAAGTTACAGCATTCCGATAAAATTTTATAGAAGGACTAGCGGCCCGACCCAGCTTCGCCTGGGTGCATATATTTTTTGATTCCACTCCACACCAAATACATGTTGTTTTTCGTATAAACTCTTGTATGCCTAAACTTGACGTAGCTATCCTACTGTCCGGCTCAATCCCGTCTCATCCGCCTGTTCAGTCTCTTCCCAATCCGTCCCGTCCCTTCTCTTTATTATCCATCCCGTTTTATAACGTGCATTTACAGTTCGTCCTAACAAATCTGTCATCTATCCCAGCCCTCTCCCGTGCCTTCGATTCTATTTTACTTTATGTCCCTTCTCTCCATAAATCTCCATATACATCTTATATATAAAATAGGAATTATTAAAATTTAATATGAGAGTTACACTGAGATAGCAAAATAATAATTGTCAACGTTACTACTACACTTGATGCATAAACAATAATCGTATTGTGTGAGAGAAACAGGAGACCGGCTTCGTTATCATCCCTACTCCGTGCTGTTTACTGGGTCAGAAGTGACACCTGTAGACATCTGGCGGGGATAACTAATTAAATGACGATTGATCAGTTTTCGACCGGAGAGGAAAAATGATTAAATTACTAAAACGGCTATTAAAAAATAAGGGTTGATCGTAGAAGGGTGAAAATTGAGGATTGTATGTATTTTTGTATGTTGTATCATAAAAAAATAGAAATTAAAAATTTTGTCTAAAAAATAAAAAAAAAATTAGGGGTGGACTACCCCTAACATTTAGGGGGATGAAAAATAGATGTTGGCCGATTCTCAGACCTACTCAATATGCTCACAAAATTTCATGAGAATCGGTCAAGCCGTTTCGGAGAAGTTCGATTACGCACCCCGTGACAGAAGAATTTTATATATTAGATAATTATACATATATTAGTCATACTCAAAATATCATAAATTAAATGATAAATTAATACTATACTTCTGTACTAATATTATAAAAAGAAAAGATTTGATTGCATTGAATACGTTCTGAAACTACAGGAACGATTTGAAAAAAAAATCTTTCACCATTAGTATTCTAATTATAAAAATTATTTCTCCATTAGAATACTACATTATCCCTGACGAATATCATCATCATCATCATCATCAGCTTATTCGCGTCCACTGCTGGACATAGGCTCCACTGAAAAACACGTCTCCACTAAAGAACACGTCTACCCCAACAGTTGTCGGTTCTCCGACAAATGTGACCAGCCCACTGCCACTTCAACTTGCTGATCCGTTGGGCTATGTCGATCACCTTGGTTCTCTGTCGGATAACCTCATTTCATTGATGAACATAGGCGTTTGAATATTTTCATAAAGTGTACGCATAAAAGTGTGCACCCGGACGGATCCGGGCCGGGCTGCTAGACAATAATAATATAATCAGAACTGCAATATTTTCATCACGCACTTGATCCGGATTCAGTGACAGTGTGATATCAATTGAAATTCTTAATGTCAGTATGTTTCTAATTGCTATGGCCTTGTGCTAATTACTATGTGTGTGTGTGTGCCTTGTGTTATTTCCTCCTAGTTAACCTTGCCACTCCCGTCGATTTCACTTAAGTCTCCAAGAAAAATATACCACGTCGTATTTCGTCATTTACATACATTTACTCACGCCTTTATCCCAGAATGGGAAGACAGAGGTGCTGCAAAGACACCGCCGTTTCGCCTTGCTCTTGTGTTCCTTCGCACGATGTGATAGGGGGCGAGCCTATCGCCATATCGGGCACAAATCTCTGAATAAGGGCTGCAGCATAAGATTATGGGTGGACAAAATCCAAAAAATATTATGCTATATTGAGATAATGAAAAATATAGAATTCGCTGCAATAAATAGTTTCACGTATTGTTTCTCCAAGAACAAATAACAAGTATTTTCTCATGCAACTGCAACCATGATTGTGATGTAATGCACTTAAGATTATGTATTATGGAACAGTCTATATAATGTAATCATTTTAATTTGTGCATAATAACTAGATAATGAATATATCAACTGTTATAATATGTAGTGCCGATATCAACTTACATGTGGTGCATATCTGAAACTTTTATTTTATTTTATTTGTAAATTTTACATGATCCACCAACAGATGATACAATAATTAACTTAAATATAGAGTGATTTACAGATCAAATTATATTGTTTACCTAGTTAAAGGTCATCATTAGTACGGTACTTAATGGGCTTACACACCTAGTTCCATATTAATATTTGTGAGTCACTTAAATATTTACCTAAGTTCGGGGATCGTACCTACGTTATCTCTTTTCAATCCGGCATTTTACAAACTGTGCCGCGAAGACATTATTCATGAGTAATTCAAAACAAAAATATTGAAAACCGGCCCGTGTAATCTGCAAGCGGATAAAACGGCATTATTCTCACCTTTGAGGAATCAGCAATCGTGTCGAAAGTTGGCCCAGCAACTTATCAAAATACCACACCATTCAACTGATGTTTTGAATACTGGACAGCAGCGTTTACATTATCCTGAGCAACGGTCCATAAAAGAAGACTTTCTTAACTCACTTCAACCACTTTTAAAACGGGGACAACTTGAGCCACTTTTCAAAGACGGACGAATTTGATCCTTACTGCTGTAGTATAACATTCAAAATCGTTTGTCAGTTTAACAGAAGCTTCAAGCCGCCCTATGGTTAAATAAGGAATGACAGCCGATTCCTGAATGAAGCATGTTCGCCAAAATAAAACGGTGTCAATTGATATTGAATTTTAAATCATAGTAATAAAGATTCAAATCACATTAAACACAAATACAAAAGGGTTATTCCTGCGACACATGGTACTTTTTGACCTCACAAACCTGCAACCACAAGGGTTCATTTCTTTGAATTTTATGAGACGTAAAAGTTTATGCACTTGAGCAATTATAACACAGAGTATAAAGATGACTGAATGAACCTGATTTATATTGATCAAATTAACAATAAGTGTTAAATTTAGATTGCTATTATAGGGATTACGAGTATAAAGTCGTTAAAGTAGGGTTAAGACGTGTTGAAATCACTCATTGTATCACGGTCTAATTCACCATTTTATGTAAAGGGTTAATCTTCTTGATTTGAAAGAATCAGTAAAAGCAAGAACTCTTACGGTCACACCCGCTGTTTCAAAATTCGAAGTAAATAGCAAGTTCAGTGTACCTAAAATACGCATCCGAAACATTTCAAAAATTTCTTTCGCGTGGCCGAAGCCTTTTTTATAACCGTGGTCACGGGAAATGCACGCGATAATAACACTCGCTGTAATAAAAAAGCAACGAAGCGTAATTGTATATCGCATGCGAGTTCCGTACGATATTTGCAAGACAGTGTTTAAATTTTTATGAAGTAATGTTACGTGTTTAAAAATAAGTGTCTTCTTTATCAAATTACGCCTTTGTTTGCTTTCTCAATAAGGTGAATTACCTTTGTATCGGCCTAAAGTAAATTATTGTGCGTTTTGCGCGTTGCCGAGCAAAATATAAACAAGGCAAAATATAATTAAACTTATTAAAGTCACTTTAAGGTCTTTAAGAACCCTGTAAATGGAAATATACTTTCAAAATGTTTAAAAATATTATTTAAATTGTTTAATACAGGTTTATTATAATAACATCCAATAATGAGTACTTATTAAACGAAGTTTGTTTTGAATACCAGTCGCCTTGCAGTGACGATCTGTTGTAAGTAATGACTAGATTATAATAATGGTCACTTATATTTATATTAAAGCTTCTAAGCTAAACATATTTTTTGTTCACAACAGCACGAAAATAATATCTTTATTTTGCAGTAACTGGATTCAAGTGATGACATTATAATTTACTTTATCATGACAACAAAATTAACAAACTTTGCAATTGTATACTCGTAGTTCAATGATCGATGAACCTATGTGGAATGATTAACGTTTCATTGAAACCTGAATAACTAGTAATTCACGGGACCAAATATTTGTTGCCAATTATGGAAGTGTCCCCCGTGTAGGTTCCCAGGCGAACTAGTTCTTAATTGATTGTCTTATTCACAGAGACGTCTACAAATATAAATTAAAACGGACTTGTTTAGTTCAGGAGAAATATTTTTTATGTTCGAATTATTTACATTTCCAAACTAGTACTTTTAAAGTTATAATTTAGCGATTGAGAAATATTTTTCTACATTACATTGTAGAGTTTAATGTCGCCATATTGGAGTAATAATCCTTAATTTCAGAAAAAAAGACAAAAGCAGTCCTACTATTTCAGAAATATTTTCGTACTTAAACATTAATCATTTCAGTTCCTAATAAAACATTTACAGTTGTTCAAGTTCCATTTTCGAAGTATATGTATAAAAATATAATATGAATTGATTAGTTTAAAATTATAGCGTAATTTGTATGCTGTGGAGCTGTTCTTTATCGATTCAAAGTTAATGCTAGCCCTGGATATCCCTTACAATCTGTTTGAGAAAGTGGGCAAGCGATAAAAGCGCCTTAAGCGAACTTCAAACGGAAGCAACAAGTTTAGCGCACTGTAGCAATGGACGTTACTGGCGTACAAACAATATGGTCATTTCTCATGATTCATGCAATAAATTACTGCAAAATAAAGTATTTATACAAAATAATAAGCCAGAAGATATTGGTCCTACTATAGAACAAGAGGATAGATAATTCTTTAATTAATAGTAGTTAGGGCCTTAAGCCTAAGTTTCGAAATTCTCTTCCAATGTAATAGAAATTCTAGTAAAACTCAATGGTATATAATTTTTACAATCTTTTAGCGCCTAAATGCGTGGTTAACAAAATTGTAGCTTCTAGTTTTTTCTCTTCACGTTTTAATATATAAGACATATTACTACTATTAGATTACGATGATCAATGATTGTCGTTTATATTATGAAAACAAATCTCGAACAATGCGTTAAATAGATAATTTGAATTACATATTATATTTTGATATTCCGCTACACGACAGTAGAATTTAGATGAATTATTGGCAGGTATCATACATCGAATAAACTCTCGCATGCCATTACAAAAACTACAAAATGAGTAATTTCACAATAAAACTATTAAATTACACCTAAAACTCAATGACGTTTTCCGAGTGCATGATTAATACAGACAAGAATCCGCTAATAATAAGCTATTACCATTGAAGGCACCTTCAGTCTTCACTCGACATGAACAATACTTGACAACTGTACTAACCATTGACAATATCGCATAAACGTAGCTCATAATCTAACCTCGACCCGTGGGAGTCAGAAACTACTGACAACTTGTTTCTCACATCTCCAAGATTATGAACCTATATTAGTCACAAAGTACAGTTATAGAATGGAGACAAAAGGAGACCTTCTCTAGAAAAATCCTAGAAGGGGTTGGTAGAGGTTCCCAGGACGCCCACGTTTCTCGTTGTGTGTTCCGTCCTACAATGCGATAGGGGGCGAGCCTATAGTCACATCGGGCATAAATTTCTAACTCCGGGTTGAGAGTAATGAAAAAAATCACTAATGCTTTGCCCGACCCGGGATTTGAACCCGATACCTCAGTGAATTGTATCGTACAACTACGCCACCGAGGCAGTCGTTTATGTTCTACGTATCATAAATTAAAAAACTGAGTTCAAGTAACAATGATAGCGATATCATATTTTATTCGATGACTGAGATTGCAAACGACCCCATACCCCTTTTCATTTCTCTTCCTCTTTTCTATAGTTTTGCCTTCCAACTGTGTAGGCATCGTATCAATACATGAATTGTAGATATTCATGGACGGCAGTAATCACTTGCCAATAGGTGAGCGGTTGGCTCATTTACCATACATATTTAATGAAAAAAAAAAACAAATACTAACATTAAGCCCGCAGTGGCCATCACAAACTAATACAAAATACCTTCAAAACAGTACAATTAAGTAGGCAGGTGAAGCAATACCGGTGCAATAAATCAAAATGTAATTTTGTGCGCATCTACTTGGTCCGCAAAGGCGCAAATTCCGTAATTACAATGCTTAGTCGGCTACAAAAACTTGGAGGTGACTTGCATCAACACTATGCTAATTAAATATGTTCAACGTAATTATACGATAAGGTATATTCGTTGCATATATTATATTCTTATCAGTCACATTTCAGCGGTTTTACAAAACGCCTGTAAATAGTGCGTGTCCCAAGGACTTGGTTATATTAGGTTTGCCAAACATAGCTTGCGTATGTTGTACCTTCCATTTTATGTCGGTGATATATTGGTACAAGTTATTAATGTTGGCCACATTTATGAGTTTTTAAATCAGATTGTGTATCGAGGAATATACACGTTCTATGTATATTTTCATATGCGTTTGGAATAAATTAGCGAGTATGCAGGACTAGCTTTTGCCAGAAACTTCATGGACGTGATTAATTACTGTATCGACCATATGTTTAAATTACTTTGAATTCGATAAATACTCCCCCAGAACTTATTTCATCTTCATTTTCCCCCTTAAAATGAGAAACACGAATTACGTAATTATTTTATTTCTTATTATCTTGAGTGCCAAATTATATAGCCTTTTGGTTACTTTAGGTTTTGGTTAACCTAATATTGCATTTATAATGAAGGAAAATATTACTTCAATATCCCGATATCAAGATGAACAAAATGTGCATTTTCATGGATCTAAAAATACTTGTAATACAAAAACTAACCTCATTCCGAAACTGTTACGTAATTTTAAATTGGCTCAAACACTTCTTTATTTTTGCTAATTTACTTGGCCATTGCAATGAGTCACATCTGAGGCTTCCTAACCGACAAAGAAACCGTAAGATGTATAAAAATTAGAGATAAATTAAGGCTTGGTGCAGATAAATAAAAACGTGATAGGTGACCAGCTGCGGAACATAAGGTCTTACGGTCGATCAACTATCGAACAGGTGGGTACAGGTCATAAACATTCTATCTGGATATTGTGGGACTTGTGTCCGGATTGTGGAATCCAACATTTCCATCTACTAATCACACTTTCGATAAATATCCTCATACCAATATAATGCAATTATAAAAACATAGCGACCTGCCCCAGCTTCCTTTGGATGCAGATGTTTTTTATTCAACTCCATACCAGTTACATTTTATTTTTCTTATAAACTCGGACATCCTGTATATCTATTATACATACAAAGGGACAGACAGACAGAAAACGACTTTTTATACTATGTAATGAATCCCGTAATTAACTATTTCAACTTATAAATCCCTTCTCTACAACCCTTTATTCCGTAACTTCGATTTTTATTCTGCAATGTTTCTTTCGTAAGACTCTCGAAATTATTTTTTATTACGATTTTCAATCTACACTACGACAATTTAAATGTTGTTGTCTAAATAAACTGAGGAGGCATCCCGATCGTGTAGAGTAAAAGACTCAATCATAGCCAACGGTATATGGGATCGCGATCGCAATCGTGAATTGAATTATGCCTAGTACGGAGTCTACTATATCATAGTACCGTTAGCAAATTCACAGGACATTGTCGTGCAGTTATATTGTTCTGTTTATTATTTTTTGCTATGCGGAATTGTAACTATGAATTATATTTACTACCTTCCGTAGCCGTGATGCTCACTGTTTTTTAGTATACAATTATTTATGTAACTCTCTGAACAATAAAATGATATTTGATATTTATCTTTATGTTTTGTGATGTAAGAAAAAAATGTGGACAGACGACCTGATAAAACTTGTAGGAATGCAATGCAGTGCTATGCAGGCCGAAGCGACAGCATACTACTCGTAATCTTAGGGGGAGGATTAGGTTCAGCAGAGGACTTAACATGGCTGAAAATTATGAAAACTAAGAAACTAGTAGACAATACTTTACGCATTAAGTCCGCCTGTATAGATGTATAAAAAATTTTAAATGAATAAAAATATAAAAATAGATATAATAAGACAAAAATAAATATTAATGACTCAAAATATATTATTATAAGCGCTAGTTACCGAAGTCAGAATTAAATCTTGACAGACGTCTTTGAAGTAAATTACTATGAAGATAAAATATGCACTTAGCGTAGTACTGTGTGCAATTATTTTTGAACGGCAATATTTTTAAGTGTATGTCTAGTAGGTATTCGTCCTTTCACAGTTATATGCAGATAGCAGTCTTTACTTCGCAAATAACAAATAATTTCATCATTACGAGAATACTTAAATTCACGAAGAGGGGAAATTATTAAAGTAATATTAATAGCAAAACATGTTAAAAAATAATGAGTTTTAAGATCTTATACTATTTAACGTGTCCTTTATAAGGTTTTTGGAATCATTTTAAGTATTTTGAACATAAATATGACACTGCTACAAAATAATTACCAATACATTTTGACATAACGATTCATCTTATTAAATAAATAATAATGACTACACCGTTCAAATCCTACTAATTACTACACTAAAGACATAAAACCAAAGACCATTGTAAATAGTTTTTTCACTAAGAGATCAGACGCATAACGGAATTCCCAGTGTTTGAAACAAAGGAAGTGACACGGTCGCGACATGCCACCAGACTAAATTTAACACTTGCTCTCCAATTCACAGCCAACCTGACGAGTTCGTCTTTTGTTATGAATACGTAATGCTCTTTACTTATTACATTCAACAGATTATATCTTTACAATTACTTTGTTTTGCTGTTCTTTAATTGTTGAATAATTATAAACGTGAATGTCGATGTGTCATTGAATTGCACTCGTAAAATACATAACCTAAATACTATCCTTGAAGGGATAGTGTTGTTACTCTATGATTCGAATTTACGAATATTCAACGTCTGAAGTAAGTTATAAGTTTTCCATTTCTAAAAATCAATACTGTCCTATATGATACTTATCATTCATTCTGCACTTAGCCTATGTTTACAACGTATGATAGAGGATTTGTACATTTTGTAGTGTACCTAAGCACATTCGTACTGTTTTACGTACGATATTCTAATATTCAAACTTCGATTCGGATCATAGTGTAGGCATATACCCATCATCATACATACGTCAAATAATTCACGCCAACCATTAATACCAGTTCCAAATGACTTGAAGGATTTCTTTTCTAAAACACATAATTAATAGGATGCTCTACCTGGGAATAGTGGCCAAGACCCGATATTTGACTATCGACATTGCCACTAGATAAGTGCGATGCCATTTCATTAAATGTACCTTCTATTATTTTGTTTACTCAAATATTTACACTGTATATAACTACTTCAAATAAACAAGCCGGTAAAAAAGGCAGTATAGAAAAAAATAAATCGTTTTAAAAGTCATTCCGACAAACTTATTCATAAAATACAAGTGTATATTACACCTCAGTGCTCTTTATATTAAAGTTAATTCATATATTATTCATTTGGGAACGCATAAACCAGAGGTAGTTTATGTGACATGAATCATAAGATGAACACATCGTTTATGACTAGTGATTCCTCAGCCTGCATTTGTGGGATCTTTTCAATTTTAAGAATAATACGAAATTTTATGTTGATTTATAAATTAAATCACCACGAAATTTGAAGGTAAAGGAAAACATCGTCAAGAAACCTGCATGACGTAGTGATTTGTAAGAATTTCTACGGTTTTTCAAATCCGCCGTCTATGTAGGCTAACCCCTCTCAATCGTACCACTGATATACAACTATATATGGGCTTGACGCCGATAAAGGAAATAAAATAATTCTGTGTTTGTATTTCGATGATCGAATTCAGCTAGCATTTATTGCGTCCTGCCATAATTTGTTTTTCATCAAATCCATTACTACAAATTAATCAAGTACAAACACAACCAACCAAGCTAAAAAAATCAACAAGTCCTTACGGAATAGCAAAGAAACAAAACACATCGTATAGATTGGCGTATCAACCCGTTTGTGTTTGACTGGCTGGGGCATTGTGCATGCAGTTCCCATGGCACTGTATGTAGCCACGTACAAACCGGTCGGGGCGAGACTGATGCTCGTTTTTAGCTTATTCCGAGAACTGAAGAATAACCCCCGAGGTCGCAGCGTGTAAAAGGTGCCACCGTACGGGATCTAGACGGGCTAGTGGTTCAGTCTATAATGGGTTTCCCAATCTTTTTACCATTGCCCCTTATAACAATTGGAATTTCTAGGAGTCGTTAAAATGTTTCCACTGTTGATAGATAATGGAATTTGATTATTGTTACAACTACCAACAGTTGTGTCATTAGAGCGAATATCTGTCCCTTCTTTCACTAACTTGTTAACCTTGCGTGATATTTTTGCAAATCTTTCTACATTGAATGGGTAAATACAAGCACAATGGATGGATGAGTTACTTATATACAAGACTGCATGTAATACGAATAATAATGTAACGTTCACTATCTTTTGTTGATAACAAGCGTTTATCATCTCGTTAAGCTTGTAGACCACAAGAGGGGCGTCGCGCCGCACAGTTTGAGAACGCCTGGTCCGTAACATCATTTGCGAGCACCCTGCGCTGCAGTTTCAATAGAACATTTATTGTTATTGTATCGCTAAGATTTTTTTAAATCGAATAGTTTTTATGTTTTTATTATAATGTCTCTCTTCATGTGTGCTATTTATAGTAGCAATATTTTTTTCTTTCTTTCTTTTCATTTCCTTACTGGTATGAGTCATTAATCGCCAAAATTGTTAAGCTAACCACAGTTATTGTGCTAGAACAGTACTGATAGAACAAAGAACTTGAAGCTATTCCTGGAAGAAATATTCAATGAATTAAAATACGAAAATTAAGAATGTTTAATCTTATAAATTGTATATTTACTCCTACAACGAATGGATGGGTTTAGGATTTAAAATCATTAGAGGATTTCGAGACTTATCCAATTTTTTCGATAAATATAAGTAACGTTGTCATTCATTATTTTATTGACTGTTATTTTTAGTTCGTGTAACTTTATTAAAGTAATATTTTAAACTATATCGATATTATCTTACTTTGAGGTAATAAAAAGTATTTCAATAAAGGAGTCAGAGAACAGAATATTATCCTGCGTTGAGTGTAGCCTGACAAAAGCAAGTCGTTTATTTCGTGAGTCAAAGATTACCGATGGAACCAGGAGGCGTGTGATATTGTTATGAATTTTCCTCCTTTGAGGGAAAATCCGTGACACGATTATCAAGATTACTGCAGTTTAGAGATAATTAAGTTTCTCCAAACTTGCATAATTATTTTAATTTATGTAAATTTAATTATTGGCAATTTGGAGTGTTAATATTCAATAATTATGATATTTGTTATGTCCAATTCTAATTTGCATTACAATTTTTGGTCTCGCAATCTGGTTAAAATTAAAAAAAGGTGACGGTCTATCATCGAAAGCTTATTTTAATTTCATAACTTTTCACGCTCTATTTTCTAACCAACTAAATTATCTATTTTCTAAAATATGAAGCCATTCATTAATTATCTAATTATTAATCTTAAATATCACTCCTCTCTAACCATTTACTATAATGACGTGTAGATGCTATAAAAAAATAATTAAATCAAATTAATAAAAAAAACTTTAACAAAAACCTAATCATAATTCTTATTAACCAAACACGTTTCATTAGCTTTCAAACATACGGCATGAAAGCTACGCTTCTTCAATACTTTCTAACGTTTTTTAAAACTAAGTGCGTTTCGTATGTAAACTAATATGACACATACAGCTAAGCCCGGCTTTACACATTGAACTGCGACCTTGCCAAGAGACAATATGCAGCCCAAGCCATAGACTACAACGGGTGTGAACAGCCATGATAATAATCTAGACCCGTCCCCTTATATCCCGTTGTATCCGGGCTCTTTCTGTCCCATGACGAAAAGCATACAATCCTCCCTATCCCGTGCCATCCATTCGAGTTTAAAAGAGTAGCAAATAAATAATATTGAATTCCTTACACATCCCAAAGGAACAATACATTTTTCGGGAAAAAATTACGTATGTGTACTTCAGGATGTCAGCTACCCGTATACCAAATTTCATCAAAATCGGCCCAGCCGTTTTTGCGTGAAAGAATAACAAACATCCATGCGAAGTTTCGTAGTTATAATATTAGTCAGGATAAGGATTGGTGTCGATTCTGAATGTCGTGAGACCGATAAAGCCCTCGTAGTGTCTGATACTCAGGACACAACACTGGTATCATGATGTGTGGTCAGCGCTATAAATGACAGTTTTTTATTTATGGTGTAGTCAAATGAATCACCTGTGGGATTTAATTTTATAACTAATTAATTCTGAATAATGTACTCGTAATGTTTATGAATTATTTTTCATCGCTGTATTTAATATTTAAATGGTTGCAATCGGCATCTTTGATGCAACATTTATATAGCCCATTAATTGCACTCATGAAAAATTAATTACATATTTGTAATACAGCTAATATACAGCCATATGTTATGTTTTATTTATTGTTAATTAATATTCCAACTGTACAGATGGATTGTTATTTACTTATTCTTTAAAAAAAAGTACAAATGGCGGTCTTATCGCTCTAGGCGATTTATAGTTACTATTCCTTAAAACAATAGTTTCATGTAATTGTAATAATTGTTTTCCAATGTGATAAAAAACAGAGTGATATGACGGGTGAATGACCTAGCATACTGTAAGCTCGAACCACCTAAACTGCATGCTTTATATAACATATGTACTCTTCCGCACTTTCTGTGTATATGTGTCTGTATCAGCCCATACACGTCCCTTTGCAGGGCACCGGCCTCCTCTACAATCGAGAGTACCATTCTTCTACAATTCGACATTCTGTGCAATTAGATATCTAGTCTGAAAACATAGTACCCACCTCTCCGTTTGCTATGTTATGGACTTCCTCTTACTTTAGTAATAAATAGTTACAATAAATAAAATATTTTTGTTAATGACTGTACACAGAGTCACCTATAACTTGCACTGCCTAGTGTACAGTCACGGCCAATCTCGTTATAGCGCTTCGTCTGGCGAGCGCTGACACACGTGGCCGCGGGTCGTGACGCGACGCCGCGCTGGCGGAATCCTTCGCTGCCTTCACTTACGCCATCTTTACTTACACCATTCCTCTATAGCCGTGGTTCCTAACCTGGGGGTAATTACCCCTGCGGGGGTAAAACCTGTATTTTGCGGGGGTAACAATGAGCTGGTGATCGTCTCAAGTGAAACAAAACCAAATATTACCCAACTTGTAAAAGCTAAGCAGTACCTTATGGTACTGTGGTGATTTAAACTAATAGAAATTTCAGAAGCATAAATATTGATTATGTGCAATTGTTTTAAGTTTAATAAAGTCTACGTATAAGGTATTATCACGTGTTGTTTGAGATCATCCTTGGGAGGAGGGGTAAAATCAGCCACCCTAGAGGGGAGGGAGGGGTAAAATCAGTTAACCTTAGATCATAGGGGTAACGGACCTAAAAAGGTTAGCAACCACGGCTCTATAGTCTATAGCCTTTATGGATGCTATAATTCATTTTGTTTTCTATTGTGAACTTTTACTACAAAGGAAGCAAAGTGGCTGTGGATTTGTTGATAATGCCGAAAAAATATTGGAGGAAATAAAATATTTACTTCTAATGTATGTGTGTCAGATGATTGAGGTACTCTATTTCTGACCATTTACAAAAAGTACATTATAGTTATTGAATCGCTCGACACAACTTATCATATCTTAGGTGATTGTATACCATTGTATTTAAACCTACAGCAAAGCTTTACGACTTCATTGAAATAATCATTATTGCAATTAAAAAACAATGCCTTAGAATCGTTGGATAAATAGTTAATTTAGAAAAAAACATAAATACACCATTGCGTCATCAACAATCATGGCTGACCTATTCGAGAAATACAGAAACATATTCTTTGTCTATACAGCTTTTCTTTCGACCCACAATCGAATTGTATCAATTTAGGAGCGTTTAAAGTAGATAAATTCTCCATACCGGCCACTACGTTTACTCAACACATACATGTCTATCCAATGGCCATTGTTTTGCAAAAGATAACAATAATAAATAGCAACAGTGGAACAAATAGTTTTTACCTTTCGCATTGTTCTATGATATATATATATATATATATATATATATATATATATATTTTCTTTTGTTTTAATATTTTAGGTTAAAGAATTAGTAGGTAAATAAAACACCGGTGGGTTGGTACACCCAACTACTGAAGTAAGTAAGTCTTTAGACTTCGATGGATATCTCGGAAATTATCCAGCCGAGTTTAAAAATTCTTTCACGGATGGATAAGCGATGACTAACTAACATCTGCCGTGTTCCCACGGAGATCGGGCTTGCATTGGGATAAAGTGGCGGATGCTGTGAACAACTCGTTGTCATATTTAATTATACATGTTTTTCATTATCCTTATATTTTCTTATGTCTAAAATGTACTAGATCATGGGGTATTACAAACTGTAAACTAAATATACATATCATTTGATTTTACAAATAAGTAGCTGTTTCTCTATACAATACACAAGACGGGAACGATGCAATTTTCGGAGATAAAAAGAAACCGTGTCAAACTTCAAACCACAATATTTGTGAAAATACAACACATTAATACGTCTGCGCTGGGAAAAGAGATAAAGCTACAATAAATAATATAATCTTTCGCTCTTTTAATATTAGTAGTAAGTAAATATATTTACTTTATGTATTTTCGTAGCATCACTACAAAAACTTGCTAGAATCACGAAGATAGAATAAAAAATTGCTACGGACTAGACGTCAGATTATCATGAACGAATTCTGCACGATTGATTTTAGCACAAACAAAACGAAGTATACCTAACTTACTCAACGAGTGTCCGGTCTACATTTCAGACAGCCATTACAAAAAGAGGTCTGACCTTTCTGACCAATACTGCGATTACGACACAATATATTCATCAAATCACTTTCACTGTCCGTGCGCGAGTGTACTACACATAAACACTGAAAACTCGAGGCAATCAATGCAACCCATAAATCTCTCGCGAAGATACAATACAATAAAACTCGGTAACGTGAAACCGATTTCTATGGGCCCTCGGTGATGTACAACGCTACAATAGTTCGCCTTTCTTTCGCCGTGATACCTATCCCATTGCTTCGGAAGATTTTATCTGCATTTCAATATATGGATGTAATAATTCTTCGTTGGATGTAAATCGAAAGGTTGGTAGGCTGTTACTAAGTAATAACACCAGATGCACACGACTGTTCTATTTTATCTCGACTTAATGTGTATGGCCTCTTTTCAATGCAACCTTTTTCTTGACACACATATTTGCAAATGCTAGAGGGGTTATCCCAATGAGCGGGAATTTGTTGCAAGTTGCTTCATTGATTTTTTCTACGCAACAGAATTTAAAACATCCATGACTGCGCCTTATGACAACTCCGAGACATCTTTATTAAATACAGAATTAATAACAATTCTATATTTTACAAACATAGGCGTTTATCGAATTATGATAATTTTGAAATAGCATTAAATGTAAACTAACCAATATTTTATGCCTTTCAAACATCAGCCAATGTTCGATAACTAAATTAAACAATAAACAAAAGAGCAAATTCCGCGTTCGTAAATAAAATAAAGTGTTAATTGCAGGAAACCGTGTGGTAGCGACGCGCTCGTGACCTATTCGACAGTCGCAACACAGATCATCCATTAATTTTATAATTTGAGTTTTTAGCTAAATTGTTCCAAGATGATTTCCATATACGTTACTTCCTCGTTTGTGAACGTTGTGAGAATTTAACTGTTCGATAAGAATTACATCATCGGCTAAATTGTTAGGTAGATGACGTCATTTATGGCGGAAACCCCAGCTTGTCGCGCAAGAGACGACAAACAGCAGAAAGTGTGAGCTGACATTCCGTTTGGCTGATCAGTATTCTACATACGTTTCGGTTGCAAGTGACAGCGGAAGCTATTGGATGGTACATGTAAGCCGCACCGAGATAACATTTTTGACAATAGGATACGGGTGTCGAAATTTAAATTTATTTGTATGTGATTGACATTTACTTGTAATCTTTGTAATATTAGCAGTAACTTAGACTTATAGGTTAGCGATTTTGTAAGGTTGCCTTTTTGTTCTGAAGTCTCACTTTTGTGAATTAGCCTTTACCTAAAAAGGTAGCTCTCGCATTTAAAAAATATAATTAATGAGTTTTTTCATTGATATCGATTCCTTTAAAATTCAATGGACAAAAGGTATGCATAATAGCGATAAATCTAAAACCCCAAAAGAATCTGCGTACAGCCCATCAATTAACACTCCGTTCAAGTAGTGCAGGTGTGTGATACGTTCAAATGGAATAATTAAATTTTCGTCTCTGATTTGATAACCTAATCACGTGCTAATACCGGCAGAGGTTCTAAATTTAGTTTCTTTTATTGAATTTTATGCGAATTTCTCTTTGAATAGCATTTTGCTTCTAGTACTTAGGACTGAGTTAGTATTACCAGTGGTTAAACAAGCATTTTAAGCCAGTCCTTCTTAAATACGGCAGCTTTGGTTTATATATTAGTAGGCTTTGTACTCTCGTGATATTTCCAAAATAACCAAAATTCTTTCAATAAAAATAAAAGCTATGGTTTGCAGGTTTCCTCACGATGTTTTCTGTCACCGTTATAATGCGTGGTGATTGACCACCAATATACACATAACTCCGAAAATCATAAATCTAATCATTAATGAATTTCACATATGACCACCAGAATGCAAGTTTTGCTTGTAAACAAACATAACACCAAACATTGGTTTTATTAAGGAACGTGCTTTTAATCGACACAAATGACCGTCTAAATGGAATAACCAACGAAGGTACAATACGTGTAAGAATTTCACTGATAATACTAAGTACCGTAACATGTTGAATAATTTACGAAATAAACTGTTTGATAATACTGTTCATACATTATCATTACTAATATTATCAATCAGATGAGTGTTTGTTTACGTTTTTACTCCTTAACTTTTAACCGATTGTCATGATATTATTTTGTATGCAGCTTTTCAGTGGCACATAAAAAAGCATACCATACTTTTCATCCAGGAAATAAATTCCCTCTGATTATCCCGAGGTATAAAATGAAACGGAACTTTGAAAAAAATTACAAATGATCTCTGGTATCTTGGACGAAATATAGAATAGAGAATTATCTTTACCCGAATTATCTAAAGCAGGCGAGCGAAGTCACAAATAAAGTGTTGTATATAATATTTATCGAAGCGAACAGAGGCGCGTGAGTTGACAATAGAATGGTAGTAAATAGTGCATGCTTGAGTTATGCAACCGTGTTACAGAGGCAAGCTACGCGATGTTAATGCGGAGATTATCTTCGCTATACAAACAATATGTTTATTAACATATTTAAAAATTGTGTGTTTGTATATTGCGTAGCTTTAAAGTTGTGGGTGTAGACGGATCTTTAAGTTAAAGACGAAGGATTCACAGAATACTAACAGAAGTCACACTACGCTCGGCGTTCGCGCAAGGGTTGTTAACTCTGGCTTATGCGAAAACACGTATCGTGTTAATAGCACTCGTATCGTTTGATTGAATTTTTAAAATAATATATATAAAACACAATAATACAATAAATCAATTTTAATTTTATTTATGAACTCGCTGAGAATGTTTATGTCATTATTATTATAAGTTTTTTTTTGTTGTTTTTGTATAATATATGATTTTTTTAATGAAATTTATATTCAATTATTATAATGTGGTGTTTTATATACAAGTGTAATAACTTTTATTTATTTGCTCCATCTTTACACAAAACATCTCACTATTTGCGTGCCCGAAGCGGGTGACACTCGCGCTCGCAGTGGTCTCGACTGGTTTGAAATATGATGTCGGTGTCCGGTGAACGCTGTCTATGTGTTCGTTGATTTAGCGCGCTTTGTATGGAGCTTGACTTCTGTTAGTTTAGTATTCTGCAACGGATTGTCATTAAAAGAAATATTACTGAGTAATTTTACTATATCATTCCGTGATAGAAGAATTGGCGGATTATAATCCCACATAAATATTTGTGAGACCAAAAAATCCGTCTATTCCCTATATCTCCTCTACTATTAATCGCATATATAAGTCGCTTTAGCGACTTATTGTAAAGTCAAGACTATTGATTGTATTGTTTATATATTGTATCAAATTCCTTAAAAAATTGCATGCTGAGCATGAACTCCTCTAAAACACTTAGAAAACAAATAAACACTGGAAACAAATTCTAATCCCAGCCCGATTTTCCAATAGCAACGCTAAGTATAAATGATCCACTTGGATGTTTTCTTACCTTTCGCTTTTCGTAGAGTGGTCAAGATGACACTTGATGCAATCTCCGGACTAACCTTGGTCATCCCCGACCTCGTTTCAGTCACGTTAGTATTAATTAACTACATGTTTTCTTGCAATATCAGTTGGAAATGCACCACATTTTTAATGCGATATTGCTCTTCCAAATTGCTTTTGCTTAAGTGTTTCTTAAAAAAAGTTCTTATTTGCTTTAAGGACTGCTTGAATGCAACTGAAAGTAAATTAACGAATTACAAAGGACTATTGGAGGTGTAATACATTCTTAATGGAGATTTTAACTTTAAGTATTATTGTTGTATCTGATCTTTCACACGCCTTTCTATCTCAAATTAATATTATCCATGTTTGATACTTTAACAATGATGTCACGTGACCTGAATTCTGATTATTACAATGGTCAATTCAGCCCTTACATGCATCACATAACGGATCATAATTTCAATTATGCTTAAATTTTTTATCGATTATTACTTGTAAATGTTTGTAAGCATCATGTAAAATGAGTCAATTTATAAATAAAAACCAATAATAAACATATCTTAATTATATTTCGGTTTACATATAAATCTGCCATATTTGCGTAACATTAGCGCCCACGCTTTGTGACATTGTATGTATAGAATTTAAAGAATTTATGAGGTACGTTGACGTCACACATTTCACGTCGTCTAACTTCTATAGCCCCACCCTCCCCTCTCCCGCCTCCATTATGACATAACAAAGCCTCTTTATATGCAGAAATGAAGGCAATAACTTATGCAGTTACATTTTTTAACTACCGATATATCTCGATTGGTTACGTCGCGTCATTAAAATCATAATATAGAGATGGAAGTTTCACCTATTATACAAGTTGGAATGCTTCAACATTATTTTTTAAATTTATATCTACTTTATAATATTTACTTTTTTTTTGGAGAGCCAAAACAATATGACACTCCTTAGATTATATACTCGTCTAGATTGAGCAATGTCAACAAACGATGCGCTAAAAGCACAGATCACTTCCAATAGATACCGCATTACGATAGTTTTGTTTTGAACCGAAAACGCCAACGAAGGGAACTGCGCGGGGGGTGGGCGGGTTGCAGCGCGGTCACGTGGACTTCACTGGAGAGATGAGGCATAAGTCGATAAATAAAAAAATGTATCGATAGTTCGATTTGCCAGTAAGTTCATGTGTTTTGATCGCTTCTATAACTTAATTACCAACTTGTTAAATGTTTGATAATATTTTTTCACCGGCCTGATCTGATAAATTATACCAACCGGCAACCGCTAACTACGAATAAAATAGGATTAAGATTTAACTAAACCTCACGCCCTAAAGGGCTACAATAACTTATTCCGATTCTTGAATTCTGACGGCGGCTGTAGTAAATGTAATATCGACAAGTGACGATGAAACCCACTTGACGAACTATGAATGTTTTTGAGACGATATATACAACGTATGTTAAAATTAGTACAATAGCTTGTGCTACTGATTCTCAATAAACTTAGTATATTAAAACTTATGATAAATACCCTCCCATTATATTTGAAAACGTATACGAAAAAGGAAATTTAATTATGCCAAAGATAAATAAAGAAATATTGTAAAAGTACCTTGTTAACAAATTTAACTATTTCAAATTACATAAAATAACGTAATTATGGTAATTTGCAATTTTTATTTAAATCAATATATACAGGGTATATCAAGACTGCTACCGAAAACGAAGCCGGGTGGTAGTTTAAGCGACTTCACACAATGCAACAGAAAAAGTTGCAAAAAAAAGCGACAATTTTTTTTTTGTTATTTTTTTCCTATGGCCATATTTGGGTGGTAAATACATTTTTTCCTAAAATAATAGTATATACCCTTTTATTTATAAATACTCTAAGGTATAAAAGAGTTTAAATTATTATTTAAGCAAAAACTATGGATTTACCACCCAAAAATAACTATATTTAAAAAATCATAAAAAAAAATTGTCGCGTTTCTGGCGAAATTTTTAATTGCATTGTGTTTGTAGCCACTAAAACTACCACCCGGCTTCGTTTTCGGTAGCAGTCTTGAGATACCCGGTATTTTGTGACATTGTCATTTAATAAAATCAATTTACATTATTGTTTTACAATATCGATATTTCTGGGAATTATATTATAAACATGCGTCAAACACTAGAAGAACGCGTGATTTCGCCAAAAAAAGATGCCTAATATGATAACCGTAATACGGTTATTGCTATGCGGAAAAGAGACGGCTGATTCTCCATCCGAACTCGACTGTTTAACATTGATACATTAACCAGTATAAATTGAGCTCGCTCGGGACCAAATTAATTTAAAGAATATTAGTTATCGATGAAAGCTTATTGCGTTTTTTTAGATACTTTATTTTTTTGAGTTTTGCACACCATTTTATTGAACAAATCATTATTAACTGTAATATTAAGTTCCCAAAATGTAATTTTCGCTAACGTGCGACGCCATGTGCGGGTCCACTACTTGGACGACACTGATGACGCGACATTTGGCATCGGTTTATATCTATCTGATATCTTATATGTGTTGGGCGCAACCGCTGCCTTGCATTAGGTATCTATTGGGAGTGATCTGTGGCTAAAAGTGTCCTCACTTTCGTTGATATGTGTGAGTACCGGTCGTGTAATTATTGTAATCCAACTGTCAAGGTGTGTGTGTTTAGGGATGCCTACTCCAGATTATTAACTTAACTTTTCCCCATTATTTGACATACAAAATAGGTTAAATAAAATATTTTTTCTTTATTTAAAGTAATCATACTATTAATTATATTTATAACACATTTTAGTAAAAACAATAAAGATCTAAACCCATCTCCTAGTGTTTGTTTCCGAATAGAATTAACTCTTTGGATTTATTGCCTGGGCTGTTATCTGATTTCTGTATTTATGTAAAATATAAATCATCATAAGTAAAATGTTCGGAACACACAACTGAAGTCATGTGAGGCTACGAATGGTCTTCTTTTCGTTTCCGCTGTGTATTGTCTCTCCAGCAATTTGCTAGTACGGAATCCGTAGTCTAAAAATATTATTAGGACCTTGAATAAGTTCTCGCTGTTTCTTCAAAGATAGTACAGTAGCAGTACCCCGTTTGTGAAATATTGAATAGTAATACACATGCAAGGCAAAAATTACTATGAAGTGCATGTCGTCGTGGGTTTCATTAATATCGTGTAGGTAAGTATTATTTACTCATTAAATAAATAATGCCATTCTTCTTGTTGTTATTCTGATCGAAATATTATGTAATGATATTTGTGTTTTATAGTTTCTCCCATAGTTTTAACAAATCTTCCTAGTAATAAATTGACAACACTGGCCAATGAAACTCATCTTCAAAATAATGAATTAAAAGTACATGTTTTCTTCAAATAATAGTGGTTTAACAATAATGTTACCGATAGAAAGTGATATTGGTATTATTATACAGTTTTCCCACACAATTGCGATACAATTCGACAGCACAAACCGGCATAATTAATTATTTTTCGGGAGCACGCTATCCATATGTAGTTCAAATGACACTGACGTAGAGATGTTAAAAAATAATCGATTTTTAATTTAATCGATTTTTATTTTCTTAAAATCGATTTTTTATAATCGTTTTTTAAAATACTATTAATCGATTTTTTATAAATCGATTATATAAATTATCCATAAAAATCGATTTTTATCAACAGCTCCATCTATGCGACGTATGAAAAAACTCGAAGTAAGTTTATACTGTTCAATATTATTATCATGTTATGAGTGAGTTATGACGTAGCCGGTAGCATCTCTATTTAATCTGTCATCTGTGGAGCTTCTCACATATGAGAGACCTACCACCAATATTCGTTTTAGTATTCGTTTTATATTTTAGTTTTTGAGACCATAACGGAGTCGTTAAGTTTGTTATTAGTATTTTATTTCATTACTAGTCAAATGTAAAATAGGAGTGGACATTGGTGACAATAATTACTTCTAATATTTTCATTGTTTAAACTTAAAGATTAACAAAAGATAATAATATGTTTTATATTTTTGTTTTTGAGATTACAACGCAGACGTTTATTTCTTAAAGAATTTTATTTTAAAACTAGTCACATGTAAAATTATCATCATCATATCAGCCTATTGCTGTCCACTGTTGAACGTAGGCCTAAATATGAAATAGTACTGGACATTTGTGGCATTTTTTTTAAATTTGATTTATATTTTAGTTTTTGAGACAATAAAGTTTTTATTTTATTGCGATGCTCATCATTTCATTTTTATTAAAATAAATGTTAATTGTACTGGAAATTAGTATCAATAAATAAACTTGGTTTCCTTATTCCTTACATTGAACGTTTAAAGGAACATTCACTTTGATTTTTAGTTTAGAAACTGATATTTTTTTATTCATATCAATTTATTTGATTTTTATTTGAATAAATTGTTAATATGAAAATGAGGATTATAATTGGAATATGAAAAGCATTTAGATTTTTAAATAATAGAAAAAAATCGATTTTTTCGCAAAAATCGATTATTTTTCTATTATAATCGATTTTAATTTAATCGATTTTTTTCCATTAACCTCACATCTCTACACTGACGTACGTGAGAAGCGAGTCTACCAAATTTGGTAGACTTTTTTTGAGCCGTGCGGTGAGGTGTGATGTGTCATCTAGACGAGTATATAATCTAAGATGACACTCAAAGAGCCGCGGGTTCAATTCCAATGTTGGTGTCGTCAAATACGTATTAGCGCTGAGTGTGTTTCTAGACTTCGTTCTCGATAAATATGTATACTTGTTGGTTCTACTGCCTTTGCAATAAGGCACCTATTTGACTAGATTTTTGACTGCAGGCTGTAGTTTATATATGTTTTAAATTCCATCAGACAGTGTCGCACATAATAATTCCGGAATAATTTATTTTAACTAATTAATCCCGGATGTGACCGGGTAACTTGTAACTTGGATATTTGCGAACTAATTTTTACCACAACGTATTACATTTACCACTGAGACAATGCTTTGTCTTCGTTGAATGTAGAAGCACGTAATATGTATCCCATTGTTTCGGCTGCAGTCGTGATATTGTTTCACGCTATTGTTGAAATAGGACGATATGCGTTTTAAAGAACTTTATTTTTAATAGTCGTGCAACTACCATCCTATTCAACTAATAGGTATCGTTGGACGTTTCATACTTTTCAAGTCGAAACAACTTTGAACAGGCGTAACGCACACAATTTTAATAACATTTTCTGTAAAACAACAATTCCATAGTTTTGAAGTTGAAAAATATGAAATGTCAAACGGTTGTTAGATTAGTTGGGTTGTAGTATCATAAGCAAATAATAAATAGGCAACAGCTTATTTCAATTCAGAACTACCTTCATTGTACTGCGCAAGTAACAACTACAATTAACATTCATGACTTCAAACCTTCCAAAATTTTGATTTCCAAAATAGCACCAATTATGTGCATATTGATCGTGACAAATTTACGGTTACACCTGAAATTAATCAGTATGCACATAATTTATCATTTTACTCCAATACAACACCGATTAATATAATAACTAACTCGAATTCCAATCAACCCAAACCTGACGCTATGATTGATCTGAAAGCTACCAGCACTATGTACATTTAATGCAACACCACAAATCTCGTTCATAATCAACAAATAACACGACTGATTGACCAAATATATTATAATTTTATATAGATTAACATCTGACATATTCGCGGGATGGCACTTGACATTTGAATTAATCTGCTAATCGTAAATTACATAAATTGTTTACGATTTCCTTTATACATATTTCATAACCAATAAATTGGGTCTGGAGATTGACATTTTAATCAGCACGGTTTAAAACATAATAAATATGTTTCGATCAAATTTCCTACTTTATTTTTCTACGAAGTACGTACAAATTTAACTTTCAAAAATGGAACACCATTGCTTAATTGATTCCGTCTTAATAATTCTAAGTATTTTGTACTTCTGGTACATTATTTATGAACAAGTAATTTGTGAATTTACTACGAAGTTCTAATACAGTTAAGTTGGGTGACCATTCTAATATGCATTCAAACCAGAGCCACAACCATGAGCTAAATAATGCATGCGTTACCTCGCCTAATAAATTGCAAAGTGTCATTTCCCATAAACATAAGAGCTTGGAGTAAGCTTTATTTCTAACTGACTTAGGTAATAATGGTTCAAAGAACCTTCTACTAGCTTCTTAATACAATCTTTCACGCTCACATCTACATAGTTAGATTATAATTCACAGCCTATTTCCAAAAATGTATGCATTAAATTGTGCTACCCTGTTCTAAATTTTACCCATTGAATTTCCCTGAAACTTATTGTACGGGATGTATAGAATTTGATCTGAAATAATAAGTTCAATTTCACTAATATGGCAGTGCTACACACGTCACAAACAAAAAATATCTACTTTTTAAAGATGCAAATGTATGAGCGCTCCCTAGACGTATGTATATTAGAAATACTCTTAAATTGTGGCTTGTTGTTAATTAAACCTTGTTGCAGTTATAAAGACAACAATAATACAACATTTATACTGACATATTGACACAGTTGCTTTCCATAAGGGTAGATATGAAATAAGTTCACCCACAGTCGCAACGGTATTTCCGTCCCAAGACGATTCTCTATACACAGTTGGGTCAGCCTAGCCATAACCGACACGTTAGCATAATGAAACCTGTTTGGTCCAATAGTGGCAATTATGGACTGTGTATAGTAAGGTCCCGGGTTTGATTTCCAGACGGAGTAATTCGCTTTGTATGAATTTTGTACGACGAATCACAAAACCTATCATATGTTGGGAAGAGAATAAGCTCAGAGAAATGTGTGTCTCGCGTAGCTTTTTTAAGCCATGTTGGGACGAGAATACGCTCACCTAAATGTGTTTCTCGAACATAGTTTTTAAACCCTTCAAGCTTCGTTTAAAAATCAGAGCGGTCGTTATCTACACCTCATGATTAAAGATTAGTCCAATCAATATTACGACACAAGTTCAACTTCCTCGTCAGTTTTTAGCGGCCTACTCTAGAAAGTCCTATGTCAGTATATCAATAATTTGAATAATAGATTTAAATACTCTGCCAGCCCGATTGATAGTAAAACTAGGGCTACAAGCGGGGTGAACACATGTCCACATTTTTGCATATTGCACAACTTTACCCACATTCGCCGGTCCCAATGCCCACGCGCACGTTACGCAACTCGTTCAAAATTAGAATAGAATACCGTCTAATGACCGCTTTGCACTGCTTGTCAATAATGAAATCTGTCAAATCAACCGCCACAATCGATTCGCATTTCGAATGCAAACGTTTTATTGTTGTCATAATTATTGATACTTGATACAGATTATACTTTATTGACAAAGACCATTGAGGACCAATTTTACAGTGCATTTGTGTTACCAAAATAAACATTGATTGCATTAAGAATGAAGCTTTACTCGCTATTACTATACTCTTTTGGTTGTTTATTTTTATTGTAACGTTGGTAAAATCGTTTTAATAGCGAATTTTTAAACGTTCCATTTGTTTTCAATTACTGTACGCACTTCATTCGAAATTCGTATGCAGTAATGATGATAATATGCAAATGATTTTTATGCACGTAGTTTTATGCATAATTAATGAACGGATTGTAATAAAATTCTCATGACTGAAGTTTTAGCAATGCCGCGGCCTTAATTATAAAAATACATTCTATTAGGATTCCTCCTCATTTAATTTGCGCGATCGTTATATCATACTAGTTAATTTAAATTTAACAGTTATATTTCTATTTAAAAAATATGTAGATACTTTACATTTTTCTTAACTCTTGTGGAACAGTGAATTCATTTTAATTTAAATGGCAAGTTATTTTTTTATACGTATTACTAGTATTTACTCGGCCATTTTCAAGATTACCAAATATTCTAATCACTGTTATCAACAATCGATTATTGACGCCATTTTTATTTGGGTACAATAACAGCCAAAAGTGTGAATTAGAATATTCTAATTTAGCAAGTGCTATATTGTCAAACTTGATATTTTTGTTATAAACCCATGCTTATTATAAAACTTAAAACCGAAAAATATTATCATCTAAAATATTAAACAGAGGTATCTAAAAACATTACAACTATTCATGAATATATTATTCCTACATCTCCACCAACACGACAACCACTGTATTTATAAAAAATGCATAAAAATAAAGTAGCGATTTAAGCGTCGATTATGTAGTAGTTGATTTGAATACGATGCCAATACCCCATTGTAATGGGTATTGTCGAAGTGTGTGCGAGCGACAGTACATTATTTCCAATGTATACAATGCTCGTGACCGGGCAGGGACACGACGCACTCGCGAACTTCAGTCGCCAGGTCACCGCGACTATCACGACCTTACAAATGGTCACTGAACATTCTCCCAATGTACATTGTAATTACCTTTATGCTCTCTGCACTGCATTCGACCGTGCTTTTATTTAAAAACAATAAAAAGAGAAAGGTTATACGGCCTTCACCTCCTTGGATTCAAAATATTTGCTTGGCACGCGTGCTGCTGCGTTGCATGCATTTTTTTGTTATATTACTTACGTAAACTGTTTGTGGGCTTTGAATTTAAATAATCATTCGGCTACAATACTTTAAATACCGTTAAGTCATTTCACCACAACACTCGTCTCTCGGCTAGCTGGATCATGCGATACTATCGACACATTTACTAAATCATTGATGAAAATGAAACAAAATAATACACAGCATCTAACAGTACCAATACGCCAACATTCTCGCAAAAACGCAATGAAATAAAAATAATGTCCGTCTACACGCCAGTGGGAGAGACTGTTGAATACACTTGCCGTTACATTTTCATTTTAAGACCATTTATATACGGTGGGAGCTGTAATGTTTATTAATGCTCTTTATACATGATCGGGTAAAACACTAATTCATTGGCTAACAAGATCTCGAACAGACGCGCGGAGCCGATACTAGCGCACCGCTTGCCGACTGTTCACGAATAAATTCTCCAGTATGTTCTTTAATGCAGAAAATTTACATTTAGTGTTCCGTATAATGATGGATCTAGTAAATCTGGATTCTATATTATATGGTTGGTTACATATACACGAATCCAGCACACAAGTCCAGCGCCCCCGTGGCCATGAAAGCTGTAGAGTAATACAAACATCAAAATCTTAATAAATATAAAAATTAAACCAAACCCGCGATAAAATAAGTAAATAATAAGCAAATTTTTGAACCACAATCACAGATATTTCGTAAACACTGTTGAACAAAACGTGATGCTAATTCTACGAAATGGCTTTCAAAACAATTGCACGACACTACAATAAGTTAAGCCCACTGCACACGACGCTTGTTTTGCTGCTGGATTGCTTGCTATAATTTGCTGCTGGGTTCAAAGATGGCTGTGGCGCTGGGTGCAATGATGGCTCCCTCGATATGTTGGCTTCACACGGTGCTTGCCACTACACGCCGCTAGGCATGCATGCGAAGCGACGTTACTATCAAAGACACGAGTATTCATAACTTCTGCAGTACCATGAACGCTCGAGTACAAAAACTAATGCTGCTGAGATAATTAGACGTAGAAAAACTATTGTTGTGGCAGCTGCAGTTATTGCTTTTAAACAGAAACGAGAGCTTGAACAACGAAAGCGTCGATTGTAGAGTTGCGAGTGGCTGTTACGGCGTGATACAGCACAGCATGTTCTACTAAACATAGTATTTAGTGAGCTCGGGTATGTATCTATAACATTTCAACTTTATAGCTATATTTTTAGAATTTTTAATTTCGTACTTCAGTTTTTAATATACTTTTATTTAAGCCCTCAAGATCGTTCCAATTTCACTAATTATCCGAAAAAACAAAAAATAATTATAAAAAACCCCAAACACGCAAGCAATCTATCACGAAAAATAGCACGCGTTCGATCACCGAAATCCAGCACGCGACCACGCTTGAGAGCCAGCAGTGACGTCACTTTCTCGCAGCGCTGCCAGCAGAGCAGCCATCAGCGAACCCAGCAAGCAATCCAGCAGCAAAACAAGCGTCGTGTGCAGCGGGCATTAGAAAGTATGAACTTCACGTTCTAGTAATGATTGAAAATTTTGGAAATCAGATTGATATATGGCCGACATTAAGATGAAAATCATCCGTGTATTGTGTGATTTATGACCGATACGGTGATATATTCGCCGCTTACCTTTGGGAAAATAAAACTTGGCGAAACGTGCGCAATATATTAAACTGGTAAAATGACAAATGGCTTTTGCACTTTCATCGCAAACAAAACCAATAAATATATCTATTTAAATGAACCTTTTACTGTAACTTACTAAACCATAATTCAACGTTTTTGTTAATTTATCGTCAAAATAATAGTTATTCATGTGAATAGTTACAAATAAGATAAATGTATACCAACAGTCGTAGAAACCCAAACATTACAATATTGAAAAAATCTCATGTATCTTTAATTGAATACAAGTTTCAACTAAATTACGATTAAGTATGAATAAGATCACCGCAAATACATAAACTGTATAATAATTGTTATCACTTATAACCACGCCAGGATTTAAACATTCTCCTTTCATTAAAACCTTATTTATAGGAATTTAAAAAAGGAATTGGTCCAAGCGGCGCTCGGTGGAACCCTGACAAAAACACGTCTGCGGTACGAACGGCCGGTAGCTCTGCTTTCTCCCGCACCTCGGCTACGTTCGACCACGTTGATCTATGGGTTACTTATGGCACGCTGTAATTATGGGTATTAGCCAAGTTACAGTCTCGATGGAGACGCAAGAAATCTATGAAGGTCTACGGCTTACTGACATGAATCTTCCTGGTGAAGCTATGCGAGATATAACTAGTGAATGATGAGTTTCATGGAGAATAGTATTGATTTTTAAAATCGAAATCCTTTTATCTTATACGTGGACTTCGTACGTCCAAAAAGTCAAACGTTGAGAAGGAGAATAGAGTAATCCCACGTCTGGTCATTGATAATGATCTTCAAAGAATCAATGACAATAAAAGTTTTAATTCTATGGTATAACTGCGATTGTAGATCACCTCAACTAAGTCTATAAACTTAATAAAAGTCAACACGATTAAAAACAAAAATAAATGGTGAAATCCTTTAAAATGTTCAATATCATTTAGATTCAGTAATGTTTTTGTTTCACCACCCGGTTCGGAAAGCGGTTTTCACTAGATAAGAACGTACAAGAAACTCTAGTGTTGCTCTTTTCAAGACCAGTTTATAATACACTAATTATATACTATAAAGGTTACGAGTTAGTTTAAATCAGAGCAGTTCATTTACTTTAATTTAAAAGCATTTTATTGTGGAACATTATAAAACTGTATTTTAAAATAATTAGCACCATAGTTGTGTCCAAATACCTTAAAAGTTTTTTTCCTTCTTTTATATCCATCCCAGGATAGTCGATATTGCCTCGTGCGATACGACTGCCATTTGTACTCTTATGACAAATTTTCGTTTGGTTATTAAGATTTGTTTGGTGTACAAAAAAGAATAAAACAAATAATAAAATATGGTCTACATTTTAAGCAACATCTCTGAAATCCAAGAGGAGATACTATTGTGGAATTCTTATGAACCCAAAGATGTTCCAAATCGTATTTAATAGACATAAAACCGTATAAATACAGACAATATAACGAGATACTACAATAACGTAAAATACACTACTATTTGTACAAAAAGTAGATCAATGTTACCACTTACTAGTCACCAATGTCAGACTTTAAGACGTTATTTTAAAGTCGTTTAACTTTGATTGAATATTTTTTCATGGAAGACAGAAGTACATTTTATACATTCGAATACGATATACGACAGAAGTTTATATTGGCAAACAAAAGTATTTAAGAACTTAGTATACGCGGCCATGTTCCCGAAACATAAATTCGGAAAGAGAACCATTGTAAGAACGGAACAATTGTTTCACGCAGTTTCCTCCCACTAATATCGCAAATTACGCAACAACCTCCAAAATTATCAAACTCAGTTGTCCGAATTGTGGTTTTTAATTTATTTTTTCACAGCGTCCCGATGCCGTGATGAATCGTAGGAACAGTGCAGCGCGTGCCCGCGGAGTGTTGACCCCGACTACACTTCCCCGCACTAGGGACATCTCATGGATATTGGACTCGAGTGGTCGTTTAAAAAAAACAACATACAGTCGAATGAGAACCTCTTCATTTTTTTGAAGTCGGTTAAAAATATATTTCCTCTAAGAAACTTCGATTTTAATATTCGGACATATGGACATCAAATCTTAGCTTGCAATATAGAGTGTAAACACAATTGGTTGGTTACAGCACGTGGTTTATTTATATATGTACGTCAATATTCTTTTGAATGCGAATAGATCAGTTTTTCAAATGTTGCTATAACATTTTGACAGTTATAAATAGTGATCGAGTTATCTGCATTTGCATATTAACCACATTTTCACACATCATTGCATATTCTGCCTAAAATCTAGTGATCACGCCTATTTCCACTATATTTACCACATACATTGGTAGGTTGTTCCCTTGATTATTATTTTTTTAATTATTTTTTTACACTATTACTAAATTACATTACTATTGGTCAATTACCACCACCCCGCACAATATTATAGAATACTTGCTGTACCCGCGACTTCGTCCGCGTAGAATATAACAAAATCTTTATTTTTCTAAAATAAAAGATTTTTTCTAAAATAAATGTATTGAAATAAAACTATTATTTACGGATTTTATCGCGAATTTAGTTTAATTTTTTACATTTTTAACTTCCCGACGTTTCGATTACTTTACAGCTTTCGTGGTCACGGGGCGGACTGAGATATTAGACGTCCGCTCTGTGACTGTTACAATTCAACTACCCTTATTTTACAATTATTAATTTAAAAAATATATTTGAAATATCTAGACTATGTTTGCGATCCGATCTACGCAGAAGGAGCTCACAGTGTCTTGAGGTCTGGCAGTTGGTCTTTTGGGCTCCGATTTAATTAAATGTAGTATTGGATCCCATGCTTGTGCAAGCTTCAAGCCATCTTCTCTATTGAAATTTGGATGTTTTTTAATTTCAATAGCCTCGCGAAACACGACAGCAATCAAACAAAACGAAGCATAGGGACCCGCGTGAAAGAACACATAGCTGACGTCAAACATCGACGCTCAACGAAGTCTGCAGTTGCTGAACATATAGAAGAAGGCTCCAAGCATTACCTCCGCTTTGACCAGCCTCAAGTCCTCGCTAAAGAACACCGTTTCCTGCCCAGGATGTTTCGCGAGGCTATTGAAATTAAAAAACATCCAAATTTCAATAGAGAAGATGGCTTGAAGCTGGCACAAGCATGGGATCCAATACTACATTTAATTAAATCGGAACCCAAAAGACCAACTGCCAGACCTCAAGACACTGTGAGCTCCTTCTGCGTAGATCGGATCGCAAACATAGACTAGATATTTCAAAATTAATTTTTAAATTAATAATTGTAAAATAAGGGTAGTTGAATTGTAACAGTCACAGAGCGACCGTCTAATACCTCAGTCTGCCCCGTGACCACGAAATCTGTAAAGTAATCGAAACGTCGGGAAGTTAAAAATGTAAAAAATTAAACTAAATTCGCGATAAAATTCGTAAATAATAGTTTTATTTCAATGTGTAACATTTGCGTAAATCTAAGAAACCATTAAAATTAATGTAGCCAACACATCAATAGCATGATAGATGAATAAAAAGCTAACAAAGACACTGATATGTATGCAAATTAAAAACGTACCCAACATTCATAAAATTTAAGTGTTCAACATGACTTCATTCTAGAAATATACTGTCAATGTTCCGTATAATCTAGGAGTCTCTGAACCTAACGGCACTTCTCCAATTCATTAATATTTAAAATATAAATCAGTCCATATTGCAATTTTCTAATCTGTTTCATTAATAAAAACCACAAAACTCGTTCGCGTCGTGACATTTTGCACTTCGAAACATCAAATATTCAAAACATATTCGCTTATGGCTGCCTGTTCTGTCTGTCCTCTCACTTTCTTTTTTAATTTATAGCACACGTTAGAAGTAAAATTGCATAAGAAACGCGTTGAACATTCGAAAATAACAATCAATTGAAATAATACGTTGTATGAAATAATTCTAATTCTAATGACAGAGGCGACGAGCAACCTATTAAAATTAACATGAATTATTAATATACTCATAAAAATATCTGCTGCATTAGAACTTTATTACAAATTATTAGTAATTGATATTATATTTTACCATTTTATTTCGTCTCTACATTACCAGGGTTGCCTAATCCGGTATTTCGCTCCATATATACTTTTTTAAGCGCTTTTATAAAGAAAGGGAAGTTATACTAGATATCGATTCATGACTTATGCGTTATAAAGCTGTCAATATTTAAAACTCCACTGAAGAAGGTTGAATGTAGTAGTGGACAATATCGATTTATTTCCTGTATATATTTAATGTCATGTCGACAATTGCCTTCCTAACAATTCATTGTTTAGGGTTTCTAGTGAAGCATACATTGACTTATAATAAACATCTGTAGTCACCGACTACAGTATTTTTATTCAGGCCAACCGAACATATTGCGGAAACATGGGCCCTACTGTTCCGAAATTCGAATCTTCGTGACGTTTTTCGTTTCGAAATCTACTCTGTAACACGAAATTCGAATCTTCGGATCGAAGAATGAATGATTCGAATATATCGGCAATCCGAACATTTATATTTTTATTTACTATATTCATCCGAAACGAAGTTCGAAACTTCGAACGAACGAAGTTTGTGACGATACGAATGTACCTACTCTGTAAATGTTAATAATATCTGTATGAAAATTAATAATAATACACGAGGAATAGTCTACATTAAATCAGCGTTAATATCTTCATAAATCCCATATTTTAAGCATTTAACAAGTATGTATATGTTGATACTTACAGCTTTCTAACGTAGGATTTCTGGATTTTTAAACGAATACAATCGATTACAAGTATATTTAATATCATTTAATATTTTTTGTGAGATGGTGTCTTTGGAAATCATGCCCATATGACAAAAAAAAGTAGGAGAATAGATAAGAGAAACTGCCCCTTCAACTTTAGGGGCGACAAGATTTTCCAAATTAAATATGAATGAGAATATTTAATAATATGAACGCCGAGAAATAGCTTCTTTCTGCTGTTTTTCTACTAATTTTATATACAATTCATCCACAAACAGTAACAGGTTAAAACAACATGATGTAAACACATACGCAATATGTTTCCGAACTAGAATAATGCATACTAGAATTTACAAAACTGGAATAGTTCAAACGTATAAACCACTCGTAATATTTAAATATAGGGCACATTCCTCAAAATGAATCACGCTTTATAAATGGAATACAAACCTAATAGTTCTGGTTGAACAAATTACTAACTGCTTTGGTATGACAAAACATATGAAGAAGACTTGACGCAATTTGTCCAGGGAAAAGTAATTTTCTCACTTTAACACGTGTCATCAATACCACTAAAATCTTAATATACTGAAATTAACTAAAATTTTACACACTCTGTTGTAAATTTCAAATGACATAACTTATGTATTCCCTATAGCTTGCTGTTCAACATGAAAAATTGAAATTTTTCTTTTTTAAAAATAACTTGTAATACAATATTGAATTATAATTAGGTACATAAAATAGATTGCAAGGAGCATCTCTATTTAAGTTGATTTCATATTCAATCCTTTTGAAATGTTAAGCTCGTAATGGCCCTTAATTGAAACATCACCAATACATAATTACATGTTTTGTGATATTTCTGTAACCCGGGGTTGCTCTGATTTATCAAGGACTGTCCGTTTTCTCTTCAAATATTTATTAAAGAAATTACATACCTTATGTGTCGTATCTAGTAACGACGGATATAATTCCATTACTTAAACTCAATAAACCATACACTAATATCGACTAAAATTGGTGATTGATTTAAAATTGAAATTTAATTAAATAAAGAACATTGGTAAAATCATTGTTGCATAACAATGATTCTTAAGCGTCTATAAATTTAATTTATAAAAATATTAACAATTAATTTTCTCAGTAATTTTGGTGCCTAGTTTACGGCAAAACTAAGCCTGAATTACAAAAACACAGTTTTCGTACAACTCTATTGATATTTGCTTTATTTTTATTCATGTTTTTATTGGAGAGGCGTTATGTCATTCCAATGCTGCCATTTTTAAAATATGAGCTTGACTGGCTTTCTTTCATTATCTTTCTCAGATAATTAATATAAAAAAAATAGCGCAGAGAACTAAGAACATCAAAATAATCACTGATTAATGAATTAAGTAATAACAATTTACTTCCGTCGCCCAAAAGCGCTATTGTGCAACTAATAATACCTATATATAGTTGTCCTTTCTTTACCGTTTACTTCATTGGACATTATATTACTATTACATTTGTAAAATAAATAAGTAATCGATGTTTAAATTGCGTGAAAAATATATTTTTTCATTTTTATTTGCCTTACTCCAATATAAATGGAACAAAATAAAATTAACTACCTACAGAGTTTGACAAGATAAAGAAAATCTGTAAACCTTTAAAGTGGAATATCTTTGTTCCCAGGCTTGCTATAATAGTAAACCTTAAGAAATAATTGTTGAGAAATTCAAAATCTATATTTTAAAATAATTTTCATCTCAATACACTTAAAAAAAATTACAACAAAAAAATTTAGGTATGGAGGATTCTCATTGTTCTTTAATTTTACATCTTAAGTACCATTTACGTCATCACAAACAGGCAAAAACTACAACTGAAATGCTAAATTTGGACGCGTAGCAGACTAACCTTCTATAGATGCGTATTTGTAACAATTTAAGAGACTGTTTACGAATTTATGTAGGTCACTGGAATAGCCAATCTGTTTGTTTCTGGTAATAATTTAAGAAAACTATCTACGTTCGACGCTTGTATTTAAAGAGATTAATGAGTTTGCTAAAACTACACCGATCAGGCGCGCATTCAGAATATAGTTTATTTAAACGTTCGATAATTTATAAGCAATTTGAGGTGGAAGGGACTCATATTTTCCTATATTTAAACTTACTTTTCTAATATACTTTAGGCTTTACATCTAATTATATGAATGGCTTAGAGTATATATATATATAGAGGGAGCGCTGGTACTTCAAAAACGTAGATAAAAATGGTGGTGCCGGGGCCACCTTTTTCTTCTCTACATCCAGTGTGAATTGTGACAGCTTGGAATACGCATGACTTACATGAAAAAGAAAAATCATAAAATGTAGTTTAGCGCTATCGAATACCATCCAAATTTATTTTAGGGGTTAATTATTAACTGTGTATTCGTTTATCATCGACAATAAATCCAATTTCTTATTAATTATAAAGAAATAATTTAAATCATTTTATAGAAAAACATTCATATTTTTGAATTTTCGAACGCCTTTTTATTCAATGTTGCAAGTAATTAAATTGTTGAAATTCCGAAAAAGATCCGGAATAATTTTTAGGTAAAAAATATAAAATATTTGAATTTGGAGCGAAATAAATTATAATAAGCCAAGGGTGAGTTTTATTTTTCATTTATTATTAATATTTTGTATTATGATAGCTAAAAACAATGTAACGTGAATATGTTAATTTCTGTTTATTTATTTATTTATATATTTTTCGTGTAAAAGTCATTTATCGGTAACATTATTATAGCAGTGCTACCAACATCACGAACAAGAAAATATCTATTATACGTTTTTGAAGTCGCAAATGTATGACAGCGCTCCCTCTATATATAAATACTCTAAGATGAATGGCTATGAATATGCACAACCAATAATAGTAATACGCGCAGATTATGGAATTTTAAATACATCGTTTCTATTTTTTATAACAAGAAGTCGCTATCGTGGCGACAAAAGACCCAAGTAAAAAGTAAATATAATTTTAACATTATAAAATTCAGTAAAATACATTATTTTCTGGTTAAAAGGCTAGGGTGCTTGATTGATACATTTTTGCAAGCAACGTGACAACGTTAACTCTTACCTATATTATTTTCAGTTACTAAATGAGTCAATCAAATTATTCTGTACGTTAAACTTGTAAACTTGTAAACTTATGACATTTTATTTTTTATTTTTTTTATAATGAAAACCTTCCGACTCCCGTAGTCGTTGCCAAGTCCGCGCAATCGGAACACGTAAGTACGATGATGTGATGGTCTATTTTTCACTTCTCACCTTGCCGCGTACTCGGGGATTACTGCCTATTTTCCTTGTACATCTCATAAACTTTCGTATCTATCCTTAATAACATCATTTGGGTGTTTTATTTGCAAATATTTGTGCTCTGCGTGCTACGAAACAGGAATAACAAAACTAGAAAAATCAGCTCATTTTACTGAATAACGGTTTTATTATTTTACCTAAACACACATATAGATTTTATACCAAGACAAAGTAACAGAAACGATGTGATTTTATATAGGTAATGCTAGCTTATTTCAAAGGAAAAGCTTCACATTAGAAACGCATGGTCTCTGAGATTATGATGCCAGCTACCACGCATCGCAGCTCGTTCTAAACGACCATAACAGATGTTATCAATGAGAAAAAGTATCTGACAATGCCTATTTGGAATGCATATCGTGTCAACTGTAAATAGAGATAACTCCTTTTAACATAGTTTTGTTTACAGTTAATGACGGCAATTTAACCGTACCATTGTGAGTGTCTGTGATTCATATGATGAAAAAAATGTGTCATTGCGTGCTTCCTAACAGAAGCCGTTGACAGTCTGACGAAATCGCGTTATTTAAAGAGCATCATAATGTCCTTCATGCAACCGTAAGAGCACTTCATCAGAAATACGTGATTGTGTGTTACTTAGCTTCGAGAAACGACAGCGTACGTCATGTGTTTCAATTACTTTATTCATATTTTGAATCGTGTGATGATGTATTATAATTATATCGCGAATTGTTGCTTACATTTCTAAGGACCATAAATAAAGGCACTAAAGTATGTTATTCTCAGAAGTTTAGCCATCATATCCGTGATGACATGTTTTATTATAATAAAGAAGATATCGCCAGTAATTTGATGATACTAACACGGAAAGGTACCTAAATAAAACATAAACTATTACACAATTGAGGAAGAATTACAAAGTCCAATTTTCAAACAGGAATCGTTGGTCACGCCGTTTCTAAAAATAATAATAGAACATCATGATTCACTGGAAGTATTGCATCGGGATTCAAGAATAGAATCCTAAAACTGCACAATGTGAGGCATGTGCCAACTAAAAACCAGCTAAATAACAACAAAATATACCGACGTGTAGGACGAGCTCCAGTGCAGGCAGGCCACAGCCACGGGGACTTGCCTCCCAAACTTTATAACAGCAATAAAGCGCGCCAAAATACATTCACGTGCAGTCATTATGCCTAATTTCGAACCTTTGTCAGAAGTTAGTCGAGCGTTATAAACGTTTTGAGGAACTTAGTAATCTACCTTTATTTCTCGATTGACTTTTAAACTTGCTCTTAGCTGAAAAGAAAGATGCACCGCACGGCAACACCTGTACGCGTGTCATATAAAAAGTAATTTTGAAAACCATCTCCGACCGTAATGTAACGGTACCCGTCACAATAAAATTCGATAATCAAATCGGGCTCGTTAGTGTTGGCAGTTTAAGAAACCACATCCTTGCGTTCCGATGTGAAAAAACCTAATCATAACATCTTGCACGCTTATCGAGGTACAACGATCGAGCACCGCGCCGCCACCGCCAGCATGACGCACGCTTCAGTCGGCGCGCGAACACTGTCCGAAAATGATTATAGCATAAAATCGTAAAAGACTTCGAAACCGGCTCTGTCGCGGCGAAAACTATCAATATTTATTTCTATTTTTTAGTGTAAAATGTGATCTTATTTATTGGACTGTGATTTGATAGTGTTTAGTTGATTAGAAAAATGATTGAATTGTTAAAAGTGAATGAGAACAGGGTGAATGGGACAATGAGGGACATAGGAGGCGATTCTTTCGTGTGCCGGGTGCAGTTCCTCAATGACCTGGACCCGTTCATGGAGTACAATGTGCGAGAGCCTCCGCGGCCTCTGTACCACACGTTCAATACCACGATCCCTCTGTCATATCAGATTGCCGCTGTGCATCGCCTGCTGCAAGCCCCCCATCGGGTAAGTCATTTTTTCTCATACTTCAATGAGTATCGAGTTACTCGCCTCGGCCTCGCCACGTATGAAAAAAATATTTATGGTTAATTAAATATTTCTCACGTGAAACAACACTGCTTAATGCACTGTTGTGTTTCGGATTGAAGGACATTGTAGCCAGAGCAACTACTGGACATATTGAGACTTAACATATTATGTCTCAGGATGGCGAGCGCAGTGGAATGTTGCTACTGTTTATGAGCGGTCGTATCGCTTACCATCAGGCGAACGGCTTGCTCGTCTCGCCATTCATTGAAATAAAAAAAAAAAATATTCCGCGTTTTCTTTTTGTGCACTTGAAGAATGCATCTACGGCTAAACCCGCAGTAATGCATTTATGTTTTTTTTGTATATTTTTAATTATCATCCAACAATACTGGAGGCCTGCGTTAATTTATGCATAGAAGTATTCATTTCATTTTACTCATTTCAATTACCTGTATGCCTCGTAAATAGAGTCATATGTATGGAATGAGTTATTTAATCTGCAACTAATAGGCTAAATATTTACAATCGAATCAGTTACTGATAAGAGCATAAGGTATCTTTGCGACCGCTCGTTATCTGGAAATCTACAAGTAGGTTCTACTAGGATTGGGTAGGAATTTATGTTTGCAGTCACGTGTCAATGTCATATGTTAATTTTAAAATTCGAACACAAGTAGATTAATATTTTTGTTTGTAATTGGTTTACCTGCACACGACACAACACACAATCCACATAAATGTACATATTATGCATTCACGATTATCATGTTGTTAACTAGTTATCAGCCTTCGCGGTGTAGTTGGTTAAGGAGATTTGAAACAAGTGGGCGTGGATTCATTTCCCGCACTTAAAAAAGATCAATATTTGTAATCAGCAAATCCGGGTATTTTACGACCAACATGTCTCGTATCACATAGGATTTCGTATCGTGCTGTGGGATCGCAACCAGGTAATAATAAATACACCCAAGAGTCACATTCATGTGTAGGTATATTTTGTGTCTTGGGAATCAGAAACTACTAGAGACTTTTCAGTCTCAAACACAAAGAGTCACATTCATGTGTATGTATAATTTGTGTCTTGGGAATCAGAAACTACTAGGGACTTTTCAGTCTCAAACACACAGACCCGAAACAAATACCGGTGGATCACACAAATATTTGTCTCGGTGCTGGGATCGAACCTGCGGCCTCCCGTCTTACAGCCTACTTTTAACCAACTGTGCCACGGAGGCTGTCAGCTGTAACGACGATTGGTTTCATTTTTATTATTATTATTTATTTATTGTTAAGAAAGCCACCGTCTAATATCCCCTGCTCTTTTCCGCCTTATTATTTTAGTGTTCGTAGGTTTTAGACATCTCCTCAATTGACCTACTTTCCCGTTTATTGCTTCCATTAATCTACAAAAATGAACAAGCCATTTGTTGCCAGAATCACTTTGACTTTAAGAAGAATTATTATTATCCTTATAAAAACTTACAGGTTGAGGAAACTCCATTAAGCCTTAATTATACATCAATTATTGAATTCGCTTTATGTACTTTTATTTTATTTTATTCGTGGAAAATCGAGTAATGAAATAAATTCAGAATTTTCAAGAATTTTTTGTGTTCGTCACTCTTTTTCGTTGTATCCTTTTATTTTATTTTCTTTTGTTCATAATATAATTATATCGCATATTCTACAATATATTTTTACAACAAATCATAAAAATATAAAGCCAGTCATACAAACAATAAAAAAATACTGCACAATCTTAACAAATCAAGATTAGATTTTATTTATGACTAGCTGTACCCGCGACTTCGTCCGCGTGGAATTTAACAAAGAAGTTAATTCGTTTATTTAGTTTTTTTTTCTTTATATACAATATTTGTAAATGTGATACTGATTCGTTGGTGGGAGAAGTGGTGGGAGGCGCGTGACGTGACGGCCCAGTGGTGGCATGCGCGTGAGCTGCGCGCGGTACTGGACAGTACTACTTTACTTTTCTAAAATAAAAGATTTTTTCTAAAATAAATGTAGCCTAAGTTACTCCTTGTTATATCAGCTACCTGACAAAAAAAGTCCCGTCAAAATCGGTTCAGTCATTTCAGAGATTCGCCGGAACAAACAGACTGACAGACCAAAAAAATTTAAATATCATTTTCGGCACAGGTATCGTGTATATAACGATATGTAGTTGTACTTTTTTTTTTCACTTTTAAAACAGACACTTCAATTTTATTTATATTTATAGATTATAGATACCTATATTCCTTTTGTGTTTTATCTTTTGAAGTTATATTATAATAACGTACGTATATTTACGCAAAAAATAAGATAAAAAAGAAACTAATATTTATTGAATGCATGTTATTAAATTATACTGGGTATCTCAAGAATGCTACCGAAAACGAAGCCGGGTGGTAGTTTTAGTGGCTACAAACACAATGCAACTAAAAATTTCGCATAGAAACGCGACAATTATTTTTCATGATTTTTTAAATATCGTCATTTTTGGGTGGTAAATCCATAGTTTTTGCTAAAATAATAATTTAAACTCTTTTATACCTTAGAGTATTTATAAATAAAAGGGTATACACTATTATTTTAAGAAAAAATGTATTTACCACCCAAATATGGCCACAGAAAAAAATTAACAAAAAACATTGTCGCTTTTTTTTGCAACTTTTTCTGTTGCATTGTGTCTGAAGTCGCTTAAACTACCACCCGGCTTCATTTTCGGTAGCAGTCTTGATAAACCCTGTATTACCAGAAATTATTTTCATGTTTGTTGTCTTTTCAAATGTATCCAAGCATTCATACGAACATTATAGAAACATGAAGTATGGCTACAAGTTTTACACAGTAAATTGAAACTAATTAATAATATTTATGACCACTACTTCATATAAATATAAGAAGTATCATAACAAAGATCTTCCCTAAATAAAAATTAAACACTACAAAACTAAACTAAACCGCTTATGAAATCTCACAAAAGAATATTGTAACCAAAAATATCCGCGTCATATAAATAAATGTAATAATATCACAGGGCAGCATTCGGAAGCGAATCGCGCTTATTTTAGTGCAGCGTTATAAATGTAATAGTTGTTAACTAATGCCAGGGGTTACTCATACTCATGTATTTGGCTAAAATTATACGTTCTGAATATTTGCAATGGCACCTAGCTCAGGTGAACATTATGACGTAACGCGGTAACACTAATATTTAGCACAATGTCCTCTCGCAAAAGACGGATTAACAAATCTCTCTTGAAACCTATTTTTTCGTTTTTCATTAAATATTTTATAATCCTGTTGCAGCTGTTATTAGAGCTTATTTAAATCATCTTCTCTGTTAAATATTCTTTCAGTTTCCGGGATTTATTTTAAACGGTTTATAGTAAGATCCCAAATGAAAAAAGAAGTAATATGTATTAATATTTATCTATATAATATACAGCCTATAATCATATACATTTATGTATATATAATATATTCTTCTGATATTTATTAGTTTACACCTGAATTTTTATTTTATTATTATTTAGTGATGCGCCTACTTTGATTTCTCTGCACCACCCAAAGGTTGACTGGGAGATAATGCCTCAGACATTAATTCCGCCTTTATACTTTGTATATAAAGCATTTAAATAAATATATAAATAAATAAATAATATAGAATTAAGTGTATTTTCATTATTCATTATTGCTATTTTAAGCACATAAATAAGATTTATTTTTCCTATCTTAAAATTCCTATGAGATAACTAAATACGCGCATATGTTACCGGTAATCTGTATTATCCGGTATTCTATACAATACCTATGTAATACTTAAAACGGGCAGGTAATGTAAGAAATAATATTTATTTTATACTTTGGCTAAGGATTCTATACAGTACCGAATTGGCAGCCAATAATGTATGTAGAAGACAAGAGCAAGCAAGGGGACAGAAATATTTGATTTACAATTACGAATAAAAAGAGAAGCAGCAGATACAAAAAAGTCCAAACAATCTGTAACAATCAAAAACTTAGTTTTTTAAATATCGTCATTTTTGGGTGATATATCAATAGTTTTTGGTAAAATAATAATTTAAACTCTTTTATACCTTAGAGTATTAATAAATAAAAGGGTATACGCTATTATTTTAGGAAAAAAATGTATTTACCACCCAAATATGGCCATAGGAAAAAAAAAAAAAAATTGTCGCATTTTTTTCAACTTTTTCTGTTGCATTGTGTCTAAAGTCGCTTAAACTGCCACCCGGCTTCGTTTTCGGTAGCAGTCTTGATATACCCTGTATATCATTAATTCGAACACGCATATCAATTAGTTTTCATTATACTACACGAAGAAAGTCCATTAATTGTGGGTCAAGTTACTTGTTGACCCTCCCACAAGTTATTCTTAGTACATCCCTGTACATTGCTTTCACTTGTAAAGCCGTGGTTAACATTAGCTTCTTAATTTTTCTATAAAATACACATAACAATAATGAATGAATATTTAAATATAATAATAATAGCATGTGTTATAATCACAAAAGAAAACGAGCGTAAAATAGTGTTAGTTACATTATAACGATTTAATAAGCTCTAAAATTTTATTTATTAGGCTTCGCAAATATTATTTGACTCATCCGGAAATTTATATAATTATACTAACAATTATATTTTATTTTATTTTTACTGTCGGTAGGTCTCATATGTGAGAAGCCACCTGGGTGGGTACCACCGCAATGTCTTTTTCTCCCGCCAAACAAAAGTTTAAATGTACTATTATGTTTCGGATTAAAGGACAATGTAACTACTGGACATATTGAAACTTCAAATCTTATGTCTCAGGATGGCGAGCGCAGTGGAATCCCAAGCATTGCTTTTTAATTAAAGGTGTTGTTTTGTTTTTCTACTGTTCATGAGCGGTCGTATCGTTTACCATCAGGCGAAGGGCATGCTGTTCTCGCCATTCATTTGCAATAAATACTAAAAACAAAATATTGTTATACAAAAAATAAATATTATTAAATATTATTATTACATAAACTCCTATAAATCCCCGAAAAGATAGAGGCTGTTGATCCTCCCAAAAGTTCGCCGAGCTTCTTTTTATGCGACGGAACATTAGCCTATCATCATGCCTTTTGTACGCATTTACAAAAAATGAATAAAATCCCATACCCCGTATCGCATCATATATAATGGTTGCGTGTCCCTCTCGCGAGCGTAATGCGTTTCAAAAACGATGCTTCGCAACACCATGATAAAGAAATAACAGTTATTTGGACATTCATAAACTTACACAATCCCTTTGGGTTTAAGATAATTACTTATATATTATGTTGTCACCTCATAGGTTTAGTTGCGTGTAGCATTTATCACGAGGTCATGAGTTCGTTTCGGTCAGCCCAGCTGGCTAACTATACTTGACTTCTTTTAAAACTTTGAATAAGGTTCGCAACAATTTTTTTTTTTTTTAAGAAATACTTTTTTACAAACGAACTGTGTTGTGTCGCACGCAATGCTTAATGTCCATTAAATTCTTCCTTAGTATAGATTCTCTTCGCAAAATCTACACTTATGATTTAATTGACATTAAATGTTTCTGAGTACAGCAGGTATGACTTACACAAAAAACGAATTATCAATGCCCCTTCAAAAACATAATAAACATGGTACATAGCCTGGGAGAAGAAACCTGACCACTTCTATGTCTACATTGACGATACTTAAATAACTTATTATTATCTAAAAATCATAAATAAGGAGTTACTACGTTAATAAACAATAGAAGAAAAGATAAATTAATAAAATAAAACCTCAAAACATTAAAAAAAAAACACTTTATTCAGTTGCCCATGCCAACAACACGACATATATTGAGGTCTATAAATATCACGTATACCTTTGTATCGTGTGAATAGCATTATAATAATAGAAGAAGCGATACAATGTATGCATTTAGTTCCGGGAAGTTTTTAATCATTCAATTCTATGTACATTTAGTATTGAATAACTGATGTCCTCTAGCAATCGCGTGAGATGAAGTCAGCAGTCGGCTACAAGTACGCATTAGAGTTCGCTGGAAGAGGCAGATTAAAACCATTACAATTAGTACTATTGCTTAACAAATCTACACTTTTATCAAGAAATAGTTGATAGTTTGATTAACAAGTTCTAATAGATACTACCAAAAGAAAAACTACCTACTAAAAGTCCTGTATTCACTATATTTATAATTATGTATTCCATTAGTTTGAGATTTTATATTTTGCAGGTTATTTTTGCATTATAAACCTGTGAAATGAAAATTAGTACAGATACGAAAATAAATTTAACAAAACTAATATACGACAAGAGCACATTATTTTTAGGAATTATACTCGTAGAACACAGTATTTCAAAGTCTAGTTAGTTCTTAGCCAGTTTTTTTCTGCAGTGACATCATGTTGACGTATTTAGTAAGTTATTGTGCGATCGGCCCACTGGACACTAACTGGCTCTACCAATATTTATACATCAAATCTCCGCGCGTCTACAAATTCTTGCCGCTTTACCAAATCTGTAATCTCAAATATTTAAATTTAACATCGTTTTCATAAGCTCCCACGTCGTTTACGTGTAAATTCAATATATTATGATGATAAAATCTGAAGGCGTTATTTTATTTAAAAAAATAATGTGTATATTATATTTCTAATATAATTTATAATAAGTCAACTAATACTGTAAAGAAAAACAATTATTACATCAAAATGTACGAATAATATCGTTTTTTACATGCATATACTATACGCAAATATTACGAACATACACAGTCAGGTCATAAGTATTGTCACACAGTAAAAACTTTTCTTTTAGAATGCTGGCCACAAAAAAGTTTATTGAATTCGAATTTCGAATTGTTCATGAAAATAAAAATGTATACAATTTAGAATTTTACTCATTTTTAAATATGGAGTGGACGCTTAAAGAAGACCGTGTTGCAGTTATTTCGTTGCATCGGTGCGGTTACGCGCCAATTCAAATTTTTGACATACTGAAAAATTCGAATACAACCAAAAGATTCGTTTATCGTACCATCAAACAATACAATGAAGACTCTAGTGTAGATGACAGGTCAAGAAGTGGTCGCCCTCGGTCTGTTAGGACTCCAGCAGTGATAAAAACTGTGAAGGCGCGAATTCAAAGAAATCCCAAACGTAAGCAGAAACTGTTGGCCCTTCAGATGGGGTTAAGCAGAACCACTGTGAAAAGGGTGTTAAATGAAGACTTAGGGCTTCGGGCATATCGAAGAAAAAACAGGACATCGTTTGAATGCTCGTCAAATGGACCTGAGACGGAAGAGATGCCGCGTTTTGTTGAAGCGGTACGCGGGAAAAAATATCGGGAAATTCTTTTTTCAGATGAAAAAAAAATTACCGTAGAAGAGAGCTACAACAAAATGATAAGGTGTACGCACACATTAGTGAAGAAGCGAGTTACCGTATTCCGCGTGTCCAACGAGGTCATTTTCCATCCTCGCTCATGGTATGGTTGGGAGTTTCTTATTGGGGCTTAACAGAGGTACATTTTTGTGAGAAAGGTGTAAAAACGAATGCAGTTGTGTATCAAAATACAGTCCTGACGAACCTTGTGGAACCTGTTTCTCATACCATGTTCAATAACAGGCACTGGGTATCCAACAGGATTAGGCGCCAGCTCATAGAGCGAAGAGCACACAAGACTGGCTGGCGGCGCGTGAAATCGACTTCATCCGGCACGAAGACTGACCCTCCTCCAGTCCAGATTTGAATCCGTTAGATTACAAGATATGGCAACACTTGGAGAAAAAGGCGTGCTCAAAGCCTCATCCCAATTTGGAGTCACTCAAGACATTCTTGATTAAGGCAGCCGCCGATATTGACATGGACCTCATTCGTGCTGCGATAGACAACTGGCCGCGCAGATTGAAGGCCTGTATTCAAAATCACGGAGGTCATTTTGAATAAAATTTAGTGTCATAAGAATCTATATTTTGTTAAGTTCATTTTGGTATATAAATGGTTACATAATGAATAAACTTGTTTGAATTATTTTATATTAAACATGTGACAGAATTTATGACCTGACTAGGTTATATGTGTATATATGTAACATTTAAAATCAATAATACAAGACATCAATAGGTTGTATCTAGCTATAAAGACTGCGTTTATAAATCAGACACCATATTCATCTGTTCTGTGAATCAGACAGGCTCAGCAAATAATTTTACGAATACCTAAATATTTTTTTCTATGACGTAAAATTTTAAACGGAATATTATGCATATTCTCAGAAAACACGTAATTTTATGCGTGTTCTTCTAATTTGCTCGGCATGTATTGATTAGTTTTATTTAATTAGTGTATATTTATGGAAATTTCTACAAATATCTTTGTTTTGCACAATGTAAACGTTTCTACAGACTGACCATGAGAGTGATACCAGAAGGTTAATTCGAAATCTGGATTCAAGCCGAAATAGCTCAGTATGGCAGAGCGTGAGGTTCACGGGCCTTGCTGTCCTGGTTCGAATCCAGGTTTCGGCGTTAATAGTAACTATCACTTTTTGTATAATATATTTTTTACATTTACGGCAAATTTTTCAATCGCCAAATATTAATTCGATCAGTAAAATATTTAATTAGTAGGTACTAGTAACGACATTTAATTAACAAAATAGAAAAACTAAACATATTTATTTGTGCCATCTTTAAAAATCGATACTAATAAATTAGATTGAAGAGTTTGTTTGTTATCTTATCTCAGGAACTACTACTACTGTTAGAACTGAAAAAATATTTTTGTTTCGAATAGGTCATTTATACTGGGTATCTCAAGATTGCTACCGAAAACGAAGCCGGGTGGTAGTTTTAGTGACTACAAACAAAATGCAACTAAAAATATCACAAAAAAAATATATCGTCATTTTTGGGTGGTAAATCCATAGTTTTTACTAAAATAATAATTTAAACTCTTTTATACCTTAGATTATTTATAAATAAAAGGGTATACACTATTATTTTAGGAAAAAATGTATTTAACACCCAAATATGGTATGGTATAGGAAAAACGTAACAAAAAACAATTGTCGGTTTTTGACCGACTTCAAAAGAGGAGGTAATCAATTCGACTGTTTTTTTTTGTATGTTTGTTACGCGATTACGCCCGCAATTGTGAACCGATTTTGAAAATTTCTTTTTTGTCGGAAAGCATGATATACAGGGTTGGTCCCATATAAAATTGGTGAAGTCCTGATGAATATCTTAGGATCTGCCGACTAGAACTCCTCAAAATTAAACGGTCCAGCGTTAATTCTTTTTGCGATAGATTAAGTATAAGTATATTATTAAGGGTGTGTGAAAATGGGAAAAGGGTGGGGGTGGGGGGATGAGGGGGTAGAAAATAGGTACAATTGTCAATACTCAATATCTCCGGCAGTCCTTAACCGACTTAAAAATAACTTTTTTGCCAAAGAGTATTATATGATAGGTTAGACCAAAAAAAGTATTGTGAGGACCTGATGAATATCTTTGGACCTGAAGGGCAGAACTCCTCAAAATTGAACAGTACAGCAATAATTCTTTTTACATTAGGTTCAGTATAAGTTTATAACTACAAGGGGGGGATGGAAAGGGGAAAGTACAAAGGGGCGTGGGAAGGGGGGGGGGGGGTATATACAAATATAAATACTAAATATCTGCGACAGTAAATACATGATTTTAAATAACCTTTCTTCGGAACGAATCGGGTATTTGACTGTTTTTTGGAAAGTATCTCAAATTGTTCACGGGTCACGTGATATTATTACGTCACTTGCTTACAAAGCAAACATTTTGATTCAATATCAAGAATAACATTGATCAGGTTACAGCTAAAAATGCCCTATAAATGGTGTTGTTTTAGTTTAGTATAAGTTAATTCTTTACGATATTACGCTCTAGTATATTAATTAAATATATTAATATCAATTAAATATATAAGCATACCTATATTATGATCATTCCTGCAGGCGCTTCGTTATAAGTGTCATTTTTTAAAATTCATTACACTTTGAATCGTTGTCGTTGCTGTTTCATTTGTAAATACTACAGAGCCGCTCCCTCAAAAGATGCGAAAATTATTCCCATCCTTTAATACAGGTATGTAGTCTCAAAAACATCTACTAAAACACCGGATAAAATGTTCGTAAGCATTACAAAGAACACCAAGATTCGGGTAAAGAGGTTAAAACTCGCTCTTATAATAATGGAATGATTATATGATATAATAGTGGAATATGTCAAACAGTTGTTCTGAATGGCTACCAATCTGCCACTATAAACATAACTTCAGGAATTCCACAGGGGTCGTTGCTAGGGCCGTTGCTCTTTATAATTTTTGTTAATGACATAAGTTCATGCTTTACGCGTTCTAAAATAATTATGTATGCTGATGACATGAAAATCTTATGCCCTATCTCACAATTTTCTGACTGTCTTGCCCTCCAACAAGATTTAAACGCCCTGCAAAATTATTGCCATCTTAATAAATTAGACTTGAATGTATCCAAGTGTTTTGTTGTCTCATATACTCGAAAGCCTAATTCTATTGTCTTCAGTTACACACTGCAAGGAGGTCCACTTATCAGAAGTAACATAATGAAGGATCTTGGTGTCATCTTTGATTCCAAATTACTTTTTGATGCTCATGTCGAAAATATTATAAAGAAAGCTAATAGGGCCCTTGGCTTCATATTGCGATTGTCAGCAGAGTTTGAACATATAAAAACTATAAAGATAGTTTACTGTGCTTTTGTTCGCAGCCACTTAGAGTATAAGCAAAAGTTATTCAACTGACTATGTAACACGATGTAAAAAAAATCACATTTGGTAAAATGTGATTTTTTTTCCTCTAACGGTAGTTAGAGGAACGCAGACGCATAGCAGACCTTATTTATCTCTTTAAAATTACAAATGGTACAATTGATTGTCCAGAATTACTGGGAAAGCTGGGCTTCGTAACGCGACATATATCGTTGCGAAAACCAAGTCTACTGCGCATACCCCCAGCACGTACAAGTTATAGGCAGAACTCCTTCACAATCCGTGCGTGTAAATCGTTTAATCAACTTGCCGATAAGCTGAACTTAGATTTATTTTTTATGAGTGTGTCTCAACTCAAATATTCTAATACGTTTTTCAAGGTTTAATTACTATTACGATGCTTGTTTTATGTGTCTTTTTCCTACGTAAAGTGCTATATTTTAATTCTATTGTTCTTTGTATTTTACTCTGTATCTCATTGAGACCTAGCCGACTGTTACGCTATTTAAGTACTAACATATTTGTGAAAACTTGTAAATGGCTTTATAAGTATACCTGTATTATCTTGATTTACTATAAGTTTGCTGTAAGTTTTCCGAATATATAAAAATAAAAAAATAAAATAAAATACAATAATTTCTTGTATTTTTCATACATTGTTAGCTTAGTATTTTTTTATTGTATTGAAAGGCGAGAAGAACGTGCCGTTCGCCTGATGGTAAGCGATACGACCGCTCCTGAACAGTAGCAAAACCAAACAATACCTTGAAATACAAAGCAATGCTTGGCATTCCACTGCGCTCGTCATCCTGAGACATAAGATGTTAAATCTCTATATGTCCAGTAGTTACTCTGGCTACAATGTCCTTCAATCCGAAACACAACAGTGCATTTAAACTGCTGTTTGACGGGAGAAATAGACATTGCGGTGGTACCCACCCAGGCAGCCTCTCACAGTTGTGAGACCTACCACTCGAAAATGCTTTAGCTTATAATATAACTAATAGTGATATTTACATAGGTATGTTTATAAGGTTTGACATTAATAATTTAATTGAGCAGCGTAAAAGTAAGGTTTGTTAAAAAAAATAGTCCAACCACTATCGCGTCTATTTTTATATCTTACGTTACCATGTGATTATTCTTCTTTGATATTATCACTAATTAACTTATATAAATGTCATTTTTAAATCCAATATCTGTAGATATTTTGTTTGATAATGTTACCTTGACATAGTGACCACAATTAATTTCGCTCTAAATTATGCACGAACTAAATGCAGGTCATAAACATACAAACTGTTTATCTTTATTATCGATACAAAACAAGGATTAAAAAATCATGATTATGGCTTAAAGTTCACCAACTCATGTTGCTTTATCAATTTATCAATATTTTTATCTCTTTATTATTATGGTTTAAATTCTCCATGTGATCGTCTTGGTAATGTTTTGTTTACCTAAAAGCATATTTTTGTTTATATTTCATATCATTCTACATATTTGGCACCTCATAAAATTTTTAGTTTTCTTATTATGAGACTCACTAAGAGCTGTATAAACAACTTCTATCATTCACATTAGTTCCTCGAAAAGATATTAAAACTAAATTCGTTGATTTTTTTTTTACGAATGTCAAATAAATATGTACTGCAATTAATGCGATTTACTAACACAAATTTGAAACTTTGCAAATACTTACTTTTTAAAAAGATTTATAGACTTTACAGCTTTGTCAGACTTCATTCAAATGTATAAAAGAATACATATAAAAGAGAAAATTAAGAAATATCACAACCTTACAATTACAGACTATCTTTGGATATATTTGGATGGAATATAGAAAAGAAAAGAAGAGAAAGCGGTCTAGAATATATGAGTATAAATATAATAAAACAAGTGCCAATAAAAAAGTGATAAAACTTTATACACGACAACCGGAAAGTCTACATTGTAGATATCCTGTAGATTCTACAGGATATCTATACTAATCGTAGGCCTAAAATGAGATAAACGCCATTACTTAAGACAAGCTACAGTCCCTAAAGTATTCGCCGAGCTTCCGTGCTCGGAGAGAATTTCTTACGTGCTGTTAATCTTGACTGACATGTGTTACTAGTGCTAGATATGTAGGCGGGAAAGTCTATATAAGCATTATTCCAAAATTCAGCTCAACCTGTTGCAATTGCATCCAGACACGTAAGCCCCATTTACACGGGGAGAATCTCGCCTCGATTATCGTAAGGATTTAAATAGTTACATCGTGTAAAAATCTGTCCAACACGATAATCTTATGGCGGTTATTTCATGTGATAATAATATGCGACACGATACGCCGCGAGAAACTCGTCTCTTGTAAACGCTTAAACGTAGTACCACGTAGTACTGTCAAAGGGAGCTCTATCGTTGTCGGTTACTTTATACGTATTTCCTAGTAATCCTAAATCCTGATTTAATATAAGTGAATCAATTATTCTTGTACAAACTAGACAAGTTATAATGTTTTCATACCACAACCAATCTCGTAATTATATTCGTAGTAAATTAAAATATAAACACACGTTTAAACTATCTCACATTTTTTTATCACAACTTATCTTTGTATTTATTATAATTAATTCACGTAAATAACCATCAATATAATTGTCAGTTATGTGTTTGTATTAAATTAAATTGTGAGGCACACGCATTTGTAAATGTGGGCGATGTGCGCAATGAATTTATTACGGTTCCTGAAATCGACAGGTATTGAAACTAATGAAATGACCGAGACACGTCATATTGTTTTTAAACATCCGTGTGGGTTTGTTTTGATTACGTTCGTTCTGCGTTCGTTCATGAATGTTAGTTTATAGCAACAGTTTATTAATACTTATTATATGATGCGCGTGAGACACGACATTGACTTACGCTAACTGATGTAATTTATTCTCCTTAGTGCTGTTGCGCTTAACTAATATAGTTAAATAAAATGTACGGTAATATGGTTCACTTAAAAGAGAGAGCTTCACGGAGCAAACACATACATACTTAAACTCTATTTTTCCCGCCAAACAGCAGTGTAATTGCTCTGTAACGTTTCGGATTGAAGGACATTGTAGCCAGAGTAACTACTGGATATATTTATATTTAACATATTATGTCTCAGGATGGCGAGCGCACTGCGCTGGCCTCCTGGCATCCTGGCATATTGGCATTCGCCAAGCATTGCTTAGTGTCATGAAGAGCCGTATCGCTTACCATCAGGCGAAAGGCATGCTAGTCTAGCTATTCATTTTAATTATTTAAAAAAAAACTTTCTGGCTCTGCAGTTGTTCTTTGTATCTATGCTATGCTCTATGCGTATAATTTCACATTTTAATGAACTCATGAAAATTATTCATATTTAAGTAACTAACAGTGAAAAAGAATTAAATAAAAAATATTTTTTTGATTTATGTCAACGTAAGTTTACCTTTTACACATCTACGGCGGATAAAAAGAGAGGGTTCATAACATCATGCATGGCATGCAGCAGATTTTCAAAAGTAGCATAAAATAATATCGCTAATTTAATTGAAACTTTAAGTTCATTCTATATCTCTATCGCCCGAATACTGGAATGCCATTCAAATAATAAGTTGCTCGTAACAGCGCACGGCCCACTTAGCCAGTACATTTAAGCGGGATTAACGTAGTTAAGCGCAACTTACATTCTGGCGGTTTGATTACATCCGCATCGCTCTGATACGGACCACCGTGTCCGTCAATTAGTAGTCTATTTTGCATCGATTTCCCAAGGGCTTAGGGAACACGACTATTTTCATTCCCCGCTCTATTTTCCAGCAGGTACTAAATATCAAATGCTGTTCGTTTTGGCACACGTCCAAAATCACACGTGGATGTCCCACCGACACGGGGACACATTTAGACTTAGATCTAATATTTCTTTTAACTCAAGATTTGAGGAATTTATGAAGGATCGGATATTGTTAAATGCTAAAATAAATTTTTAATTATTTATAACATAAGTAAACATGAGGATAACAGCGTTTCTGGTTGAGAAATATTGTATAATTTATAAAAATAAAAACCGACTTCAAAACAAAAATCCACTAAGAACCAAAAATAATAAATACCACTCCAAAGCAAAAAAAAATAATATTTATTTCATGGAACTCGTGCATGTTGATTAATTTGCTTAATGACTTGACTAGCCAACAAATCAAAATATATGCGTAACATATTGAAGACGGGCCGCCAAGTACCAAACATGTAGGACGTATGCCTTATATTAATTTAAATATCTATATGTTTGGTACTGGGCGACCCCCCTTCAATATGTTACGCATATATTTTGATTTGTTGGCTAGTCAAGTCATTAAGCAAATTAATCAACATGCACGAGTTCCATGAAATAAATATTATTATTTTTTTTGCTTTGGAGTGGTATTTATTATTTTTTGGTTTTTAGTGGATTTTTGTTATGAAGTCGGTTTTTATTTTTATTATTAAAAATTTTAGTTATTTTTATCTTTTTAGTGTTGATAGGCATTTAAATTAAGAAGATTTGGTCCCCACAAGGAATGTGTTCTTTCCGATGACAATGAAATCGCTAAAATCGGCTAAAAGCTGCCAAAGATATTGGAATATTCACATGTTTATTATTTATCTCCCCCCCCCCCCTCCACACACCCCCCCCCCATCCCTTCGCGCCTACCTCTTTTTCCCTCAACCACTGTAGCCTAGCTTTTATACTGAAGCCAATGCAAAAAGAACCGTTGAAATCCTATTAAATTTTGAGGGGTTCTACTCTCCAGGTCCGAACATGATAATCAGATCTTAACCCAGATAAGCCTGAAACAATTTTTTTTGTAAATCATCAGAACTAATGATTTTCTTTGATTTCATTACCCTCAAGAGGAATACAAAAAAATGTTGAAAAAATTATCTGTCATAAGGCTTTCCAGGAAATAACCGTCCTATATATAGGACAGTAGGATAATAGGTAGGAAGTATAGTTTAGTATTGATATTGACCAAATTGAATATAAAAGGTATATTTACTGATTAAAAGTGTCCTAAATATCTACATGAGTCATGGACATGAATGTCGTGAAAGAAAAAGTCAAATCTACCCACATATTTTTTTTTTAATTTCAAGCCAATCTACTGAAAATGACTTCAGAACCAATTATTTCTGACCATATTATTTCTCACAAGAAGCTGCCTAACTTGTAGGTTTGTTTTTGCGATTACTAATGTGATCTCTACCGTGTTGTCTTTGAACAAAGATAACTGCTACTGGAATTATTGTGTTTGTTGGCTAGTTATTCAGCGTCACATTCTCAACCACTGAGTCGTTTTTTTACTCTGGCCTATCAAACTGTTCCAGTGCACTTGATGTAAGCTTAGCGCGATCCAAACAGGGTATCTAATGGATATACACAAGCTGATCCCTGAATGCGATACACTTGCATGAGTCATCGACGAGTTTTCCACCAGTGAATATGATGACAGTCCTACACGGTTCGGTAACCAACACCCGGCAATATGGTAATCAAGCACATTGCCAGCTGTTGGTTCTGGGACAATCTCACTCGACGAATGAAACGCAACAGCGAATATGCTGCTATACAGTTCATCTGTGAGCTAGTAGAGCCTCCTTGGCTGAGGAGACATTTGTTTCGTAGCTTTAACGACTTACAGCAAAACTCTACCACTTACAAAAGTCCTTATACAAAAATCTACATTAGTGTGTCAATAAATGTTAGTCAAAAGTGATCTTATATATATTAAGTTACCTCTCAGTATTTTTTCCATCGTCAGAAAAGATTTCAACATCATAATCCACGCGAAAATTATGACATGCGGCTGTAATAGTGTGAATATAAAGTTACCCCGTATTATCCTACCGTCCTATATATAGGACACTACTTTTTATCCCTAATTATTTCCACTTTCCGAAGTATTATATTGAGGAACGAGTTTTGGAAAATAAGGAACAGGCTATCTTGAATAAGAAAAATGTGAAATATAAAACTTTACTGTAATCTACAGTTTTATATACCTACCTTTCGTGCACCTTGTCTGGAGCACACTTTTATTGCGTACTTTGAAGTAAAATATTTCTATGAAATGTATTTATATCATTGATACTCTATTTTTATATAATAAAAAATAGTCTCCTTACTTCAAATAACAACAAATAAAATCAACCATTTAAATGGTTAGTTCAATATATTTTTTTATTTTGACTGTCCTATATATAGGACAGTAGGCTTATCTGGGTTAATGTTGTGTTCCTGGGATCAACCTGTTAATACGTTCTTTCTAATGAAAAAGAGATCACTAAAATCGGTTATAAGCTGCTCAAGATATTAGTATTTACGTGTATTTTAATTTTATCACCCGCCCCTCTCACCCCCACCCCTTTTTCCCTCTCTCACTGTAACTTAACTTTTCTAATGAACGTAACGCAAAAAGAACCATTGCAATTCTCCTTAATATTAAGGAGTTCCCCTCTCCAGGTCCGAAGATATTCATCAGATCTTCACCATATTTTTATGGGACCAAACGACAAGCACCAGCTTTCAATCAAAGAAAGAATGATAGAAATCGGTTCACACAGTACAGAGAAACGAGGTATCAAACATTAAAAAAAAAAACAACGTACAGTCGAATTGAGAACCCCCTCCTTTTTTTGAAGTCGGTTAAAAAAGGCACGGCCCTAATTATTTTGGATCGAAATGAGACTGTTTATAATTATTATTATTCGTTTATACCCTTATCAATTAAAGGAGATTAGTAACTATATAATTAATATTCATATAACCTATAATGTGCCAACCATAGGCTTAAGACAAATTCGTACTACACTGCCATCTATACCATATTCAGAACACGATCGTGACGCCAATCGGGTTTATGTTAGTACTACAAATAGATCATAGATGGCATTGTTCACAACATTGTAAACTGCTATCAAAATAAAAAGCTTTAAAAAAAGCAAAAAGCAGCAGCACTGATTGGAAACAGAACTGAAAGGAATTCAGATCTATTATAAAGTTATTTTATAACGACCCTCGTCTGGTATAACATTAATTATCAAAATACGCCAGTTTTTACCATCCAATTACTTAATTGGTGGTTTTTGAACATTTTTCACACAGTAAAGTTTGAAAACCGATGTTGTTTTATTGCAGTTGGACGATGCGACGCTGCAGGTGTTCAAAGACGGCGACTACGGGCCCTATCTCGACTTGGACTCCACACTTGGAGAACAAGATGAAGAATTGGAAGGGCTCCAAGACAAGTAAGCACATTTTATTATCGGCTTGTAATTATAAAAAAAACTAGCGGTCGGGCCCGGATCCACCCGGGTGCATACACGTTTTAAAATGGCGGTCACAATATTTAATTCTGACTATCAGTTTAGAATATCGACCAATTGGACCACGAAAAACGAACAAAATTTCCTCGTATTTGCTAGAAATATCACTACTGCTTTCCTCCTATTGGTCATAGCGGGATGATATATAGCCTGTAGCCTTCCTCGATAAATGGACTACCCAACACTGAAAGAATCATTCAAGTCAGACCAGTAGTTCCAGAGATTAGAGCGTTCAAACAAACAAACAAACAAACTCTGCAGCTTTATAATATTATATAAAAAAATATGTATCTCTTCGAAGGCATCTGTACCTTTACAATACACCTTTACCTAATTAAATTAAACCTAGTTAATATACCTTTACAATCTGAAACGAATAGTCGATGATCTCAATCTCACGGACGAACTAGAACCATTAGGACTTCGGAGTGACTTCGGGTGTTTGTTTGTTCTATCGTTTGATTCAGGGGGAGCTCTCCAGACAATTGTTTGACATGGTTTCACTGTTCCCTTATTATGATGGCACTTGCCGTCACCGCAGTAGAGTTAATTTCCTACCACCAGCATCCTTTTTTACCTTAGCACTGCGTAGGTCCATGAGCGACGGTGATCGCTCACCATTAACAGCCTATAAAAAAATAATTCACTTTCCGTTATAACTGGTGGTAGGTCTCTCATATGTGAGGTGCCGCCTGGGTAGATACCATCGCAATGTCTATTTCTCCCGCCAAATAACAGTGTAAATACACTGTTGTCTTTCGGATTGAAGGACATTGTAGCCAGAGTAACTACTGGACATATTGAGACTTTAAATCTTATGTCTCAGGATGGCGAGTGCAGTGAAATGCCAAGCATTGCTTTGTAATTCAAGGTGTTGTTTGGCTTTGCTTCTGTTCATGATCCGTCGTCTCGCTGACCATCAGGCGAACGGCATGCTCGTCTCGCCATTCATTGCAAAAAAATATATTCTGTTAATGCGTTACTACTGAATACGAGTCTGTATCAGCCCATATACGTCCCACTGCAGGGCACGGGCCTACTTTACAATCGAGAATACGATTGAGAGTGGTTAGGCCATATAGTCCACCACGCTGGCCTAGTGCGGGTTGGCACTGAATACGAGTATTTGATATGAATTAAGAAGTACCATTAAAATCACCATACTCATACGCAATACATTATAATATTATAAGCTTATAAATATAATAATTATTATATGTAAGTACATCATATATTTATAAGCATTTTTATGTTTCCGTCATTGCAAATTCTCAATGCAATTTCTAGACTACAGAAGCAATGACACATGGCAAGATTAAATTCTCATTCCATTGAAATCACAATTGAAATAAATAGACGTACTTGACGTAAATAATACAATACACATACAGAGCGGAAGGGTAAATAAAAATATACTTGTACAGTGTTTTTGAATTACCTATGTATGTATCTACATGAAATTGAACTGAGAGTAGTACAAAACGTGATACTTCAGTTTTTATATAATATGAGGTGAAGAGCAAAATTTCCACACCATACAACGCTTTTTCCATCACAAAAATATCTAAAACACTTCATACATAATTTATGTTACGGCGAAGTTCATTTCGAGAGCCGAAAACGCGTGTTGTGTTTATACAAAACATAATCACAGCATCCGCTGGCGGACGGAGCAGTCCCCACTGAAAGCAGGACGTAAATCGTATTACAGAATGAATTAGGCGAATCAATGTGCGTTATTGGGTTCCACGGTGCTCGGTTCTTTCATCTACTCCCTCGCTCCCCGCGGGCAGTTTGGTATGTAACAGTTCGATGCAAATTTTAACAATTTTTTTTTTGTTTTTAGTAACTATATACTTTTTGGTAACTATTTAAAGTTTTGTTTCTTAATAGTTTCTTAAATTGACGCAAATATCACACATTGAAATAAAACGGATTTACGGATTATTACAGATTTTATCTATATTTACGGATTTTATCGCGAATATGTTTATAAAGTAATATTGAAGTACAAGATGTCGTGCAGTGATGAAATCAATACATTTTCTTTTTGACATCAATCGCTAGATTAGCAAACTAAGTAGTATCATGAGCGCATAGAGTTAACACCAGGATATGATATAAAGTCTTAGATGATTCTATAGATAATACAGTTGATTGCGGAGGGGAACGAGGGTTATTGGATTTGATGATGATTGACGCACCGCTGCAGCGAGGAGAGGTAACGAGCTGCACTCTGGTGCCGTCAAGTATCCGTATAATGCTACTTGTAACTATTTGTCGATACACATATAGTAGTGTACCTATTAATTAATATACTATTATCCATAAGAAACAAGAGCTATAACAGACACCAAGCACCTAAAATTAAGCGTTGATTATTCGCAAATTTTATTTCCTCAAATGATTTGAAGCCTGGTTTGGGTATGTTTGTGGTATCTCCTAAATCCGTGATCTATTCATATATTTATTACTACTAGGGCTCGGCCCGCAGCTGGAACAAGCCTGGAAAGGTCGACGCAACATTTTCCAAGAGCTCGAAAATAGATCAGAGCTGAATTAGACACATGTAAATTTATTTAGGTTACTGTTACACTGGTAACCGGGTAAAATATCTGGGCTCGCGGTTTCTTGCGTAGCACCCTTTTTATTCTATCGAATACGTGCCTGTGCTGGATCAATCCGCGGAATTATGTGACTTATTATAATAATATTGTGTAGAAAGTCTGGAAAACTATAAACGCGAGCGAAACCGTGAGTGTTCCACGTAATATATTTTTTTGGTGCAAGTTACAATCGCTCTGAAGACTAAAGCGCGACAAAAAATGCAAGCACGTTAAACAATGAACTTATACTGCGCACATTTGCTACACGGGCTGCTTGTTATAGTGAAATGATTTTTCCCGCATCACAGTTTACTAAAGTTCGAGAAACTGCGGTTCGTTTTATGAGTCGATTTTTTGGGTAATTATAATAAAACACGTTTAATTGAGCCGATCGCGGGCACAGTCGCCGACCGACTACGAGACGAGACGCAGGCGCCATATAAAAGTGTAGTTGCTATTGAACGATCAGCTTTGTACGTTTTAACATAGAGAGATCAACATAAACGTGACGTGTGAAAATAACAATTAGTTTATTAAGTGTTAAACAACGTGACAAAACAAAAGCAATAATTAAAAAATCCAATCGTAATTGATTGAACGATCGGAGCAGCCTGTATATACATGGAGGGGAAAATTGATCGCGATGGGATGGGAGAGCTGAGCTTCACACGGTTTAGCTCGATCATCGTGAGCGGCAGGGCTCGCGAGCTGCTGCGGATCGCCTCCGTGGACTCCGGTATAGCCGACGATGACGACACCACGTGTGTCGGAGACGTAACCCTGGATTCCGACGAGTGGGTGTCCGACGACGCGGAGTTCCACGATGCTGAGGAACTGGACGATGCGGATGAGTGAGTTAGGGAGTGATTTGGGTTTTTAAAAGCAGATAACATGTTTTACGGGACATTAAAGAACTTCTAAATTTAAAAGAAAGATAACATTTTAAATTTTACAATTAGAATTATGCGTTAATTTAAATTAAATTATATTATTGTGATTATTTAGTTTCTGCCAAACGTATTATGAACAACAGTTCTACAAAAAATATCTTGGATCTCAGTGTTTTTTTAGTTCAAAAAACATTTTTCTTCTGTCCCTGATGGATGGAATAATGTTACTATAATTTTCACGACTTCTTAAATCGTGTCATCCATTAGTTATTATGTCACATCAATAAAGAGATTCTACTAGCTTAGCATAAATTGTGGACGTGCTGATATCAAGTGCTTATATGTTTGATTTTGTTGTTTCAGTCGCAAAAATGCTCTCGTCCTACGAACGCAGTTGTCCGTACGAGTACACGCGATCATCGGTAACTTCCTTTATGATTTATATAGTTTTTTTTAATAATATATTTACAAAAAGTTTAATTTATACTGTTAAAATATTTATTCTGCGAAAAAACTGATGAAAATTCCAAACAAATACAAGTACCTAGTTATCAAATCTATTTCAAAATTGCATGCTTAAAAATATTTATTTAGTTTTACGAAATTAGAGACAAAAATTGTTAATGCGTTTGATGCAATCATACATTACATTAAATTTAACAATATTCTGCTACGTAAAAATTGTACAGCACACTATGAAACAATATTTTTACGTTCCCCTATTTCATATTCCAGAACGGCTGTTACATTCTCAGGGCCGGGAACTCCGAAGGGCTCTATTCTCCCTCAAACAGATACTCCAATCAGACAAGGACTTGGTGCACGAGTTCGTGGCCAACAAGGGCTTGGACTGCCTCATGCAGGTCAGCAGCATGGCCGATCACAACTACCTGGACTACATCCTCAGGGCCCTTGGGCAGGTGAGACCGCAAACATTGTTAAAATTGATACTAATATTAAATTAGAAAAAAACACTCGAGTACATAGCAATTAAATATCCGTTTAGGATAGAATTCTTCATTCTAATAAACAAAAACAAACATAGAGATACAAACTAAAACACTGACACATATTTATACCAGACAGGTCTTTGTTGGTAATAATAAATGGATACTCTTTCTGAACTTTATCACAATCAACAAACGATACAGTACCAACCCTATGTCGTGTCAGGTTAAACAACCAACAATCATCGTTTCCATCATTTACAGATACTGCTGTATGTTGACGGAATGCACGGCGTCATGGGCCATAAACGCTGCATCCAATGGCTGTACTCTCTTATCTCAAGTAAATTCAGACACGTCGTCAAAACGGCGCTCAAACTTCTCCTAGTCTTCGTTGAATATACTGAACAGAACTGCCTTCTGCTCATTGACGCTATAATCGCAGTAGACGGTGCCAATGGCCGCCAGTCTTGGTATAACGTGATGAAGATATTACAAGACTTCGATGCGTCAGACACTGAGCTCTTGATATACGCAACCACGCTCATAAACAGATGTCTCAACAACGTGCCTGACAGAGACACGTACTATGATCAGGTGGACGCTCTACAAGATCAAGGCATGGACGACATCATACAGCTGTACATGACGAAACAGGGTACCGATCTGGATCTCCTGCGTCAGCTGCAAATTTTCGAAGCTGTGTTGTTGTACGAAGACGGCGATGAAAGTGGAACAGCGTTAAAGTGAGTGTTGATATTTTTTTAAATTTCGGAAGTGTTCCCTTGGTTATAAGGTCATCGATAATGAATTAATTATTCTTGCAACGACTGCCAGAATTTTTCAAAACTTATTAGTACTAGAGATTGAAATTCGAAGGGATGGTTTACGGTTCATTAATCTCCTTTAAATTATACATTTTCAGGCAATTGGATGAATCAGTTGTTACATCAGTACGTCGAAGAAGTCTTAATTTAAACACATCAGAAAGGAGAAAATCAAAGAAATATCAAATAAAAGAGAAAGGTTTGTAGAGTACTATCGAATGTTCCCAACTTCTTGAGTTTGTTTTGGAGTGCTTAGACTTGTTGTTTTTTGGCATGATAACATCCACCAATCATATAAACCTCCAAATTGTAATGCTTCTACAGATTTGTTTCCTTGTTTAGCATTCTAAATGTTTGAAATAATCTCTTGCCTTTTTTACTAACAACAGCAAAACCACCAGCTATCACTCATCCAGAACCTGAAACTAAAATCTCAAATAACCATCGATCTCAGTTCCTACCATCCATCATGGATAACAAAGAAAATAAAGAATTAAGTACAGCGTTACGAAGGCGGCGTGACAGATTTGCGAGGCAGGCGCACCACATCATTCAGCAACAGGAAATGATGAACAGCAGCGGCAACTACACCGGCTTATTCTCTAATGGAAATTATACTGGCACTAACGGAAACTATACTGGGACTAATGGAAACTACACAACTACTAATGGAAACTACACTAGCCCTAATGGAAATTATACTGGTACAAATGGAAACTATACAGGAACTAACGGAAACTATACTAGTACTAATGGAAATTTCACCACAAACAATGGAAATTGTAACGGAACTTATCCAAGCGTGAAGAGTTATACAAATGGAATTGGAAATCTGAATGGCACCACTCATTATACCATGGGGATCACCGGCCGCCAGGAAGAAGAAGAACCTTACTTGAATGGAAAGAAGAGCCTTAATCTGGCTGATGTTTTAAAGAATGGTTTGTTCGTTTACTAACACACTAATTTCAGAGTTACATTTCACGCTTTTTCTATGTTTACAGCATTGCTTTTAAATCATTTGTTATTATTTTATGTGAATGATTTTAAAGATATTATTCAAGTTATATTCAATGCGATATATTCTTAATGGAAAATAATTAACAATTGTCTTAAACAGGAAGCCAAAAATACACAGCTGGATTAAAACAGAGAATTCAAAATGGCACGCTCGGTCACAGCGTAAGCGCTGTAGACGCTTTAGCAGTAATAAGGCAGAAACAGCTAGAAGCTACTACAGAAACCAAAGACGATCGCGGCATTATAGCCAACAGGGAGCATAGTATCAAAGATCTCGCCCAGCGGTTGACTAGTCCTGTGAGTCCCACAACAGAAGATAAACCGTTAAGGGTCTCTGAAATGACTGGAATAGTATCTAAAGCCAAAGAAGAATTAGCTAAATCTCAGTCAAAAGGTAATCGTCAGTAAAAATTATATGTACCTACATCTAAACGTTATTTTTTATGCATACAATAATGTTGATATTTACTTTACAGAAGTAATTAAAAGTCCTACAATAGAAAAGTCACCAAAAGTACATGAAATAAAAGTATCAGAAAATGATCTTCACTGGGAGGAATTGAAAAAAGGCTGCCTAAATAGGGAATTTCAACTTTGTGATCTTGATTTCTCCGATCTTCGTTTCGACTCCGACGACGACGTGTCGTCGCCCACAGTGAATGCTGCTCTTGGGCCGCCTCCTCCGCCTCCAGCTTTATTTCCTCCTGTCACAGCGCCTCCTCCCCTACCTGGTTTCCCTACCTTGTCTAAAAATCCGCCTGTGCCTCCTCCAAACACATTATCCTCCGAACTTTCAAATGATTCTGACAGCTCCACTATAAAAAAGAATAAGAAAACAGTGAAACTGTTTTGGAAAGAAATTCAAGAGAACCCAGTACCTGCTCCCATAAGGCCGAAAGTTGGCGGTTTTATATGGGATGATCTGCCAAACGTTAGTCTTGATACGGCCATGTTAGAACACTTATTTGAATCCAGGACTAACGACCTGATCATAAAAGTTTGTATAATTATTTTAGTAAGTTTATACTAAACGCCAATATTTTTGACAAATTTCTAAATATTTCATTTTCTTTTCATGCCTTGTCATCGACTTCATCGGATATTTCGTCTACTACAGGAAGTAAGTAATAATTTAAGGCATAATTAAGTCCATGTGTCATATAAAAATGTTTGACTTACTATTTTTACTCATACATAGTTTCAGTTATAATTGGTCTCTAAAAACAAAATGTATTTCAGAAACTCATGGAACCGAAGCGGAACCTGATTCTTGACACGAAAAGATCAAACGCTATTAATATTGCAATGAAGAAGCTACCAACCCCACAGACTATAAAGGCAGCGATTATGAAAATGGACGCGACGGTTATAGGAAGAGATGTGGTTGAAAAACTTCTCACCATGTTGCCAACAGAGGAGGAAAAAATTAAGATTCAAGAAGCTCAGGTAAATTACTCAGATTAAATGTATCAATAGAGTGCAAAAGGTTTTTTATTATATAACTATTCCAATTTAAATTAAGGAACAATAATAATTTCATTGATTCATAATTAATGATTCAATTATGTAACGTTTCAGTACGCCAATCCAGACCTGCCACTTGGAAGCGCTGAGCAATTCCTCCTGACGTTGGCTTCAATAAATGAACTCTCGTCGCGACTGAAGCTTTGGGCCTTCAAATTTGATTTTGATGCTTCAGAAGTAAGGAAATTTTCAATTTATAATACTTATCCTCAAAGATATGTCTAGATCACTGATAACATGATTCTATGAATATTTAAATGTACAATGTACATAATTTTTTTTAACCATTTTAGCAGACAACAATTAGTCCATTATTTTCTTAGACTTGTAATAACATTTGTTCACGTGTACAGAGTAACCGTTATTGTTTATTTAATTAATACAAAGTTACAAAAATAAGTAAACCTTAACTCATTTGCTGCACAATGTTCTTTCAGAAAGATATAGCAGAACCGCTGATGGACTTAAAGCAAGGCATAGAACTTTTAAAGGTCAATAAAACCTTTAAAGTGATCCTGTCTACTCTGAGGTCAGTTGGTAGTTTCCTGAACGGTAGCCACGTGAAGGGTTTCCGGCTGGAGTATCTCTCTAAGGTCATGGAGGTCAAGGACACGGTCCACAAGCATCCGCTCCTCTACCATATATGCGAGATGATTATAGAAAAATTCCCGGATAGCACCGACTTTTTCAGTGAAGTGAGTAGAAATACTTATTGTAATAAAGTGACATCCCATTTTATTTGAGGCAGAAATTGTGATGTTCAATTTATTGAAAGGAGCAAAGTTGCAGTAGATATTGTGAGTGCAACTCTTAGTACAACTTAATTAACTACTATTTTTATATAGGTCGGTCCAGTAATCCGGGCATCAAAAGTAGACTTCGACGTACTGAGCACCAATCTCAACAAACTGGAGGCCGACTGCAAAGCGTCCTGGGATCACATGAAGAGGATCGCCAAACACGACGGATCGCAAATATTCAAGACGAAAATCAACGACTTTGTCACCGACGCTGCGGAGAGAATTATTTTATTGTCCGTTATTAAAAAGAGAGTGATGAGCAGGTAATGTAAGCGAAAAAGAGGTAGAATCGATTTGCACTTGTATTATATTTTCTCTATACGTATATGGCGTTTTTGTCCAATGGCAGGATCAATATCTAACTTGATATGTTTGTTTCTAATGTCATGATATGCCTTAAAATAAATGTCTTTGATGGAAATTCGATGATCAATCCTGTTTAAACCATTAAATAGAGCTTGAAATGGCTGCGCTGTGGAACACACATTCACAACACTGAACACAATACACAACACACTTTCTCGAGCAATGCGAATTTAGCAGTACCTTTTAGTTGCAATTGCGAAACTTTATACATTTTTATATTCCATAATGTTTGGATGGTAGAACAAGGCTGTTTATTTGTTGCAGGTATCGCAAGTTCTTATTATACCTGGGCGTCCCTCCAGCTGACATCTCGAAGAACAAACCTTCAGAGTTTCTTAAGGTGATCGCCGAGTTTGCTCTGGAGTACAGGACCACCAGAGAGAGAGTGTTACAGCAACTGGAGAAGAGAGCTAATCACAGGGAGAGGAACAAGACTAGGGGCAAAATGATTATAGATGTGAGTTACTAATTTGCCACCATGGACTTATTTCTATAAACAACGACTCTAAAATGATTGCACTGAAACCAAATTGTAGGAACCTTGCTGTCGAAGTAAAATATAATTACCACTCTTTCACTATTCAACACTATCATGCTGGATTTACGGTTTGTTAGAAATCGGATACGCAAACTGATTCCCAGATTATTTTTTTAACAACTGAGTTTATATAGAGTAGACTTTCGTTCTGAAATGAATTTTAAGAGAAGCTTCAACTTAAATTTAAATTTATAAAGACCTATATTCCTATTTCCTCTAACTACCTACTTTCAATAGCTACCAAGCAACACTCATATAATTTTTCCTCAGGTGGGTAATTACTCTAACAAGAACGGAGACCACACTGCTGATAGTGCATTGAAGGAGCTGTTGAAGACAGACCCCGACACAGACAGTCTAACAGAAGGGAGACGCAAGTCACAAATATCTACAAACAAATTGCTAGTGAAGTACGTTCATTTGTTTTTGTGCCTTAATATCGACAGTAGTAGTAGTAAGAATATATTGGAGAACCTTAATTAAATAAATAAGAAAATAAAATAAAAGCTCTCTTCAGTAAGTAGTTATTGCGACATTTAAATATCTACAGCACTTAAGCTAATAGCACGCTTCGTTCCTAAAGGTGTTAAGAAAAGAGTAGACATGAGGTGAACGATCGTGATGTTCATGGGTTATTGGATCTTCTATCATGATGACAATATAACTAAGGTTCTGATGGTCATTGCAATAAAGTCCTAACAGAGCATTCAGCTGTGAGACGATTATCTCAAATAATGGCAACCCGTTCAAAATCATGTAAATACTTACTATTATGTTGATTTTTCCATCATTATGTATACTGCGCGCTACCTGTATAAATGAGTATTTCTATAATGGGCACTGCCATCTTCAATCAAGCATGCTTTTTGACTTAGAATAAAATCTATACCGTCTTGATTTTAGGGATTATAATATTGATCATTTGTTATTGCAGTGGTGACCTTTCGGCTGATGACGAAATTATCGAGAGTCTGGTGAAATCAGCCATGTCTGCGAGAAGACCCATAACTCGAGAGCGCAGGAAGAACCGAATCTCCGACAAGAAAAGCTGTAAGTATTGGTCATTAGTCATTTACATTGCTTGGCGATTAGTTTACTTAATGTTTTTGTGTTTTGTTTTTACTATTTAAGCTACTTTTTATAGTCTTTTACATAATACATAAATACCTTTGTGAATGTTAAATGTTTTGTATGAAAAGTTACAATTCAGACGCGATGTATCATTATTTTTTAATACAGTTCGAATTTCAATAGCTTATAACTGAGATCAATTTCATTGCATTAAAGATCACACTGCAGTAGTATATTTAATATTTTACGTAGGTCTATAATTATATTTCTTTTCATGGGTTTTTATTATTATGATTTATCGCGTTGTGTTCTTTGTAAATAAATGTTTTGCTACTTATATGCGCATGTAAATTTTGTTGTTGTTCTGAAACACTCCTTTGCATGTATTTACAAAAACAATTTATTTTTGTGTACTCTATATGGGTATTAAGGTGCTGCGAATTTATGTTACCTTATACTATTGGTCATAGATTGCGATGTTATGATACCTGGCTCAGCGAATACATACCTATCAACTTACATAATATAATGCATGCTGTTTGACTTGCAGGGAACAGAACACTCGATGGACATCAGTCTTGGCCCGGCCGTGAGAATAATGCAGGGTAAGACGAGAATCAATACCTATACATAGGATATTAAAACTCAGAAATCGGTACAGCCACTTTGTTGTGGTTTTGAACTACATTATGACCACTTTCCCACAGATACTCAAATTAAAACGACGGATTTATTGCCATAGTCTATTCAGTGAGTGATAATGCCGGAGGACCTATAGATATCCCTTACCTCTCGTGTCAAGGTTTTCTTATATTTTCCCTCCCTTTCTAACAGACTGGCAAGTATTGTATGTTTATGGCGGTTATAATTTGACCTATACTCGGAAATGGAATTCGAGATAAAAAAAATGTAAACAAAAGTATTACCACTACAATAAATTAATTTGTCATGGTAGTTTGTTCACAACCCTTAATAAAATAGGTTGGAATTATTCTCATTCGTTAAATAAGTATAAAACAAAGCCAAATAAAAATTCTTTGGTATAATATTTACATAAACTAAAATTTCAACTTCTTTTTTAAGTATATGAAAAAAATGGTACGAAAATATTTTATGCTACAGGTATTATGCAGAAATTGGTAACCTTAGGCCACTGAAATAAAACTTTTTTAAATTTACTCTCCTTAACCCAGATAAGCCTACTGTCCCATATATAGGACAGTCTAAATAAAAAATATATTGAACTAACTATTTTAATGGTTGATTTTATTTGTTGTTTTTTGAAGTAAGGAGACTATTTTTTATTATAAAAAAATAGAATATCAATGATATAAATATATTTCATAGAAATATTTCACTTCAAAATACGCAATAAAAGTGTGCCCCAGACAAGGTGCACGAAAGGTAGGTATAAAAAACTGTAAATTACAGTAAAGTTTTATATTTCACATTTTTCTTATTCTAGATAGCCGGTTCCTTATTTTCGAAAACTCATTCCTCAATATAATACTTCGGAAAGTGGAAATAATTAGGGATAAAAAGTAGTGTCCTATATATAGGACGGTAGGATAATACGGGGTAACTTTATATTCACACTATTACAGGCGCATGTCATAATTATCGCGTGGATTATGATGTTGAAATCTTTTCTGACGATGGAAAAAATACTGAGAGGTAACTCAATATATATATGATCACTTTTAACTAACATTTATTGACACACTAATGTAGATTTTTGTATAAGGACTTTTGTAAGTGGTAGAGTTTTGCTGTAAGTCGTTAAAGCTACGAAACAAATGTCTCCTCAGCCAAGGAGGCTCTACTAGCTCACAGATGAACTGTATAGCAGCATCTTCGCTGTTGGGTTTCATTCGTCGAGTGAGATTGTCCAAGAACCAACAGCTGGTAATGTGCTTGATTACCATATTGCCGGGTGATGGTTATCGAACCTTGTTGGGCTGTCATCATATACACTGGTGGAAAACTCGTTGATGACCCATGCAAGTGTATCGCATTCAGGGACCAGCTTGTGTATATCCATTAGATACCTTGTTTGGATCGCGCTAAGCTTACAACAAGTTCAATGGAACAATTTGATAGGCCAGAGTAAAAAACGACTCAGTGGTTGAGAATGTGACGCTGAATGCCATACAATGAACATACATGAAGCCAACAAACACAATAATTCCAGTAGCAGTTATCTTTGTTCAAAGACAACACGGTAGAGATCACATTAGTAATCGCAAAAACAAACCTACAAGTTAGGCAGCTTCTTGCGAGAAATAATATGGTCAGAAATAATAGGTTCTGAAGTCATTTTCAGTAGATTGGCTTGAAATTTAAAATTTTGATGTGGGTAGATTTGACTTTTTCTTTCACGACATTCATGTCCATGACTCATGTAGATATTTAGGACACTTTTAATCAGTAAATATACCTTTTATATTCAATTTGGTCAATATCAATGCTAAACTATACTTGCTACCTATTATCCTACTGTCCTATATATAGGACGGTCATTTCCCGGAAAGCCTTATGGCAGATAATTTTTTCAACATTTTTATTTTATTCGTCTTGAGGGTAATGAAATTAAAGAAAATCATTAGTTCTGATTATTTACAAAAAAAATTGTTTCAGGCTTATCTGGGTTAACTACAAATACGTCGCTTTGACGCCCGCGACACCTCCCTTTAGTTCATTTAGTTGTTTAACTTAATGAATGTGCATCATGTGATAAAGTTACGTCGTTGTGGTGTTAGTTTCACGTTTTCTGTTAAGTTTTTGTTCCTAAGATTTCTGCGCTCGTGTTCGTAGACGAACGCACTATGGTCTTTGAAAATCACTGTGAGTTAAACCCATTAGAATTAGTGTGCGCCCAAGTCAAGGGTCACATCGACAGGCATAATAAAACATTCAAAATGGTCAAAATTCAAAAATAAATATAAATAAATAAAACAGCACTCGCAACATTTGAATCTATTCACTAATCCTGATTTGTCACTTTTACAATGACATTTGTTTGTTTACATTTTTTATCTCGGATTCGATTTCAGAGTATACTACGCAATAAAAAAATAGACAAATCTATTTAACTACCTGCCAATCATTGAGGTATTATACTAGAGCGGACATCGGAAACAAAATCTGTGCGTATGGTGCGTGCGCAAGGGTACACATTGAAACGAGAGGGAAGATAATGTTTCTTCGTAGGCGTGACAGAGACAGAAATAGAATGTACCCTTCATTTTGTTACAAACATTTTGTTTGCCGTGTCCCCTCTAGTATATTATCTCAATTCTGCCGATGAAGCGATGTGACAAGTCTTAAAACACCTTCTTAAGTTCTTCACTTATTTAAAGACATTGTCATAAATATTAACACGGCCTACAAACAAAATTTCTGACTAAAAAGTTCTTCACTTAACTTTTTTTTTATTCGTCATTGTATAACTGTTGTTTCTAAATGCATTAATATTTTTTTTTGTTATTTTCAGATCGACTGCTGAAATCCAGCACAGATAGTCGACTTCTTCAAATTATGTAATACATTATAATTATATTTTTATGTATTTATTTCTAAATGTAAATCACTCTCACATTTGAATCAGTAAACTGTTTAATTTTTTTTCCGCCATTTATAGATAAATTAATTGATTATATTATGATACTATGATATATAACTTTCTTGCACTTTTATTTTGTAATAATAAAATGTGTAAGAATGTAAAAAAACACGCAATTAGTATAAATTGGCAAAAAGCACTTACTAGTCATATTAAATCTTTAGATAAGACTGGCACACCATGACCAAGAATTTAAATATATTTAGAGTGCATGTTTTAGGCATTTTCTAGTTTTATTCAAATACAAAAAGATTTTTGGTGTTTAGCGATTGTATAAATGGCGAGTCAAAATTGACGCATTTTATGAAGATTTTATGTTTATTTTTAGGATATTTTGCTCTTTTGCCAATGTATTCTAGTAGTTGTATTTAATTATGTATTCTTAAAGCAAATAAAATGACAGTGAAAAAATAATATGCAGTCTAAAATCAATTCCCTTAAAATATTCCAATGCGTCTTTTACGTTTCTGTAAACAAGAGTGCATTTTCTGAAACTGCATTTTTGTTTTGATTTATTTATTTAACCTACATGATGAGAGTGATATAGGTATTCGCTAAAATATTTTCGGTTCCTTTTTAAATAATAATATGTCTGGTTTTTGAACGGTAAAAATTGAAACTATGGTAATGATAATAAAGCCATCATTATTATCATATTATTATTTAAACGAAGAGAGTTTCTCGCCTCGATTATCGTAAGGATATAAAAAGTTGCATCGTGTAAACTTTTATCAAACACGATAATTTTATGGCACTTCTGTCATGCGATAATAGCATGCGATTCTCGCCGCGAGATCGTCTCCCAGTGTAAATGGCGCTTAAGCCTAATATTGTCAAAGGTAACTCGATCATATTTATTTAATATTTTTGCCTATTAGAGCACTTTGCTACTGATCGTTATTTAATACATAATATTTCCTAGTAATCCTAAATCCTGATTTATTATAAGTTAATTAATTATTCTTGTACTAACTAGACAAGTTTTAATGTTTACATATCACAACCATTCTCATAATTCAATATATTGTAGTGATTATTTATAATACGTTTAAACTATGTCAGGAAGTTTTTGTCTCAACTTATATTTGTATTTATTGTAAATAATTCGTGTAAATAACTATCAATTGACGTTTTCCATTAATGTGTTCGTATTAAAATAAAGTCCTGCATTTTAGAATTACACTGAATCACATAATTATGTCGGCGCACGAACTTTATAAAACGAGAGAGATGTACGTAATAGAGAATTTAAAAAGTTGATATTAAATATGAATTCGTGCCCCGTCATGTATTTTGCTTTAACCATAATAATATGTTACAATCCTTTATGTAGGTTCAAGATCTGGCAATCATTAGTTATATGTGACGCATCAAATTTGTTTGAATGAGGCAAAATAAATGGTACCGGCCATTTGTGCTGAGATAATTTATTAACATGTTAATGTGATCTTACATGTATATTGAATAATATATTACTATCTCGGCGATTACAACTTTAACATGATATGAACAAGAAATCTGTCGAATATGAATCAACATGATAATGGTTCTAGAAAAGAATTAATAAGTCAATGTAAGTACCGCAAGTTTTTTCGTGTTAAGTTAATGACGGAATGATTTCAACAAACGCTCACACTCCTGTAAGTAGTATTCACGGTTAATTCAATGTTATCAATTATAATAAATATCAGCGTACCTAAATAATGAGGTGTTTTATTTATGTTGTTATCTAATTACTATCAGCTATTATTCCATATATCCCACGCCGATGCCGCTTGGAAGATACGTATCTAAAACACTTAGGGTATTTTACTTTCTCCTTCATAGCTTCGCACTGCTTGTGCATATAGCCAATCCTCGAGGTATATATTTTACAGTGGCGTAACAATAGGGTGGCAGAGTGCGCAAAATGCCACGGGCCCCCGGCCCGGAGGGCCCCGGTCCTACAGGGTCTCAGGCCCGACAGGGCTATGTAATAATAAACAATAATTGACTACATTTTAAACCTGGCAAACATTTCGTCATAATATTTGATTTCATTGTTTTGTTTTAGTTTCATTATAGTATAAATTCAGTTAGAAACTAAAAAAATATAATTTTATAAATATTAAGGTAATATTTTCCAAACAAATTTAAACATGCTTTGTTCTAGAAATTATTTCAGTGGCAGCGAAAAACGAAAGAGAAAGAGAGAGTCTGTAGCAATAAATAAAAATATATCTGAAATAGTCAGTACTTTCGGAACGAGCAATTTATTATGAGTCTAGGAAATGAATATGGACGAAACTAAAAATTATATAATAGCAAATTCCGACGATAGAGAATATTCAGACCTAAAACCACAACCAAATCCACAAAAAAGTACGAGCTAACATGATATTCAACCATATTTAGGAGTAGAAAATATTAAATCTCTATATATTACAGAGAAGTGTAATAAAAAAAAGAATGACGCAGTGAAAAGATTTGTGAGTGAGAAAGGCACACTATAAGCTCCACATTGTACATTACTATACTTAATATGAAAGCCCAATGGTCTCCTCTAAGAGACAGTGACAATAAATAACAAAATAAATAAATATAAACAAACGCGTCTACAACGATTCACTGACTATATACTCTTGATGTCTGAATCGCTGGAGGAGTTGCAACAGGTGCTGTACTGCCTGGCTTCAGCCTCACAGCGAATTGATCTTAAAATTAACTTCGACAAGCCAAAATCCGTATGATCCGTAATGAGCTTATCCTAAAGAGAACCAAAGTTATAGACATAGCAAACGAGAATTAGCAAGCTGAAGTGGCATTGCAGTGGGCACATCTGTCGAAGAATCGATAACCGTTGGAGTAAACGTGATCTTGAGACTGCGTCTTGGTTAACGTAGTGTAGGACGCCCTCCAGCTAGGTAGAGTGACAATTTGCAAAAGATTGCTGCCACATGCTGGATGTGACAACTCGCCGACAGGGTGAAATGGCGCCATTTGGAGGAGGCCTATGTCCAGCAGATCACAACAAAATGCTGATAAATAAAATAAAATGTTTTGAGTTAATGACGACTGAAAACAAATATTGTAAATGCAATAGACACACGAAACATCGAAAATTTACTTGGATTCATGTCTTTTGTATGAACAATGGTGCTTAAATTGGATACTAGATGAGGAGCAATAATCGATTAAAAAAACTTTTTTTGAAGACTTACTATATTCACAAAGATACCAATTTAGCTTTTCGTGGCCATAGAGAAATTGGAGATTGCCCACATAGGTCCCATTGCAAGGCACGGGCCTCCCTTACAATCAAAAGTACGAAAGAGAGTGGTTAGACCATATAGTCCACCACGCTGGTGCGTGCTGGCGGACTTAACGTACCATAGAAATTCTTACAAATCGTAGGTTTCCTGAATATGTTTTTCTTCATTTTCTTAGTGCGTTGTGGTTGACTATCAATACACACATGACTCCGAAAAATCAGAGGTGAGCCTTGGGATTTATACCCGCGACCACCAGTAGCATATTGGCGGCCACGTCTTGTCCGTTTACCAAAAGGCCAAAAAATAATCATTAAAATTTAACTAATTTTTTTTTTATTTCTTACACTTTACTGTACACAAAATAAAAAAAATACACAACAAAAATCTTAACCTATTTACAGTACAATGGGCAGTCTTATCGCAGTCGGCGATATCTTCCAGACAACCTTTGGATGGACTGGAGTGAATGGAAGTAGGAAAACGGGGGTAGACAAGTCTTAAGAGTAAAAGAAGATAATCAGTGGCGTAACTGCACCATCTGGGGCCCGTGGCAAAATCATCGGATGGGGCCCCCCTTTTTTGTATGGAGAGGAAAACTGTTAAGCTTATTTTCTGGTACCCCGGAGGAGACCGAAAGGAATATATCAGTGTCACTGGCTTGCCAGCAAATTGCGGCCGAGGCGGGTCCCTAACAAAAACCTGCGCTAGCATACCGAATAAAACCCTGTCTTCCGCATTTCGGGCGGTACATCTACTAATCGAGTGGGTTGGAATGTGTCCCTGAAGTGGTTCTTAAGACGTCCGCCCCTGAGATAACCCCCGTACTCACGCGTCTTTTCTATTAAAACAACCCAGGCCTGGCTTCATGGAATATCGCCAATGTTCATCCAGTCCCCAAGAAGGGTGACAGGTCGGATCCTTCGAATCACAGGCCGATTGCTGTCACATGCTTACTCTTCAAGGTCTTGCGAGTGAGTTATAAATACGCAGCTGCAGCAACTGATTTGTGACCGTCTGTTCGGTTTCCATCAGGGTCGTTCGAATGGTGATCTTCTCGTTTATCTCACCCACCACCAGGCGGAGGCATTGGATAGTGGGGGCGAGGCGATTACGGTAGGCCTTGATATTTTCATCGAGTGTGGCGTGGTGTCGTTCTGGGGATGCTACCGGCCTGGTATTTCAACCTGAGGACTCTGAAAATACATCGCCAGCCTTCTTGTATGATCGGAGCATAAAAGTCGTATTGGACGACTTTTGTATCGAGGCCAAGACCATTAATTCTGATGTTCCATAAGGCTCGGTGCTTTCGCCGACCCTGTTTATACTGCATATCAATGACATGTTCTCAATCACCAACTAGCATTGCTATGCTGATGCTGGTGCTAGTGAGGCAAGATACATCGGAGTACAGAATCTCTACTGGGGATCCGTTGAGAAAAAGTGGTCTCAATTTTTGTCTGAAGTCGAGACCTTTCTGGGACGGTCCTCTCAATAGGGTAAATTGAAGATAGCACAATTTAACCCCACGACAGCACAAGTTTGCTCGTTTACAACCAAGAAGAGCCCTTTTGTCATGTAGACACTCTCTCTAAGCATCCGACAGTATTCCTTGACCCGAAATATTTAGCAAATTGCAGTTTGGGTGTCATTTGAAAGGCAAGAGCAAATTGGCCAGCAAAATATTAAGGATTCTCAACAGAGCCAAGCGGTACTTCTCATCGGATCATCGGTTATTGCTCTATAAATGCGACGACCCGGCACGACGTGGAGTTCTGCTCCCACCTCTGGGTAAAAGCCCCAAAATACCAGCTCAACCCAGTTGACTTAATACAGCGCCGAGCTCTTCGAATCGTCGATAATTCAGATCGCACGGAGAATGTGGAAATGAAATTAAATGAAAATAATTTATTGAATCCATTAAAATGTTCAACATCATTTAGATTCAGTAATTTTTTTATCTACCACCCGGTTCGGAAAGCGGTTTTCACTAGAGAAGAACGGGCAAGAAACTCTAGTGTTGCTCTTTTCAAAACCAGTTTACAATGTAGTGAATTATTACAAAATTTACAAGTTGGTTTAAATCAGAAGAGCAGTTTAATAATAATATGTAGTAAATTTACAATAAATATTTTTAATATGAATATTATTATATTATAATTACTATGGCTGAGTGAAGTAAAGTCGCCCAGAACGAAGAATCAGTATACTTTTTTTCGCCAAAGCAGTGAATAATTGCGAAAGCCTTATGTAATCCATTAATCAATCCATTACAATGTAAGCAAATCGGATAGACCAGTCTACGCAAGCAGCACCCGTTCACGAGTATGACGCATGTGCCAGCCATCGGCCTCCTCAACCATGTTGCAGGGAAGTGACCGACCTGGCACACGACGCCACCGCTAGCACTGACTTTTTAGCGAGCATGACATACCCAATCACTTACACAGGAAAACAAGCCGGGAGCCGTTAGGATTGCGGTGAGACTTCGGGTCTCTCTGTGTAATCTATCGATTGTTCCAAGGAAAGTGCTCTGAGGAAGATGGTGCACTATCGCTATTCTCCCATCACAATTCCCATCACCGCAGTAGACTTCATTCTTACTACTTGGAAACTATCCGTTCCCGGAAAGTACGTTTCCAGTGTTATTTTCTACTACGCACTGTACCCTGCTTCGGTATTCCCTGAGCGCTATAACCTATCCTTCTTTAAGCTAGGCTTTAATAGAGTGCTCTCCTTACGCTAGGAAGCGACTTCATTTTGCTGGATCCCTGGATCTGCGAAAGTCTATGAGCTGCGGTGACCGCTGACCGTGAGGCGGGCTGTATGCTCTTTTGCCTGCAAGGCCATAATAAAAACTTCACAACGAGACCAATAAGTCGTCGTAATATCTTTACGACGCTGGTGGAGCCCAAACGCAGCAATGGTGATTGGGCCCTCTCGGAAGCCTAATATTGAAGATTCATTCTTTTTTAAACCAAATCCGCACTACAATCTGTACATAATAGATTAAAAATATAATATTTGCGCAAATCTAAAGAACCACTATTATGATTTTTATGTATCACAAATAAACCTTGGTATCTTTAATGAAAATTAAGAAAATAGTTTTTGATTATTAATTTTGTTGGTAATAAATTGGCTAGGTTCTTTCTTTGCTTACGGCTTCTCGGGCCTAAGGGGCTGGGCCGCCGGGGGCCCCTAAGGTCGGGGGCCCGTGGCATTTTGCGCACTATGCCACCCTATTGTTACGCCACTGAAGATAATAATAATAATAGTACAGATGTATCTGTCATGTAAATACAAACAATAATTAACATAATAAACTACTTAAATACGTCTATACATACTTTAAATACATACACATAAATATATAAACCCACATACATATATACCTATATAATATACTACATACAAAATACAACATTAAGTTTTTTTTTTACTTTGATGAAGGGCCCCATTTGATTAATTTTGCCACGGGCCCCCGGCGGGGTAGTTACGCCACTGATATTTTATTTGTCAAATTTACCCAATTTTAACTAAAGTGGTCAAATCGATGGCTCCAATGAACACTCCTCTAACTCAAAATTTTGAAATATTCGTTTTTCACGTAAAAGGCTTTACTATTTAGTAATATTTACGCCCACCAAAATTTATAAAAATGAAAGGCGAGACGCGCAAGCCGTTCGCCTGATGGTAAGCGATACGACCGCTCATAAACAGTAGCAACGATCCACTGCGCTCGCCATCCTGAGACATAAGATGTTAAGTCTCAATATGTTCAGTAGTTACATGGTAGTTACTCTGGCTACAATGTCCTTCAATCCGAAACACAACAGTGCATTTACGCAATGTTATTTCACGGGAGAAATAGACATTGCGTTGGTACCTACCCAGATGGCCTCTTACATATGAGAGACCAGTGTAATAGACACACCGCCATCCTAATATAGCGGAGATTTATGGGCGCGCCCGGCGGGCCGCCGAATGAAAGCAAGTTGTACTAACGGTTGTCGTTTGAATTGTTATACGAAATTTACTGAAGAAATGCGCTCAGAAGTATTTTCCAAATTCTGGGGTACTGGAAATAATGTTTTGCAGTGGCAAATTTTATCAAAATATGTCCTAAAAAAAACTTGTACGAATCTTGAAAATGTAAATATTCGTCGATTACACACTTTACATTACAATTATATTTCAAAAAAGTATGTAAAACGATGTTTTTGAATACTTTTTCCATCAGCAACGATTATTACACTTCTCTATTAAAAAAAAATGATTTTAGTGATTTTGACAATTTTATTGAGAGAGTAAGTAGAATTACGGAAGAAAAATATTATTTTGCTAAATATTTCCTCTTTCCTTTTGTTTTCCATATGTCATTACTTGCCAGTGTTTTATCCCTATAAACGAAAATAACGGGTGATCTATTAAAGGAATCAAAGCACAACTGTTACATCGCCTTTTGAAACTAACTGCGACCGAAATTTTTATTACTGTTTTAGTTATCCTTTCATGTGTTCATTGGTTGAGGGAATCTGGTTCTGGTAAAGTTAGTAAATATACTACAGTAATTGTCAAAAACAACACCGCCAAGTTATTAGGGCTATACAAAATATCGCGACACGTGTGAGTACGTCTGACTTTCGACACTCTCACTATTCACTAAAGATGTAGGTGGTGGTGCTTTTATTTTATTTTGTAGTTTCTGTAAACAAGTAAACCGGTCTGATGGTGAGTGTAATTGCTGCCCGTGAAATTGGAAAGGGAGAGGGAAGGAAAGAAGATGGGAAGGGGTAGTAATATTGGGCATCCGGCAATCTCACTCATAGAACGAAACATAGATTAGTATTATTTACAGGAACAAAACACGACGTACTGGCCCGGCCGAGCCCATCTGTTCTGAGTAAGGAGTGGCAACAGTGGAGTTCTGCCACTTAAAATTAAAATATGCTTATTAAAGATCCCAGTTCTATGTTTTTCTATACGTTACATAATTATTTAATTGACTTTAGGTTACATAATATTTATTCAATTCTTTTTGAACTGAAAGTAGCAATTTGGCCTAGCAATGTTATTAGGGCATTTCTAAACGGAAATCACCAATTTCGACTACGTTAGGGCTGGCAATATTAGAAAGCATTTGACTAGCTTTGAAAAGTACCTATTACATGCTATGTACAAATATTAGGTTAATTATGTATTTATTTCTTAATAATATATCTGATACTATTCGATACCTTATCCCTTAGTAAGGCATTGCGCTTTCCATCGACCTAATTTTCAATACCGATTTATTTTCTGAAAAGTTTTGAACATTTAGTAAGTAGGTATGTGACATTGTTGATAGAAACTAGCAAGGATGCATGAAACCTAAAGTTGAAAAAGGTTGAAACGATGATAAACAGTGGTGAAGGGCTAACCTCAGGGGTTAATAGTCCTATCTATCTATAATTGGTAAGGCGTTTATCAAGGCTCATAATAATAAGCAAAAAATAAGAAAATAAAGTCAAAATTTTAGAAGTTACAGGAATGTCGGCATGTTCTTCTTTCGAAATCAATCAATGATTATGGGTGGCAATATTAATTTATGAAAAAAGTACTTAAGTATGCATTATTAGTTTCCTCTAAAATCGGATCCACGACTCTTCAGCATTGTTCCTTATTAGTTATTCCTCATACTTTCGGATTTGACCATATACGCCTGCTAGAAAAATTCATCCAGTATATTATATTCATCATAATATCACCGTGTACTCCTGAACCTTAGAGTATATATATATATATCCTGAACGTAGACCTCAGCAAGTAAGCCAGTAGAACGTAGTGATTGCATTCTCTATGAAGTAAGCGCTTACCACTCATAACAAATTTAGATAGCCCATAGGGTTAAAGGTACCTAATGGAAATTAAATTGAAACAGAATTACGCATATCGCCGATTTCGGATATAAAAATGTGATCACATATAGGTCTACCAGAATCTCATGGCATTTTGGGAAATTTGAATTTACGCATTGCAACACTGGGGTAATTGGATGAACATATTTTGATACTTTCAATAATTGTAATTAATTATTATTTCAAATTGACATTATTTTTTTAGTACAACTTTGTAAATAAAGTACCTATATAATGTTTTAAGTTAAGAAAGATATAGGTTATTTAAACATTACAATTACTTCAAAATTGTACTTTTAGATTAATAGCCAATTAAAATAGGCAAATAAGATTTTTTCAGTTTTAAATTATAATATACAAACGTACCTTACGAGTATTTATAATATAGAGGGAGCGCTGGTACTTTCAAAAGGTAGATAAAAACGGTGGTACCGAGCCACCAGTTTTGTTTTAATTCTCTCTTCTTATTAGTTCTCACTTAATCAAACAATTTTCAATTTCCAAATTGTAAGTAGTTTGATTATGAGTCGGTTTTATTTAAATAATTACTAGATTCGATAAATGTTATACGAAAGATGCAAGATTGTAAAATAAAAACGTATAATTTTATTTTCAGTCTTCTTTATTTCATTAACACTTTAGTCAGAGCTTACATCTAAATACTCTTCCTATACATCTTCTAATGAAGACGATGAAGATAAAGGAATAATAATAAACCGTTCCTTAGATTATATACTCGTCTAGATTGAGCAATGTCAACAAACGATGCGCTAAAAGTGTCCTCACTTTCGTTGATATGTGTGAGTACGGGTCGTGTAATTATTGTAATCCAACTGTCAAGGTGTGTGTGTTTAGGGATGCCTACTCCAGATCATTAACTTAACTTTTCCCCATTATTTGATATACAAAATAGGTTACATAAAATATTTTTTCTTTATTTAAAGTAATCATACTATTAATTATATTTATAACGCATTTTAGTAAAAACAATAAAGATCTAAACCCATCTCCTAGTGTTTGTTTCCGAATAGAATTAACTCTTTGGATTTTTTGCCTGGGCTGTTATCTGATTTTTGTATTTATGTAAAATATAAATCATCATAAGTAAAATGTTTGGAACACACAACTGAAGTCATGTGAGTCTACGAATGGTCTTCTTTTCGTTTCCGCTGTGTAATGTCTCTCCAGCAATTTGCTAGTACGGAATCCGTAGGACGTCTAAAAATATTATTAGGACCTTGAATAAGTTCTCGCTGTTTCTTCAAAGATGACAATACCAGTACCCCGTTTATGAAATTTTGAATGGTACATGCAAGGCAAAGAATTAATAAAATTACTATGAAGTGCATGTCGTCGTGGGTTTCATTAATATCGTGTAGGTAATTATTATTTACTCATTCAATAATAATGCCATTCTTCTTGTTTTTATTCTGATCGAAATATTATGTAATGATATTTGTGTTTTATAGTTTCTCCCAGAGTTTCAACAAATTTTCCTAGTAATAAATTGACAACACTGGCCAATGAAACTCATCTTCAAAATAATGAATTAAAAGTTCATGTTTTCTTCAAATAATAGTGGTTTAACAATAATGTTACCGATAGAAAGTGATATTGGTATTATTATACAGTTTTCCCACACAATTGCGATACAATTCGACAGCACAAACCGGCATATTTTTCGGGAGCACGTTATCCATATGTAGTTCAAAAAAGTAGTGTAAAAAAGTCTACCAAATTTGGTAGCCTTTTTTTGAGCCGCGCGGTGAGGTGTGATGTGTCATCTAGACGAGTATATAATCTAAGAAACCGTTCCTTATCTAAAATCTCTGGAAACTCTTGTAAATAGATATTTAATACATTACTGTTTTGTTTCAAAAAATGATATCAAAGTATATACGATAAAACACATGCACATATTTAACACTAACCAAAAAAAATGAAGTATCAAAACTATTCACTCCAACTTACTTGATGAAACGACGTCGATTTTAAAATCGACGATTTTGTTTAAATTTGACCAAATTATTCACGGATCTGGCGATAAACCTTGTAAACGACGTGTCGCACTTGTGATCGTAGAACTAATTTGTATGTTTTCCCTAAGGAAGTACAGAAATCTTAAAATATTCACATCGAATGACATAACTCAAGATTTGAATCAGCTGTTGACCGATGGTATTGCCATATAAAAATCATTATGTTTGTTTTTAATTTTATGCCATGAGATTCTGGTAGACCTATACATCTTTAAATTCAATCCAAATTCAATCGGAATATTTGTGTTATTGTGTGGATCCAGTCTTATTTATGAATACACAGATTATAAAAATTGTCGTTTTATCGGTCAATCATTCAATACAGCTCATTCAAATTCGTTACTGATTGATGCCTGCGTGAAATAATTACCGAATAAATAAATGTTTACTTTCCATAGTTTTTTACTTTAAAAGTTATAGTTTTTGTATAGAACAAGTGTGTTTTATATTGAAATAATCAGTTGGTATTAAGGACTTCGAGATTTAGCAATAGTAAGTATATTAGTTTCAACTAGATCATAAGTTATGCGTGTAAATCCACCACGCCCTAAATACAACAATGCGCATCTCCAAGTAGCAAGCACGGTCATTGACTAGAATTTTTTCTTTGGCAGGTCGTCATCGGTTTGTAGAAAATAATGTCGCCATCTGAAATTAACCCTTACTTTACAGGGAATGGGACGTACAAGCCTATAAACCCTATAGTGTCGAAAATTGGTGATTTCACGCCTTTCTACATTGCGATAGCGATCTGTTCTGTGATATTTGGCTTTCTTCTCATACTGAACATTGTATGCTGCTGCTCGAGATACTCTGAGTATTGGCTGGACCGACACACTGGTTAGTCGAAGTTTTCGTTGCATTTTTAATTTTACTTACATACCTTGACGAATTTTGTTTCTAGGAATGATTACTGCTATTTTGTTTAAACTATTATAAGGTAGCTCAGCTTTCTCAGTCCTTGTCAACCTTTTAGTATAGAATATATAACAAATTTTAATCATATTGATACATTCATATGAACCTTTTAACTCATGTGTTGTCTTCACACAAGTATACTAGTAGTAGTAACACCATAAGTGTTATTTTTATGGTACAATCAATTAATCATTAAATTTTTAGTTCTAATACATATTATAATTTTACAGGTAATCGCTGGTTGGTATCAATTTGGTCAGCGACTCCACACAAGCAGCCACCACTTGATTTCTCTGATTTGGACACTGTTAAAATACCTGTGCAGATTGTCCTACCTGATCAAACAGAGGAATACCACGACTTAGCGAGGACTTCCATATCCCGTCAACCTCTGACATCATCACAAGACTACTTAGAGCTGCATAAAAGAGAGAGTGATATATAAACCATGGCATTCCTCATGTTGTATCCCTCCATAGCTGTACTTTCTTTGTGTGTATTGATGGTTATTATTTTGATGTTAAGATTTGGACACCGATGGTGTAAGTTGCGTCACACTGCATATTCTTACACAGATGATTGGAACGAGGATGTGGCTTATGAGCAAAAAGTTTCATATGCTTAGTTCCGTGTACATTTTTATAGTAGATAGCTAGTATTCTTAATTATGTCTAATTTTACTTCTCAATTAACTTTTACATTGATATTATAATCTATAATTTCAACAAGACAATATTATAATGGCTTAATGTATGCTTAAGGATGTACGCTTATCTTAACTAACATTTTAACCAAACTAAGAATATTAATGCTGTTGACATACACCTAATTCTAGTAATAAGATGTATTCGAAGTGATGTGACAAGATATAATTAACATGAAGGTGCCCAGTAGAAATTGACCATGTGCACATGATTTTATATTTCGTATAGTAATATGAAAATGTTGGTAATTGTCATATATATCCCATCAAAAACATCCTGTAAAAAAATTCCAAGTCTCGCAGCTCAGTTTATCTACCGCAAAAAGTTGTGAGATCTATGTAATACCAAGTTGATTAATTTATTTAGTCCTTGATTAAGGGACGTTCTGTATAAAGTTATTACTTAAGTTATTATCATATCAATATTAAAAATTCTTTACGTTTTAAATAAATACATCGACTTGGCCATCGCATGAAAACATAATGTATCGTACAATTTATGCATAATGCTACTGGCCAAGTCGATCTATTTATTTAAAACGTAAAGAATTTTTAATATTGATATGATAATAACTTACGTAATAACTTTATACAGAACGTCCCTTAATCAAGGACTAAATAAATTAATCGACTTGGTATTACATAGATCTCACAACTTTTTGCGGTAAATAAACTGAGCTGCGAGACTTGGAATTTTTTTACAGGATGTTTTTGATGGGATCTCACGTCTTTTTGTAGAGTCCTACTTTATTCCTTTTCGGTACTTTTTATTTCTAGAATATATATAATGATTTTTCTTAAAGCCTCTGTCTTATGGTTTTTTCTTATTTTTGTAGGTATCAATTTATCACAAATATAGCGTATTTGATTATTAGTGTTCTATCTTTCATGGTGACTGTTTTCGAGCTATTTAGTCTATTTATTTGCAAGGTTATCTTTGTCATGTTTTTCTAGAGGAATGTTGTACAGTTTAAAGGGCTGAATACACCCTTTTCCTCTTTATACCCCCCTCCTGTTATACCTCATATATAATATATATAGATACCAATCTACAACTATTATTCCATTATATACGGGTACAACGAATCATTAACTGCAAATGTATCTTTGTAATCCTATACATTTGTATGAGATTACAAAGTTATTCACGCAGTTGGTGTATCTAGAAAACTAGACAGAAATTATGAAATGTTTGATTTTTTCCTTACTTTAGACACTAAACACTATACTCGGAAATGGAATCCGAGATCAAAAATGTAAACAAAAGTGTTACCACTACAATAAAATAATTTGTCATGGTAGTTTGTTCACAACCGTTAAAAAACAGGTTGGAATTATTCTCATTCGTTAAATAAGTATAAAACAAAGCCAAATAAAAAATATTTGGTATAATATATTTTACAGAAACTACAATTTCAACTTCTTTTTTAAGTATGTGGAAAAAATGGTACGAAAATATTTTATGCTACAGGTATTATGCAGAAATTCGTAACCTTGGGCCACTGAAATAAAACTTTTTTAAATTTCGTCTCCTTAACTACAAATACGTCGCTCTGATGCCCGCGACACCTCCCTTTAGTTCATTTAGTTGCTTAACTTGATGAATGTGCATCATGTGATAAAGTTACGTCGCTGTGATGCAGTTTTCACATTTTCTGTTAAGTTTTTGTTCTATTTTGTTCCTAAGATTACTGGCGCTCGTGTTCCTAGACGAACGCACTATGGTCTTTGAAAATCACTGTGAGTAAAACCCATTAGAATTTGTATGGGCCCAAGTCAAGGGTCACGTCGACAGGCATAATAAAACATTCAAAATGTTCAAAGATCAAAAATAAATATAAATAAATAAAACATAGTACTCGCAACATTTAAATCTATTCACTAATCAAATTATACTCAATATGTTTTTGGGAAAATGTTTCATAACCCTGAAATGTCAGTTTTACAATGACATTTGTTTGTTTACATTTTTGATCTATAATTCGATTTCCGAGTATAATTATATTCTAAATTTGAAGGTTCTATGTCTGCTAGAAGTGCCTTAGACTTTTGATGATCGGTCAGTCAGTCAGTGAGTGACAAAATTGCGAAAGTTTGACAAGTTATAATTCTTAAACTACTGGTTCAAATTGAATGAAATTTTAAATATACCGTGTTTACACAATGCCTAATTAGTAATTCAGGCTTCTTGCTTTAACCACAACGATGTTATGGGGGGTTGAAAATGGTCTGAATTGCTTCGAGAAAAGGATAGTACGGCTGTGCCGCTTTTTAGCTCGACTTGGAGGGGGCACTGCCGTGCCCCCAGATTAATTAACTCTCAGATAAATAATAATATTATAATATGCTAATACTGGCAAAATACTTATTGTTTTTTGTAATTTTTATGCATAAAATATACAAAATTATGAATTTAGTACATCTTGAACTCTGAAATTATGTAAGTATCGGAATTTAGTTAAATGGAAATAACTGTAATGATTATGTTTGTATTTTTCATAGGCATTTATTTTAATATAATTTGTAAACGATTCCATCCATCAAGATCTGATTTTATTACGTAAGGAATAATATTAATTGTTTTACTGAATTTTTACAATAAAATGTAATCAAGTGCCTTTTTAAGCTGCTTTAGGTATGGTATTCATTAGTTTATGCAGATAATGATTATGAGTATGTGTGTCTTTAAAACTTAAATGTTTCATTATTTTGAGTTTATTATGAAACCAAATAAATATAATTATTTCTTTCATATATATATTATGATTTTTGAACTATTGTGTTGTTTAATTATGTTTTTGTCTATCTAAAATAAATGGGTAAATAAGATTAGATAATGTATTCTTATGAATAAAATATTTTTTTCTATTCTATCTTCATTTTATTTCTTTTTTCATAATAGGGTCTTCAAAACATTAGATGTGGCAGCAAATGGTTTCTTGATATTGAGATAGGTTGACATGCATTGGAGCAGTCCATGCATTATGTGGACGGTTAAATTTTGCCTACGAGCCCATGCTCATAGGCAAAAACAAACAAAAAAAAACAGGCCATCCTGGTTGCGACTGGGGAATCGCTCCAGCATACAATACTCAAACTCGGAACTTGCGTGTGTAATCATTGAGCTATGAATTGAGAACACGCACATGAAGTCGGACGCATACATACTCAAGGAAGCATCGCTCCTACAGGACGGAATTATTCTACTATGAGAGGTAGAGTACTATGAGAGGAAACTGGTTACGATTTAAAATGAATACGCAAGTCTCAAGATAGTCCGATGCGATATAGTACTAATTATGCCATCTTTTGTAAACCCTCAAAACTTATTTGTACACCTAATCCCATAAAAAACATCCTATATAAAAACTCCAAGTCAAGTTGGAATTTGTTTACAGGATGTTTTTTATGGGATCTCACGTCTTTTTGTAAAATCCAACTTTTTTCCTTTTCGGTACTTTTTATTTCTAGAACATATATAACGATTTTTCTTAAAGCCTCTGTTTTATGGTTTTTTCTTATTTTTGTAGGTATCAATTTATCACAAATGTAGCGGATTTGCTTATTAGTGTTCTTTCTTTCATGGTAATTGATATTTTAGAGCTATTTTGTCTATTTATTTGCAAGTTTATCTTCGTCATGTTTTTCTAGAAGAGGACTGTTGTATAGTTACAAGGTCTAAAAACACCATGTCCCCCTCTAAACCCACCTCCTGTTATGCCTCATATATATAGATACCTATCTACAATTATTATTCCATTCTATACGGGTACAACGAATTATTAACTGCAAAGATAACTTTGTATTCCTATATATTTATATCGGATTACAAAGTTATTCACGCCGTTGGCGTATCTAGAAAACTAGACAGAAATTATGAAATGTTTAAATTTTCCCTTAATTTAAACACCAAACACTAATTATATTCTTAACTAGCTGTGCCCGCGACTTCGTCTGCGTGGACTTTAACAAAAAAGTTAATTAGTTTATTTGTTATTTTTTTTTTGGGATTTTCCTTTTTATTTTAATTATCAACCTTTGTAACGAAACCATAACGTGATCTAATTCTACGGTGGCGCCATCTATTAGCGAGCGGCGGTAAGCTCCCGTTACACATTTATTTTCAGTTTTTGGTATTAACTTCATTGAAATTTAGTAAATGTGATATTGATTCGTTGGTGGGAGAACTGGTGGGAGGCGCCTGACGTGACGGCCCAGTGGTGGCAAGCGCGTGAGCTGCGCGCGGGCATTGCAACATTACTTTATTTTTCTAAAATAAATGTAGCCTAAGTTACTCCTTGTTATATCAGCTACCTGACAAAAAAAGTCCCGTCAAAATCGGTCCAGCCATTTCAGAGATTAGCCGAAACAAACAGACAGACACAGACAAAAAAATTTAAAGATCATTACCGGCACAGGTATCGTGTATACATATAACGATATGTAGTAGGACATTTTTTTTATTTTCACTTTAAAAACAGACACTTCAATTTTATTTATATGTATAGATTTGAAGGTTCTATGTCTGCTAGAAGTGCCTTAGACTTTTGATGATCGGTCAGTCCACAGAGTACATTTTACATACTAAGATAGAGACGTCACTCAGTCAATTCAAGGCGCTCTCTGGCGTTAAGTAAGAAAAACAATCCAGTAATATATCTATACTTATAGAGCCACAAAGTTATCTGGCCCGGTGGCCAAAAGTGGAAACAAAGACGTCATTTGAAATTGACAATTTACCTGCCACTCACTGACATAACCGCCATTGGTTGTTTACTCAATGTATTTATGTTTCCTGCATTATTAAAAATTAGTGAAAAATGCCGAAAACTTTAAAAAGTGACGCTAGGAACGTTAGACCCCAGGTATTCAATTTTACGAAGGAAGATAAGCGTCTTCAGACACCAATAATACCCTTCGAGAAAAATTATCAACGCGTAGCTGCCACCACAGCCTTGTGTTGTCAGCTTTTCAAAATAAATTCCACGTAAACAGAATTTTGTACGTACTAGTAAAATAAATGTAAGCACATATCATATACTAAAATGTATCTTTACGTGCGTGGTGGCCTGTTGGTAAATGGACCTAACGCGGCTGCCAACATGTTCACGGTGGTCGTGGGCTCGAATCCCAGGTCACAAATCTGACTTTTCAGAGTCATGTGTGTATTGATAGTCAATAAATACGAACTAAAACGGTGGAGGAATACATAGTGAGGAAACCTGCATACCATAACGATTTATAAGAATATCTATGGTATGTAAGTCCACCAGCCCACATTAGGCCAGCATGGTGGACTACATATAGTCTACATATAGGGTGGTTAGGCCATATCATAGGCCATAGCCTATGATATGGCCTAACCACCCTCAATAGCACTCTCGATTGTAGAATAGGGCAGTTCCCAACAGTGGGACATATAGTATATGGGCTGATACAGATACACTTGTTTAGGGGTATGGGATGCGATTTGTTAGAAATCTTGGGAAGGAAAAATAACATGCAAATAAAACTGGTCCACTCATTTTCCTGACACTATTGAACGAATTGAAAAATCTTACTTCTCCCACTTTATCGCTATGTGTATTTTTAATGGCAACACCAAATTCGACAACAGCGACTCTCTCACCGGGTCAGATAACTTTGTGGGACTATACTTTCATTACGTTTATATACGAAAAGAAAAGATTTAGGGAGGTTTGGACCTGAATAAGATCTAACAGAATCGATTTGAATTTTGTCTATTTGAAACAAATTATTCTGTATAGAAATGTAAACATAGCAATTCTCATTTCCGCATGTGTATGCATTTTAATAAATTTAATAATTGTTTTAAAATTAACTCATCAGCAAATAGGCTAATCAATGCAGTTAAAAGTAATTTAGGGCCAATAATATATGTGTAAAATACAGTCTACGTAAAATGGAGAAACCCGTACAAACCAACGATTTTTCCGCCCTCTGGTGTTAAGTTAGTCAAAAAGATGATTATAAATCGTCGTTGTTTGTTCTAAGTTAAACCACCGTGGGTCAGTCAGTCAGTGAGTGACAAAATTACGAAAGTTTGACTAGTTATAATTCTTAAACTACTGGTTCAAATTGAATAAAATTTTAAATATACCGTGTTTACACAATGCCTGCTTAGTAACTGAAAATTTAGGCTTCTTGCTTTAACCACAACGAAGTTATGGGGGGTTGAAAATGTTCTGAGTTGCTTCGAGAAAAGGATGGTACGACAGTGCCGCTTTTTAGCTCGACTTGGAGGCGGCACTGCCGTGCCCTCAGATAAATAGTTTCAAATATATAGCGAGGGAAATTAAGTTGATAAAATGTTCATTTTGATATTGTAAGTCATGCCTACTATACAATGCCGTAAATTATTCAAATCAAATGCGTCAGCTCTGTTCTGCCCATAGTGACCGCTTTGTAAAATAGATAAGAAATAAATTATATTATCCATTGATATTTGCATTGCCAGATTATCATTTTGTGTCGAACATCTGCATAAATCTTAAGAAAAGTTCAAAGCGAATTGTACTCGGGTTCAGTTACGCAGAAAAATCAAAAATTCTAGCGAACTGTAGCAGGAGAATGTTATTACCTATCACAGCTATTGTTTTTATTCAGCTCAGCTATTTATGCTCAATCTTAATACTTTTCATTTTAAAAATTATTGCAAAAAAATGTTTACGACACGCAATGTTACATGCACGCCAGTTTCCAGAATCTTCTTTTATTTATTTTCTCCGATTATTTAAATCCCTCAAGTAGGTACCTACTAGGTGGTGATTGCAATGAGTTTGTGAGCCCATAATGTAGGAATATGGTCTTCAAACTAGGAACAAGTGACAAGTTTTAAGCGTGTTTCTTCGTCCAATTGTAAATAAATTGCGCCAATCAGCGTGAGTATATATTTTCAATTGCGCTGATAAATTGATGTGAGAATATTGATGACTCTCAAGAACTAGTCTTTATGCTAGCGTTACTAAACAAATACTATATTTCTAGTAGCATGTATAAACTGAACAATCTCTTTTCAATCATTACCAGTTTTGTTTGAATATAAGTAGGTACCAAGATATATAGGGGCAATAAATATTTTTCTCTCTCTATCTCTGTATCAGCTCATATACAGGGTATCTCAAGACTGCTACCGAAAACGAAGCCGGGTGGTAGTTTTAGTGACTTGAGACTTCAGTCACATTGCAACAGAAAATGTTGAAAAAAAATAGCGTTTTTTTATTTGTAATTTTTTCCTATCGTCGTATTTGTATGGTTGTCATTTTTTTCCTAAAATAATAGTGTATGCCTTTTTATTTATAAGAACTCTAAGGTATAAAAGAGTTTAAATTATTATTTTAGCAAAAACTATGGATTTACCACCCAAAAATTACGATATTTAAAAAATCATAAAAAATTGTCTCGTTTATTTGCGAAAATTTTAGTTGCATTGTGTTTGTACTCACTAAAACTACCACCCGGCTTCGTTTTCGGTAGCAGTCTTGATATACCCAGTATGTCCAGGGCACGGGTCTCCTCTGCAATCGAGAGTTAAGATTGAAATGGTTAGACAAAATAGTCAAATATTTTTACCTGAAAGAAATTATTTTTTACTCTTACCAAAATTAAAAACAATTAAATTTATTTTTAGTCCTTTCATACAATAAACGTGATTCCAACTTAGTTTGTAATATTTCAAGACCTTCGGTCCCTTGACTTGGCAAAACTTTTCCGCTACAAATAACTTTTTTTTGGTTTCTTCAATGAAACAGTAATTGTTACAATACCTTTTCGTAGCCTTTGTATACAAATTGTGAACAATTATTGCAACTTAATTAAATATGGTGAAACAATTGACTTTTTTTGTCATCATATTTCGAAAGCATTTTTATTTGTAGCCTTGTGGGGGAATGGGAGGTACAAATAGGAAGGGACGCAACATAAGGGATGTAGAAATATGAATTAAAAGACAATCGTTATAAAAACACTTGTTTTATTTATTATATTAATTAATTCACTCCGTAACCAATTAATAAAACTTATTTTATGGGATAATTAAATAATGGTATTTACATAAAAATTAATTGTATTTGGAATCAATCGTCGAATTCTCATGATATGACGCTGCCTTTGACCGTATTAAGTTATTGCATGTTTTAAGTAAAAATCATAACTTGTACTCTCTTGGTATTGCTCATCAAATATTTTTTCAAACCTAAAATAGTTTGATACTTGTACCATCGTTTTGTATGACATAAATTTGAACTTGTCGGCCTAACACTAAAATATCCATTATGAATAAGTATACGAGTAACGAAACTTATGTATAGAAGTGACGCCATCTAGTGTCGCCGAGGCGGGGGCTCGCGGCTCCCACGCTCACTCGCTGCTCTACCCATTGAAAATGCCCTTTTCCTGAGGACGTTCTTAACGTTTCCTAATCAACTGTCCCGATGGCTTCTCGACCCGTTCGTCACTCGTAAAACACGAAGTATCAAATCTATTCCTAATCCACTAACATTTTTTTTATTTCCCGACAATGTGGTATCTTTAAATTTCTTAGAGTACTTTAGAAGACACAGACCTTAGATTTATAAAGTAATATTTAAATTCTTCAACGGGAACAACAGGTGTTTGTGTTGTATAGATGGTTCTGGCAGTACATCGGGAGGTACACAATAAAAATACATAAATTGACAATGTTCCTAATCGTATCGCGTAGTCCTTTACCATAACGAATGTTTAAAACTTGTTTCAATACGTCCATATTGGTTTAATTTCCTTCAATTCCAATAGACATATCTATAAAATGACATCAAGTAGGTACTGAAGTGGAGCTCGCAAGCCGAGTTCTTGGGATCAGTTGTCACAAAGCCTCTTTGAAAACCATCATAGTATATACAATAAAAGTAACAATATAATTTATCAACCGCTTTTAGTGAATTTCTATACAATGTACATCTATTTATAAATCGTAAATAAATTGCTTATTTTATATAATATGAATAGTGCGGTATGACAAAAAAATATATTTTAAAAATAAAAGTATTACGGCCTGCGAGCAACACGCGCTGGCTGTAACTTAATTCTAACATTACATAAAACAATAACACATACAACATTCATGTAGGTACGTTAAGTGACACATACATCAATAATTTAAACATAAAAACATATCCTTTAATAATTATATTGTACGGTTTAAGGTACCAAGGGCCGAAAGTAAATAGTTTGGGTTGGCAATGAAACTCGACACAAACGAAGGAATGGAAAGGTTTCAAGTCGAAATGAGAGCATGCAAATTTGTAAAAAAAATATGTTATAAATACAAACTCATGTTATTTCACGTGTAAAATTTAGTCCTCAAAAAGATGGACAATATACACTTAAAACGACACTAAATTTTTAAATTGAAAACGGACGGCGCAAAGGAAATTAGATCTACGACATAATTGGGCAAGCGTCGCGAAGAAACACGATAATAAATTTTATACTATGATACATCGGGCGTATTCATTCAACATTACGCACTGAAACCAGTATATTCAGCGAAGCGCCTATTTCTTTACATGATGTACAAAGCAATAAGTCCAAAAGGGGGCACCGCTAGTTGGAAATGGTATAATATCGGCATATTGATTTCCTATTTCGACTGGCGTCAGCATAGAAGTTCTCTCTTCCGCAGGCGGCACTCAAACCCATCTTTGGAAAAACTAATTCCCGAATGCGTTAAAAAAATCTGGCGACGTGCCTACATGATTGATCATTTTAAGATTTCTCAACACCTGTGGACCTTAAAAACGACGCACAAAATGAATGTCAAATTCATTCATGCCATCCACGGCGAATATGGTAACATCTTATTACAATAGATTTAATATTAAGATTATCTAGCATCAACTATACTTCATTATTTTCATTCAAATACATATGCTTAGACTTCGAAGAGATATAGCTACTATTTCATTTTTATTGCCAACATTTAGTATTTATGGTCGCCACATTCGCCGGCGGTGATTTCGGTAGAAATTATTCGAAAAGTTAAAAATCGTATACATAATGAATTTATTGCACTACAATCTCGTGAAGGACAATGTTTGAATTTAATATATATTTTCAACGTCTATTGATTTAGTTTGATAAGAAAACGAACCCAATTGTATTTTTATAGTTTTCCCTTGTACAAACATTTGCTATAGCTTCACGTAGGCGTTGAGAAATATATTTGCGATGCATCGTGCTTTCGTTACTTTGTCGCCTCGGATGCTGATTAAATTGGCATATGTACACTAATTTGGTTTTCCCACTAAATTAACTTATCGGTATATAGTCGAGTATCAAACGATCGAGAATCATATTAGTAATGCACGCCTGCGTTAAATATTCTCCCAAATGTGCAAAGAGCAATCGAAATGTAAAGTGCAATGTATTCGTCAGCACTCAGCAACAAGCAATGGATGCTAGTCTCACGTCACTTAGGATCATATGTAAGTAAATAATATTATAGTAGATACAATCAGTCTATGAATTTCACTGTCGACGAACCTTATTATCTGATATTTGACTGTTGTTACATATATTTACACGATGCATAATTCTTAAACGTTATCAATAATAACTAAAATTGAAAAAATATAGTACAGAATTGAACATTAATTATACCAATTAATAAACTTACTATTTTATTTATATAAATAACAATCGCGATTGTGTACGTATTCATGTGCCTACTCGCGAATGCTCACTGGCTATCTATTCATATAAAAATAATAAAATAAACCAATAAATAAAACTGAATGGCCGCGCCCAAACCAAACAGTCCAGTCTTAAGATTCAAGTTGAGTAAACTTTGACAGTCTTATTACAAAAAGCGAAATAAACCTTGGTTTAAACCTGGTCTAACAAAACCAGTCTAATCTGCAGAACCATGGTTTAAATTTACTTGTATTACAAAACATAAATAAACCATGGTTCTCTTGGTTCATTCTTTTGAACCATGGTTTATACACCAACCACAGATTAATACAAATAATATTCGTTCAACGTGATATCATTCCATCGCAACGTTTCATATCCACAGAAAAGAATACATTTTAATAAAATGTTAATGATTTAATAATGTTTAGGCGTATTGAACCTATTGAGAGTTGGACATTTTGCTTGAATGTCAATATTGTTTGGTATATCGATTACAATATATTTTTTTTTTCATTTAGTTCATGTTATAGACACATCCAGACACGTGTGATGGAACGTAACATTCTGGCGCATTACATGAAACCATAACAATAAACAAAACTATCGCGAGCTAAAATAAGTTCATTTAGCATTGGAATGCATTTACTATTTAGTCAACGAAGTATCTGAAGTGAGGTGATATAAAATAATTGTCGCTTAGGTAATTACATAGTAATCTAATGTAATATCGTGTTGTGGTGGACCTACAAAATGAAAAATGGTCTGTGAATTTGAGTAATGAGGAAAAAGTGAGTAAACCAACATTATTATATGGATGATTACATTGCAAAATGTTTGGTGAACCTATCCTTTTGCGTTTATTCTTATCGGAAAAAATCAAAACAGGGTTTGACGCGTAGACGTGTTTTGTTGGACCGACATGGCGTTTTTTATCGTTCAAAGGCTGCAAAATCCTTAAAAACGAAGAAATTCATCATATTAATATCAATTTTACAGTATAAGTAACATAATACGATGAAATAGACACTAAATCCAAAAGAAATATTTGGAAGTTTACGATTTAGACCACCGTTAAACTAGGGGGCGGTCAGGTTTAGCGATAAACCATCAAAAAGGCCATGGTTTATCGTTAAACCACTTTTTGTAATATGAATTTCATATAAACCATAGTTTATTGCGATTTAAACTAAAGTTTTTAGATAAACCACGTTTTGTAATAAGGCGGTGAATGTTTTAATTTTTCAAATGTATAAACAATAAATCATTTTCATTGTATTTTTTTTTTTTGTTTATTCTTAAATGTTTTGTCATACAATGACGAACTTTGTAACAAATTGCTTGTTCTTTCCCATTTGTAAAAGAATACATAAAAGTTTAAAACGTTGTTTTATATTGTCACGTGGTATGGAATCAGAAAAATGGACTGGGCGTCATTGAACGGGGCCGTTCAAACAAACTCTAAGTATATACGGAGTGTCCCAGTTTTAAAAGTCCTAACAACTTGCAGAGGTAAGAGACCTCGCTACGTCTTGGATGAAAAGCAACCCATAAACCAAAGTAGACGCATAGACGTTTTTCACGTAACAGATATTTCTTTGAAATGTAAGAAAACTTAAATTTGGGGAGGAAGTATAGTGAAAATATTGTTTCTTGTACTGAGACAAACTGTTTTTGAGAAATAAACGTGCCAAATATGTTTAAAGTACTCTTATTTCGTTAAAATATTGCGTAGCATTAGATTGTAAAGGATTAAAAAAAAAACAACAAATTCATACATGTTTATCAAGAGTAGTATGAAAGAAGTAAGTGGACACTGGCTTGTTGTTTAAATTCAAAAGAAAACGCGATCACTTGAAAACTGCGCATTTTGCCATTTTCCGTTATTTGCTTTTCACCTGAACGTTAATAAGGTCATTCACTCTTGCATAAAGCTGAGGCAGCGTATATAAACCTCTAGGTATTTAGTACGTGAGTTCAAATGACTATGATTACCGTTTTATATACAAATTGCAAATATATTATTCAATGATTCCGGTATCGGAATAAGTATGAAAATAAGTGTATTTACCGATACATATTTTAATTACTCTCTCCTCATTTACACTAACGCGCTACGTGTGTCCGTCAACACCGTCATAAATATCAATCACATTCAAAAAATACGGCCTACATTCGGTTCACATGATATTTATGAAAGGGCCAGTGGCATACAATCTCGAAACATAATAAATGGAAAATTTAATTTTATCGATCTCAAGTTACGGAGGCGCTCTTATTACCGCGTGCACTTCTTCGTTCCGACGAGAAAACCCGAACGCTTCATCGGGATGGGAAAATAAGGAATCAATAGATTTGTTACAAAATATACTACAAGGCGATAGTGCGTAGCAAAATATAAATTCCCACCCGTCGTCGTAAGCGACCACAGGACTACTTCAGTGAAAAAACATAATTAATATAAAACTTACTACAATAGCTGCGACTTCGTTTCATATCACAGAAAACATAGTTTACAAAAATATAAGTAAAAAAAGTTGATCTCTTATATCAATATTACGCGAATTTAACGGAATAAAAACCCTAACAAAAGTTAAAACTTACGTACTTGGTAACGAAAAAATATCACTACAACTTCAAGTCCATTCCAACATATTAGTATAATAAATGCTCCTTTCTGATATTGAATATAATCTAAGAGGTAGGCTCAGGAGACTTGCTCAGTAGCTGATGAATCGGAGAGGCGTGGCAGGCCGCGCACTGTCGCTTCTCGCATGGACGAAATGTTCACCGAAACAAGACAGACAGACAGACCTAGCTCCTACACCACGCCAATACTCCCCACATGCATGTATTACGTTCATTACAATCATATTCGTGACAGAAACACATTAAATTCTTATATAAAAGTACGAAAACTACGACAGACGCCGCGTGCTAGCTTAACATCCTAACCGACGTGAAGAGGGCGAACTCAACGAGCCCGAGGTGCTTACTTAACCAATTAAACCCCTATTTCATCTAACTCTATTACAATCGAGAGAAAACGAACCGACAGACAGATATCAAATTGTTGCAATGCGTAAATAAATCTTAATTTTATTGTTTTATTGTATATTGTAAAAAATATATCACAGAGCTGGAAGAAATAGGGGTGAAAGGTTAATTTTCAAAAGCGCTTCACGAATGTCGATTCGATAAGAGCAAAGTGCTTATGAACGAGCGCCGCTTGGCCTTGACACTAGGACTAAACTATGATTTGCTCGGGCACCACTCCGAAACCGTACTGCGCTGTAATGAAACCAGTAACAACGACTAGGACGTGACTGGAATAATCCTTGCTGCGTCAAAGCCAAGCGGATTACAATCATAAATTGAGACTAGGGCATGAACACCGGAAAGAAGAATTTTTACAATCGTCTCGTCAAACCAAACGGCAACCTTAATACATCAAACTTGTCTCTAGATACGAACGATGGCACGACTCCACATAACTTCAGAAATTCAAAGATCATGTCCTATGAAAAAATATCAATAAGATTCTAAAATACCCTTTGCTCCGTGCTCACTTTTCAAACATTGAATTAATTTACACGAGGTCAAAATAGACAACATATCGTTCACATCGCAACGTGCCCAAATGTTAAATGTATTCAACATGAATTTGACAAGAGACAATACTAATCGTGTGAAGTTACGCGATATGTCAAATAGGGACTTAATTAAGTTAAAAATGGTACAAAACAGCGGTAGGAAACCCAGCGAGTTTTTTCATAGACCCGTTATGAATTGAATAGTCTTAAGAAGTTTAAGAAGTAGCTACCGAAATGTGATGATTTGCCATCGGTGTAGAGGTTATGTTACAAGGTTCCCTTCAGTTCATGTCCCAGCCTCAAAGAGCCAGCACGTTACACTTTGATGTATTCGGCCGTGCTGATGTTGGCCAGAGTCTTCTTGATGCGCAGAGCCGTGAGCCTCGCCGCCGGGTTGTGGTACCAACACTCCTTCATCACCTTCGATATCGCCGACATTACCTGCGCACAAACAGTCACCTGTCAAATAAACTGCCCTCAGCACGGAGGAATTTGGGCGTCATATGGCAGTAGGCTCACCTCCTATCACAACGTGGGACATATCACATAACATACAAGGTAATACGTATGTGTCATAAAAAGGCCTGACTTTATATATGTATATACAACGTTGATGCGACCGATGGGCGTTTCTTTAAACTGCATATACTAGGTACCATTTTGAAGCTCTGTACTAAAAATCAATTAAATAGGAGCAGAAGTTTAGTCATAAATGATTTTTTACGTTTTTGCCCCATTTGAACACTCTGTAGCTTTTCTAACAGCTGATTACGCCTAACGCATGGTCATTCACCTTAAAACGATAGCTCATACTAAAATCTGCGCGTTGTTGCCGCTCTTACACAAGTCACACAAGCTGCGGCGCGGCGCGACAATAACACGCGCCACGCGCGATGTTGCCAATTTGTTATCTATTCGTATCTACAGGTCAATGAAATTTATTTACACAGGATGGTTGCGTTTTACTCTTATTTGGAAGCTATTTAGTTTGTTTGAAATAAACAAAATCTCATTTTTGGTATTATTATTTTTTGTGCCGTGCCGAATTAATACCAAGGACGTATAGCATACATAGTGTAATTTAATGCCCATCGGTCGCATCAACGTTGTATATACTCTAGTTGCTTATACACATAGTTACTTAAATAAAACCGGAAAAAAACATAGGGAAACCTTTGTCGAAATAAAGTATACTAAAAACCTGAAAATCTAACACTCCTATCTCTTTTTTTGTTATAAATCCGTGCCTTCTCTTTTCAGAATGAAATTAATAGAACTAGTGGCCGCCTAGTGGTCAAAATTCGACCAAATCATGAAGAGAAAAGTTTTTACCTGTATGATGATGTTGTTTTTCTGATAATTCGTGCACATTTAAATGTACATATCTCTCAAAATCACTTATTTATCCTGAAGTATATGCAATTACTGAAATCGTAAACTACAATAATTGCTTTGAACCAGCAATAGCAAATTATATTTTTTTTGTACCTGAATGTTGTTATTGCAGATTGCTGCTACAGAACTTTCTTTATAATAATGATAGCCCGTATCCATTTCAATGTATCTTACTGCTACACAATTTGTATAAGCGCTCAGTATTTCACGTAGTATTCGTCAAATAAAACTTTTCTGTTTGACATTGAATAAAACCACAGTAAACAAACTTTTTTGTTTGTCATTCAACTATGTCTATAATAAACAAAAAAAACAATTTGACCAAAGAGTATGTATACGTGTACAAATGCGTGTCTCAAATGCATGCTGGTTTGTGTAATGTTTTATTTATTGATTTAATGTACTTTTTATGCATTATTATTAAAATCTTTTAGAACGTAGTTCCTTATTTTTATATTAAATGAGGCAAATAAAACCTTTTTAACCGACTTCAAAAAAAGGAGGAGGTTCTCAATTCGACTGTATGTTGCTTTTTTTATATGTCTATGTCAGAAGAACAAAATGAAAAAGAAAAGAAACAATTTGTCACCAGAGTACGCCAGAGTATGTATGCGTATACAAATACTTGTGTATGTATGTGTGTGTGAAATACATGGTAGTGTGTGTAATGTTTTATTATCTGATTTAATGTACTTTATAAGCATTATTATCGAAAAATATTAGCGTTCTGCACTTCTCCTTCACATAAACTATAAGTGTGCCAAATTTTACGCTCCTGCGTCCGCGCAATTTTCGTAAAAAGGAGTCCAAAGTTTTTGCATCACGTATTAATATATAGATAACATGCCAATTATTACATATATTTTATTCCAGCCTCAAAAGATCGCAGAGCATTTGAACCTAACTCTCGCAGACACACAAATACCTGATAATTATACGCTTTCAAAGAACCAACTACACAAAATATATATAGGTCCAACTGTCTGGATTCTGGAAGGACGCTTCTATTTGTATCTAAAAATAAAACCAAAGTGGGTAGCCAGACTGATTACTAAGGCGAATGAAATAAAATTATTCATTGATTTTCTTCCAATAATCCTACAGATCTGTTATTTGTATCTCAAGAGATACTTGATTATATAAATAATATATAAGTACGCAAGTACATGAAAGGACAAAGTGGATAAAATTAAAACATTTTTTTTATTGCATTGAATGGCGAGACGAGCAAGCCGTTCGCCTGATGGTAAGCGATACGACCGCTCATAAACAGTAGCAACATTCCACTGCGCTCGCCATCCTGAGACATAAGATGTTAAGTCTCAATATGTCCAGTAGTTGCTCTGGCTACAATATCCTTCAATCCGAAACACAACAGTGCATTTAAGCAGTGTTGTTTCACGGGAGAAATAAACATTGCGGTGGTACCTACCCAGATGGCCTCTCACATATGAGAGACCTACCACCAGTAAGTATTGTACTTCAACTCTCCTTTTATCCAAAAAAAAATATGAATATTGTGAATAAAAATGCAGTCATTTGTATTGTGAAATGAATAGTTAAGTACGTAGCTAGATTGGTGTATGCAATTACCACAGAAACTGTTTCCTGAAACAGTTCTGCCGTCTATCCCAAAGCGGGATGCAAGCGTGAGTAAAGTTCGTATCGAACTAGCGGAAACTAGTGCCTGTCACGACAGACTCGACTCGAAACAATGCAACGGTCCAACATAATGTGAACTGAAATAACTTCATATGAATAGAATTTGGTATAACTTGGCACAGGAATGGAGCAGATAAAAGTGGCGTCCAAATGAGGAGGTCGGCATCATAAGTATCGGAGGCATCGCTTCAAACGGATTACTTATTAAAAAAGCGTCCACAGTATCAGCTGCGATCGGATTTGCTTGCATTGCCCTCAAAGCATAGGTACCGGAATTGATGGATAGTAGATTGATGCGGATTAGTGGACGCAGTTGTATGAAATTCTAAACAAAATTCTACGATTCTTATCCTGCGATGCGTCCTTTACATACGACGTCAATATGTGGACGCCTGACTAAAACGTAAATATATTTTTCACTTAAAAGCAATTTGCTGCAGTTTATCAAATTTCACATCAATATCCGGCGTAGACGGCGCGAGGGGTGGCTTACAGGGAAATGTCCTGCCTCTAATATCCTTTTAAGGTTAATTGTTGCACCTCGTCAACATTTTCCATTACCTAGATATTTTTTGCATCAAAATTTCGTCTAGCATCTTAACGGATTTTTTAACTTGTGATTTAACTGAAATCTCGTCATAATAACATACCAAATTCTAGTTAAGTGAAGTAGCAAAGTTATACTAATCTCAATAAATAAAAATGTTGATTAGTTCATTAAACCCCATGGGCATCGACGGCTTGTGCTCGGTATGCCTGCATACGTTTTAGAGGGAGGGTCGGTGACTATCATTAACTGCGCGGTGCGGACAATCCTTGCGTGCCGGACTGAATGACCGGCCACGCCGACTTACCCCGCGCTCCCCTAGGGTAAACGGAAAGGTACCGTAATTGCATTTCGCCTCACACAAGGACTAATTTAACAAAACAATATAACACCATTTTAAGGAACAAAGTAGCGGAATTATATTTACTCATACTTATTACCATGTACGGATCGAACAAAGTTTCCACGGAGGGATTGATTTCGAATATTAATAATGCATAAAGGCGTACGTTTACTGATGTTATTTCCGAGGTCGGCGAATAAAATCCAAAATTATGTAGAAGATAACAGCAGTTTAAATCATTCATCACTTGGTATTGTGCTCACGAATTGTAGGCACACAATACACACAAGATCTTAATAAACAATGCTGACGTATTTGTTTAAGAGTAAACAGACAAACGCTATTTTGACCTATTGATTGCAGTTAGATAGATTGTTACGTTTCACTTTCGTCACGAGAGCCTTATCAATAAGAGAATAATAAGACGTGTTTTCATTCATTTCATCTGTTTACTTTTAGACCGATTGGCCAAAAGTGCCCTAACACAAATCTGGATAAGATAAAAAATGCATAAAATCAATAAAAAACGCTTTTCTATAGCGATCATGTGTTTTGCCGGCGGGCAACGCTACACCAGCGCCTCCCCCGACTTGACCCTTTCAAAACCTTTATAATAAAGATTCAATCATCAATCCCCTCTGCTTTGTAACTCTAGAATACGGAAAAAAAACGATCTTTGTCTAATTTAAATTAGATGCCGTTTTCATTGAAATCGTTGCTTTAATTTTTTCGCTGGTTGAAGGCTGCTCCTAACATTTCGCTTTGGACATCTTATGGGATGCTTATATTCGGCAGCGCACATCCTGTCATTACGCATATAAAATATAATGTACAGTCAGCAACATAAGTCGTTGAACACTTCACATTTTTTGATAACCTTTTTATGAATTAAAACTTGTACGTATGTACTCTGTAGTCATAAAATATAACCAAGTAAAGTCATCTATGCCGAAAAGTGCCATACGATATTGAAAATAATTATTATTTTGGATGATAAGACAATTCCAAATCTCGTGACTGTGTAGCGACTTATGTTGCTGACTGTACAAATTGTTCCGAAATGTTATTGTGAAGTAGGAGGGCCTTGGAACCCTTGGCAAAATATCACGAAGTAGGACTGAGTTTGTGTACATATGTATGTATGCTATAATAAATAAGCCTATATGAATAACCACAAATTAATATACGACGGACGTAATGGTTTACCTCCTGTGTAATCAAAAACATCAGATTCTCAAACAGTAAGGAGTGACGTCCAGATTTTATCGACGTTTTTTGATGTATTGGTATTTACTAAATAACTATTCAATATCATTTACGTATTAGCGAGTCTTAAAAACTGCGTGGAGGAAGATGAATACCAGATTATTTATTGATTGCAGTTCACCAACCCGCTCGGACCTTGTGATGGACTATAAACCCTAGAGGAGTCACATGTTGTACAATGTGCGAGAGTATGACAATATTGTCTGGTACATATACATACATAATCGTCACGCCTGTATCTCATAGGGGTAGACAGACACCATAGAACGCCACTTAGCTAGATCCTGACATATTACTTTCGCTTAATCCACTTTCATCAACCTTTTCATGCATTCCCGTCGGTTTAGTGTACTTTTGATCTGACCCTTGTTGAGGTTATTACCAATTTGGATGCATGTTCAGTGAGGTCGACCTCTACCGAATTCTTCCATCCACACATTGTAAATTTGCTTTGTCATTCTCCTTTCATCCATCCTCTCTACATGACCAAACCATCGTAACATACATATCTGGTATGTCATTCTACTTTCATCCATCCTCTCTACACGACCAAACCATCGTAACATACATAACTGGTATGTTATTCTACTTTCATCCATCCTCTCTACATGACCAAACCATCGTAACACACATATCTGGTACACGATTCTGTAAAATACCTAAAGTACTTACTGGATCCGAATGCCACCTATTGGGCACGTTAGGTCTCCGCTTCTCAGTGCATACGACTCGGCGCATATCTTCGAGCGCGGGGTCTGGAGGCACGCAGTCGTAGTACGGCGGCTGATAGTCCTCGGGCATGACGCCGCAGCGTCGAGACATCTCCCACACCACCAGACCGAACGAGTACACGTCCGAACGCTTGTAAGGGTCGAACTGCCGCGTGTCCATCGTCTCGTCAAGCACCTGGACAGACCAGGCTCATTACACACGTTATACACTGGCTTTTATTGCTATGAATGGCGAGAACATGCCGTTCGACTTATGGTAAGAGATGTGATCTCATGGACAGTAGCAAAACCGAACAGCACCATGAATTACAAAGCAATGTTTGGCACTCCACTGCGCTCGCCATCCTGAGACATAATTCTTGACCACAAACTAGAAATAGAGTAGATATTACGAAACTTTTCGTTAATTTTTCTCCTCATGAAAATTATTATTATATTTTCCGGTTTACAATATTTCCAGTAAAGTAGGAGCAAACGATAATACAATAAAAAGGCATATTTCAACGTCTGTCTATCGACGAATGTCACACAAGCCTAGTTAACCACGACCTAATCGTATTTTAGGAAACGCCGATGACCAATAATGTAAATACACCAGAAGAGTAACATTTAAAAATAATTACGATCAAATCAGATAAAAAATTCAAAGTAGTAAAAATCGATTAACTGGACACATATAAAGCAAATGCTAATACCGTTTTTTAAAACATAGGTGATAGCAATATGTAAAATATTTTCACAGGCACATACACCAAAGGGAATGATAAAAGTAATATCATGCATCCATTCATCACGTTGCGATCGTAGACGGGGCACAACTTGCGAAGCCGACGACCGATTCACATACTAGATGGACATATAGTGTAATAAATGCCTTGGAGAATCAGTAATACGCAGTACCAACTGCTTCACTAACCTCGTCGTATCACCTACAAGATGTGTACTTACAGACCAATGCATACCTATGATTGTGTCGATCTAGAAATAGCCTTCGTTTCTTATGAAACCAGTTCAACAATTTACTAATATAACTGTGTTATGCCGAAGTATATTTTTATCGTATTTATATTCGTATATGCAAGAACAATAATGTAGTCATTAAGGGAACAAACAAAATTCTTAATATCATAAGCTGAGCATGTAGGCTCTTTGTAGCAGTAAGTCAATAGTCATTAAGAACATGTGTTAATTTTCCTAGTTCGATATTCATATTACATTAATTCGCATGACACGCCACTTCGTGACACTTGTATCTGTAGTTTCTGTCGTTGGTGTTCCAAGCTCTCTATTCTGGAACATGTTCCGGGTTTGACAGCGTTTCCTTTAAAACTGTCAATTGTTAAATTAAATCACGTCAACGAGAGCGCTTCGATTGTTGAAGTAAAATTTTATAGCCCGTTTATCTTACTAGGGACCGCCCAGCGGTGGAAATGCGATCGTAATTCATCAACTGATGTTATTAGGTGATTTTATAAAAGTATGTATACAAATAAATATAACCTTCATACTGCCAGAGCCTATCGTTTTTTTGCAGATAACGTATATAATATTACTTTTAAAACGTATAATTGAAAAACTGATTTATTATAATGTATATACGGCTTCGATGAACAATATTGTTTTCATCATTTTGGCTTGCTAACAATAGTACTTATGCTTAAGTTGAATATATCCCTTAGTGCATCTAAAAAATATCACTTCAAAAATAAGCAACGTCATATAAAAACTAAAAATGGTAATTTATCGGATTCGGTTGAATATTTCAAGAAACCGTGAGCTATTTTCGTAAACATACGTCGTTATATTTGACATTAACTAGATAAATCTCAAGACGCTGTATCAATATACTTCATAATCAATGTCTCTATTTTACAAATTTTGTTTGTACATTACTCCTCCATGAAAATCAGATCATTTTACGCTGGTTGGTCCTTCAAACTTGCACTTCCATTACGTCTCCTGTCAACCCATGACATGACCATCCTGTATCCTCATGCTTGGACTGTACTGTTACTATACTGTATAATTAATTTAATTTAACGAATTTACAGCACATATTGGCTTTCTGCACTTCTTCTCCATATGCTATTCAGCTGTATCAAAAAAACTTGAATAATGCCCGCGTAAATTTTGTACAAATATTTTCCTTCACGTTAATATAAAGATATTGAAACGAATTAGATACTTAGCGACATTGTCCTATTGTTCATTAATAAAATACATTAATATAAGTATTATTGGCGTAATAAGTTGCTTACAATTTTTTAAGTTATTAATCAAATTGGGAACACACTCTGATGCCGAAGCAAACGATTCAATCAGTGAAATAAATCAGAGCCAAGTTGCCAATAAACCCGACATGGTATATAAAAAGCGACAGCTCAAAGCAAACAAGTAGTAACTCGGCGGCATTCATGAAATCATTTAACGTATACATGCAATAGCACGAGTTGATATGCAGTAATATAAACACGACATTGGTGTACGCATGTGACAGCCGACACGAGATTGCAATTTGTTTCGATTATGCCAAAGGTTGGCGTGAAATGGTCCAGGGACTGAATGCATCTGCAATGATCCTCGTTGATGTATTATCCTCGTTGATGTATTTATGAGATGCGCCGTGTAGTGTAACGATGAATATTGCATCGTCTCCATCAGGTGCCACGGTTCATTTGATTTTCAATATCCATTGGCGTTTTCAACCCGGAACGACGAAGGGTCATCAACTTGTGCGGATTACTTGCGGACTAAAACGCCACGCCTTCACTTTCAATAATAATTTATCTATACTATATAAGGTCTATAATATATAAAGACAAGAGATTCAATGTTTTTTTTTTTTTGTGTTTGGTACCTGTAATCTCGCCAACTACCTACTGTTACGAATTGGAAAATTATTTTTGTATTGGATAGCTCTTTTATTGGGGAAGGCTATATAACATCACGTTTCGACCAATAAGAGCAGAACAATAATGTAAACTGTAAAGAGTTCCTCATCGAAATTATCCAACAATGATGTACTCTTGACAGGATTCTAAGTTGGCAAGTGTAACTTTTTTAATAGTAATCAGATTTATTCCAAGATAATGCATGATTTGCGAATGTATTTTTCTCCATAAGTTGTAATGAATATTTATCCAAATGAATACCTTATAATATACAATTTTGAGCAAAATTGAAATTTAAAATACCACCGCAACAAAAGAATGATCAAGTATTTCATCTGGAATAAATGGAACATGACGGGACCGGTAAAGCAGTATAGGAAGCATCATAAAAATGCGATATAAGAAATAACCACGATTTGTATGGAGATTAAATATAATGTTAAAATAAGTACTGCTTAACATAAGAAATTCTTGTAATATCAAACATATAAGCGGTTTTACAGTTTTTCTGTAATGTACTGGAGCAGTAGCCGTATATTTTAGTTGAAAATACAACCACTTGAATAAATTGTATGGTGTGGATACCACTTACCTCCGGTGCCATGTATCGTTTGGTGCCAACCCTATTGGTGGAGGGAACATCCACCGAGTCACTGGACACGTTGTGCCGCACGGCCAGTCCGAGATCTCCGATCACACAGGTCAGGTTGCTCTTCACCAATATGTTCTTAGACTTAAGATCCCTGTGAGCTATAGCCGGTTTTCCTACACCAAGAGACAATCATTTTATAGTCGTTTATACTAATATTATAAAGCTGAAGAGTTTATTTGAACGCGCTAATCTCAGGAATCGCTGGTCGGATTAGAAAAATTCTTTCAGTGTTGGATAGTTTATTTTTCGAGGAATGCTATAGGTTATATCGTCTGCTTACTAGTAAAACAAGATAAATGCATTTTTTTACAAAATAGAGTTAAAAATGCAGTTATATGGATTTTTTTATTCTCTATCTACTGGTAAAACCCAATAAAAGCAAAGTCCAATATCTTTTGAGATAATAAGTTTGTAAAAGTGATAACTTCTTACATTTTGGAAAAAATATACAAGTAAAACATACTAAATATTCTTATAGCTTAAATGCATTTCAATGTTAACAGGTAAAAAACAATAAATACGGTTAAAGTTTTTTACTTTGTGTTGTGACAAGGTCTTAAACGCATTTATTGTTATAAATCTTACAATTTAAACACCATCACTATATTAAAGTTATTTATTCCATTGTATTTATTGAGTTTTGTTTATTAAGGATCTATGTTTGATTGCCATAATTACGTGATAAGAAATACAAAACTGCTGCCCGAGAGCCGAGTTGATCCGACACTACAGCGAAGACATCCCGGACATCAGTCGGTATGAGATTCGGATGACCTTTGATCGACTTAAAAATAACAAAGCGCCGGGCGAGGACGGAATTACAGCAGCTTCCGAAAGCGGGTGGAACGCTGATACTGCAAGGCCTTCGGAGGCTCATTGATTCCGTCCTGCTTGAGGGCACAACGTTAGAGGCATGGAGCAGAGGTGAGGTGGTACTGTGCTTCAAAAAGGGTTATCACCCTTTTTGAAGCACAGTACCTGTGATAACAGCTTCTTCAAGAAGCTGTTATCACAGCTTCTTGAAGAATTACAGGCCCATCTCACTCCTGAGCTATAAGGTGTTACAAGGCTCATCACAAATCGTTTGGAATACAGATTTGATATAAGCAAGTTATATAAAAATCCGAGGAGTATAATTTGCCACTTTGCTTAGCGTTTGTGGACTATAAGAAAGCCTTCAATTTGATAGAGATTTGGGATGTGGTGCAGTCTCTTCAACGGTGCCACATTGATTATAGTTATATCGAAGTATTGAAGTGTTTGTACAAAAACGCCACCATGTCAGTCCGAGTACAAAATCAGATCACGAATTCTATTCCCTATTACAGAGAGTTGTGAGACATGGAGATATAATATCTCCGAAAATGTTCACTGCTGCGCTATTCGGCATTCGGATTCGGCATCAACATCAATGGCGAGTATATCAGTCACCTTCGATTTGTCAACGACATCGTAGTCTTGGCGAAATCGCTGGAATCCTGCGCCATATGCTCAAGGACCTCGATGGAGTTGCTCAAAAGATGGGTCTTAAAATGAACATGGACAAGACGAAGATCATGTCGTATGTCCATGTCGTGTCCACCTCGATTGCGGTTGGAAACTCTACACTCGGAGTTGTGGACGAATACGTCTATTTGGGACAAGTTGTCTGGTTGTAAGTTGTAGTCGCAGTGGGCCGGACACATGGCGCATAGAACCGATGGCAGTTGGGGTGGAAAGGTTCTTGAGTGGAGGCCACGTACAGGCAAGCGAAATGTCGGACGCCCGCCTGACGACGGATGACCTGGCTAAAGTTGCAGGAAGTCGCTGGATGCAGGCCGCTTCCAAGAGGTCGGTGTGGAGACCCTTGGGGGAGGCCTATGTTCAGCAGTAGACTTTCTGTAGCTGAGATGATGATGATGAAGAAATACAAATGACTGATTATTAAAAATTGTTTCATTTATTATCGTTTAATAGATTACCTATTTAAAGTTAATTTCTTTTTATTTAATTAATCACCTTTGTATGATGTTTATAATACTTAATAAGTGACACGCACGACTAAAAGTATACAAGTAAAATAGGTTAAATGTATCAAAAATATCACTATTTCAGCGAATTTGGTCAAAAAAAGTCTTTCCACTTAAAGAATTGGTGTAAAGTACAATAAGTCATCATACAAAAATAAAATAAGCAGTTGAAATCATTGAATTTAGAAGATATAACACCTTTGATAAGTTCTGGTAAAACATGTTAAATGCAGCCCTCCTTTGACCTAAATTTAATTTTATTCAATTTTTATTAATACCAAATATTAAATAAAAGTAAATCTCAAAAGAGGGGTAGTTAGCCCTACTTTTTGCTTTAACAGTTTTTTAATTAATGAATTTGAAATAGATCAAATAACTCAAACTTTAAAAACTCATTTACTCGAATTGGCACTGACTGCATTTATTACTTTTTACCAGTAAGCAGACGAATTATATTATCACGTTATGATCTAAAGGAGGGAAGCAGTAGTGAAAAATCTAACAATATTCGTTTTTCGTGGTCCGATTGATCGATATTCCAGACAGATGGTTGGAATTGAACATTATGGGCGCCGTTTTGAAAATAGAAAATATAAGTGGAAAATATAAGAATGTCAGGATCGATAAAAAGATTTGCAACTGACCTTTAGTGCCAACGATGTCCATGTGCAAGTGCGCGAGTCCCGTGGCGATGGACAGCGCCATCTTGACAAGAGTGTTGGAGTCGATTGCCCTGGCAGTCAAGAAGTCAAATAGCGATCCATTCTCGTGGTAGTCCGTGATGAGCCACAGCTGCGTCCACGTGCCGTTATCTGCGACAATAGCCCTCACATAACCTTCAAGGGTCAGACCAGACTGGGAACACACGGGACATTGTGGATCTTAAAGACCGCAACTTGTCCTGCGTTCAGCCTTCCAGTGCTTTTTAATAAGTCGCATAGCCACCTCACCGCTCGTCTGTGCTGACCCTTTGCTCTCATGAACACATTGCTAAGCTGCATTGCCAAGGTTACATAACTATTAAAATATCAATATAAATATTCGCTGTGCTGTCTCGCCATGTCGTACCTTTATTATCGGCTGCGATAAACCCGAGGATGTTCTCGTGCCGCAACATCACCGTCTGATAAATCTCAGCTTCACGAAACCAGGAGCACTCCTCTCGGGAGGAGAAAATCTTGACGGCCACGTTCTCACCCCTCCACCGGCCGCGCCACACCTCGCCGAAACGGCCCTTGCCGATTATATCTACGAGTTGAATCTGGCGAGCTATTGAGCGCTGCACCAGAAGGGGTAAGCCTGAACCAAATAAAAAGAAAAACTTGATTTTTATTTTATTTACGCTATTAGCAGATTTTAGGAGAGTTTAAACGATAGATTAGGAAACTATATGATTATAATGTGGATTTTAGACTGTTTTAGAATCCCGTAAAGTTAAGATCACTTATACAACTAATGCCATTATAATTGAATTTATTCTTACATTACTTAAGCAATTTGTTATTTTTAAATGTAAAAAAGAGGCATTGTACTGACTTTCTTGAACATAGCATATTTAAAATCTCACCAGAACCAGATCCTGATGTAGTGGAGTCGAGCAATTCTTGTATGCCGGTCTTGGGCGTGTTTAGTATATGTTTGGTCTCATCCTCGTCGGGGTATGGTCTGGGCGGTCTCTTTCCCTCGGCGCGCCAGCGCTTCGCCCACCACAGACTTATGGCGGCACATATCCCAAATACAATAAGCCCCATCACCCATGGCACCACTTGCCATGCGGTCGCCGACGGACTTGTGTCTTTGGTCCAGAATTCTAAATGTTATTTACAGTACACAAATATTTTGTCATAAAAATATGCAACATCATTTACTTTATTACGAATCAAAAACATTACTATATTTTTTTACATATACTAATTTTTGACATAACTAAAATGTATACGTTCATATTTTCATGACAGCTTGGAACATTCACGAATAAAACAAAAAAATTACCTGCTTTTAGCTAAAAGAGAATCAAAGTTATTTCGGTCAGTACTGCATTTCCGATTGAGGGCCGCTGTGATTTGTTAGTTCAAAGCTGACTGAAGGCGAGTTAAAATAATCTTTACGCTAGCGAAGCTGTGGTTTTGTATTAAACCGTGGAACACATGTCTACCGTCTATATAAAAGGTGAAATTTCCTAAGCATTGCCTAGCTAATTAAGAAACTTAGTACGGGCTTGGTGTACATTGACCAAAATAGATTATGTTATAACCATTAACAAATGGCATTATAAACTCTAAATAATCTAATGATATGGATAAATAAGCATAAAACGAGGCTAGCTTACATTACACAGTGAAAATGCTCAAAATGCAATTGACAATCAGTACGAGCAGGCAGCATTAAGATAAAGTTCGTCTCGTGTCTTAAAGTGTGATGTCATGTGTCGACTGTCGCCTACTTCCAGAATGCTGACATTCGATGTGATAAAACTTAGCACACAGTTTAGCGAGAATCGATTGAGCAAAACCATCGATATCAATGTTACACTAGATAAGACGTTCTTTGTAACAAACGTGTCCCACCCAAGTGCGGTGCATGCACCGCACACGAATCAGTCTGCCGCGTGACGGCCGCGCAATAGTACGCCTCTTTGTTTATATTTATAAGTAATTTATTTTGACTTTTCCCCGTCAAACCGACAGCGAAATTTTCTTAAGTTACAATATAATTAAAGAATACAACGTAAGTTATATAATATTGCAGAATAATGCCGATAATACAGATCTTTTATTTATTAATGGATTAAATATATTTTAGAGCTCGTTAAAATACAAGGTGAGCTCCTTAATCGTGTATCTCATTTCCGCGCATAAAAATTGCCCGTCGAGTGAGAGAGACGAACTATATAAGATATAGATTATTCAAGGGACATTCATATCAGTGGACCAAATAGGCATAAACTATTCGAATACATTACAAATACAAATATGTAGGAAGGATGTAGTTGCAAATTGATTTCAGTATTTTATTTTAATCATATGTTGTTAATTATTAACTCAAAATATGTGTGTTGTATGTATATTTTGAAACAGTGGATAGTATTTAGACCCCATTTCTTAATATGAATTACTTAATGGACTATTCGAACCCATTGTTATTGAAGACTAATACCATTTAATATTGTTTTATATTCTTCCGCGTCGGTTACGAAAAAAGGAGATCTCTATAATATTTGTCCACAATTATTGGAATGGATATAAGTGGCTGCCATTAGAACATACCTATATTTGAAATAAAACTATTATTTACGGATTTTATCGCGAATTTAGTTTAATTTTTTACATTTTTAACTTCCCGACTATACCTATATTTGTTCAATTTATTTTCGACACGAAGATTTCAGATATTCCAAATGCGGTAGTCATTTTTGTATCGGCTTGTTAAAAATTCATAAATGTTATTATAATAAATGTCAGACTGATTGTACACTGATTGACTGCTTGACAGACTTGTACACTTGTAAGAGTATTTAATTTCATTTACATCATTTCCATTAATTATTCACGTAAATAAAAAAAAAAACATTGCAAATATATTATTGCTATGACGGTATTTATACATAGGCAGTATCTTAGGCAAAGCTATTATTGACATGAACTGTCTTGTCTGTCTAATAATCTTTGATCATAATTTGTAATATTCAAGTAAACGTACTAGATGTCGCTACTGAGCTTTTGACAAATACGGGACAAATAGTTTCTATGACGCGCCTCGTCTATCGGTAGAATATAAGTCAATGAGCAAAACAAATTGCAACAAAGTAGGAACATCATACAAGAAAACACGAAACGACGCTGGTTCACTCATCACTGAAATGAAGCCGAGAGCTGTTCTAAACGTCACGATGAAATGGTTACGATTCCGAAAAGGACTGCTTATTTGGTAGTCTAAACATTGCCCGCCACCTCTAAGTTATATTTGTATAATGGCACCATCCGAAGCGACAAATTTAAAAGCAGCTGAAACCATTCTTTTTTTAAATCAGTGAAGCGTTTGTGGTGAAAATGTATCGACACCTGCTACAGAATAATTGGCGCGTTAAGTTTGTGTAAGACGCATTGTGAAAATTGCTTTTAACTATTGCGTATGCGATTGGCCTCTCGCTGCCCTAACTGTTGTCTCTTGAGGCACAATGTATGTACATATAATGCTAAAATAGTTCTCGCGTAAATTCAGTCATAAAATAACGTAATATAAATAGAGATAAGAAGATTTAACTGATTGGCTTAACGATAAATAACCAATTTGGAAATAGTATTAGAAATTAAACAAACAACTTTCGTTTCTGATTCAGGAGCTTTACAAATATGTGTTTTATTTGATAACCAAATATTAGGTATGCAACGGCATAGACATGTATCGTATCCAGAAAGCAAAAATTTACAAAAGAAATATATAATTTACTGGATATTACGTTCGTAAATAAAGCTCCTCTAAGAACCAATGCGCTAAAGTTATTAGTGCAGTATTTTATCGAATTTCGGATTGAATAGGATATTATGCATACTCTATTGTAAAAAAAATACTTTATATTACATTATATTGCCATAAATAGATACATATGATACACGGTGTATCTAATGAAGTGCTGAAACGCCAGACCATATTTACCCAAAACCATTTTATGTTAAATGAACTTAAATATGAAGTATTTAATTAATTTTTATTAAAATCACAGCCGTCATATCGCAACAGGCAAACCAATTTGTTATAAAACATGCGATTAGTACCAAAATAAAATAAAACATGCTGAAGTAAGTGAAAAATAGCCGGCTTATGATCACTTACGCAAGTAATTATCCCTGTAGTGAAATGAGTGTACACATTCCTTGCTAAGTTTCTATGAAGTCAGGGACATTCAACTTGTTGTACTTAGCCATCGTCTGACGGCTTCCCATCATGCCCACGCTATAAATGCAATTGTACCCAATGTCTTTATGAAAACTTCATTATATGCATTCGCCATATAAATCAATTATTGCCAACGGGATAGCGCTCGTCCGATACAAAATCAAGACGTGCGTCGTTCAATGCGGGGTAATTTCACTTGTAAATATAGAAGCAAGAACCGTCTGAAACGTCAAGGACTATTGGAAAACGCCTGGAGGGCAAAATTATTTGACTCGATACATGGAACGGTCCAGGGGGCATCTAATACATGAATTATACGTCTCAACATTCACATGCATAATTGGCATAATTTTGTAGCAGATAATCAGAAACGGGCGTTGAATATTTGTGGGTACCATGAACGTGAGTTTGAGAAGGGACGGCACGATACGTATTGGTGGACATCACAATGTAAGCTCCCAGACAGCACGCCCTGACGACACATTCCGAACTCTTACCGTACCTGCGAAGAGGTTGCGGTTACAGTAGTCCGTGGAGCAGCAAGATATTAGGTCGGAGCGTTCATCTTCGCGACACCACACCGGTCTGTCCCCCGGGGGGAATATATTGATTCGGTCCCAACATCTACGTTGACAAATCGTTACATTAGTTACACGTGATATCGGTTTCCCCTAACGGTGATCAAGGCCGAGCTACGAAAAGAAATCTTAGTCATATTAGAACAAAGACAAAAAAGATATTGAGTAGCCATGCATTCTCGCACCGAACACCAAGCCTCTTCGGCAGCGGCGGCGCGACGCTTGGCCTGCACGCGCGCCTGCCGGCAGGAGGCGGGATAGGCAGGAGAGGCATGAGGCGTCCGGCGCGAGCGTCTAGTGGCGAGGTGGCGGAAGCGTGGTGCAATAGTTAGCGGGCACATCGAGGGCACTACCTCCACGTCGCTCCTACCTGGCGGCTTCGGTTGCAGATCCAGGCGCAGCTCTCGATTGCACATGTCATGTGACTTACAACATTTTATCACCACCGATTCATTTTTATTTTTCGTCGTGGAGCAACCGAAGGGATGCTCGATGGGTATCAGTATTTCGCGGTCGAGACAGCTGCGCCGCAAGTGGAACCACCATACATTATGTTTAGTAGGTTAAAGCAAAACCAACGCACACTCGGAAAATAGAGTTTGTTAAGAATACGGCACATCATTCAAAACATACTAATCATATGCCGGCCAATAGATTCGGCGGCGGCGCGTTCTCTTCGCTTAGTAGGTACATATTCAAATCACTAATTCAGAAGCGATTTGTTAGAGTATTGGCATCTCAACACAAAACTTATAGGGGATGGCAATGCAATTATTTGATTCTAATAGTACATCAAACAAACTCAAAATCTGCATCGTCAAGTAGGTATCACACGGCCACAAGTGCGCAGGATGGCTTACCCATGGCTGAGTTGTGAAGCACTTTGGACAATTTTTTCCGGGCTATGTCATCAGAATTGCAGAAATCTTTTTGACAGCAATATGCTGTCTGTTTTTGGCATGTCAGTGGATATTCAGGAGGGAACTCTGTACTCAAGTTCAAACAGCGAATGTTCACCTCTCTACACAGGTCAATCATTCCATAGAAATTAGTTTATGCACCAGGACATTCATCAAAATAAGTACACTGGTTTGTGTTGATTTGAGTTTGCCAATTAGTCCAAAAAAATACTTTTTGAATAATAGAGAGTCAAAATATGTACCTCCACTATTTAAGAGTAATTTCAAAATAAAGTTAAAAAATGACTGTTTTGAGTGTGATGTATAAATATTTCTTGCTTCAGACTGTAACTACATACTGAATCAATTTTAATAGAAAAACATCATTCAATAATACTCACTGGTAAGTAAACTTTTGCTTGCCATTGTCTAAGCTGGTTGATGCATAGCAAAATCCATCTGTCACGCAGGTAGAGTTTGCACAAGTTACGCTGTTGCAGTAACATTTTAAACCTATGACAACATTTTCAATTTTAATGGAACAATCATTTGGTATTATAAAATAATAAAATAAACTATGTATATGGAATGTAAAGTAAATGGTTCAAACATGCAGAAAGACGGCATCCAAAAGAAAGTTTAACAGAGAGTCCTAAGTCTAGCAACAATATGCCACCTGTCACAATACATAGTAATTTCAGAAAGGCGATCTTATAGGGTTAATGGCAAAAATATGGATTTTTTTAAAATATCATCAAAAACATGTACAGTTAAACAATGGTATAGAAATATGCACCTTTACAAATATTCAATTTCACAAGCAGAACTGGCACAACTCATACTGAACAACCAAAATTCAAACAAAAGAGTGCCAAGTCAATAAGATTTTAACGTGTATTTAAATTCTATTATCATAGCAGACGGCTTACTTCGGCACTTTGTAAATATTTTAAATATATAATACACTTTTGGATATGGGACTTTTTCTTTACTTACTTATATTCTATACAGTCACATAAACATGTTAATTGAAAGAATTGGTTTGAGTTACACATGAATAGAACACTAATTGAATTAATTATATGCTGCCTTTCACAATTATAGTGTAACCAGTCTTCATAAATCATACTTATAATTAAACTCCATTTATTTACAAACTATAGTCTACAAAAATATTCGTTTGGGATAACAATCATTTAGAATTGTACAATAATGAGAGTAATTGGAAAAATAGGGCTTTATAAAGACATCATCAGTTTTCAAACTACAAGGAGACGCAATGTGAACTCACCACATTACACAATTAAACATCTTCACATTTAGGACATTTGTGCTTATCACAATTCAAACACATGGACAATCATTTGTTATTCAAAACATACATTGTGGAAGTTGTTTTTGGAATAGACATATTTGGTAGTTGTTATTGACAGAATTTACGAGCATGTATTACATCTCATTAAAGTATGGTTAGACGTTAGTGGGAATTTTTAGGTTTATAGCCTTGTGTGCTCCCATTTACAATGTCCTTGTTGAGAACGCAAATAGTTTTAAACAATTTATAGACACTATCGACATAACAGTTACGACTAGCGCCTCGGCCTTTCCGTCGCACTGTCTTAGATCTATTTCAAAACACTATGCAAATAAGGAAAATAATCCTTTTCTGGATTACCTATTCTAAATCATGTTGACTTATAGTTTTCTATTTTTCGTCACAAATAATAGTTTATTTTATATATCATTATATATGGGTGCCCATTTCTTTTATCATTGCGCGCCGATAAGTGATCGACGGATGAAAACTGTATCCTATTTACACTTGTATTTATGTTTAGACATAAAATAGGAAAATAACGATACACTTACCATCGACAGAATTAAATTTCTGGTACACGGCAAATATGAGCAACAAAACCCATTTACGCCATTGGAAACTGTTCATGATAACATTCTTTGATAGAAGCATCGCAATCTATAGTTCCGTAAAACACTTATTATTGACACTCGCGCGACACGGCCATTGATGTATCCTAATACTTCTAAGAACATATGACATTTTCATTATACGTTTATTTGATCCTACATCTATTATTCTAAAAATTAATTAATTGTAATACAAAAACTATGTATATCAAATATTCATACGCAATACAAAATCGATTAATTTTATCTGAATATTAAAAAAAGAAGGAAGGTAAGTAAATACCTCCGCGTGAGTGAACTGTTTCACCGGACAGGGATAGATTATGCAAAGTTGCAAGTTGCCTATTTTTTTTTAACAAAAATCAGATGTCACAGACTATAAATTATAATTAGTTCGGATGATATTCTTTATATTACCACTGATTCTCAAAACTACTACGGTAAATAAACTAAGAGCTGTTACACACTGTCGACCAGTCGCCAGCGACCTAGTCGCTGAGTTTACTCCTTAGTCTGTGTCGCTGAGCGACAAAACATAGGCAACCAGAGCCAGGAGACCAAGCCGAGCATTCTTTCTGTTTCATTCGCATGGAATAGTCTTTTAAGAAGCTGCAATAGTAGTATTTTAACCAATTATTATAAAAAATAAAATAATCGTAAGTACATATTGAGTACGGTTCGAATATATGCGATCTCGAAACACCTCTGACTTTCGGAGTCATGTGTGTATTGATAGTCAATCACCACGCACTAAAACGGTGAAGGAAAACATCGTGAGGAAACCTGCATACCATAGCGATTCATAAGAATTTCTATGTTATGTAAGTTCGCCAACCCGCACTAGGCCAGCGTGGTGGACTATATGGCCTAACCACTCTCAATCGTATTCTCGATTGTAGAGTAGGCCCGTGCCCTGCAGTGGGACGTATATGGGCTGATACAATACAATACAATATTGAGTACATATTCATTGCAAGCACTGACTCTAAGCCCAAATAATTACACCTCTCTGACAAACAATAACAAGAAATCAAGGATAATTGATTTATTATAGATATTACAATTTTAATTAATGGCTAGGTACAAAGGAGAATGCCCATTTTACTATGAAACTTAGTATTACCTAGTGCCAAGATTTTTGTGCTTCTCTAAAAATACCTTAATAAAAAATATTTATTTACCTTCACCCATTCACCTCTGTGAATAAAATGTAAAATGTAATGATAATTACATACGTTGTTTTATAAAAATCCGTCGCCCGGGATAAAATAGGAAAACGTTTATGCACAACCAAAAAATATGCTATATAGAATTTTACGCAGTGTCGGGATCAAAGATATTTTTACCGATACTGTGAACTTTGATTATTGTGTTAGATATACGTTAAAATAAAACAAATATAAGTATAGGTACAATTATAATTTTATTCTTTGTCTAACATCACCATCAAACATCATACGTAAAATTGGTTTAGGTATATCCACTACGATTATACATAATATTATAATTACACAACTAATAAATGATTCTTGAAGGGAACAATGACTACTTACGTTGAATACACATACAACATATTATATTATTATAGTGATGACCTTATATGCGAAATATTAACAATATTTCAGAAATATTTTCTGTGTATTAGCAAAAGATAACAATTTAAAACTTACAAATTGTATATAAATATGGAATGAACATGAATGTATTGACATTTACTATGCAACAAACTTTTTTTATGACTATTTTGAATATTAGTTTATATGAACATCAAATTATATAAACTGTTGATCCGTTCACTATATCTATGTATATATCAGGTTTTGTTCAGTACCTATTCAGTTTGTTATATAAATTTACATTACGACCTCTGCTGACCTATGCCTAACTTCATGTTAAAATATTAACAGGTCAGTGCATAATATCAAACTATCCACATTGATTTAAATATACAATATTCATAAATATAACTAACAAGAACAAAATATTTTAAGCCAGCAGTATCTAATTGTTTGTAAGACTGTACTCATTGAGGGAAGAAAGACGATTTTTTTAACTCGGACATAGGCCGGCAATTTAAACTATTATAGGGTACAAGATAACCAAAATTAAATTGAATATTTTTGATCGTCTGATGCACTCCAATCGATTAGTTTTATTACTCAAGTCTTTACATTGTTTTACATAATTGGAAGCCGTTTATTAAATAAAGTATTTTAAAAACACAGCATACCTTACGTTAAATATAAAAAAAAATTAGAGCATCGATACCGACCTTTTCAAAGAGATCAACATATTATAAAGTGTTATTGCTGCCTCTGAGATATTTTTCTTTAGCAATCTTTCTTTTATTAAATAAAATAATGGAAGGTACAAAAAAAACTCCCGATGATGGTCATAATATGCCACCGATATTAAAACTAAGAAAAACAATATAATGAAATAACTTCGGTACGAAATAACTTACATGGTTTTCTTATAGCGAGCTGATATAAATAAACATACAAAATACGATAAAACTGCTGTTTACTTTTAAATAAAGAGTGTATGAAAATAAATTACTTCAATAAGCAAATATAATAAAAAATAATTTTTGAAATAATTAAGATTTTCTGGCAGTGTTATGGTTTTATTTGTTTTGCTTGTAGTGTTTAAACTGCCATTTAGTATAAGGGGTCATCCATAAATTACGTACACGAATTTATTTCTTGAACCCTCCTGCAACAGCTGCTCACATTTGTGGGGCCTCCCCCTACCTAGTGTGATGTCATTATTGTGCAATTTTAGACTGAGTTGCAACTACTTTATGTATTTTAAGTGTCGTAATGCTTAGATATTATACAATATTATTTATGTATTTTGTAAAAATGTGATGTTACGAAATCTTGGATCTCTCCCGCCCCTTGTCACACAATGTCACATTTCGTGGACCCTGTCCCTCCCCCTTAACGTGTGACGTAATTTATGAATGACCCCAAATGCGTTATTTACGCCCAAATACTTCCAGTATTAGCAACTTAAATATAAGTAATAAATGTACTGGATTAGTGGGCCGTACGCCGTAAATAAATAAATAAATAAATATCAAGACTGCTACCGAAAACGAAGCCGGGTGGTAGTTTTAGTGATTACAAACACAATGCAACTAAAAATTTCGCAAAGAAACGCGACAATTTTTTTAAATACATTTTTAAATACCATCTCTTTTGGGTGGTAAATCCATATTTTTTGCTAAAATAATAATTTAAACTCTTTTATACCTTAGACTCTTTATAAATAAGGGGGTATACACTATTATTTTCAGAAAAGACAAAAAATGCAGTCACAATAGACTTAAATTAACATATTATGTATATATTATATTGTGCATTTTAGACGAATTGAATATACACAATTTATTCCGGTTGCTTTTACTTTTCTTGTCACGTGTCAGTGTAACTGAATAAATATTGTGTTTGAAATTCCCCTACAAAATAAATGATCTGCCCTCATTAATATTATAAATGCATATTTTGGTTTCTCAGCTTTTCCTTCTTAAATGCAACAAAAAATCGATATAATTTATGGACAAAAAAGAAACATGAGAGACTTGTCCAAACAAAAGTGCACGGTTTTTTGGGCTAGATGCCACGAGAAAAAATAAATAAATGCTGGTTAATACATAGTTAGAATGTGTTGATTTTTTGGTAATGTGATGTAATTTCCTAACGGAGTTGGTGAAAGATCTCACTGAGTTATATGTTATGTTGTGAGTTCTTTTATTAAAATACAAAATTAAGCATTTGGATGGTTTTAACACAACAAAAAATTGTCGCAGTCTTTGAGACTGAACTAGAATGGGATTTACGTCAAAACTGCTTCCTATGTAAATTTTGGAAATATTTATATATATTTTAGCTCTTGCAAGTATTCAATCACCCTCAAAACTATTATAGAATTAATGAGAAAAATATTGTCATGAAATAAGTGTAAAAAATTACTATTATCTACTCTAATTTATAACACTAACTGTGTGGTAGCTTCAAAACACTACTCAAAAACGCGTTCAATCTTAATAATTATGCATAAAATCGTTAAATTTTCACTTCATGTCTGAAAAGGCACATTCACTCACTAATGTAATTTGCACTTCTAAATTCCAATATAATATTAATATCGTTTATTAGAAGCCCAATGATAAAGTATTCACTTTCGGTACTGTCTCTCACTATACGTATAACATCAATTTATTTATACAAAATAATAGAGCGCTACCTCGATAAGCCTACTTCTATGCGCAATATTTTATAATAACGCATTAACTAATAAAACATTAGATATAATATTTAAATATTCAATTATATTGAATGTTTAGCTGCCTCGAGAATTGTTGACGATCTCGACCCGCAACGTGAAACTCTTTCGAAATCAAATCCTATTTGAAAATATGTTACTACAAAATTAAACTATAAAGTCATACATCACATTTAACATTTATGTTCGCATTTTCCGTCAGATACCATTATTATTTAAACATATAATATGGCGTGTTTTGTAAATATATTGTTACAAAAGGCAATATAAAAAGAATTCATAATGAGAAATATCACCTCCAATATAAATCCATACACCTGTTATATTATAGAAATGTTAATATAAATATCGCTAAGTGATCTCGTCAATAATACCGTGACCTCACTAATTTAACACGAATATATCTATAATAATTGTAAATAGACACTTATTTATTATAACAAATATTATGCTTAGACATTTTAAAAATATCGAAAAGTATAATTCGAGAATGATTACATTAGATTTCAGTGCAGTTGTATACAGGGTGAATTGTTCAAATAGACGTTAATGGCCAAATCCGAAACGAAGTATAGAAAACAATTCTCAAAGGAGTTACGAGCTCGATTTTAATGAATACTAAAACCTTCGATCAAATACAAAATGGCACCAAAAAAGAGTGCTTTAAGCACTCTTTCGCCTTCAGTTGACCGTTGTAACCGACCGTTGCTTCTAAAACGTCGCAGAACTTTAGACAAAATTATGTGAAAAGCTACTTTAAGCTCCAGTAATAAGGTGAAATTTGTGTTAACATATTTGGAATATGTGATCAAAAAGATCACATATTCCTTTTTACTTTTTTTGTGTCAATGCATCGGTGCCACTTTTTAACAGAACATTTACAGGGAACTGTGTATCTAGTGTATATTTGATCGAAGACTAAAACAGTATGTAACGCAGATTTTTGAATAACTAATGTTCCTAGGTATGGAAACGAAACATGATAATTAAAAAAAGCACTTTCTTTAGTATTATATCATCCAACAATATAATAACATGCAATAACATTGTCAGATAAGGATAAAGCACGGCAAATAAAAGGAAAGGTCATTTTTATAATAATATTATTTCTTTCTTCACATTAACAACTGAGGCTCCAAGGGGGGTGAAGCCATAGGAAAATCTGTTAATTTTAACACTTGATTCCAAATTCCTAACTTTATTAGTTTAATTTTTTAAAGCTAAGGCATAGTTTCAGATTATTTTTTGATGACGTTAAATGGTGAAGGACTACATGTTGGACATTTATTTTGGTACAAAAGCGCGAATGACTCTTCACATATGCCTCCTTTAGATCAAATCTATCTCAATTCATTAAGTCCATATGAAAATCACAAAACTCAACTAATTATTGTTTTAGAATATTCAACAAAATACGAAAATTTCCATTCCCAATGCAAGGACACAGCGTGTAAATGTAATAGGATAAAACATATTATTTTGCCAGAAACTACCAGTTTGCCTTAAGCTGTGATTTCCTACAATTTTATCTTTACTATCAACATTATCGATTTGTGTAATAATAATCCAGCATGTGTTTTTTTTTTCAATAGCATTGGATTCGGTTCCTAACTTTGCATATTGATTTATCAAAAATGTAAATATGCAGTTTTGGTTTCTTAAAAATCAGGCTCGTGACTCTTTTCAGTATTTTTCGCTATCTCTCATAGCTGTGAATTTGGCCATCCACGCCCACTTGAAAAATTCAACCTGTATATGTAAATAAAAAAGTAGATATAATTCCATAATATATTCCATAGTTATATATTTATATTGCCAGAGTTATCATACGCAATTGATCTCATATAAATAATATAAATCGTTACAAATATTTCATTTTGAAAAAAATCTCTCGCTTATATAAATTATTGAAAGTGATGTCAATTTTGTGCGTTTATAACTTACGATATTTATTGTTAAATATAAGTAATTGTACATAATATAATATAGCTCATTCTATTGATCTAGTTTCTACTATATCATAAAATGACAAAAATAGCTACATTTATTATTTAGGAATTAATATTCTCACTTTCAAAGAACACTTAAATGATGTCTGAACTGTTAATTATTTATTAAATTACGAAGTTTAATATGTATTGATAAACTATTGCACCCACTTTTGTTCCACATATTTCATATAATAAAGGCTTGAATGGCCATTGAAAATTGAATTGTGGAAATACTTTACGTGGAATCAGATATATTCTTACATACAATAACATTACATTACGTATTGAATTTACATGTTTTCTACTAGCAGAAAGTTTGGAAGCACTATGTTCTATCAATTAAATATAAAAGGTCAGATAGACAATATACCTGCAGTAAGCGGTAGGAAGATGGATAAGGTTTGTCAGTGTTCTTTGAGCACAAACGCCTGTTCTAGCAATGACCTAACAGACTTATTTTAATGGTTAAATGAACAATAAATTATGTTGATCCAACAACTTACGACCAACTTTGATTTTAACTCGTTATACTTGGTTGCGTAAATTAAAAAAAAACATATCCAAATGCAATCTTCTTGTAAGTAATTATTATTGTAACTTTGAAACTCTCTGACGGTAGAATATGAAAAAGTGCAATATGCTATATTCTCTATTCGTAGACAGTGTACCCTATATCTCTCTATATTAATAGGAAAAATATAGCCTGATTAACTTTTTGGTAAACGTACTACGTATATGTCTCAGTCAAATTATGTGTAATACAATATTTGACTAACCTTTTTGAAGCGTATATGCTCCTATAAGGTACAATTTGTGATTATTCGTTTAAAATTGTATTGTGTGTTAGAATGTTTATTAATTTATTGCACAGTCACCAACATTCGATTTATAAATAATTATGTTGCAAATTTTATCGCCACCAGGCAAAAAACGTTGTTTACCAAATTCAATGTTAATCTGATGATATAATTCGTATATACAATATGGTGCTTGTTTAAGTGTCGCAATGAAGGTAATATGACATTATTAAAAAAATATAAAATTAACAATCTTAAACATTCGTAACTAGCACCGTAGCTTTAGGAAAAATGAAAAAAATATCGATATAATTTGTGAAAAATATCGAAATGTTGGCGACTATGAGAGTCAGTTTAATGGCCCTGGATCATGCACAAATGGACGAGAAGGGAAGATAGTTCCAACTCCTCAGAGTAGGCGTTTGTGAGGGGCACGCTTCGATACCCTGTGCGCAGACATTTTAGCGGGAACGTGGCCTGCCCGATGAAGTTGGGCTCGCCGAACATGTCCTCGTCTTGAACCAGGAAACGGATCAACGCCAAGTCCGGATTGGCCACTTCGAACTCGCACAGGTCGTTCCACAATGGATTCAGACCGTTGTCAGCTGAAATGTTGGGGAGATTGTTTTAATATGGGTCCTTCCAGCACTCTTCAATTGCTCAATGAAATATATTTCACGAAAAGAACAAAAATACACACAATATTTTACAAATTAAATTAAAGAGTACAGTTGGCGGTCTTATCGCCGTAGGCGACTTAGATGATAGGGGTTTTATATTTTCTAAACATATTTAAAACACAATTTAAAACGTTAGGAAGAAGTAAGTACTACTATACAAAAAAATATATTCAAGTTTAGTTTAGTGTGGACCTCACTAAAACAATACCTAAAATAAGACAATGTTTTGGGCGTCAATGTAGGCTAATAAAACATCTGGCATGTGAAAGCCGAACAATCGTTGTGCAGTAACACAACGTGCGCGCCACAATCGCCGTGTTAACCTCAACTAAAGGTGAGGGTTAAGAGGATGTTCTGGTGATCATCATCATCATTAGTTTACACTGTTGTATACTCGTGGACATATCCTCTTCCTAATTACGTCATTTCAGCCTGTCTTCGGCTTGTGCTAGAAATATCAATAGTGAACTTACCAACAGTTTTGGTGACTAGTTTGGTGCCGGTATCGTACTCAGCGCCGATGATCTCCACCTCGACGAAGGGGCTGGCGGTGCCGCGGCCAGACTTGTTCAGATGCCGCGCGCCAATCACCCGCAACATCACTGTCACAGGCTTCACTTTTTTCTCTATACTCTTCTTATCATACGGGTTGTAACTTTCATCAAACATATACTCAGGCTTCAGTATAAATCCACAACCACCGTTCTCCTTAAACTTGCCCATGTTGATTTGCATCGGTTTGTCCGGCGTCTGATAGTTGAGGGCCACCATCTGCGATCCAGAGTTCCAAAAAGGCACCGGGTTGTAGTTTGACGAATCGATCCTTTGACCTTTGGGATAAATGCGGCTAAGTTGAACGGTGTGATATTTGAGAAAGAATGCGTTGTCTTGTATGCACATGAGCTTCTCGGCTTTGGTCTCCGGGAATGAGGACATTTCGTTGAATATGAATCCCTTGGTGCGTAACCGTTCCTGATTGAAGGCTACTGATCGGCAATAGACGATGAGGTCGGACATTTCTTTGGCTATGCGCCACGTGCGTTCCATTTTGCGGTGCTGTAGAGATCTGGCGCTGGCACTGTGGGCGGCTTCCTTGATGGCGGAGAGCCACTCGAGAGCGATCTCCCTGGTGGGCGCGGCCATGTCGAAGGGTGCGACCATCGAAGGGCTCTGTATGCGTACGAGCCACCTGGCGGAGCCACTCTCCTCGCCCACGACCAGTTCCACCACCGCTCCCAATACATCCACAACACCCTTCTGAAGGGAGCCGAGAGCGGCTGAGTCACTCTCCTGTAACAACCACATTGTGCAACACTAACCAAATACAATTACTCATCACTAATTTTTTCAAATGCAATTGTTTTTAAATTCATGAATCGCTAAAATAAAATGTCATAATTTAATTTGACCTAAATGATAAATTAGTGAGTTTTCTGCCATTGCTTAGCTAAATTAAAGTAACGTAAATACTATCTCATTAAAAACATCCTGTATAAAAATCCAAGTCTCGCAGCTCAGTTTTTCTACCGCAAAAAGTTGTGAGATCCATGTAATTCCAAGTCGGTTAATTTATTTAGTCCTTGTTTAAGGGACATTCTGTATAAAGTTATTACATAAGTTGTTATCATATCAATATCAAAAATCCTTTACGTTTTAAATAAATATATCGACTTGGCCATCGCATGAAAACATAATTTATTGTACAATTTATACATAATGCTGCTGGCTCCCTCCTGTCATGTCCCATATATATATATATATATATATATATATATATATATATATATATTAATACCTATCTACAACTATTATTCTATTATATACGGGTACAGTAATTCATTAACTGCAAATATAACTTTGTAATCCTATATATTTATATGGGATTACAAAGTTATTCATGCAGTTGGTGTATCTAGAAAACTGGACAGATATGAAATATTTGAATTTTCCCTTGATGTAGACACTAAACACTAATTATATTCTAAATTTCAAGGTTCTAGGTCTGCTAGAAGTGCCTTAGACTTTTGATGATCGGTCAGTCAGTCAGTGAGTGACAAAATTAAGAAAGTTTGACAAGCTACAATTCCTAAACTACTGGTTCAAATTGAATGAAAATTGAAATATACCGTGTTTACACAATGCCTGCTTAGTAACTGAAAATCAGGCTTCTTGCTGTAACCACAACGAAGTTATAGGGGAGTAGAAAAAGATCTGAATTGCTTCGAGAAAAGGATGTTACGGCCATTTTTAGCTCGACTTGGAGGGGGCTCGGCTGCGCCCGCAGATTCCATTATATGCGATGAGGAACTCGGCATTAAAAAATGCAATTGGAGGAAAATATTATATAAATTAAGATTTTTGAATTCTTACATGACAATTATATTTAAAAGTTAGCCATGAACAATTTTGAAAAAAATCCTGGCCTTTTATTTAATAGCATGAAATAATTTTCCCAAAATTATACTGTCTAGTCTACATACAATATTAACAAATATAGCAGCAAATATATGAAAAGCATTGCAAAAACACGTATGTTAAAAACATTTAAGGCCTTATGCATAGACAGTTTAAAATCTATTTTAGCTATCAATCTTTTTTCTTCTTCGCTTAAAATTAATTCAAAAGTCGATTATGACACAACATTCGATAGCTAATAAGGGTTTAAAACTATCTTTGAATAAGGTCGTAAGAATCTACAGAATCTCTACAGACATATAACAGCTCTAAAAGACCCTCGCTAACGAAGCGATAATAACACGTACAGCCAGAAAAAAAAACATTACATAATTTAATATTATTCGCTTCAAACCAACAGTTAGCAAGCAGTGATAAGTAAACTGTGAATGCAGAGTTGGAATGGTGCCGGCATAATATTATGTATAAAATTTGCATTGTTCGTCCCTTGCCCCTTTTTAGAAATATTATTACTAAGTTGAACTTAATGGTTATAGAAGTGGAGTGTAAAAAAATTATAGAAAAAGATGGTTTTCGTGTACCCGGTGTATTCGAAACAGATTATTATGGGTCGAAATACTGAACCCATAAGCTGTACATTAGCGTGGGCTTTTACGGATTATCCGCTGTTTTTTATTTGGACGCGTAAAATATTACGAAGTCTACCATAATCTGTTGGGTGTTTGGCAACTTACCTTAGTTTATTAGCTTAGAATTTTATTTCATCATATCCCGAGCAATGAGACATAGAATATAAATTCTAACCTTATTTAGTTTATATTGGCGTAGTATAAAAATAACTGCCTCGGTGGCGTAGTTGTACTAGGGTACGGTTGCAAAACTGAGGTCTCGGGTTCGAATCCCGGGTTGGGCAAAGCGATATTGGATTTTTCTATTCATTATCAGCCCATAGTCAGGAATTTATGCCCGATATGGCGATAGGCTCGCCACCTATCACATCATGGAACGGAACATACAAGGCGAAATGCGGGTGTCCTGGCACCTCTGCCTACGCCTTCTCGGAAAAAGGTGTGAGTTTATGTATGTATGTATGCATAAAAATGAGTAGAGCAATACATTCATCATGTAATATGTAGTATTTACAAGAAGACAACAATAACATTTCCAATACGTATACGCCAATAAATAGTTATTATAATAAGTGTGTCATGAAAGCAAGATATTTTTTAAAATATTTTGGGCGCTATTGGTGAGCATAATCTATATAAAAAAATAAAGCTGCAGAGTTTGTTTGTTTGTATGAACGCGATAATCTCTGGAACTACTGGTCCGATTTGAATGATTCTTTCAGTGTTGGGTAGTCCATTTATCGAGGAAGACTATAGGCTATATATAATCACGCTATGACCTATAGGAGGAAAGCAGTAGTGATATTTCTAGCAAATACGAGGAAATTTTGTTCGTTTTTCGTGGTCCGATTGGTCGATAGTCAGAATTAAATATTTTGACATCGCCATCTATTGGCATCCATTAAAACTAAAATGCAATACCAAACGTCGTCTGCCATTCTATGAAAAGCAGGACTGGCGATGTTAGGGGAATCCCTTTGAGCTTCCTTCTCAATTGCTAGGTTAAGTACCTACTGTCCGCGACATGACGAATAGCAATTTTCTAGTGATGTAGTATCACGTTCCAAGTAGTTTATATCGTAATTTTTTTGCAACGCTATGATATTAAAGAGTAAAAATAATTAAGTAAAGTTTATTATATGCAATATGATAAAATATTTTATCTACAATTTGTAACTGATCGATGTCTGCACATGGAAGATATATGAGAAAAACTATTATGGGGGACTGTATAAACGTAATATAATCGTAAAAATGAGAGTGAATTATTGTTTTGTTTTCTTTTGCTTTAAAAGCTACCGCAGTCATTTCGATACACAACAATATAATACACAAAGAACAATGTGACCGGGATCGAAATCGATAAACGCGTTCTATGCCGATTGCGAATTCGTGCAGCACTAATAACAAAGTACTCTGTGAGCACTAAGGCCATAAGGCTAGGACGGTGCGGGCGATGTGCGGGTGTGTGAGCGGTCCCTCCACGCGTCACCTCATACCCCGATATACTATAGGTAAACTTGTACGCATTCGAAAAGAGCTGTGGTAAATAAATAGTAAAAGTAAATAAATAAATAAAATAAATTGCAATAATTTTATTATTAGTTCTTTTGAGGTGGGTTTCGGCTTATAATTCAATCATCCGTCAGTTTAAAACAGAAGTGCAAAGGAATCGTAATTATGGTAAGTACTAAGTTTGTTTAAAGACTTATCACAATAATTACTGTTCAAGGAACATTAAATAAGGACTTTTAATTCTTGAACAATATACGTTATAGTGTACAAAATTTGCTTTTATTATTCATTTTGAAAATGAAGGAATATATGATGTTATAATTGAAATGAATTTATTGTAGAAAATGTTACGTGGGTTCGAATCCTATTTGTCTGAATTTTTCCGGCATACTACTGTACCAAAAAAAATACTAATTAAAAAAATCCTTACATTTAATTTCAGGAACCGCAGAAAAGGAAAAAATTTCGGGAGCGCAATTTCAACAGCATAAACGAGAAAAAGAGGTACACAAAGAAAAAATGGCGGGTTCTTTACTGAAATTTCTAAGCAAGCCAGAAAATAAGGACACGGAATGTCAAGAAGATATTGAGGTAGCTTTAACAAATCAAGAAGCTATGGACGTAACTGAAGAAAAATATATATCTTCTTCGGTAGGAGCGTCAAGTAAAACAAGAGAAGGTACTAGTGGAGAACCTGTAAGCAGTTTATCGTCATCAGTAATATGTAGCAATTTAGATTGAAGTGATGATCCTGGTTTGTGGCCTGCCTGTTTGACTAATGATCTTGTTAATATTTTGGTTAATCGTGGTCCCGTACAAGCGGCCAACTGCAACTTTCTTATAAATGACCACGGAAGAAAATTTACTGACAATTATTATTATAGAAACCTTCCAAATGGAGAAAAAATTAACAGAGAATGGCTTGTTTACTCTATTTCGAAGGATTCAGTCTATTGTTTTTGTTGTAAAATATTTGGTAAATCTGTTAGTAGTTTGTCTGCTTTGAACGGTTTTTCTGATTGGCAACATTTATCATTAACATTGAAAAGACATGAAACAAGTGTTTCCCACAGTGAAAATGTGAAATCTTGGGTACAATTGAATAATATGTTAAAAAATAAAACGACTGTAAATCAAATGCAACTGAGACTATTAGAATCGAAAAAAAAAACAATGGTGTGATGTATTAGAGAGAATCATAGGCGTAATCAAGTTTTTATCTCATCAGTGTCTGGCTTTCCGAGGGTCGTCAAAAACATTATATGAACATGATAATGGTAATTTTTTAAAAGTAATTGAAATGATAGCATCCTTTGATTCAGTCATGCGGGAACATATTCACAGAATTCAATCCTCGAAATCAGATTCAAGTCGTATGACTCATTATTTAGAAGATCAAATTCAGAATGAAATAATTGAGTTGCTCGGCACGACCATAAACAAATATATATTAAACAAAGTTAGAAAATCAAAATATTTCTCCATTATATTGGATTGCACATCAGATGTAAGTCATACAGAGCAAATTACAGTTGTACTTAGACATATTATTTTAAATAATGAAACAAAAATGTTGAGATATGTGAAAATTTCATTGGTTTCTGTCCGATCATCAGCTCCACAGGTGAAGGTCTATTAAATTTTGTTTTGGATTTATTTTCATAATTAAATCTCAATATTCAAAACTTACGCGGTCAAGGTTATGATAATGGTTCTAATATTCGTGGAAAACACAATTGATTACAAAACAAAAGTTTTGAAATTAATAACCGCGCATTTTACGTCCCATGCTCGGCGCATAGTCTTAATTTGGTAGTGAACGATGCAGCAAATGTTACGTATGAAACTGTGAATTTCTTTAATAGAATTCAAGAAATTTACGTTTTTTTTTCATCATCTACAAAAAGGTGGTCGGTAATTTGTAAACATTTACCAGATTTAAAATTAAAAGTTTTAAGTACCACGCGATGGTCCAGCAGAATTGATGCAGTTAAACTATTACGGTATAAACTCGAAAAAATATTTGATGCTTTGCTGGAAATATCTGGTGATTCGTCGGAATGGGATTGTACTACATCTCACAAATCTCATTCGCTTGCTTTAAGCATTCAAAATTATAGATTCATTTGCTCGGTAATAATTTGGTTCGATATTTTAAACGAAATTAATGCTCTGAGCAAAATGATGCAGAGCCCCACAATTAATACTCAAATCTGCATAAATTTGTTAAATAAGTTGATTGACTAGTTCACAGAATATCGCACGGTTGAACACTTTCAAACGGTGTTAACAGAAGCTTCCAAAGTGGCTCAGGAACTCAACGTAGAAACAGGTTTCCCGCGAATAAATACAATTCGTCCAAGAAAAAAATCAACACAATTTCACTATGAACACAGAGATGAAGTTTTAGTAGACCCCAAAATCAAATATAGAGTAGAGTTTTATTTTAGAATCCTAGATCAGACAATAACTTCTTTAAAGGATAGATTCGACGAGCTAAAAACATTTACCGACGTAATTGGCTTTTTTACCAGTAACTTATTTAATTATTCCAATGATGAGTTAATGAAACATTGTAAAGATTTAAATCTGAAACTTAAAGATGATTCAAGCAGTGAATCAGACATTGACGGTATTGATTTATTTAATGAAATTATTGCATGTTGTTTAGTTATAGCAATAGTTGCATTTTGCAGAAAACTAGTCTAATGATCCACAAACCCTATTACAATATCTTTTTACTAATGACTTGATTTCAACATTTCCGAACACAGCAATATCGCTAAGAATATTACTGACACTGCCGGTTTCAGTTTCATCTGGTGAAAGATCCTTTTCAAAATTAAAAATTATCAAAAACTATTTAAGGTCAACAATGCTTCAGCAAAGACTAAGTAATTTAGCTATAGTTTCAATAGGGTTGTGTCCAAGATTTTATTTGAGCAGTAAGTAATCATTCCTTAAAAGCATCGTTTATAAAAACAAACGAATTTGAAAACAGCATCAAAATTGAATGTAAAATGACTGAGATATTAATACATTTAGTAGTACGGTGGGGACACTCGTTGTCTCTTTCGCACCCGTAAACCTTATGGAAGATGACGTCACGCCGTGCATGTTGCATCCTTTTCTATCACTCCTTCCACCAACTTTCATATTATATTTGTAACTTGCTTATTACGTAACGGATTTTAAAAATTCTTTCTGATTTTGATTATGCGTAACGTAACCTTCCGTTATAAACAAAAATAAAAATGTATGAAACTAGCCTATTGAACATGAAATTTTAAACAGTTTGGATACAAGAAAGTTGATAGAAGATTTCGCAAATGTAAAGGCAAGAAGAGTTAAATTTTTGTAGATAAATATTTGAGTACCTATATAGTTTTTTACATCATTAAAAAAACGACAGGTATATACTTAATTAATTCAAATAAATGTTTTATCTTCGTTAAGTTGTTTTTCTTTTGCCCCACTATAATGAGAAAACATGAATTAACCTTTTTTTGATAAAACTGAGTATGTAGTCGTAGGGCGGCATAATCGATTTGCACGCGGGCGACGAAACAGCTAGCGGCGGGCCTGTTGACCGCCATTTTAAAACGTGTATGCACCCGGGCGGAGCAGGGTCCGACCGCTAGTCTATATCTATATATTAATACGTGATGCAAAAACTTTGGATCCCTTTTTACGAAAATTGCGCGGACGCAGGAGCATAAAATTTGGCACACTTATAGTTTATGTGTAGGAGAAGTGGAGAATGCTAATATTTTTCAATAATAATGCTTATAAAGTACATTAAATCAAAAAATAAAACATTACACACACTGCCATGCATTTCACACACACATCCATACACAAGTATACATACTCTGGTGTCAAATTGTTTCTTTTCTTTTTCATTTTGTTCTTCTGACATAGACATATTAAAAAAAAGGTTTTATTTACCTAATGAGGTAATAATATTAATATTAAAAGAGAATATTAATTTTAAATGAGGCAATAATAAGCCTAATATTAAATGTAATATAAAACAAGATTTTAATAATAATGCATAAAAAGTACATTAAATCAATAAATAAACCAGCATGCATTTGACACACGCATACACAAGTATTTGTACACGTATACATACTCTTTGGTCAAATTGTTTCTTTGCTTTATTATAGACATATGTAGTTGAATGTCAATCAGAAAAAAATGTTTACTGTGGTTTTGTTGAATATCAAACAGAAAAGATTTATTTGACGAATACTACGTGAAATACTGAGCGCTATCATTCATTATATGCATAAAGAAAGTTTTGTAGCAGCAATCTGCAATAACAACATTCAGGTACAAAAAAAATATATAATTTACTATTGCTGGTTCAAAGAAATTATTGTAGTTTACGATTTTAGTAATTGCATATACTTCAGGGGAAATAAGTGATTTTGAGAGATACGTACATTTAAATGTGCACGATTTATCAGAATAACATCATCATACAGGTAAAAACTTTTTCTCTTCTTGATTTGGTCGAATTTCGACCGCTAGGCGACCACTAGTAAAAAATTAATCCGTCTGTTACTACGCAAATTAGTCACAATCGCTAAGCATAATAAATACAGTATAAGTTGATAGCTTTAAGCGAAACCAATGACTGCAAAACGCTTGCCATCTGTTAGCCATCAAATGTGTTGCATATTTCTGCTGACTGTATGTGTAAATATGTTACATTATTGTTGAGCAACTATTGTTGCTGAGTCTGCGTAGGTCGGAAACTTCCCATTTATATCGTGGAATGTCTGTATATTATCTTTGTATAATTATAATAAAAAATATAATAAAAAAGTATATGCAATATTGACTTACACAATTATTATTATTTTTTACTAAAAAATGGTTAACTACGTACATAGTTTAGTTCAAACTAAGCAAGGAAGTTTGAGACCGTCGCAACGCGTACCTGTTTCGCTGTGCTACCGTGGGTAGTATAAAAAAGTAAATACTAACAGTGATATCAGGCATATGAGGCACCTCAATCTCCTGCACGTAGTTGGCTGGGAACCAGTGGTGCTTCTTGCCGCCATAATCTCCTCTCCACCAGCCGTCGTCAGGCTTGTCCACGTTAGTTATAATGGCGTGCTTGCAGAAGGATAGCTCGTCTTCTTGACGTGCACGGTAGTCGTACAATGCCTTTACAGTTACCTGCAATGGATCTTTATATTATAACATTTACAATGTTTCATTTAATGACGGATGATGGCCATTAGAGCTGAAAGGTTCTAGCGTGGATGTCACGTAAATGCGAGCAAAGGTTGAACTGGTTAAGGTTGCAAGAAGTCGCTGGATGCAGGCCGCTTCCAATAGGTCCATGTGTAAATCGTTGGGAGAGGTTATGTTCAGCAGTGGATTTCCTGTGGCTGAAATTGTTATGACGATGATGTGATGACGCATGCTACGGAGTAATTTCTACAAACCTACACAGATTAAACATGTTTATCACTGTATATTTTAATAATAAAATCTGGATAAAAAAGTTCGAATTAATTTTTGAGTGTTATAGGCAAAGTCCCTTTACGTAAGTTTCATATCTTCAGAAACTAAACAGCATAGGCTAAATCTACATTAACTAAATCTATACATATTGAATGCGCATTTGCATAATATCCCAATATAAGTATGAAAGTATATATTAAACCTGAAGTATTTAATTGTTTGAATGTTTCTTCTACTCGTATCTATCAGTAGGGTATAAAAAAACCAGTTGCATTTGCAATTTTTTTGGGATGTCTATGAAGCACAATATTACGACGCTTGAATGAAAAAAATAAATTATTATAATGGGACGTTTGTTTATGACTAGCTTTATTTAAAATCATTGTTAATGAGTATAATGAAGGGTGGAATTTTAGCACTTGGACAATTATTTAATAAGCTGTATATGAAGCAATACTAGCAATATTAAATTATTTATAAGTCGCCTAAACAACAACTTTTATATTTAATCTGCAGAGGTACTATTGAGCTGTTACTTCTTTATTTAATAATGTAACTACGATAAACTCATAGGTTATCTAAATCATTATCTCACCCATTTTTAAATATTCCAAATCCATATCTCTTTTTCAGATTCTGCTGAAATTATGTTAAAATTTAAATATGCACACATAATAAATGCGTAGCACTTTGGAATTAGGATGAAAAAATCGTAATATTATTGAATGAAATAATATACAGGGTGGTTGTGAAACATGTAAAGAATTAAATTGTTATGTTATTCAAAAATAGTTATCTACATACAAAGTAAAATTAGATTAAATATTATAAAATATAGACATTAGATATTATAGTACATTTTCTCAATATAAGAAATACTGACACAAGACCTTAAACCAGGTTTCATTTATGATAATCATGTCGCTACCACCCCGTATATTTTAAAAACACCTAAAAGATGAAAAAAATATGTAATTTTTTACGATAATATAATGATCATCAAGTGACTCTCACGGATTTACATAAGCTTTTTTTGAGATGCCCTAAAGATAGCTAATTATCGATCACTATGCGAGGTTTCATAAAGGCAAAACGCTACCATAAGGTGTGGTGTGATCACAGCACCCTGACAGTATTGATCTGTGTCAGGCTATGGGCGATATGATAAGTCCCACTGCAGGGGCCTCCTCTACAATCGAGAGTACGATTGAGAGTATTGAGACCAAATACTTTAGTACACATGAAAGTATACAAAAAAATAATTACACAGGAATAGTCAAAATATCTTACCTTCGATTTGAATGAAGTTGGGTCCATGTAGCCGGGCGTTCCGTATACCGAGCTATCATCAGGCTCCTATGGCAAAATGTTCGGATAAAATACTACCCTAATATTATAACATGCGTAGAACACTGAACATGGAATTCTACATTAAACTACATAATTTCGATGACATGCCCATTACAAAAAAACAAATTTGTTTCCTTTAAACATTGACCCAGCCTTATCTGCATGAAGTAGGTACTATTAATCAAAAAATTCTTGAATTTAATGACTACATATTTTGACATCAACATTTAACTGTACTATCTACGAAAATTTGTTGTCGAAAACCAAACATTATCAACATCGCAACAGTCATTTGAAGTAAAACGAAACGAAGTGGTTTATAGTCCACGCCAAACTCATATGCGTCTGAGGAGAATATAGCTGCAGATGGTCCCATATAAAATATATAAATTAATATATTATCTAATTGGCAGATTTCATATCTATAGAGTACATAAACAAACATGATAAAACCAATAAAAAAATTGTAAAAATAGACCGGTTGTGTAAAGGGCAAATGAAATTAAAAATACAGGGAATCAGACGCAACGCTTATGTCACAAACGCTCGTATGCGACGACCGCCAACTTTCCCCGAACAAATCACATCATTATTATGAAAATGTATACTGCGCATTATCAACAGGCACAAACGCATATTGTTTGGCGCACATTAGACGGACTAAATAAAATATATAGCAATGCCTGTCTACTAGAGTATCGCAACGCTTCACATATAGAAAAATTTGGAATTCTGACCTGGCTCCTACACTTTGACCCGCATATACATGATAGTAGCTTGATAAAACAAAATATTCAATTTAAAAACAGTTTACCTAAACATTTAAGAAAGTATTCATAATGCAAATATATTTTTAATATTGTTTCACAAACAGAAGGTGTATTACTAAAATGCATTTATGTCATTATCAAATGTAGAATAAAGTCGAAACCATTTCGAGCTTTCAAATAACAGTAATCATCACACATAAATTGAAAATTATTCTAATATTTTGTTTCAGCCTAAATCATACAAGACCAAACTATTAAACGGTGCATAAACTGATTTAATGGTATCAATGAGAAGATATGCCTATGGCATGGCGTCAGGAAATTATTATGTGAATCGTGCCTTTGCATGATAAGATTTGGCATTACAGAAAGAACTAAACTAGTATTAATATCGACTTGAATAAACAGTTTTAAAACCTATTTTAGTTACGAAATGTTTTGTCTTCTTCGCTCAAACTAAATTTTGAACAACTTTAAGTTTATGAATAAGGACGTGACAAGATAAGTGCCGTGTAAAAAATTGTAACAAAACACGTGATACTCACCGTTATTATTCTGCTTACAATATCATCGTTGATAGCATACCACAGCTTGACTTTCTTGTACAGCGGATGCTTCTCGTAGTAGGAGACCAGTTCGACGAGACTCTCGAACTTGACAGTGCCGATTGTGTACAATCTACCTTCTTGTTTGATCCTGCAGTGTTTTATTTCCCTTTCCGTCCTAAAAGGAAGACAATATTTCATTCATCTACGCGCGTTCCAACTATTATAAGTATTTCACAACAAAAATGTTTCTTAATTATTTCCAATTGTTGAAATATGCATTTCATCTTCAGCTACAGAATTTCCAGATCTGACAACAGGCCTGCAATGGGCAGCTCCCTGCATACATTTATTGGAATTTCCATCCATCTTGTAAATGGACGTACGAAACTGCCTTTGCCGGTATGTGACCTCCACTCGAAAAACCTCATCCTAGGGGACAAGTTAAGTTCCTCGTTTCTTCCTCTTCAACTACATACAGTCCACTATCAAACCTTAGATCTTCCCCAACGATTTCAACCGCAATGTTAAAAGCGACCTACATCAGGTGATTTCCCGAAACTGAGCCAAATTATGGAACCATCTTGTTCACACAAGCACATTTCTCTGTACAATATATCCTATCCACTACCACTTCAACATCTAACCCGCTAGGTTAGGTTAACTTACCTGAAGCTAATGGCAAAAGACCCTTGCTCCTTCTCGCTGGGTCTGACGAGGAAGGCTCCGTCAGTATTGGTTTTACGCAACAGTTCTTCGGCCTGAGCACGCGTGCAGTTGGGATGGAACCATTCCTTCCCCTCATGCTTGTTCGGTTGTGGCACAGGCTCTTTCAACGTTATTAGAAACTCCTGCAACAGTACATTGGATCGTGTGTTTTTCAAACTACGCATATGGATTATTTGTGTATGCGAATTAATAAAAACTGTCCCCGGTTGCCCATAAATAAGGGAGTGTACCTGTACATACATAAATAAAGTCACGCCATTTCCCAGAAGGTGTAGGCAGAGGTACTAAGTACTTATTTATTTTAAATTTCTGTTGTATTAACTAAAACTTTCCACTACCAAATTTTTTTGTTCAGTCTAAAAATCAATCTATTCCATCTTGCCTTCAGACCCAATTTTCTAACTTACCCATACGCCGATTGGTAATAAACACATTTATTTTTCAATCGACTTCAAAAAAAGAAGATTATGTATTCGATGTGCATGTATGTAATTTTGTCAGAAATGCACAGTTTTTGGATATGTTAGTCTATACCAGCGTCTGAACACGAATTTTAAATAAAAAATGTATGTATGTTTCAGTTCAGTTTTTGATAGAGCAGGGGTGTCCAACCTTTTTCAGTCCGCGGCGCACATACATGTTGACTATTTTGTTTCGGCGTCCCAACCTTAATAGGTACGGGTAATAAGTTTTGATTACTACAACAGGAATTTAAAAAAAAAGTATTAAAAAATAAATTAAAAAAAATTAAACCAATTTCAAAATTGACATAAAAAGACACAAACAAAATTAATCTTTTAATAGATTATACTCTGTGATCAACAGGGTGATAACCGGTAGTGATCACCGAATGGTTAGGGGCACATTGAATATCAACGTCCAATTAGAAAGGCGTCGCTTGATGAAGTCTACGCTCCGACCTACTTGCGCCCATATCCAAAATCCCGAGAGCTTTCAACTCGAGTTGACAAATCGCTTTGATTGTCTAAAAGAAAACCTTGCAGTGGACGAGTTAAACAGCGGTTTGTTAGAAGCTGTCCATACGGTGGGATCTAAGTATTATAGACCTCGCCATAGAGATAGACCACAAAAACTCTCGATCCAGACTCTTGACCTCATGGCCGAACGTCGATCTTTGACGCTGCAGTCTTCCATTGACGCCGAAGCATATCGGCGGCTCAATAGACGGATCTGGAAGTCCTTGCGACACGATGTCCGTGCTCACAATACTGTGAGCATTAAGGAGACAATTGAGCGGAACGGAAGCTCCAAAGTGTTTGCAAGAGACTTGGCTATTGGGCAAAGCCAGTTGTCTAGGCTGAAAACGGACGATGGCCGCGTGGTATCGACGAGGGCAGAGGTATTAAGAGAGATCGAGAGGTTCTACGGACAGCTTTACACCTCGGTTCCCGAACCTACTGTTAGCTCGGCCGAAAACCTGAGAGCCAAGTTGATCCGACACTTTAGCGATGATGTCCCGGACATCGGTCTGTGTGAGATTAAGATGGCCCTCAAAGAACTTAAAAACAACAAGGCGCCGCCGGGTGAGGATGGAATCACTTCAGAGCAGAGTTGGGCATTATTCAAATGAATCGTTATCTAGATAATTATTCGCGAATAATTTATTCGTGAATAATTTTCTCACGAATTATTTATTTATGATTTATTCGTTATTCTGAATAATGTTTTTGCTTGGTACTTCATAAAGGTTGTGGGTCAGTAAGGACCTTGATTCGAACCCAGGGCGAGTACTTACTCCAAATTCTGGTTACTGTATTGGGTAGTTGTTACCTGGGGCTGAATTTGTTCTTAGTATGCTGTGGAAACCGCAAATTGCCAATTACGGTAGTGGCCGAGAAATGATTAGAGGCGGTGAGGTAAGGTATGGTGGTAATTTGGGTTTACTAGTTGGTTCTAGAGATACTAAACTTGGTGAGGTGGGTGAAGAAAGAACCAAGGCGCAGCTATTCTATTTACTTCTCTATCAAGGGAAATGCCCATTTTTCATAGTGTCTTGGTCTAAGAACGAACACTTACAATGGGGTTCTTTGGGTCTTATTTCAGAATAAGGGTTAGAACTATTATCAAAAAAATACATTAAAAATTATGCCATTGTCTTTTTAAGGTAAGAAAAAATAAGAAATCCATAACATTTTCAACTTATCTTTTTAACAATTTGACAATGAAACATTTTTTTTTATTGCTTTGTATTGCAAAACGAACATGCCGTTCGCCTGGTGGTAAGCGATACGACCGCTCATGAACGGTGCCAAAACCAAACAATACCTTGAAATGCTTGGCATTTCACTGCACTCGCCATCCTGAGCCATAAAATGTTAAATCGCAATATGTCCAGTAGTTCTCTCATATGGTGGTAGGTCTCTCATATGTGAGAGGCTGCCTGGGTGGGTACCACCGCAATGTCTATTTCTCCCGTCAAACAGCAGTTTAAATGCACTGTTGTGTTTCGGATTGAAGGACATTGTAGCCAGAGTAACTACTGGACATATTGAGACTTAACATCTTGTGTCTCAGGATGGCGATCGCAGTGGAATGCCAAGCATTGCTTTGTAATTCAAGGTGTTGTTTGGTTTTGCTACTTTTCATGAGCGGTCGCATCGCTTACCATCAGACGAACGGCATGCTCGCATTGCCAAGCAATGCAATAAAAAAAAACGTTACCAGAAATAAATAAATTCAATCCAATAAAACAAATAATTCTCGAAGGTAAAGGGAATTTTAAAATTGTAAAAATGTCGTTAATATATAATTAAGATGATGATTTGATTGGTTCGTTTTTCTGTTTGCATTTGTCTGCTTAGCCCACGGTGGGCATTACCCTTTGTATAGTTGCACCACACACTGTCAATGGCAAATATAAATTAGTGACGTAGACAATTTCATATTTCACGATAAACAATTCCCCACAAACAATAACAGAAAAAAATAGTGCATGCAGTGGGTGTATACATGTCCAGTTGCGATTATTAGTTTTTTAAAGTCGTTTTCAAATAAAATATGTACCGAGTTTAATACCGATTATTCACTCGTTTATTTTATTCTTATTCGAATAACGAATAAAAAAAGTTATTCGTTATTCGAATAATTTTGGTTCGAATAACCTATGTTATTCTTTATTCGAATAACGAATAAAAAAAATATTTATTCGTTATTCGTCATTCGAATAAATTTTGCCCAACTCTGCTTCAGAGCTTCTGAAAGCGGGCGGAACGCCGATACTGAAAGTCCTTCAGAGGCTCTTCAATTCCGTTCTCCTCGAGGGCTCAACGCCAGAGGTGATAACACTTTGCTGAAGAACTACAGGCCCATCTAGCTCCTGAGCCATGTCTATAAGTTGTTTTCGAGGGTCATCACAAATCGTCTCGAAGGCAGGTTTGATGACTTCCAGCCTCCCGAACAAGCCGGTTTCCGAAAAGGCTTTAGTACCATAGACCATATTCATACGCTACGGCAGGTTATACAAAAAACCGAGGAGTATAACTTGCCGCTTTGTTTAGCGTTTGTGGACTATGAGAAAGCCTTTGATTCGATCGAGACCTGGGCTGTGCTACAGTCTCTTCAGCGGTGCCACATAGACTATCGGTACAACGAAGTGTTGAGGTGTATATACAACAACGCCACCATGTTGGTCCGAGTACAGGATCAGAGCACGAAGGCTATTCCACTACAGAGAGGCGTGAGACAGGGAGATGTCATATCTCCGAAACTGTTCACTGCCGCGCTGGAAAATGCCTTCAAGCTCTTGCAGTGGAAAGGATTCGGCATCAACATCAACGGCGAGTATATTACTCACCTTCGATTTGCCGACGATATTGTAGTCTTGGCAGAATCGCTGGAAGACCTTAGCACTATGCTCTTCGACCTTAATCGAGTCTCCCAACAGGTGGGTCTTAAAATGAACATGGATAAAACGAAGATCATGTCGGATATCCATGTTGTGCCCACCCCTATTGGAGTTGGGGGCTCGACTCTCGAAGTTGTAGACGAATATGTCTATTTAGGACAAGTGGTCCGGTTAGGCACGTCCAACTTCGAGAGAGAGGTCAATCGTCGAATCCAACTCGGTTGGGCAGCGTTCGGGAAACTTCGCGAAGTCTTCTCGTCCAAAATACCTCAGTGCCTAAAATCTTCGATAGTTGTGTGTTACCAGTGATGACATACGGCAACGAGACGTGGCCTCTCTCTGTGGGCCTCATTAAAAGGCTCAAAGTCACTCAACGAGCCATGGAGCGGGCTATGCTCGGTGTTTCCCTACGAGATCGAATCAGAAATTAGGAAATCCGTAGGAGAACCAAGGTTACCGACATAGCCCATAGGATTGGCAAGTTGAAGTGGCAGTGGGCCGGACACATAGTTCCTAGAACCGACGGCCGTTGGGGCCGAAAGGTATTTTAGGTCTATTAAAAGATTAATTTTATTTTTCTCTTTTTATTTCATTTTTGTAACGGTTTATTTTTTTTTTTAATTATTTTTTTTCTTATGTCAATTCGTAAAATTTATCCCTAATTAATTATAATGTAACTTTTTTTCTTTTAATAATAGCACTGCCAATAACATTGCTAGCCCAATATAAAGGCACAATAACAAGAACCTCATGCAAGGCTGATTTGCCGATCTTAAATATAAAAGAGCCCTGCGTGTTTATGTGCAGGGAGACACGGATGCTAGTCGCACGGTTTGTGAAATATAGAAATTTTCCATCTCGCTGGAACTTTCCATCTTTACGAAATATGAACTGAAACGAATTGTTATTCCAAAGTAGCATTAAATTATTCGCGTACCGTCAAAACACATCAAGTAAAGTGACAACAAAGGACAACTCTTTATGCAGGTTGGCATTTACTTGCAGATTACTGCGATTTCCCTTTTACAGACAACTCAAGCTATAGAAATGTAATTTGCAATACAAAAATAAAAAAGTGACAAATATAATGTGCGTTTTGAATATAACTTACTTGGCTCCTCAACGGATGTTGCCTGTAATGGGTGATCAGACTGTAGAGGCTATCGAAACACGTTGAGTCGATCAGGTAGTATTTGGTGACACCACGTTCTTGCTTAAGCTTAATTCGGCAGTGATTCACTTTGCCTTGCCGCCAGAAAGACAAGCAATAGTCTCCGACAAACGTGACGCTCTCTCGCACCAAAAAAGTTCCATCCCCGAGGTGAGCGTGGGCCCTAAGTAATTCTTCAGCTTCCTGCCTGTTGCCTGCTAGCTTGCCATGGAACCAACGCTCCCCGAAATGCAATTCGTCTTGTGGAACGCTGGTAGCATCATGTTCGGGCTCGCCATCACTGTCAGCGTCTGTTTCGCCCTGTCTGTTGTAGCTCTCAGTGTAATATAGCTTGTTCTCAGTAAGAACGAAAGCATGTGGATTCCACTCCTTGTCCACCGGGTCTTCCAATAACAGTATTCCGTTTTTGATAGAATTTCTCAAATCTAAATCTTTTCCTTCTTCTTGACGCACAGCGAAAGAGTTTTCCTCAGCACCCTCAGGTAGTTTCTTGTGTTTCAATAGAATTTTCCTACGTAAATCATGCGGGGACGGTAGGGCGGATTCGTTCTTTTCAACCGGTTGAGTTAGCAGCAGATCACCGAAAAGGTCTTGGAAGGCACTTGCCATGCGGCGTTGTTGTGGTAGCGAACAATTGTCCTCTATGGATAGAATCAACGGATACTCAGAAGTCACGAACGCATGTTCTTTTATCGTTCTCAATACGTCCATGAATCGTATCTTGGTTGTTAATGTGTGGCCGTGGTATATAAATGGAGTACCATCAGGCCCATCCCAGCAATCGAGCTCAATGCAACGACAGCCCAACCGTAAACATCTAGCATAGGCCTCTAGCGATGATTCGCTTGAAAACTGGTCCCCTGTCAGGTACCTAAAATAATGTAATATTAGGAACCATAGATATGTAATTACATATGTAATAGTGTATTTAAATTTTGTAATAACTCACGTATTGTGCGAAGAAGAAATCCAATAATGAGACAGAGGTCTAGTCATGTCCTGCGTGACATTGTCGTATTTGCTATCCCAGATGGAATTTTGTTTGGAAAACAACATTTCGATGAACTGCAAATACCACATCAAACGTATTTAGCATGTGGCGTAACGATCTTGATGCAAATTTTCCTCATTAGTCATTTAAAGCCCTAAGCATGCACACATCTCATGGTTTTGGTGTCAAGTAGAATTTTACGCATTCTGTTCGATTGTGAAGATTGACCAATATCTATGATTATTGAAATGAAATAGATTTAGAGACACTATTTAGTAAATTGATAATTCGCTGATCGTAATAATACACTCACCTCACTCAATAATAAATGTGGTTCATAAATATCCCTTTGAGGGTCCCGCAGGTAGTCCCTAATGAATTGAGAAACCTTAGCTTCATCTTCACCAAGTTTGTCGTGCTGTTCAACTAATAAAAAGGTCTGGAATTCCCTTAGAGTTACAGTAGTGCCATTCGCACAATACAAGGCATGTTTGTCAAATATTTCTTGAACATTCTGTGGAAAAGTGTTAAATGTAATAACTCAAAATTGGTGGAAAGGATGTAAAGTAGTGTTAAATAATAACACAGGCCTGCGAAAAAAAATATTTGAATAGTTTTTTTGCTAAATCGTTAATATTTGTTTTAATTGTCTTAAAAGTAATAGAAAACGGTGTTCACATTATATATATCACGTCACATTTATTATATTTATATGACATAGTTCTTCAATACGAATAAAAACCGAATTTAAAACTTACACTACTAAAAAGTAAAAAATAATAATGAAAATACCACTGCAAAGCAAAAAATAATAGTTATTTTATTGTACTTGTACCCGCTGATTAATTTGCTTATTGACTTGACTAACCAACAAATAGAAATATATGCGTAATACTGTGGTAATACACTGAAGGCGGGCCTCCAAGTACCAAATATAGGTCCTACTATGCCTTATATTAATTTAAATATCAATATGTATCATAATCTAATGAATTCTTTTCCTTTCGTTAAGAACCGAGGATTTCTGCAGCATTCTTAGGTAATCCAATATGATCATTTAGTTCTTCCAAGGGGCCACAGATACAGATTTAATAAAACAATATTTTATTAAAGGTTTTTTTCACGATTTAAACCATAAAATACATAAATCTTTTTTTGTTACTTTTCTTACAGGAAGAAAGAAATGTTACAAGTAGTAGTGTAGGAATAAATAGCAATAGCAATCACAAATATCAGGTGATGTTGGTAATAACATTTCACAAGTAATATAAATAAGCAAACTTTTGCGATCACTATTGCAATAGTGACCGGCTAACATTTTTATAAGATTTCGTGTAGTCTATGAAAGAGTGAGTTTTTTTACGAACTCATTTAAAGAGGACACTAAACAATCAATTTTGTGTGTTTAATTTTAGTTGTGATAAATGGTTATAATATATGGTCAGTTTTTATGTTTACAAATTCTGGTGGAGGGTAATTACTAATTAGCTATAGCAGAAATGTAGAGCATGCTAAGGCTTCAAAAATAACAAGGTGGTGATATTAATTGGAAATGGCAATATTTCCTAGTACTACAGGTTAGTAACAATATATTAAAATGGTCATAGAGTATAGAATAAAAATATAGATCCTGAAATCAAGTATGTAAAAAAAAACGAATTTACCGATTTTACGAACTAAATATTTATATGCAAAAAAATGTGACGTGATACGTTAAAACAAAGTATAAATTTACTATATACAGACCAATATCTACATGTTTGCAATGAATTTATTTAAAAAACTTTTTCATCGCAGACCTGTGTAATTTATACTTGATTACAAACATGAATGAAATGCTATTAGCATTTTGAATAATCATTAAACATTTGGGACAATACTGTTAGTTCAGCTTCCAAAATAACCATTGCTACATGAACATATTAAATCTTACATACTTGGTACATATTTGATATTGGTAGTGTTAAAAATAGTCAAAAATTACTATTGCTCTATATTCTGATATATGATGACATAATATGTGATGTATGTATATGATAATGCATATTTCTTTTTTTTATTTATAAAACATGAAATTGCACTATTTTTATAGTAATAAGGTCATGTTTAATTCATAATTAATGTTTGAAGGTATAAAATTTCATTGATTAATTTGGGTTAATTTTGCAATCATCAAATTAAAATTATTCATGACATCAGCTATAATCATAATCAATACAAAAGTGCTGTGATTTGACAAATTTATTAATACCCTGATTAATAATGTTGTTTTATACCCATAGTTATATTTACAAATGCAGTATATAAAATTTCCCAGCTTGTCCAATCTAAATATGAAATTCTAAATCCTCCATGATTTATCTGAGATAAGTATGTGGCTCTTAAAATTGCAAATCTCAAAAAAAAAATACAAAATTTTGATGGTCACTCTCCCCACAAATTTATAATCACCACTTAACCACAGTCAAAATTTAGCTATGACATATACCTTTCAATTTTATATCTTAAAAAAAAACAATCTTCCCACACAATGTTTCACCCCCACTACACTTCCACCCGTCCATTAACTAAGCATTTCTAAAACGCCTGGAACACTTAGGAAATTAGTTACCATTTTAATATTGCTCTCCCAGCCCAATTACACCATAAGTGTATGATCTTTAATAAAATCACACCTATTTTAAAGGATTTACCTTTTTCTACTGTACCCAAATATGTTATTCATTATAAAAAAGCTTATGTTTCTCCCTTTAAAATGTAACTACCAGTCAGTGAAAGTCCAATTAAAAAATTTCCATCCATACCTAAGATTAGAGAGAAACAAACAAAATGATACACATTTTTTTTTAATGATGACTAGAGTATTGTTATAGTGTAAATAATGATATGTGTTTGAAATAGATCTGATAAAATATCGGATCTACAAACAACTTTACAAATAAATACTTCAATTTTATTTATATATTAATATTAAGATTAGTTACATTCTTAGAGATTACTTACATTCTCATCAAAAATCAGTTTTTGATATAGCAGAGCAAAGTCATCAAATCCTATTTCACCTCTCTTACCAGTGTCTACCTCTTGGAAAATGTCTCTTAATTTGCTTGTAGATATCTTGCAATTAATTTTGGGCAAAAATGCTTTCACTTCCTTCAGAGTGATTCTATAATTATACAAGTTTGGTTAATGTTAATATGTTGCAAATGATAATAAACTAAGAAACCATTATACTTTTCTCGGTTCAAGTTACCAAAAAAAAACATGTTTGAAAAATTATTATTATTTACATTTAAAAGTTTCAACACAAAAACAGTACAATATTGTTCAATACAATATTATAATATTGTATAATGAACTCAGCAACAGAGAATAATACAACAACAAATTCAATTTTTTTCTTATGTTATTATTCAATGTGTAGGTTTAGTCGGGAGTGTCAAGTGAAGGTTAGGGAATATTTTAATATTTATCAGAAGCAATATTATATACAAAAACTTACTTCTCATGTATATTTTCTATGGCATAAAATTCTTTTCGCAGCCATCTTTCAATCTGTAGTGGATATGAGGCATTTGTAGCTTCTTCTATGAGAAAACGGATACCCTTCACCCACGCTTCACATTCTTTATCTGTTTGAGCTAGAACAAGGTCAGTTTATCCAGGAACAAACTCAGCACTACACACATGCACATACAAAAGCCATAATAATGCACAAATGAGAAATTCAACACATTTACACACTACAATTTACGAGAAGTGTAATTTTAGATATGTTTATAAACTTGTCTACGTTTTACCTGTGAACGACACGGAGCGCAGCTTAAACTCTGAGCCATAGTAAATGGTAAAGCATTTGGAATTTTCTAGCCTCTTAGTTTCTTCTGGCCAACGCTCGAAATCTTTGGACGCCTTTCCAACCCTCACTTCTTTCACATCTCGAATATCTAGGGCCCCCTCGTACGCCTGCCTCTGCACGGCGTTAAGCCGGGACCATAGCACCTGGTGGGTTTCTCTTCTCACCGATAAAGTACGCCGCTCTGGTCTTTTCCGTGGATACAGTTTAAGGACAGTAGAACCCCGCTCTATGTAAGATATTAGCTGATCGGCCTCCTGTATCAGCCTTCCGCTGCCTCCGTTATAACAAACAGATTTCATTGCACTTCCGTTACAGTGGCCGGATGTAACTAAAATGCGGCAAACATGCACGTCGCATGGAATAAAAACCCCGATGCAGTTATGCCTGTGTATAAATAATTTTTCCTCAGCGAATAAAATACATTCCTACCCGTATACAGACATTACACTCAATCTGCGCTATTTTGTTTGTTTGACATTTCCAAACCAAATGAGATGGGAGTACGTTCCGTACTACCGCTCCGGTTCGCTCATAAAACCCGCTATTTAATTATATCTAATTGCATTTGTCTTTATTCATTTAATGATTCATTACATACTGTATTGTATAAAAATATGATAAAAATATATAAAACGTTTAAGTTCATAACCTCTTTTGAGGTCAAGACGAGAGAAATACTATTCGGCAATAACTATTATTTTGAAGCAACATTTCTGCACGTACCTACTTATGTCAGAAATATGACATTTCAGGTAATTGGCGCTGATTGGCGCCAGAAGATAAAAACCACGATTAAACCGCATGCGAATAATTTCACAAATAATAAAAAAATATAATCATTTATAATATTTATGTTTACGATTCATACCAGGAGATAACGACCAGCTCTTCAAGTGAGAATATTAAGCGGCACTAATTATTCATAATACGTTTTTTTAATTAAATAGGTACTTTTAATAACAAGACTGTATTTGTATTTTGTAAAATACACCCTTAGAGTATCTAAATATAGAGGGAGCGCCGGTACTACAAAAACGTAGATATAAATGGTGGTGCCGGGGCCACCTTTTTCTTCCCTACATCCAGTGTGATTTGTGACAGCTTGGAATACGCATGACTTACATGAAAAACAAAAATCAAAAAATGTAGTTTAGCGCTATCGAATACCATCCAAATTTGTTTTAGGGGTTAATTATTAACTGTGCATTCGTTTAGCATCGACAATAAATCCAATCTCTTATTAATTAACAAGAAATAATTAAAAATATTTTACAGAAAAACATTCATATTTTTGAATTTTCGAACGCCTTTTTATTCAATGTTACAAGTAATTAAATTGTTGAAATTCCGAAAATGTTCCGGAATAATTTTAGGTTAGGTTAGGTTAGAAAATATAAAATACTAGCTTTTGCCCGCAACTTCGTCTGCGTGTTTATGTTATCATAATACGGACGTAAAAGTTATACATTATATGAAAATGTCATCCCTTATTTCACCCCCTTAGTGCTATTTTTCTAAAAGTTGCCACGCCATTATTTTTCGTTTAAAATAAGTCGTTAAATACGAATTTTGATATCAATAACTTCAGTGTTTCGATTTTGCATACAACACTTCAAGCCCTATTTTAACTCATTTAGGGTTAATTACAGAAAAAAAAATATGCAGTTACTCTTGTTCTTAAATGAATAACCTAAGTGTCAAGTTTAATATTTGCAATTTCAACGGTTACAATTTTTCATACAACAGTTTTTAACCCTTTTCACTCCCTTAGGGGTTAAATTTCCAAAAAAAACTTTCTTAGTGCTACTCTACATCATAATAGGAACCCTTGTGCAAAATTTCACCTTTTTAACTCCAGTAGTTCCGGCTGTGCATTGATCCGATAGTTCGGTTCTACAAAAATTCAACCCTTATTTATACCTATTTAGGGTTAATTTTAGAATAATTAAGTATGCAGTTATATTTGTTTTTGATAGGCTAACTAACTTGCAAAGTTTGAGAATTCTAGCTTTAACGGTTTAGATTTTCCATACAACCGTTTTTTACCCTTTTCACCCTCTTAGGGGTTGAATATCCAAAAATCCTTCCTTAGTGCTACCCTACGTCATAATAGAAACTCCTGTGTAAAATTTCACATTTGTAGCTCCAGTAGTTTCGGCTGTGCGCTGATTAGATAGTCATAAAATCACCCTACTCTCGCAACACTTCAACCCTTATTTTAACCCCTTTAGGGTTAATTTTAGAAAAACTAAGTATGCAGTTATATTTGCCTTTAATTGGCTAACAAAACTGCAAAGTTTGACAATTGTAACTTAAACAGTTTCGATTTTCCATACAACAATTTTTAACCTTTTTCACCCCCTTAGGGGTTGAATTTCCGAAAATCCCTTCTTAGTGCTACCCTACATCACAATAGAAACCTCTGTGTAAAATTTCACGTTCCTAGCTCCAGTAGTTTCGGCTGTGCGTTGATACGTCAGTCAGTCAGTCAGTCAGTCAGGTTCCTCTTTTATATATATAGATTTGAATTTGGAGCGAAATAAATTATAATGAGCCAAGGGTGAGTTTTATTTTTCATTTATTATTAATATTTTGTATTATGATAGCTAAAAACAACGTAACGTGAATATGTTAATTTCCGTTTATTTATTTATTTATATATTTTTCGTGGAAAAGTCATTTATTGGTAACATTAATATAGCAGTGCTACCAACATTACGAACAAGAAAATATCTACGTTTTTGAAGTCGCAAATCTTAGAGTATATACCGGGTATCTCAAGACTGCTACCGAAAACGAAGCCGGGTGGTAGTTTTAGTGGCTACAAACACAATGCAATTAAAAATTTCGCATAGAAACGCGACAATTATTTTTTATGATTTTTAAATATCGTCATTTTTGGGTGGTAAATCCATAGTTTTTGCTGGAATAATGATTTAAACTCTTTTATATCTTAGAGTCTTTATAAATAAAATGGTATACACTATTATTTAGGATAAAAATGTATTTACCACCCAAATACGACCATAGGAAAAAAAAATAACAAAAAAAAATCGTCGCTTTTTTTTGCAACATTTTCTATTGCGTTGTGTCTGAAGTCGCTTAAACTACCACCCTGCTTCGTTTTCGGTAGCAGTCTTGATATACCCTGTATATATAGAGGGAGCGCTGGTACTTCAAAAACGTAGATAAAAATGGTGGTGCCGGGGCCACCATTTTCTACATCTACATCCAGTGTGAATTGTGACAGCTTGGAATACGCATGACTTACATGAAAAAGAAAAATAAAAAAAAATGTAGTTTAGCGCTATCAAATACCATCCAAATTTATTATAGGGGTTAATTATTAACTGTGTATTCGTTTATTATCGACAACAAATCCAATTTCTTATTAATTAACAAGAAATAATTAAAAATATTTTACAGAAAAACATTCATATTTTTGAATTTTCGAAGCCTTTTTATTCAATGTTGCAAGTAATTAAATTGTTGAAATTCCGAAAAAGTACCGGAATAACTACTTGCACGTCCACTGCCAATGTCAAATTTAAAATTTTTAAATTAAACCCTATTTTTATTTACATTAGGCTGACAAATTGAATTTGACAAACGTCAACTGTCAAAATCGGAGGTCGGGACGTTTTAGTACATAATTTTTATGTATAAAATATATAATATTTGAATTTGGACCGAAATAAATTATAATAAGCCAAGGGTGAGTTTTATTTTTGATTTATTATTAATATTTTGTATTATGACAGCTTAAAACAATGTAACATGAATATGTTAATTTCCGTTTATTTATTTATTTATATGTTTTTCGTGGAAAAGTAATTTATCGGTAACATTAATATAGCAGTGCTACCAACATTACGAACAAGAAAATATCTACGTTTTTTAAGTCGCAAATGTATGACAGCGCTCCCTCTATATATAAATACTCTAAGATATAAATACTCTAAGTTTAAAGCCTTGCATACCATAGTGACTTTAAAAATGAAACGATGTCCACTATTATTTAAGAAAAAACTATGTAGTGACCATCCTAACACGACGATAAAAAAAAATAACAAAAACAATCGTCATAAATTTTTGCAAAAAATTTAGTTGCATTGTGTCTGACGCTTAGAGTATATACATATAGAGGGAGCGCTGTCATACATTTGTGTTTTCAAAAACGTAGATATTTTCTTGGTCGTAATGTTGGTAGCATTGCTGCATTAGGGTTGCCGGTTAACATATTTTCCCCAACTGTATCAAAATTTAATTACGTTTTTTGGTCTCAATAACAATATCGATACATAATATTTTTAAAGAATGAAAAATTGTGGCGACTATTTTAACACGTTTATCTCAAATCAAATCAAATCAAAATATTCTTTATTCAAATAGTCTTTCACAAGATCTTTTGAATCGTCCTTTTCTGCTACCACCGCTTCGGAACGTGTTGTGGCTGTGAAGAAGAAGCTATCTATAATTCCGAATACGTTTTCACTGCTAATACGAAGTAATTTTACCTGTGCGTTATTATACAATAGCATTGAAATATTGGAAATTTTTGGTGGTGAAATGGTAAATGTTTTAGTCCCTATGCTTCGATAGCCGAGCTTCGTTCGTATTCGGTATTGAAAATCGTGGCCGCCATTTTGAAGTTTTTACTTATTGTACCGATTTATCTCAGAATCAGTATCTGAGGGTGTCTCGGCACCAATATGCCAAATTCATAGTAAGGTTTAAAAAAACTGTGGAAGCCATTTCGAACTTTTTATTTATTGAACCAATTGCTTTCAAAATCAATAGCTGAATGTAACTCGGCAACAATGAGCCTAATTTATAGTTATATTAAAAATCTGTGGCCGCCATTTTGAACTTTTTATTTATTAAACCAATTGCTCTCAAAATCAACATCTGACGTTATGTCAACACCTATAAGCCAAGTACATAGTCAGATTTAAAAAAAAACTGCCCGCCATTTTCAACTTTTTAGTCATTGAATTGATTGCTCTCAAAATCAACATCTGAGGGTATCTCGGCAGTCGGCACCAATAAACCAAATTTATAAGTAGATTAAAAAACTGTAGTTGCCATTTTGAACTTTTTATTTATTAAACCGATTGCTCTCAAAATTAATACCTGAGGGTTTCTCGGTACCAATAAGCCACATTTATAGGTACAGTATTGTGGCTGCCATTGCTCTCAGAATCAAAATCTAAGGTTCTCTCTCTGTCTCCCTCTCCCTCTCTCTCTCTCTCTCTCTCTCTCTTCAGCCATAAAAAGCCATAGGAAGTCCACTGCTGAACATAGGCCTCACCAAGGATCTCCACATTGACCTGTTGGAAGTGGCCTGCATTCAGCGACTTCCTGATACCTTAACCAGGTCGACCGTCTACATTGTTGATTCACTACGATTTAAAAATTAAAAATGTATTCTCATCATATTAATTACTAAAAAAAAATTTGTAGGTATCCAACAGTCTTCTAAATGACTCCTTCTTATAATATTAACGCTTTGGCGTCTTATTTTTCGATCCAGGGGTATCCTAAAAAACATTATATAGATTTGGTTATTTACATATATTTAACAGATAGATATTGATTTTGAGATCAATCGAGTTAAAAACAAAAAAGTTCAAAATGGTGGCCAAAATATGCAATTCTGACTATAAATTTATGTTATCCGTACCCAGAGACTGCCAGATATTAATTTTGAGAGCAATCGGGTTGATAACAAATATGTTCAAAATGGCGGCCAAAATATTCAATTCCGTGTATGAATTTATGTTACCGGTACACGGGGACGGCCGTTAAATATTAAATACAGGGTATATCAAGACTGCTACCGAAAACGAAGCCGGGTGGTAGTTTAAGCGACTTCAGACACAATGCAACAGAAAAAGTTGCAAAAAAAACAGACAGATTTAAAAATTATGTCCAATTTTATAAGATCAGAGAATTACAAAATATTTATATTACAAGTCATATTTAGTCACAAACTTAGTAAATTTTAACTCATTGTCATATTAAATAAATGGTGGCAATAATTTTATTTTGTCGGTTTAATATAACTTCAAATTGATTTTTTCATATAAATTTATTTATATTAAAAAACAGTTTAAACAATTTAATTTTTTATAAATTTGCAACACTGAAAAATATGTCTATAGAAAGCGCGCTAATGCTATTTTTTATTTAGTAAAATTCCGTCGATTATAACTCCCGATATATTAATAAATATGCAATGTTACCTATGGTAGCTTATTATATACTTATTAATTATGCGTTTGGTAGAATTTGGGCACAATTTAATGACGCAAAATGGCATTTTAAGATTTTTCTTTCTAGAAGATTTCATGTGTACCCCACGCTGTCTGAATCCATACTGATTGGCGGGAAAAAAAAGGTGGCCCCGGCACCACCATTTTTATCTACGTTTTTCAAGTACCAGCGCTCCCTCTATATGTATATACTCTAAGGTCTGAAGTCACTAAAACTACCACCCAGCTTCGTTTTCGGTTGCAGTCTTGATATACCCTGTATGTATATACTCTAAGCGCTCCCTCTTTAAATAAATACTCTAAGATTACACCCAGTATTTTACTTGTACCTAGATATTTGTATATGGATACTCCTGAGTTTGACCTGAGTAAATATTCGATCCTCGCACTGAGAGTAAATATGTTTGGGTGTCGAACAAATATTTGTTTTGGGTCTGGGTGAGACCGGAAAGTAAGGTCTCATAGTTCTCGAAACCCTTGACACACGGCTTTGATACCTTTTTAATTTGATCTTAATGTGGGGTCATATTCATAATATATGATAGCCATATTGTTATTGAATAGTTAACGATATATAATAACTCACAAAAAACTACGTGTATTACATTTGATTTGTTGTAAATAGATAATTCGATACTTACTTTTTACAGATACTATGCGCATCAGTAGATAGTAGGTATACATGCTTAATACCAATTGAACTACACACGCCGGCAGAATTAGAGGAACACGCGTTAAATATTGAATTTTTTAGAAAATATTATAGTATAATAACTGAATGTTTTTATTTTTCAATATTCAAAATGAGGCAAAATTTATAAAAAAATACTAAAATTGAGTAAAAAATACTTTAATTAATGACGCAAATGCAATTAAAAGGAAATACAGTAAAATGAAATTTCTGTATTGTCAAATGTAATCGTGTATTATAAAAACTTACAGAAATAATTTAAGAAAATTAATAATGCGTATTGCTACCACGGGCTCAGATAAGAGTCTGGATATGATCCTTCATGCTTTTAATGACGTCATCAATCATTTTTTGCGACAAATTCTCCCACATTATCATGCATAAATAAAAAATATTCGCCTATGGATGGTGCAAAAGACAATACATGGGACTCTAAGATCTCTGCGACGTATCTTTGTGCAGCTAAAGACCCATTTTCTATAAGTATTAACTCCGCGCGTGCTTCCAAACATATACCACCCCATACCAAAATTGACCCTCCGCCATAACACACCTCTTTCAGTAAAGTTTCCTCGATTAGCGTTCTCCTCGATACCTCCAGATCCTCTCCCTTCCTTCTATGCAATTCACAACAAAACTGCTTTCATCACTAAACAAAACTCGGCTCCACTCATTTGTCCAGTCGCGGTGTCGATGAGAAAAAGCTTATCTGGCTACCTACTTTATGTACCACCTCGAGTTTTGGAGCTTTTGACGGAACGTAAGACTTCAGTCCAACTTCATTTAAACGAGTTCTCACTGTACGCTCACTGATATTAACATCACGGACTTCTTGTGACATGTTTCGGGTCTGAATAGCCGTTTGAAGACGATTTCTCAAAGTTTTCAGCCGTATAAAATGACCATCCTGGTCCACCGTTTTCTGCCTTATCCTGGCATCCGCACATAAGAGCCTATGTGCCTCTAACGTTTAACGTTGAGAAAGACGACAGATACCGACACACCCAATGCGCGACTTACTGAATCCTACCCTTGATCATTTTCAAACATTGTTACCGCTCTGGCAACTTCAGTGGAAGGTAAGCCACTGATTTTATATCCTACAAGACAGGTACTCTAAAAACAATAATTATTATTTTAAGTCACATTAAATGAAACTAAACAAAATTTTGTGAAACCACTTGAAAGTGAAAAATTTTTAAAAGCACTTGGGAGCGTATAATTAACGATAAAACTCTAAATATCCAAAAATCTTTTTGCATCATTTAATTTTTTAAAGGTGCTGAAATATAAAAACAACCAAACCAACACAAACAGCAAACAAAATTTAAAAAAAAACTAATTATTGTGCGTGTTCCTCTAATTGTACCGGCGTGTGTAGTACTTACACTATATTATACAGACATATATAAAACTCATAATAAATAGTAATAAATAGTAATAATAGGTCTAAATAAATGTCTGAGTGTAAATTATGTAACTTACATTAATAATTCAAGACGTATAACCGATGAAGTGAGTTGGAACTTACAATTACAGGACAACTGAACAACCAAGAGATGATGTCGGTAGATATGTATAATATATGAAGTATGTATCATAAATAGTAATGAGACATGCGCTTTACACATTTAACTGACTTCCGTACCCTGACATTTCACATTATGCCTTTCTCTGTAATTGCAAAGATCAATAAAGTCGGTGCAGTCGCAGTGAACCTATATCCAAATCACATACGCCTATAATGATATTCATAGATTCCAGATATACCTACCGGCTCAGCACTGAATAAACTTACTTACCTATTCTTCGATTTTGAGGCACGGCAGCCCCCGCTAAGACGAGCCAATAAAAGCGCAAAGGCAGTACCTACCACATCTCGAAACACTTTGTCCTTTTTCAAACCCTCATACCTTGGGTTTGCTAGAAAAATTAATCTCAGGGATGTTGTCAACTTTTCAAACATTTAAGTTTAACTTTTATACTTCAGATTTCATTCAGATATTCTTATGCTACTTTCTAATGTTCTAGATAGCTGTAATTTGGATGTTAGCTAGTTTTAGTAAACAAACAGTAACAAAATTATACTACTATTATACTTTAATAATACTCGACATTTTTATAATCCAACCCTTTAAATTAGCGGATGAAAGTCGTCCAAAGACCAAACTACATATTTTTACTTAACTAACTCCGCTGGCTCAGCGAAGTGGGCCTTGGCCTCCGAAATGAGAGCTTTCCACCTATCTCTATTCTCCACCATCTCTCGCCAATTACTGACTCGAAGTTGGCGCAGGTCACCTTCCATGGAACCGCTCCAGCGATACCTGGGCCGACCCACCGGCCGTCGACCGGTTGGCCGATCCAAGTATGCTTCCTTTACTTTACGATCCTCTCCCATCCGCTCGAGATGGCCAAGCCAGCGCAAACGATGAGCCTTTATCTCTCCGATGATGTTAGCATGTGTCAGCAGATCTTCTAGTTCCAAATTTCCCCTTATTCGCCACGCACCATCCTCACTCCTAACTGGTCCTAGGATTTTATGTAGGACTTTTCGTTCTGCCACAAGGAGCTTATTTTCCTCTTTGAGTGTTAATGTCCAAGCTTCACAGCCGTACAAAAAATGGGAATATGTTCAGAGCATCCACGCTCTTTTTGTGGATTTCACAAAGGCCTACGATAGCATCGATAGGGGAACACTTTATGCCATCCTGCGCGCCTTTGACATTCCCAACAAGTTGGTCAATATGATCAAAGTTGCGACCTCAGCAAGTAACATGAGAGTTAAGATCGGAGGTGAGCTAACGGACAGTTTTGCAGTAATCACAGGATTGATTTAGTGTTAGAATACGTAGTACGCAAAATACTTACTCTTGACGTCGGAGCAAAACTGTTTAACAAAAGGTATAAAGTAATAGGATATGCAGATGATCTTGCTCTGCTAGGAGAAAACCGCTATGAGGTCCAGCAGTCTGCTAAAATTCTCGAAGAGGAAGCAAAAAAGGTGGGCCTGACAATAAGCCACGAAAAGACGGAATATCTCCATATACGGCGATACAAAAACAGCCGCGCCAGGTGCGAAGATCTGCACGTTGGAGATAAAGTCTACAAAGGACACAAATTCAAGTATTTAGGCTGCACTGTAACAGATCAGAACACCAGAGGGGACGAAATCGATATCCGCATTCAGAACACATTAAAATGTAGTGCAGCCCTTCATAAAGTGTTGGTGTCCAGGCTCCTCAGTAGGAGTACCAAAATGCGTATCTACAAAACTATTATAAGACCATTATATTTACTTAGTATAGAATTTTTAAAGTTAGGCCTTGACTTAAATAAATACATCAACAGTCACATACATTGTCCTGACCACACACTAAGATCGAGTCTTGCGTCGTGGGTATCAGGAACTACGAGATACTTTTCGGTCTCACAAACATCCAGAACACCCACCTGAAACAATACCTGCGGATCACACAAATATTTGTCTCGATGTGGGGTCGAACCCGCGGCCTCACGGTTCACAGCCGGTGTCTAACTAACTGCACCACATAGGCTGTCAAAGTTATGCCACATTTACACTCAGCCCTGTAGGAAAGGGAAGTGAGCAGGGAAGTGGGCAACGCGAGTATGTAAATACATCACTCGCACTGCCACTGCTCATGCCGCTGCCATTGCCCAGCGCTCCCTCAATTGTCGGTTTTTCGTGCGGAAGTCAAAGGACAGGCAGCGCGAGCGCGAGTGCGCGTTTACATTCAGCCATCTTGCTCAGACGTCGTAGTTATGTGTTTCGCCGTTTCCTACTACTACTACAACTTTGTATTTGTTTAATTCTGCGCTGCGTTTCCAGTACTTACCGTATTTACTTAAAAATAATAGCCTAAGCTAACGCTGCCACCGGAGTTGAGAAATGAGAAAATAATGTTTATTTCTCTGTTTAAATTTTATTTTAAATATTTTTTTTATTTTTATTCTTAATTTTTTTTGGGGTATTTTAAATAAAGATTTATTATTATTATAATTCTTTTACGCCAGCGTTTTCTGCTTCTTTGTTGTCTAATTAAAATATTAAAATCATTGTATATGTTATGGGCCAAGTGATTAATCGGGCATTATTCATAATGCCCGGGCAATATGAATAATGCCCAATGAGAGCGGGCTATGTGATTATAACCAATCAATTTATCACATTGCCCGGGCATTATGAATAATGCCAAGTGCCTATTGGGCAGAGTGATGTAAAGCGAATCAAAATCTATTATAAGGTTAGGGTTAGGTTACTATAATATTATAAATATCTATTATAGCAACCTAACCCTTACAACACTTGTTGTCAATACAAATTAGCTTCTGCATTGCTCTGGCGCTACGGGAAGTTCAGCCCCTTCGCCCTTGCGTAACAAAAGATAGGCACCCATATCCTTCGTTACAGCGGGCGGGGGCTGCTCTCCCTCCGCGCCTCCGGCTTTTTATATACACTCTAGGGTCGGTAATCAAAAGACTACGTGAAGTCGGGATGTTCCGAGTCGGTTTTGGGGCACAGTCGACCTAACTGATCCATAAAGTGGGTACATTAATTTTCTTCTGAAGATAATGTTTTGGACGATAACGGATAAGCAGATCAATTCAACCTTTCTAATTTATGGGTCTATCGCAGATGCGACAATGCGGCAACGCACCACGTAAAAAATCACCTATTAATCACATTGCCCGATCATCATGTTACCATATTCATAATGCCCGGGCAATGTGATAAATAGCTGAGTTTAGATTGTAATTAATTACTTGGCCCGATATGGCTCCGCAATATTCATACTGCCCGGGCATTATGCATACTGCCCGCATTAATCACTTGGCCCATAACATATATACTGAGCAGACATAATGCTGTCACCGCAACAGCCTCGACGTCATCCATTGTTGCGAGTCATTCGATGAAAGAGTAGCGGGGCTGAGTGTGAACACTCACTCGCGTCGATATTGCAACAGAAGTATTTAGGGAAATATTTCCGACAGCGGCAGGAGCTGTGGCGAGGGCTGAGTGTAAATGTGGCATTAGGCTTTTCGACAGTGCGAGTCGCATGGTCTCGTCTCGGTAACATTTTTATAAAAATGATTTGATGGGATGTACTTTCCGCCATTTACAATTAGACAACTTAATAAAGTCAAAGTCGCCGGGTGCTAGCCGATTTCAATGTATTTACAGGGTCCATATTTTTGCAAAAAGAGTATCAAGACTATGTATGTTAAAATGTATTGGTTTACATACACAAATAGGGTTTATGAGGTTATTCATAGTTACTAAATAGCTGTAAGTATTTAAAGTTAGATCCAAAATTCTACGCTAGTACCTTCCCCAGTGTGGAGGAAGGGAGATAGGATAGGCAGAATAAAAAAGAAAACGATTACAAGATATGAAATATTTATTATGAAATAGAAAAGGTGTACTTATAATTATCTCAAAATATTCCGTTATTTTATTAATAAAGTGTCCATCTTTACATAGATCAGAATTTGTAATTTTATTAACAATCAACTTTCTATAAAAAAATAAATAAATAGATTTATATGACTGTGTACAATTTAATTATCTTTAAATTGCATCCATGTACAGGTAACTTATAGAATCATTGTCGCAGTTGAAAAAGGTATAAGATAACCATAACAAATACTTGATTTGATTTTTACGTGATATTAATTTGCACTCAATCTTATCAATCACAATGACGATTTCAAAAACTAAATATTAAAATTATATTTATTAATTGAAAATGCAGACTGTAAATAATAAAATAATAAAGTCTGCGAAAATAAATTTAAAACAATCATTTGCAAAATAAGTGTACATAATAAAATAAATCTGGAAAATGAATTGATTTTCGTAAAGGATAGCTAGGCGGTCATCTAGCTGCAACTTATTAGCATAGTACCTAGGCGAGGCCGCAGTACAGACAGATTAGGTACCGTAGCCGGTCACTGATGGCCGCGTTCGTCCTCACATCATTATACAAATTCAGATCTACGTGATTTAACATAGACGGCCAACTTATGTGCGCACTGCGAACTCACGACAAAGGACCCATTTACATGCTAACACGTCCAAACATAGGACTAAAATAAATATTCCGATTCCCTTTACCACGTTCGCTTTCACAGAATAATGCACGCACTTTGTTGCCGTCCTACAAATACGGGCGAAGTTGACGACCTCGTATCAACTGTTCGATACAAAATTCACATACAGTCGTTTGATCGTTATTAATATTTGTTGGTTAGTATGGAATGTTTGTAGCGTTTGTTCAGGCGGCTGTTCGTAACGTATTTCGATGAATCGCTATTTAAACCTAGTTGGACACTTAAAGCTTTTATTGGGTGGTGTAATTCGTTGATACATTCCACTCAACACTACTGTAATAATATTATGAATATGTAGAACTGCGCAACGTGGCGCCGGTAGGGCTACGCTTACCGGCAGCTCTGTAAATGAGATCGCGTTACACTTCAGTTCTGTAAACTAATCCAACGAACCACTTTACGGCGACAGCGCTCTTCTGATGCAGGCCGTGTCATCTGTTTGTATAAATATAGCGTGGACACAGCATACACCAAATAGCGCGTATCTGGCAATGACATATTCTTAGATACCTGTCACGAAAAAGGGTGTTGTGCACAAATAAATAATTAAACTCTACGGGCCAACCGCGCGTCACATTTACGCACACAGTAGCGGCAGTAAAAAAATGTTTCAAAACATGGTGATCGTTTAGAACATGCAATCGCGGCGTCTGCACATCACAATACACAATACTTAACCCGTTGTAGGGCAACGTTTGCAGCACTTTACATCCACTGTATACCGGAATGGTGGTAAGCCGCAGTAGTTGTTTTGGAATATCCTCGCACGGACCTTTGTTTGCAAAGGTTGTGTAGATATTCTGCGGGCGGTGTTGTACTGTGAGGGTAGACTGTGATGTATTTAGTGTGGGATGTAGCCGTACGCGTGGTACTCCCCGTGGTCCGGCTGCTATGCTGGAGGCCCGGCGGCCTGCATCACCTCGTCGAAGGCCTGCTCGAGGCAGTGCTTCAGCTCCGCGTATGAGACCACCAGCACGCTCTGCTCGTCACGAGACATCAGCTCCACCTGGCGACAATGGTTATTTCAGCAAATCTATTTCTATATTCACATAAGGCTAACATTTCAAATTTCCAGAATAACTTGAATATGCCAGATTAAACGTTGGAACATTTATTCATTAAATCAATAGTTTTTGGCATAACAAAGTGCCCTAAATATTAAAGATTATATAGTAATATTAACATAAGAAAGTCAAGATCTCTCATGATAAACATACTTTATTTATATTGAACATACCCTGTTATTGGTGCCACCGTCGAGCTGGTTGAGGCAGTAAGTGAGATGCGCCTGATCGAACCAGGGCCTGCCGTCGTGAGTCACCGAGTGGAACAGATAGTCGCGGAATAACTTCAACATGTATCGGTCGCCCGTCTCCGACCACGAGGCGTCCATGTTCAACCTTTGTATAACAAATATCAGAATTTAAAATAGTTTGGTACTCGTCCCATTACCACATCTTGGGACGGAAATAAACTTGGCTAATTGCGGCACTAGTACTACCGTTGCCTAACGCCTTAGGCGTGAGCAAATATTATAAAATTTTCAACTGTTTTACATCTTAAGATGCTACGCTAAATGCGATGAGTTTGCTATATCATGATTATGAAAAACTACGAGTATTTTTTATGTGCTGAACGAAAACCTTGAAATCTTCTTTAACATTAGACTTTCTACAAAAACACTCTCTTCAACCATGGATAGTGCATTACGAAACATAGGCCTCCCCAAGTATATCCACATTGATCTGTTGAAAGCGGCCAACATCAAGCGACTTCCTGCAACTTCTTTATAACTTTACGCTCGAATACTGAAATGCAACTTAAATATTACGTTGCACTTAAACTTCCCGTTTAAATGTCTGGCTAAGTGCGCTGTGCTGTTAACAGCAACTTAATATGTAAATGGCGTGTGAGTATTCGGGCTTCAGTCACTTAGGTATTATTCATTAGTAAAGAATTATAATTAGTAAGACTTTGACTCACTCCGGACGCTCGTTGATGACGCCAAGCTTGATGAGGACGCGAAGCAGACGTCCATTGTCGATCTCTTGCGACAGTTGCTCCTCGAAGGCATCCACGCGGCTCTCAAGAGCCTCCACCTAGTCGTATCCGCAGTATCATTTACAATTCAGTATTGTAACCGCACTATAACTAGAATCCGCTATCAAGTTGACTCATGTGTATAGGTGCACTAATAAGACATGTGTTCAAATCGGACTCGTCGGTCGTTTTTTGTTCAGTGTAAACTGTTCCAATCTTGTTCATAGAAAGTCGCAATATGTGGTGTTAATAGGAAGGTAAATATTACATTTTACAGTTAAAAAAATGCTATAGAAAAAAATCTAGTAAAGAAGTAACCAGTAGATCTACTATTGAAAATAGTGTAATAATAATTTTATTATAACCATCGAAATATAACTGTGTTACCTGCTTGTATAAGTTAAGTTTCAGTTATATTTCGATGTGTACGTGGTGTATGAATACCTGGGTGTAGAACCTCGCTCCAATCATCGGCATGAGATCAGTAACTGAACGGCGAGAATTGGTCGTCGTCAGTAAGTACCTAACGCAAACATATTTCTCAGTCTGTTACATTAAGATAAAATATAGCATAATAAGTAAAGTTGTAACAACAATCCGTGAGTATAATAATCATGAAATTAGATATGAGAAAAATTAAAGATCAGTTGAGCCGATAATGAAACAAAAATATAAAAATGGAACTATTGTGGAGCTTCATAATTAAAATCACCCTTTTTGTTGGTAAAAAACAAAAGTGACGTACAGGATCAAGTTCTTTAGATCGGCGGAGTATGACCTGGCCACTAGATCCATGGAGGCGGCCAAGTTATCGCAATGGATGGAGCGACAAGCGAGGGCTAAGGCCAGCCGACCCAACGCCGTCAAATCATCTTGCTGCGCCTACAAAGTATGGTACATTTAAAGGATAAAATCATCTCTATATTTGTTAGGGGTAATGACTAAAGCATTTCGATGTTTATATGTTAGTTATTAGTGACAAGCGTGGTTAGGAGAAATATTAAAAAAAAAATACTTCTTATTTCCTACTAAGGTTACATATAATAATTAAATGCTGTGAAGTGAAGATGATAAGATTGAGTTAGCTAACCATGCATGAAACGATGTGTGGATTGGGACAGACTCTTTTGTAGTCCATTTTCATATCCCCAAATATCCCAATTAAACATCTTCAAATAATATGTTTTTTTTTCTTTGAAGTTTTTTTACAACATTCGTTTGAGTTTTCTTTTGCGACGTCAAATATTTTGACTTAAATTGAATAACTATATAAAATAGGAGGAAAAAATTAAGATATAGAATATCCGAATGCATGCGTCCAAAGCTGCGGGCACAAGCTGTTATTAAAATAATTAAAGTCGACGAAAATACTGAAAGCCTATTTAATTTGGTTATTTGTTTTTAGTTTTCACACAACTTCCATATGTACTATAATGATTAGTCTTACCTGTATGGTATCATGTCCAAACACTCTCACCTGTGTAGTGTCACCGGACGTGGGGTGTAGGGCATCGATCAGGCCGCACCAAGATATGCGCACTCGACAACCCGTCATCACCACTTTGGTGGGATCCAAGTTCCTACACAAATTTTAAAATATTTTCTATTAATTGCCAATAGGGTGTCTACACGCATATCAAAGAAGACAATTAGGAAGTCAATATTATTTTGATATTTTGTTATAATTCCCCGCTAGATAACCTATGAGCTTGTCTTGATTCTTTGCTCATATTGCCTTACAAATGCTTATTACTATGAGGAGTCGACGTCGGAAGCAAGATACTTATTTATTTATTTAAGAGACAAACAAACAGTTACACATTGAGACTTATAAATAAGTGATTTATAAATATTTATAGAATTACAAATGCGTAACTCACAACGTTGTCCACGGTTTATAATATAACTAGCGGTCGGGTCCAGCTCCGCCCGGGTGCATACACGTTTTAAAATGGCGGTCAAAATGTTTAATTCTGACTATCAGTTTAGAATATCGACCAATCGGACGACGAAAAACGAACAAAATTTCCTCGTATTTGCTAGAAATATCACTACTGCTTTCCTCCTATAGGTCATAGCGTGATGATATATAGCCTATAGCCTTTCTCGATAAATGGACTACCCAACACTGACAGAATCATTCAAATCGGACCAGTAGTTCTAGAGATTAGCGCGTTCAAACAAACAAACAAACTCTGCAGCTTTATAATATTACTATAGATTTACATTCTTAACAACGTGTGAAAACGGATTAAAACAGTTAAGGATATATTATAAATAAAAATATAAAATAAATTATAATAGAAAAGTGAGAAAATTAAACTAAATTGACAAAAAATAACACAGAAAGCCAGAGCTTTTATATACAAATTATTTAAACTCCTACTTATTACAACTTGGCAGCCACAATAATCTGTGTAATCAGTTTTTTATTAAAATATGCTAAATAAGTTGTTTATAACGGAAATATCATATTATTATAACTCCCTAGACCACGGGCGGATCGTAAAATTGTAGCGCCTTGAGCTCATACGCCTCAGACGCCCACTAATTATTCAACTAATAGTTATTGCGTCACAAAACTGTTTTGCAGAGTGGTCTTTACTGTAAACGAGAAAATAGGACAATAATACGTGTTATTATGTTAATAAAATTTACCCAATAATTCCTAATGATTTAACGCTGTTTTGTAATGTCATTAAAATTAACATATTAAAAAAGTTAGGTCTGGGGCCTTTTCTATCGACGGGGCCCTGGGCTGCAGCCCAAAAACTATTTAGGTAGATCCCTCGACATTTTTTCTATGGTACATAGGCCGGCATGCAATAACAAAATTAAATGTAGTTTTATTGCTATCAAATGTATCGTTAGCGACAATTTGTAGATCTACTTATAATTGATGTTCCAAGTATCGTACCTGCAAGCTAGTCCAGCGGCGTGTATGGACCGCAGCGCCGCAGTCAGCTGCACCAGGATGCTCCACAGCACCGCCTCGGGCAGTAGCGCGCCGCACGCCACGGCACGGAGCATCGCATTTTTCTAACCAAACACACACATCTCACTCGTCCCAATACCAACAACCACTAATCACCTTAATGCAATCACTGCAACCTACAACATTATCCACTCGTTTTGTTCAAACGTGCCCATAAACGACTCAGATTTAAATTGCATTGAAGACCAGATTCTGACCCGTCTTGTTATCCTAATAGAAATAATAATCTATCTAAACATGGTTTATGGCAAAAAAGAAGTTTAAGTAAAAAAGGTTAAGTATGGTTTAAAATGAATCTTTTTCTAGGTAATAAATAATCGCAATATGGGGACTTATCAAAGGAAAAAATGGATTAAATAAAATAGTCAGTAACCTGGTGAGTGTAAGGACGGGGTGCGTCAGGGTCCGATGAGAATGGATCGTGGAAGGCGTTGTTAGCCTCGGAGCTAGTGTTGGGAGCCCCGCCCGACAGAAACTTGTTCATCATGGTCGAAGTGGCCGGGTGGTATTGGTAAACGAGTACCATGGCTGTTGCACAAATAAAGGTAAAACAGTCAATAAAATATTATAACAGAAGGTTTTGATGGTAATCGTTGAAGAGTATTTATTTTTTTGAAAATGTCTGTTTTTTATTCTTCACATAGACGCAGGATTTAATGTGCAGAAAAAGGTTGCACATAATAATAATATACACAACTGTGATTGGAAAAATACGTGCTACAACGACTATGTTTAATATGTCTTATAAAGAATATTTCAGTTTCTTTTTAGCAGGTAATAAAACCCATCGAATCGTTCACAACTTCGCTTGACTGCAAGGCCGCATAGCAAGGTATTTGGAATAAATTTTAGATCGTCATATAAACATACTCGTGAAAGTATCATGGATTTGTGGCGTAAAGAATAAGGCGAAAAGACAAATAACCGATGCGCGTACAGCTCCCCAGATAACTCAGATGAGTTACCATGTGGTATGGCATAAGGCGGCTTTCCGAAGTTTTCCATTTAGTACCTTCCTCCCCTAATATTGAAACATTGACAAACTACTGATAACAACAGGCTGGGGTTTAGACATTAGATGAAAATGAGAAGTGATAACAAAATGATAGGTGATGATTGTTTAATAGGGATTTAACGTACGATATTTAAAAAAAAACAGTTATGAAATTATAATGAAAACACTTTTGCTAATCTCTAAAAGCTACTGCTAATCTAATTTGAATACATGGATGTATTTGTTGCACATAACAATGGGAATGAAGTAAATCAACCTTGTTCGTCAATAATAGTGAAACACATCGATAACACGTCGTGCGTCAGTCACCGGCATATTGTTGTACTGCATGCATTTCAAAGTATAATAACCATATTATGCACGTTGCAATTGTTATTACAATATTTTGAGTGTAGTCTGATGATCTGATGCGAAAAATTCAGGCTAACATAAAATATTCTGATCTTGAATGAAAACGTTTTAATGAATAAATGTAAGTAGAAGTCATGAATCATGACTGAAGGGCATAATCAAAATACGAGCATACAATTATTGGGATCCGAATAAATATAATACAATAAATACACATATTAATTATACATCTAAATTAAGAAAATTGTAGTACCTACTGAGTCGTAAATAAGTAATTGAATTTATAAGGATATAAAATCTGTAAAAATCATCAGAACAGGTAAAACTGACGAATACTGCATCTTTTTTAGTCGATGCAATCATCATACATGTTATCAAGATCAGTCTGTACGCATTGTATTTACATAATCTGCTATCTGTTGCCTTAATCACATTCTAATTTGAATTGACACGATTGAAATTACACGAGGATTATTTTGTTAGAGGAGTATATTGTTAGGTTACTTACAGTGGTCGTTGAATGCCTTGGTGGTGAAGTGGTCTTCGAGACGCACCACGTTGGGATGGTCGATTTGCTTCCACAAGTCGATGCGCTTGGTACTGATGGGGTTGTATCCGTGGAGGCGACGCAGGGCGAATGTCTCGCCGGTCTCACGATGCGTGGCGCGGAAAGCTGTCGCGATGGTATGCGGCGCTGGACTCTCCAGCGGTATCAAATCCGTGTATATATCCACGTTCTCTGGTAGATCTAGAGAAATAATAAGCGAAGTATGTTTTAATTCAGTGTTTACGAAATGAAGTATAATAACGACAGTTTAGCAACGCCTATGGCGCGCTCAAGGGCCATCCAGAAACAACGCTAATAAAAAATTAACGGTAATATACAAATGAACATCATAACGTGCAATTCGAATATCTAAGTCAACATTTAGACAATAGCCCCCTTATTCATAAGAAATCGCTAATCAACCATAATAACGTAAATTAGTTAAAAATTTTTAGGAGGAGATAAAACGTTGATTATGCTCGGCCACGCATAATTATTCATAAGATTCCTTTTGACATATAATAACTAATACGGTAAAGTTGAAAACACATTGTAGGTTTTCGTCTTACGCATAGAGTAAAGAAGCGGCCATAAATACTAGAGCAACGCGTCTTACAGCGATCTGAACAATGGATTCTTTTGTTGTGTGCACACTGTCGGTCGAAATTCGGGGGCATGACCTTCAAAAATAAAAACGTCTGAGACATACAGCGCAACTAACATAAATTGAAAGTGGTGAAATTAGGAACTAGAAATGAAAGTAAAAAAATATCTTCAACGCTTTCATTAAAAATATTCTTTCATAATTTATACAATGTACATTTATACTAGTAGTCCAATAGTACTAATGATAATAATGTTCAATGTAATGAAATTTGAAGAGTGAAAAAAATAATAATTTCTCCGTGCACCACAGCGCTTTTGGGCGATTTGCGATCGTGGGCAACCTTGAGTTTACACAAAAATAGGTTTTGTAAATATGGCTATCAGCTTTTTAAGCCAAACTAATAGAACATTTCTTAAAACTTACAATTAAATTAGAATTTATAAAACATACAAGGTATAATTTTCTTCATTCAATCTGCATACAAATTAAAATTGTTGAATACAATTTGGACATTTTTAATTATTTACATGAGGTGTTGCTGGGAATCTAACTTGACTTAATAGAAATAAACACCGCAGTTCTTTGACCAGTTATTTGTAAATACTAGACTGGACGTAATTGACAGCCTCCGTGGCGCATTTGGTTAGACGCCGCCTGTGAAACGAGGGGCCGCGGGTTCGATCCCCGCGCCGAGAGAAATGTTTGTGAGGCCCACAAGTATTTGTCTCGGGTCTGGGTGTTTGTGAGACCGAAAAACCTCTCGTAGTTCCCGATACCCATGGGCCACGACACAACACTTAATTGATCTTAATGTGGGGTCAGGACTATGTATGTGACTGTAGGGTGTATTTATTTATTTAGTTATCAGTAATTAGCCAAAAGATCGTCTGTGCATTCCTTAAAAAAATGGAAGTAAAACGATTAGAGTATGTGCGTAAAAGAGAAATTATTTATAATGTTAAATATAAAGAATACAAATATGCTCACTTAAAGTAAGAAGTATGGGAACAAATAGGTACTGAACTGAAGATAACCGAGTAATTTTTATACAATCAAATATTAAGTAATTGATGTTAAAATTTCAAAGTACACGCTCTGTTTTAGGAATTATAATAGGAAAAAAGGTTATCTTGTTATTTGTCTTCAGGTAGTCTCTTTTTTGTTTTCTTTTAAACTGACACTGTTAGTAGTAATATCAAGACATGTGCTCGAAACACGATCTTGCCTACTTTGGAATTCACACATTTTATACATAAGTATTTCTAATATGTGTACACGGCATGGTAGCTAAACATTTTTCCACAGTAAATTTATTCTCAATGTGTAATCTATGTTTGCGTACAGAATTTAATCAATCATAGTATTATATAATTGATTGATGTGTGATTCAATATTGATTGAATCATTGATTTTGACAATAAAACCGTTGCAAACTCGAATGTGATAGTACTACAGGTTATCACAGACTTAGAACTGTTTATAATAAGCGCCAACTAGGATTCATTTCATTTAAAAATATATATTATTTATTTGTTTATATAGAGATGAGATAAAGAGTACATAAAAATCGACTCTTCCATCCCTAAAAGCTTAGTCATTGGCAGACGAGAAAACCGTCCTTTGTCAATGAAATTAAAAAAAATAAAAACGTACGTGAGCCCTCTGACGACCCGTACGAACCATATCAGTCGCGCTCTTTACCATAGTTTTGTACTCTTTACTCTATGCGTAAGTCAAAAAACTACAATGTGTTTTCAGCTTAAATTAGGCCGCGAATGTTGCCACTTTATAGAAAAAGTGCTATACTCTGTAATTTCAAACAGATTTTGTCTATGGAATCCAAAAAAGACAACGTATTTGTCTATGTTGTTTGTTTTGTTTATTTTTGAACATATAAATTTATTTTAAAATGTTGAAATCGGAGTTTTTTTGAGAGCTAATGTATTGATTATTATTCTTTTTGTGGACGGCGACTTTGTGATATTTACGCCTAAAATGCAAACTGGACAAAAGTATGATTATTTGTTGTAGTAAGTATGTTAAACATACGTCTTCATATTGTATTTCCCTAAGGCTACATATTGGTAATAACATTTGTTTCTTTTTCAGCACTCAAAAAATAATGGATTTGGCTATATGAGAAACATAATTTACTGACAGCAAGGTTGTCGGTAACAATATTTTGATACAAGGATAAGAAGAGAGGTTATATCTTGCCGGATCACCCGATATATTAGTTGGCTCAGAAACTATTAAAGAAATAAAGTGTACTTAAGCAAATAGATTTCAAGAAATTACTCCTGAAATAGGCTATTTGACTGTATAAAAAATATTGACTTATTTGTTACCATCCGTGTAATTTAATTTTAAAACATATTTCATTATCATACATTAAAAATATTGTATATTTTATGTAAAAATCACAATTATAATTTAATTTATTTTGAGTTCGCGCCACGTGATCATAAACGATTTTGATTGGCTATGACGTCATGCATTAGTATGAACTACTCACGTACAGGAAATGAATGGGATTGATAACGGCATAGATGCAAATTAAATATTAAAAATACCTTTAAAACGCATTATTTGTCATTTATACCCGTGATTCCCGTGAATTAATAAATTATCATGTCCAATGTAATAAAATGTGAAGAAAGAAAAATAATTATAATTTTTTTGACATAAACTGATTCGGACGATTGATTGATCTATGGTTGATTTGAGAATGAGTGACATACAGCCTGACGCAACTTAGAAGAAAAACCATTTTGTATGGAGTCGGCATGGCAAATAATGGTAGATTATTGTCATAAATAAGTGTATTATCTATGGGTTATTGCTATTGCATTCATTCGGCGCGCTTCTCTTTCTGATTGTTAGCCGGTTCCTCACGGAACGAAAAGAACAAAAAAAAAAATCTTTCTGATTGCAGATGTCAACACTTGTCAGTTGTCACTCTTTGTTGTCAGTAATTTTGTTTGTAATATTTATTTTTGTACGAGTTTGTGTTTATTCCATAAAATAATTATAAAAGAAGTGTGAAGTGCTTAATACAGTTCTTTGATAGATTTTTTTAAAATGTCACTGAAAAAACGGTTTATAACATGTGAAATTTGTGGAGATCGTACTAGTAGCAAAAAAACAAGAAAATAGGAAGTTTTTGCCTACATTTCCTTTGAATGAGGCTTGGTAAGCTAACAACATGATAATATTGTGACAGCCTCCGTGGCGCAGGCGGTTAGACGCCGCCTGTGAAACAAGAGGCCGCGGGTTCGATCCCCGCACCGAGAGAAATGTTTGTGCGGCCCACAAATATTTCTTTCGGGTCTGGGTGTTCGTGAGACCGAAAAGTCTCTCGTAGTTCCTGATACCCACGATACAAGACTCGATCTTAGTGTGGGGTTAGGACTATGTATGTGACTGTTGGGTGTTATTTATTTATTTATTTATTTACTGTTAAGTAGGGACACCAGGCTGTATTAAACCAAAATTTTAAAACTGTATGTTGTTTACTATAAACTAGGGATGTTACATACTGTTATTATAGATAACTTTAAAAACATAATTAATTTAAATAAATCCCATATATTTAAGTTAATTCCTTACCAACTCATTTCTGCACAGGTTTTTGCATAATATGACGAAATTATAAATCATTTATGAACTGCTCTGAATTAAACCAAGCTGCGACTCTTGTATAATCACTGTATTATCGAACTCGGTCGTTATTGTTCTTTGTTTTACAGATGCAAGCAGTGGGTTAAATTGGTGTTAAAAGAACAAGAAGAAAAGTGTTTATTGAAAATACTTTACTTCATAATTCATACTTTGAAATATGTATGTTGAAACTACTTTGAGAGGATATCTTTTAATTGGAAGCAAAATCGCCTTAAGAAATCTGCAGTACCATAGTATAATGTCATACGGCATTATTTTATGGGGATCAGCGGCTGATATCGAATCCATATTCATCTTACAAAAAAGAGCAGTCCGTGCTATTTATAATCTAGGGAGCCGCGATTCTTTGCGATCTGTTTTTAAGTAAAGCAATATACTAACCGTGTCATCTGAATACATCTTTCAGAATATAATGCACGTTCATAAAAATATTAAGGTCAGTGACACCCACACTATTAATACGCGGAATAAAAATAAACTTGCAATACCCTCGTTTAGACTAGAAAAGTCAAAAAAATCTTTCTTTGGTAGTTGTATTAAATTTTATAATAAACTTCCCAATAGGATAACGCAGCTACCGGATAAACTATTTAGGGCACATATTAAAAACAAACTTATGACTAGGGGTTATTATAATATTAAGGAATATATTGAGGATAAAAAAGCCTGGGATTAGGTGTTCTCTTGCACATTGCGACCTCCTGGGGCCCTGCACTATTCACTCATTACATCCCCTAATTTAAATAATTAAAAATTTTAAACTTAAAAATTGATCAATATACAATTAAATTAATCAATTAAATTATAACTAAATATATAATGATTAATTAATGCCAATTAAGATCATATGACGACCGATCGAGAAAACAAATAAAAATAATAATATGGCAAATCTTTGTAAGACAAGTCACAAATATTTATTTTAGTAAATTGACCAAAACCAAGCCCACTGAGTTTGACTCGCTGGATCTACTCAGAAATGGGTCGCGCCGCGTAATATCCAGTAGTAAAGTAAAGCCCGCTGAGTTTGTTCGCCGGGTCTTCTCAGTCAGGGCCGCGTTGGATCCGGCAGTAAGCCTAAACATACGGGACGTTTCGGAAATACTTATGGTCGTTGTCTTAAATTGGACCCAAAACAAGCCCACTGAGTCTTATTCGCTGGATATACTCAGGATTGGGTCGCGTCGCGTAGTTCCAGTGGTAGTGTAAGCCCACTGAGTTTGTTTCGCCGGGTCTTCTCAGGAAGGGCCGCGTTGGATCCGGTGGTAACAATAAACCGCTACGCACCGTTGTAATAATATTCATGGTCCGTTAATTAATTAATTTAATTTAATTTAATTTGACCAACGTACATATTGTATTTCTTTGAAAAATAAATTACCATAAAGTCATAACTAATACTTTAAATAAAATAAGAATAAAAAGGAAACAAATAAATAAAACTAATGCTAAATAAAAATAAAATTAATTTAAAATAAATAAATTACATAAATTAATTAATTAAACCAAGAAATTAAAATAAGTAATACTAAGTATAGGAAATATATTGTTTATAGAGATTAAGTTCTATGTGTATTGACTTGTCATAAGAGCTTTTAAATTGCCTACGTGACCAATAAATACATTTCATTTCATTTCATTACAATACTTAAAAGCTGATCCACTTCCTTTGTTCATTAATTCCACTTCTCTAAGAAATCGCTTTGTTTCAATTACTGAAACAAAACTATTATTTACGGATATCGCGGATTCGGACTTCAGACCTCGGACTCCGTCCGCCCGAAACTTCGTTGGATTTAGTATTAATATTTTAAACGTGTTGATAGTTACTATTGTTATGTTTGTTTCCCAAAGACTAATAAAAAAAATATTAAATAAAAATAAACATTTCATAAGGTCGTTTTTATTTTGTTTCGGGTACTATTAAGCATAATTGGAATTTAGTATTTATTTATTTATTTATTTATTTATTCCACATACTTACTACTATTTACAGGTTACACCTAATACAGTAGAGTAGCACATATTACATTCTTATATAATAATACAACTAATTAATACTAATCAGTACAGTAGCGGCCTCTGTGAACTCTGTCAGTGAGCATGAGAACAAATCGAGCTGGCAGGAAAATTCATAAAAAATGTTTAAAAATAGGCTTAATTAGACTCCTTAAATTTTATCGATATCGATCAAATCAGGCGCATTGCACGCACGAGCAGACCAGCACTATGTGCTCCGTTAGTTTGGCACTTTTGACGCAATGACAGACGTTGCTGGCTTAATGTTTGTAACAGAATGCCATGTAAATGGATAAAAAAAATATGTATGGAGTCCCGTCTCTTAACGTAGTGTTTTAAATTCTCTTTGACATATGCGAACGAATCTGTGGAGCGGATGTTTACGAACTGGATGCCACATTGTCCGACAGAGCGTTTTGACAGTGTAATTATTCAGTTATTTTGTAAATTTATTTTTAATTGATATAGATATAGTAATTAAAAATAACCTTTATTTGTAAGGTCTATAGACCCCACTTCATAATGTGGTATAGTTTCCAGAAACTAGTCAAATAGCCTATTATACCCTTATTGGTAGAACTCAATTACATATTATATTAAACTTTATTATACTTCTCATAAGAAAAATTGAAACACCTTGCATGTTGAACGTTTTGTAATGATTATCAGAAGAGTGTGTTTAAATTTAATTTGAATTCAGAACATCAACTCATATTATTCACTACTAAACAACATTTGACATATATACCTAAATACACACATTTTTCTTATAATCTTCACACAACATTAACGTATAAGGTATTCCGACTTTTCTTATGAGAAGTGTATTTTATTACTAATATAATATATAATTATTAGTATACTAATATAGAATTTTAGTATATAAAATAATCCCACTGCATTTGCTGCCGGACAAAATAAGCATAATATTAGAATACCAAATACCTTCAATCTCGAATTTATACTACTACAATTATTCAAATGTGATATAAAGAACTGCTGCAAGGAAGAAAATTATGGTATTAAAATATCCTTTGACCAAGTAGTGTATATGCCTTACATTGACAAATGAATAATTAATATACACATTTTCTCTCACATGCACACACACACACACATCCTAACATACATATTTCCTATTATTATTAATAATGTTACATAAATAGTTTTGGAGTTAGATTAAGTTTGTTATTTTTGATTTTTTAAATGCTGTTTTCCTTAAATTGTTAACCCACCACACACACTCATTGTTGCAAGGGTGGGTGCCCAAGATAGGGGCTTGCCTACTTTGGGAGCCAAATATTAGATAGTTAAATACATAATTGTAAATTTTCAATAAATAAATACACATTGTTACTAAAAAACCTGACCATATTTATTACCATATTGAAGGATATTGTCCAGGCAAAATACACAGCAATATGATTATTTACAACATACTTTTATAGATACTAAGGTATATAGAGAAAAATAATTGAGTAATAAATGTTATAATTTTGAAATAGTATTTACTTTCTTATAATTAATTTAAAGGTGCATTATTCGACAAATACCTATATTTAATATAAATGTATCTGAAAACTTATGAAATAAAATGTACATGTTAAGCAAATTTTTTATTTACAAAACCTCTAAATCTACATCATGACCCAAATTGAAAAATAATTTGATGCTTGCATTATTATAGACCAAAATAATGATTTGTTTTTAACCACTTGATGCGGGCAACATCCAAAAGGTTGATGTGAAGATTATTAAGAGACCAACAGTAGACTTCTGTGGCTAAATTGAACAAACAAACTCGGGACGTTATATCTTTGGTAATTGGTACTAAGTCCTCAATGCACTTCAATGTTGATGACTGATCAAAAAGATGTCTTCTTATTTATCTTCTTCTACATGCTATTTATCTTTCTTGTCATGCTTTAACCTCTTCAAAAATTGTTTTAATGTGCCATGGATATATAGATGGTACAGTACCACTCTCCAATTTGTGTTGTTCAACTCCTGAAACAAATGATTTTAACATTGAGATCAGTATGTAGCCATCCAATAAGATAAATTTGAAATTATGAGTAAAAAGGTTTAGATTAGGTTAGTTCAAACAAGCTGTGTGGCTGTGTGTGTGGTTGTTTTAATGCAGAAACTTGAAACATTACAGTAACTTTGTTTCTCTAATTAATCGTAAATAAGACCATTTCGAATGCACGATGGCTTGTTGGTAAACGGGCCAGACGCGGCTGCCAACATGGACACGGTGGTCGCGCTTTCTAGTCCCAGGGCACACCTGATTTCTCGGAATCATGTTTGTATTGAAAGGGAATCATCATGGCATGCATTAAAACATCGTGAGGAAACCTGCACACCATAGCGATTTGTATAAATTTCTATGGTACGTAAAGTAATCCGGCACCCAAATATAGGCTAATATAGTATAGTATCAGTTCGGCTTACCTGTGTATTTACTGATAGTTCCGCAGCCACTTCGAACACTCGAACTTCATCAACATTGCATCCAATGACATCAACATCAATATTCACTACTTTATATATTTTTATGCCGACGGATATTTCGACGGCCAACTCAGAGAAATTTTTGCCCAACAAATTATATTTAAAATAATTTATTATTTTGATCTTTAAAAACGAAAATGTTTTGGTAACCAGTGATGACAATTGACAACGCTAATATGACAGTGAAAAATCCGCCATCTTTCTGCTTAAAATTTGCTTAAACATGGGTCCCGGCCATTTTAAAGTTAATACGCTTTAATATAGCTGATTAGCGATTTTTGACGGTTATGAATAAATTTTAAGGTACAGTTCATATTAACGGCAACTGAACACTGCGTTAACTTCTTTTGCATAAGGGGGTAGGTATTTAGTTGACTACCCGAAACATTTGATGTGATTAATCGATTTATTCATTAAATTATTTGATCTAATTTTATTTTATTAAGTAAATTATATTATTTTACATGTCTTGCTCAATGCTACATTTGTACGTGCGTCAAACTTTGTTATGGTAAATAGGGAATATTTTGTGACTGTTTCTGATGTTTTACGAGTACCATGGCTGTTGCACAAATAAAGGTAAAACAGTCAATAAAATATTATAACAGAAGGTTTTGACGGTAATCGTTGAAGAGTATTTATTTTTTTGAAAATGTCTGTTTTTTATTCTTCACATAGACGCAGGATTTAATGTGCAGAAAAAGGTTGCACATAATAATAATATACACAACTGTGATTGGAAAAATACGTGCTACTACGACTATGTTTAATATGTCTTATAAGGAATATTTCAGTTTCTTTTTAGCAGGTAATAAAACCCATCGAATCGTTCACAACTTCGCTTGACTGCAAGGCCGCATAGCAAGGTATTTGGAATAAATTTTAGATCGTCATATAAACATACTCGTGAAAGTATCATGGATTTATGGCGTAAAGAATAAGGCGAAAAGACAAATAACCGATGCGCGTACAGCTCCCCAGATAACTCAGATGAGTTACCATGTGGTATGGCATAAGGCGGCTTTCCGAAGTTTTCCATTTAGTACCTTCCTCCCCTAATATTGAAACATTGACAAACTACTGACAACAACAGGCTGGGGTTTAGACATTAGATGAAAATGAGAAGTGATAAATGATTGCTAATCTCTAAGCTACTGCTAATCTAATTTGAATACATGGATGTATTTGTTGCACATAACAATGGGAATGAAGTAAGTCAACTTTGTTCATCAATAATAGTGAAACACATCGATAACACGTCGTGCGTCAGTCACCGGCATATTGTTGTACTGCATGCATTTCAAAGTATAATAACCATATTATGCACGTTGCAATTGTTATTACAATATTTTGAGTGTAGTCTGATGATCTGATGCGAAAAATTCAGGCTAACATAAAATATTCTGATCTTGAATGAAAACGTTTTAATGAATAAATGTAAGTAGAAGTCATGAATCATGGCTGAAGGTCATAATCAAAATACGAGCATACAATTATTGGGATCCGAATAAATACAATAAATACACATATTAATTATACATCTAGATTAAGAAAATTGTAGTACCTACTGAGTCGTAAATAAGTAATTAAATTTATAAGGATATAAAATCTGTAAAAATCATCAGAACAGGTAAAACTGACGAATACTGCATCTTTTTTAGTCGATTTGATAGACGTTTGTGATGAAACTTACATGTGTAACTCCTAAGTTCTCAACAATATTTTTTACAATCAAACTTATACAAATGTATAATATGTGAAAAAACATACACATACATTTATACAATTTGGCACACGTGTCCAGACGCTGTTATAGACTAATATCCAAAATGTTGAAATTCTGAAATATTACATACATAAACATCGAATTAATAGCCTCCTTTTTTTTGAAGTCGATTAATAAAAAGAAAGTAAATACGTTAAACCACAGTTCATTAGTAGCCCATTGTTACTCAGTACGTTCCTAAAATGGTATAGACATATCTCCAATCTAGCTATAGTCTAGCTATAGTCAATGGCCTGTATACCTTTGTTGTAATGCATGTAGCCAAATTTTTTAGTTTTAAATATTTACACCAACATCTATTATTTCGGAATGGGTGTATATTGTCAGCAATCAAATTTACTAATTGCAGTCTTTGCCGCAGTGTGATAGAAATACGACATAAATTTCAATGTTTTAAATTGATGTTGTGGCATCGAAAGGGATTTCTTGAGACGGCATCGAAGAGTGCAAGAATGGTCCCCCGGCGAGATGCTGTGGCACACTGTAGTATGCAATGGCAAGCCGAAGAATGCAATGACACATTGCCGGATAAGGCAATGCAAGCGAAGGTAATCGTCTACGATTTCCTAACACCCGAATGAGATGTTGTCAAAAAATTAAGAATAGTTTATCTCTCTTCACATTTTATTACATTGGACATGCAATGTGTATCAGGTAGCAGGCGTTGTCGATGCATACTTCGGCGTCCATGCGGCATGACACGGGACACGGGATAGGCTGGTGACGGAATACTACAGCCCTTGCCATTCCGTCACGGTGTGCCTAGGCCTTTATATTTGTATATAAACGGCCTTATTCTTAAACAGTTTTAAAATCTTTTTTGGTTATCGAATGTTTTGTCCCTTTGGAACGCCTTTTGAAATCAGTTTGATGGAAGAAGACTTCGATAAATAAAATAGGTTTTAAACCTGTCTTTGAATAAGGCCGATAGAAGTCTATCTACCTATAAAAACCTGGCAGTGGAATAATTAGATCATAAACCTGTTAAAGGATGTCAGAATCAGTCAAGGAAACGTATATTCACTCAAAATTTCTGCAGACTTATATTTGGACGACGCGAATGTGACCATGTTTCCGATTTCAAATCAAGCTCAAGTACGGCTTCGCCGGAATACACAACATTCGGTATTACGTAAAAAATACCGTAGCGCTAGCCGCTAGTTGTCAAAGGGAAACCCAAGTGACACACCGTCGTCCAACCGTCGTAGTAGTATGTACATCATACATGCACCATGGAAGGACTCATATCAATTGTTGATACAAGTTGTATAGGTTTACAAAGAATTACATAGCAAGCTCAATGGAGGGTGGCCAGTTTATTTTCCCAAATAAAATAATACTTACGTCATTATAATTCGTGTAAACCAAGTAACTTGATGTGTAAATGCATAATAGCTTGAGGTAGAGGCATAATCACGGTATGTCTTTTATATATCAACATTAAAAAATAAATTAAGACAACCTTCCTATAATCCTGGATTCTTTCACCACAGCGTAGTGAAGCATGTTTGCAAGCCGGCATAATTATGTGAATGGCATGATAACGCCGTTCCATAATACGGTGCAGATTTTTTTAATATCTACATGGATCAATAAGTCCCGAGACTAACCCAGAGATGGAGCTCGTAGTAAACCAGTAACCACGTCTTTCTAGAGTACTAACCTTTGCTTGAAACGTGTCAAAATTTTAAGTCGATCGGACCAGAAACAGCTGAGTTATCGAGGTTGGAGTAAAGTATGTTTTGTAGTTTGTTTGTTGGAAAAAACCGAGTTTCGTGTTCTGATAAAACATTGTTTTTTAATGGGTAAAAACACCGTGCAAGCGAAACAATTGATTGAAAAATGTTACCCGGACTCTTGTCCATCAAAAGCAACGATTTGTCGGTGGTTTGCCGAGTTTAAAAGTGGTCGTACCGACACAAATGACGCGGAACGCTCGGGTAGACCTGTGGAAGCCGTTACACCGGAAAATGTGAGTGAAGTGACAAAAATTATAATGAAAGATCGTAAAGTGAAGCTCCATGAGATTACCGAGATGACACAGATATCATATGGAAGTGTATTTACTATCCTTCATGAAAAATTGAGCATGAAAAAGGTTTTTTCCAAGTGGGTGCCGCGATTGCTTTCGATGGAACAAAAACAGCAGCGAGTCGATGATTCAGAAAGCTGTTTATCGCTATTTACTCGCAACAAAAAAGATTTCTTGCGTCGTTACGTGACCATGGACGAAACATGGATACATCACTACACTCCAGAATCGAAGCGGCAGTCATCTGAGTGGCGCACAGCTGGCAAAAGCCGTCCGAAGCGTCCGAAAACGCAGCAGTCAGCTGGCAAAGTCATGGCGTCAGTTTTTTGGGATACGCATGGCGTGATTTTCATTGACTACCTCGAAAAAGGTAAATCGATCAACAGTGATTATTATATTGACTTGCTGGTGCGTTTGACGGAGGAAATCGCAAAAAAACGACCGCACATGCAGAGAAAAAAAATCCTTTTTCACCAAGACAATGCACCCTGCCACAAGTCGATGAAAACAATGGCAAAATTGAACGACCAATTCGTTCAATTTGATTGAGCTTTGATCTGCTTCCCCACCCTCCCTACTCGCCAGATTTAGCCCCCAGTGACTACTGGCTCTTTGCTGATCTTAAAAAAATGTTCCAGGGAAAAAGATTTGGCTCAAATGAGGAGGTCATCGCTGAAACTGAAGCTTATTTTGAAGCGAAAGATATTTTTTTTATAAACATGGTATTGAAAAATTGGAAAAGCGTTGGAACGATTGTATCACCCTAAAAGGTGATTATCTTAGATTATATACTCGTCTAGATGACACATCACACCTCACCGGGCGGCTCAAATAAAGTCTACCAAATTTGGTAGACTCGCTTCTCACGTACGTCAGTGTCATTTGAACTACATATGGATAACGTGCTCCCGAAAAATAATTAATTATGCCGGTTTGCGCTGTCGAATTGTATCGCAATTGTGTGGGAAAACTGTATAATAATACCAATATCACTTTCTATCGGTAACATTATTGTTAAACCATTATTATTTGAAGAAAACATGAACTTTTAATTCATTATTTTGAAGATGAATTTCATTGGCCAGTGTTGTCAATTTATTACTAGGAAGATTTGTTGAAACTATGGGAGAAACTATAAAACACAAATATCATTACATAATATTTCGATCAGAATAACAACAAGAAGAATGGCATTATTTATTTAATGAGTAAATAATACTTACCTACACGATATTAATGAAACCCACGACGACATGCACTTCATAGTAATTTTATTAATTCTTTGCCTTGCATGTGTATTACCATTCAAAATTTCACAAACGGGGTACTGATATTGTCATCTTTGAAGAAACAGCGAGAACTTATTCAAGGTCCTAATAACATTTTTAGACTTCCTACGGATTCCGTACTTGCAAATTGCTGGAGAGACATTACACAGCGGAAACGAAAAGAAGACCATTCGTAGCCTCACATGCTGATACGATGATTTATATTTTACATAAATACAGAAATCAGATAACAGCCCAGACAATAAATCCAAAGAGTTAATTCTATTCGGAAACAAACACTAGGAGATGGGTTTAGATCTTTATTGTTTTTACTAAAATGCGTTATAAATATAATTAATAGTATGATTACTTTAAATAAAGAAAAAATATTTTATTTAACCTATTTTTTATATCAAATAATGGGGAAAAGTTAAGTTAATAATCTGGAGTAGGCATCCCTAAACACACACACCTTGACAGTTGGATTACAATAATTACACGACCGGTACTCACACATATCAACGAAAGTGAGGACACTTTTAGCGCATCGTTTGTTGACATTGCTCAATCTGGACGAGTATATAATCTAAGGGTGATTATGTTGATGAATAAAAAAAAATGATTTCATTGTTAGTTTCGGGACTTATTGATCCATGTGTTAGCCTATACTGTGTCCAACTTCTGGGCAAAGGCAGCCCCTTTGTTACACTTAACCCTGTCCTGAGGCCATGCCATTTTGGCTCGAATGCGTCAATCTCTTCATTCCACCGCATCTTCGGTCTACCGCGTTTTCTCCAGCCATTTTTGGGAATCCAGCTTGTAGCCAGCCTGGCCCAACGGTTTGGATGCAAGTGCAGTACAGTTGATATTTATTTTTGTATACTAATAGAACCTAAAACCATTTCTTGTATAAATATTGTAATGGTTTTATGTGCATACGTAGTCAGTGCTTCCCTCTCAATGCTCTGTTACAGAATTCAAATACGATTCAAATATTCAAAGTTAATTAACTCACACGTCCATGCAAAGTTAATCAGTGGACAGTCGCTGTGGCGGCAGACGCGAAGGGTGAAACCCTTTATCAGTGGAAGCCCCACCCCAATACACCCGAGGGACTCTGTCTGGCAGGCTGGATCGATTATCAATATAGGTACCAAAATTGAGTCTGCTCCCCTAAACGTGTGCCGGACACTGACGCTATAGACTACAGGCCCGTGGCAAAAAGTGATAGGTCAAATGAACCATAAGGAGACCTATTTAGTAAGATACCGGGGTTTAAAATAATAATATTTAGCACTATGCCGTCACTTGTAAGCTGTCCGCCTGGATGCAGATGAGACTTCAAAAGTACAGGGAGAGGATGTATATTTTAGTCACATATTTTTTTACGGCGTTATTACCATCGATAGATCCATGAAAAATAATAAGAGAACACGTAGTGCCGTACCAAAATAGTGCGCTACAAATTCAGCAGAACGTTAGATATTCCGGCAATTTTCTTGGTAAATTTGGTCATTTGATTTTATACGGCATCGTTTCCATACAATTTCAATACCTCTTCTAATTCATTATTCCGCAACGCCGTAAAAAAACTATGCGACAAGGGAAAAAAATCGGCGGTTGCAACCCACTCCCCTTCAGTGGTCCGGGAGGTGATTTGAAAAAGTACGGCATCGGTTTCATAACATTATATAGCACTCAAAAGAACTATTTAATAACATGCCTTCAAAAAAATATAGTTCATTTGAATGTATAAAATCAATGATACCTAAATTTATCATAAATCTGACCTTGAAAGCTGAAAGGTCATTTGACCCTGTACGGCAACTACTTTTTTAACATTATATTGCTAAATACAATTGTTATATTGTATAACATTGCCAATCAATAGAAAATGTTCTAAAAGAAATTGAGAGGAAAACAAAATATGATTTTTTTCAAATTATTTGTAAAGTTAAAACTATCGTAGATTAATGAAATACAGCAACTTTCTGAATATTATTGTTGTTTTAAATAGAACCCAGGTAAATAAATGGAGAAAAAATGATGCCGTACATTTTAATGTAGATCATAACTTTTTGCTGACTAAAATGACACTACCATTTCAGGGGTAACTTTATGGTCATCTGATACTGTACGGCATTAACATATTTTCGAAGAGAACAAGTGTTAATAAGTATAAATCATTATGCCGTCTATTTAAAGCGAAACTGAGTGTATATTATATCCAAAAATTTAAAACTATCGATCTCAGTATTCATATTCTTGAATAATTTTCGATGTAATATACTTTATACATGGACATATTTTTTTTAATTATCTTATTTTTGATGTTTATTGATATATATACAAAAATGAAAAACAAATAGGAACCGTCAACTGCCCTAACTTTGATATTTATGCTCTTTAACGGGAAATAAAGTCTAAAATACGATCGGTTTTCACGATACTTACACATATTATCGTAAAAGATGCGGCTGCCAACATGTTCACGGTGGTCGCGGGTTCGAATCCCATGGCACACCTCTGACTTTCGGAGTCATGTGTGTATTGATAGTCAATCACCACGCACTAAAACGGTGAAGGAAAACATCACGAAGAAACCTGCATACTATAGCGATTTATAAGATTTTTTTTTTTTTTTTATACTGGCCTGGCATAATGGCGGCATTGCACCTGATGGAAAGTGCCAATGCCGCCCAGGCAGAGTATCCCTTGGCATCGGACGGCAGTCCCATGCCAATGGAAACAATTATGCCGGCCTGCTAAGGTGCCTCTTCACACCGCGGCGGAAGGACCCAGGACACGTGCGCCGGCAAACAATTCCACAGCCTGACGGTGCGGCACAAAAACGAATTTGAGAACCGTTTGGTTCGCGCCGGGATGGTGTGGACCGTCAAGCTATGGCTTCGCAAGCCAGCACGCGTGGTTCTGGTTAGGAATGGAGAGGAGGGGAGCAAGTTGAACAATTCTTCAGAGCACTCACCGTGATACAGGCGGTAGAACACGCTTAGAGAGGCGACATCTCTCCGGAGTTGTAGCGACTCCAAGTTGCTCGTAACGTCTGCATCATTCATAATGCGGATGACCCGCCGCTGCAATCCATCCAAGGCATCGAGCAGGTACTGGGCGGATCCATCCCAGAGGTGCGAGCAGTACTCCATACCCGGCCGGACCTGCGCTTTATATAAGCGACAAAACTGACCGGGCGTGAAAAACCGACGCACCCTGTTCAGGACTCCAACCCTGCGTGATGTGGCAGTTATTACGCCCTCGATGTGATTCCTTGGATTGAGATCACAGCGGATATCCACACCAAGGACACTCAGGTCATTCCGCACTGAGAGGGGAGTACCCTGAAGAATGGGGAGGGGAGAGAACGGGGATTTTTTGCACGTGAACGCACACACCTGGGTTTTCTTGGCATTGAACTCAACCATATTCCTGGAACCCCATGTAGAAATGAGATCCAAGGTCCTATTTCTATGGTATGTAAGTTTTCCAACACACACTAAGCCAGCTTGGTTGACTATATGGCCTAATCACTCTCAATCATTCTCTCGATTGTAGAGGAGGCCCGTGCCCTGCAGGGGGACGGAATATGGGCTGATACCGATCATAAAAATCCCAAAGAATGTTGTAATTTTTAATAGTTATCGAAAATTCTTAAAAGTTAGACAAATTCATGATCTCATGTCTGTGACATTACCTAATGCATTTATTAATTAATAATTAATTAAACTCTTATGCTGACACAATCTAAAATGTACTTTTTTATCAAGATAATACGACATAATTTGCGCGATATATTTTGTGAGAATTTGAGGAGGTGAAATTTGCTAGGCAATGTCTGGACACCATATTGCACAATTTCAATAAATAATAATAAATGATTAGGATAGTCTTCTTAGTGACATAAAAGAATGAAACGAAATATGTAACATCTTATTTCTTTTCCAAGGTATGCATAATAAAATAATAAAAATAGCAACTAATGTAGGTAGTGAACAAATAAAATAATAGCAATAGTACGAGTACGAACACGCACTAGGTCAGCATAGTGGACTATACGGCCTAATCACTCTCAATCGCACTCTAGATTCTACAATTACAATTTTACAAACAAACAAAAAAGAGATTACGATTACAAGGCACGGGCCTATTCTGTAGTAGGCTCGTGCCCTGCAGTGGGAGGTACTCGTATATGGGCTGATACGGAGTACGAGTTTAATAACTTTTCATTAAGCCTATTTTCATAGCGACCACTTAACAATATATTCCAAATCACAACTTTTTATCAATATGAACATTGAGATTTGTACGGAATTGACTTTTTATGAACTATTGCGATAAAAACAAATAAAGAATCTAAATGCCGTCCAAAAATGTACATTCTAAATATCAACTTAAAGTATACAGGGTATCTCAAGACTGCTACCGAAAACGAAGTCGGGTGGTAGTTTAAGCGACTTCAGACACAATGCAACAGAAAAAGTTGCAAAAAAAGCGACAATTTTTTTTTGGTTATTTTTTTCCTTTGACCATATTTGGGTGGTAAATACATTTTTTCCTAAAATAATAGTGTATACCCTTTTATTTATAAATAATCTAAGGTATAAAAGAGTTTAAATTATTATTTTAGCAAAAACTATGGATTTACCACCCAAAAATGACGATATTTAAAAAATCATAAAAAATAATTGTCGCGTTTCTTTGCGAAATTTTTAGTTGCATTGTGTTTGTAGTTACTAAAACTACCACCCGGCTTCGTTTACGGTAGCAGTCTTGAGATACCCGGTATAGTTACGTGGATTTTTTGAGAGTATTTTTCGCCCTAAATAAGTTTGGACCAAAAAAAATTTACGGCATGTGAAAAAATGTTAACTATGCCTAAAATACTTTCAAAATAAATAAATTTCATGTTGCGTCAAATCACCCCCCTGACCACTGAAGGGGAGTGGGTTGCAACCGCCGATTTTTCTTCCTTGTCGCATGGTTTTTGTACGGCGTTGCGGAATAATGGATTAGAAGAGGTATTGAAATTGTATGGAAACGATGCCGTATAAAATCAAATGACCAAATTTACCAAGAAAATTGCCGGAATATTTAACGTTCTGCTGAATTTGTAGCGCACTATTTTTGTACGGCACTACGTGTTCTCTTATTATTTTTCATGGATCTATCGATGGTAAGAATGCCGTACAAAAATATATGACCAAAATATACACCCTCTCCCTGTACTTTTGAAGTCTCATCTGCATCCAGACGGACAGCTTACAAGTGACGGCATAGTGCTAAATATTATTATTTTAAGCCCCTGTATCTTACTACATAGGTCTCCTTGTGGTTCATTTGACCCATCACTTTTTGCCACGGGCCTGTAGTCTACAACATGCCCATTCAAATTACATAATCCCTGATTTCGGCCCGGCATCCTATTTGTGTTCGTCTTTTAATTAAACATCAAACAGAATTCACACCATGTCATATTTCAATTACTACGTTGATCACTATTTAATAAATACGTATTGTATTGATAACCGTACGCGACACATATAGATGAAGTTATTTTGAAAATATTAAATATTCCGAAAATAACACCTGATGTTTTTACAGTTGGCTAAAATAATGAGAATGCAGTAAAGTTGTTTATAGGAATTAAAAGGGTTAGCAATTAATGCAAACTAAAACAACAACAGATAATACGATTGCAACAATAATATACAAACGTAGCTTATTTTCTGATTCATCAGCATGTTGCAATATATTATTATACTGCAGTACGTTTGGTTGTATACCTGTTGACGGTAATCACACATGCTACAAGCCACAATTGGTATGTACGACAAGAGGGCTGTAAACAAATAAGACACAATTAGTTTCCTTCGTTAGATTATACGCCGTTGTACACCTGTATTTTTGCCTACCTCGGAAGACTTACATTTTATTTTATTACCTAGGTCAGTCAAACAAGCGAACAGTTCACCTAATGGTAAGTGATCGCTGCCGCTCATGAACATCCACAACTCTTGGATCGGGAAGGGAGCGGGAAGAAAATGAAAGGGATAAGGGAAGGGGTATTCATTCATTCGTTCGTTCGTTTCAGCCACAGGAAGTCCACTGCTGGCCCTAAGCCTTGTCCAAAGATCTCCACATTGACCTGTTGCAAGCGGCTTGCATTCAGGGACGTCCTGCAACCTCAACCAGGTTGTCCGTCCAACTTGTAGGCGGGCGTCCGCTACTACACTTGCATGTAATATGTGGCCTCCACTCCAGAACCTTTCGGCCCAGAGTTCTTCATGCTATGTGCCTGGTCCATTGCCACTTCAACTGGTTATTGGGCAAAACTTACTACCACTTTATTGAATATAAAAAAAAACAAAATGTTGTATTTTGTGCTGTGATGTTCTTCTCAGAAATAGTACCGACTTCAACATTTCTTAATATATTCGAAAATAAATTCATTCCAAATCTCGAATACCACCTATGTAGAAGACAAATATGCATATTTCCAACAGAGCTGATACAAGTCAAGCTTCCTGTCGTAAGCCAAAAAAATACAAATTGGCTTAAACGATACCTTAAGACGATTCATAGTCCATTGAAATATTACATGAGCTTTGCATTTTTTAGAGGACGCAATTTTATTTTTGGGAAGTGTGTGGGGAGTCTATAGAAGCTTAACCTCAAGTTTGTAGGGTCGCCACCCTTGTCCCCCGGCCGCCATCTTGGAAAAAGGGGTGAAAACACTTTTTTCGCGATATCTCGGAAACTATGCGTCTTACAAATTTTTTGTAAGAACATAATTTGTAGCAAATTGTTTTGCCTACAAATATGTTAAGGTATATAACTTTATTAATGAAAAATTAAAGAAGTTATAAGCAAAAAAAAGTGATTAAATTATTATACAAGTTTTATTTTGTGCTCTATAATTTTTTATAAAAAAAACTCATTATCTTGCTTTTTTTATTTTTATTAACCTATTTTGTCCCACTGCTGGGCAAAGGTCTCCCTCAAATACTTCCATTTATCCCTATCAATTGCTGATGCCATCCAAGTGCTGCTAAATTGGTCAAGATCGTCGCGTCACCTTTTCCGAAGCCTGCCCCGCGTGGCCTCTCGCCATCCTTAGGCACCCATTGAGTGGCAATCTTTGCCCACCTCTTCGGGTGCATCCGGGGGACGTGGTCCGCCCAATCCCACTTTAGTTCAGCCGATTTCTGTGCAAAATTCTTGACTCTGGTTATAAAGCGCAAGGTGTTATTAGGCACTCTGTCCATGCGTGTTACGCCTAGCATGCTGCGGTCCATAGATAGCTCTTTGACAAACCACAAGCCTAGACCTTTGAAGTTCGGTCAAAGACCAGGTTTGAGCTCTTTGTGTGAGAATTGGTAAATACACATGTCGTCAAGTCTACGTTTAAGAGAAATGGGAAGATTTCCCTTAAGAAATTTCTTTTCACTTTTTTGCTTATAACTTCTTTAATTTTTAATTTAGGGCAAAAAGTTATATAAACATATTTGTAGGCAAAACAATTTGCTACAAACTATGTTCTTACAATTTTTTTGTAAGACGCATAGTTTCCGACGTATTGCGAAAATAGTGTTGTCATCCCTTTTTTCAAGATGGCGGCCGGGGGACAAGGGTGGCGACCCTACAAACTTGAGGTTAAGCTTCTATTGAACCCCAAACATGCCCAAAAATAAAATTGCGTCCTCTAAAAAATGCAATATTCGGTCCTTAAATTGTAACATTTCAATGAACTATCAATAAAGTGTGGAAGAAGTAAAGACAGAAGTAGAAGAATACACCTGCATTAATTGATTCAAATTCAAGTTTAATGATCTAATGATAATAACTAATAATTATAAATGAAAGTGTAGGTAGGTATGGTAGGTATACAAAAGGGGATGGGAGTCGATGTAGGTAATCAAACGTCGTTAATTACATGACACGACCCGGTCGTAACAAAGGCATAATCTTACTGTAATACAAGTGTAGGTACGATGTCATGTAAGCAGTTACACAGCTTAACACCACCGGACGAAACATTGTTAACTTCCACTTACTAAAATAGTATGGACTTATTAAATGTACGACGATTACCCTGTAAATCTCATAGCAACGTTTTCGTACTACATTTATGTATATGATACATTAAATACCAGAAATAAATGTACTAATAATTAATACTTTTGCGTATTAACTAAAAATATTTTACATAATACTAATAATTTAATTAATACTAAAATAATTTGATGAATTTTTCCCCACTTTTGTTATCAAATGGTACGTATTATCATATAATATTATTTCATATGTAAATACATACAATATAAGAGTAAATTCTTATAAAACTTACTGTTTCCAGAGGGAGACTGGTCTTGTGAAAGACCTGGTAAAAAAATACACCTAAAAATCCTGACCTTGATGGCTCTTTAAAAGTCCATCTCGGTCGGTACAAAAATAAATCAGGTTAAATCCTGCCTAATGGCAGGGGAACTAAGTCGCTTAAGATTCCCTGTCTACTCTCAGAAATAATATCGAAGAATTACTCAGAAATATCGTTTCGTCAATATTCCATATTATCATACGATTTTTTACAAATTTTCAACGAAATTCACTACGAATATATAATTGGGTACAACGTCTCGCTATTATTTATTAGATCATAATGTAGAATGTCGATGTGTTGTGTACAAAACCAGGGGTTGAATATTATTTAGTTATATTGTAGAGGAGGAGGTGTTCTATTCCACTGACTCTCTTACAGACCTTTGTGATTAGGTTTAATTCATCAACATCATCTCAGCCACAGAAAATCCACTGCTGAACATAGGACTCCCCTAAGGAACCCCTATCGACCTGTCGGAAGCAGCCTGCATCCAGAGATTTCCTGCAACCTTAAGCTATCCGTCCACCTTGTAGGCGGGCGTCCAACTTTTACGCTTGCCTGTACGTGGCCTCCACTCTAGAACCTTTTGGCCCCAAGGGCCATCGGTTCTACGCAATGTACCGGCCCACATAATTTTATTAGTTACCAATATTTGCTGAAGTTCAGGTCTTGAAAGGCTGGAGGACAGTACCTCATCTACAGGCCTTCTAAGAGTCCCTTGGGCTCATCTTACGGAACCCTAAGTTGACAATGGAGCTTCGCGCGAGGCTACAATAAAACAATATTTAATAAGTAACCTGGATATTGGCGGAGATCCGGCTGGAGGAAAACGTCTTCGTTTCTCTGGTATATCTCTGACCTTATGGTCTCCGGCATGTAGAATGTCGCCGCCAGACCTTCGACCAAACGAGACATCAATTAATTATTATATTCCTATACGAATAACAAGTGCACTTACTAATGTAAAATAAAATAATTTTTACAAAGATAGTGTTCGCATATTTTATAACGCACAGCCCTATACTATATAAACAAAAGTTAGAAAGATAAATTGAATATGTATCTTATTACAAGAAGCATAGCCTGATTACTACATACATACATAAATTCACGCCATTTTCCTGCAAAGGGTAGGCAGATTGGTACCAAGACACTCGCGTTTCGCCTCACGTGTTTCGTCCTACTATGTGATAGGGGGTGAGCATATCGCCATATTGGGAACCAATTCAAGAATCCGGGCTGATAATAATGCATAAAACATTCAATACTACTTTGCCCGATCTGGGATTCGAACCCGAGATGGCAGCGTTGTAATCAAACTTTATACAACTACGCCAGCGGTGCAGTCGTTTCATTACTATATTATTTCACTACAAAACTTTAATAAAGTTCTGATTTAAAAGTGCATTGCATACCTATAGAAAGTATATTCGCTTTGTTTATAACGCATTGCATTTAATCGCTATAAGTTTTCGCGTGAGAATATTCAATGAATTACAAGTCGCTATGCTGCTTCAATTTTATATAAAAAAACTCTTAATTATGCCTTTAATTTTTTTTATCTTGGGGCCTGTTTTGAGCAAAATATAATTTCACGTACAATCTCAGATATTTTGAAATTATGATGATAAATAATATCCACAAGAAATGAGGACTAGTAAAATAAAAAAAAACTAATAAGTTAGCATTATCTTCAGTGCACCCACATTATCAAAAAAAATAAGCATTGTTTGCAAATTGTCAACGAGATCAATAGTTATTATCTACAGCTTATCTTGTTTTTGTTTGTCAATGGCATAAATAATAACAAAATTATGCGCAATATGTATGTTTATATAATTTTATTAATTTTAATATTTTATTTTGCGATACCATGGTATTAGTCAGTTACGATTCGCGAATTTGAATCCATGGTCTATACTTCATAGGAAAGTTGGCACTATAACCATTTCTCTTAAAAACCTACATTGGACACAGACCTCACATGAAATCGGGATGACAGGGAGATTAGTTCCGAATACATATACATTGACATTTTCATCAAAAATTACCAATAGATATACAACAATAGTTACAATACGAAATCGCTGTAGCAAAAATTAATAGCACTGTCCCCTTCGTATTTTACGGTCGCTGTGCAAAACATAATGCATTTATTAGTGATGGCCTTTCATTATCGTCACAGCAAGGAAGAGGGGAAACGCTAGCATCCTGTCCATTTTATTTGGCTAATAAAGGTACCCTACCTTAAATGCGGCCAGCGTGCTTTTATTTACAAATTACTTATATTATGTCAATATCGATTTGGGTTGGTATAGTAATAGGCAATAGTCGACTAAAACGAGGGAATAATTTTCAATATATTTTAGCTTATTTCATTTATACAGTTTGCTTGCTGTCATCCTGTAACGGTGATATGTTGGCTTTAGAAAAAGGCATGTTTGAATTGTTGCGGCCTGTGGCCACATGGCGCACACTTGCATATGATCGTTGCAACACCTCTTATTATGGCTAGCTTATAACAATTTCGCTCTGGAGGAGTATCATAAGTTCTTCTGGATATAATTTCACATAGGAGTGGAACCCATACATCATAATAACGTCAGTACCTATACGCTGCAACCATGCCTCAATTTCTTACATATTATTGAACCTATTTTATAGCGGCTTACTGGTAGATGATTATGACTCTGAATTTTAATAATTCATTCTTTCAAATGTTTCAAAAATGAAAATCGTGTTATTGTTTAAATAAAAATAATGTTCATGAAGTTTCAATTTATCTGTTCATAATTCTTTTTGTGAATTACAATTTAAACAGCCCAGCTATACATAATGCAAAAGATATATTTTGAGAGCCATGTTGAATGTTTATTTCGCGTGGCGTAATACTACTAGCTTCATTGTGCGGCGCGGGTAGATATAATTTAAAGTTTCGCAGTTAAAGCGGGCTTGCTTTGCGCATGTTAAGACAAATCGTAAAATACAAATGCATTGCTCGACGACCGCAAAAAACTATCGCAACAGCAAACTATAAGCTAAATAAAAACATTTTCTTTCTCTAGCACATTGAAAGCGGCGCACACATACGCTGTTGTGAGCTACTCTCGAGTTTCACTAGTAAAAAGTTCGTGGTTTAGGCACCCTAATCGTTTTAGGTTTTAGCACAAAATTAGCTAAAAGTATCAAAATACGACAAGCGAGATTACTACATAAAGCAAACTTACCTCCGTCGTATAGCCGTGTGCACACATCTGTATTTCCTACGCTAAGAACACATAACACAAACCAAAATAAGGCATACAAAATTGACCATAACGGCATATACCAACCTGGTTTGGTGCTCATCGGGCCCATGTGGACAGGGGCGCACGCATACATCTGCGTGGCGTACGGCGAAATGCACGGCGGCCCGAGACAGGCCTCCGGCCCTGGCAATAGCAAAACTACAATGATATCAGTATTTCCAAATAACTTCTTTATTCATTAGATTTATACAAAGATGAATAAAAGAAAATAGCAAATTAAAACTGTGAAAAAAAAATTGGGTATCCTGACACCTCTGCCTACCCCTTTCTAGGAAAAAAGCGTAAGTTTATATATGTATGTCAAATTGTGAAAAACTTAATGGATCGTTGTAAATAGGGAATGCAATCTCGTTCTCGCGAGATCTCGGCCTTTTTTAGCGAGATTGATCTCGGGACTAAAAAAAGGCGAGATCTCGCGAGTTTAACGAGATTGCACTCGAGCATAAAAACATTTGATTTGTTTACTAATAGTTGTTGCTAGCTAACGTGATGGAGTGCCATTGCATTCGAGTATTTTTTGGGTTATTGTTTGTTATAAAAAACTGTTGTCTTATTGAAATAAAAACTATTATTTACGGATTTTATCGCGGATTTGGTTTAATTTTTACATTTTTTGAGTTCCCGACGTTTCGATTAGTAGGTTTTTGCCTCTTAAGTATTTACTCAACAGTTAAATTATCTTGGCCTATACAATACTGCCAAGTATCAGAAAAAAACGTGCAGTGCTGAACAAAGGTCTAAAAAAACATGCCCACAACAAGACTTTACTACAATATAAATTTCGGTAATATTCACAATTCGAAAAATAAATTTTAAGTCACAATAATGTTGGACTTGCTAAGATTTGATTTATTTATAAAATATGAACTAAGTCCGTAATTCTTAACTTATTTCGTTATTCGAAAAAAATAAAATTAAAGTACATAGTTAATATATTAATTTTTAAAGCTGATATTATTGTCTGTTGTAAACAGTAAAGTCATTATAACGGAGTACATAAATGTATGACTAGTATATTCTCAATAGCATGTACAAAATGAAAATCAAACAAGTCAAAAAAATAAATGAAGCATAAATAATATAAACATCTTCTAAATTCAAGATTAACACTTACCAAGCGGGGCTGGGGGAGCCAGCGCCGACGCATTCATGGTGTCCGTTGTCGTTGGGTAGAAATATGTTGTACCTCCTACATTCTCCTGAACAATTATATTGTTGGTCTTAGTTTAGTAAAGATGAAACAGCTAATCTATTACTTATAAATTGAGAATATTCTAGTAGCTGCACAATTTGTGCTGTAAAATTGTACAAGTAATGGAGATATGGCAACAATAAATCAAAACTTTACAAACAATAACAGCATGTCAATACACTTTAAAATAAACAATAAGTGTGACATCGAAAATATAAAATGAACTATTTCCAAACAACCTGAATGAGAAAATAACCTTTCTCTAATCGATCTTGTAAAAATGTTACCCTTTCTTTGAATAATAATTGAGTTTAAAAGTTGCTGAGACAATAGATTCAATTTAAGTAAGCAAGCTTATAATATACATACTTATACATAATGTGAAACCTTTGTGTTTTCCTCTGTAAAACCATGTATTTTTGGTTTTGGTCAACCAACACATACTATTATTATTATACTAGTTGAAAATATGTTGGGTGCATCAAATAACCAGACAGTACTTTTAACTATGATATATGAAAATAAACTGCTTAATATAAAAAATAAAAAAGTTTATAAAATAACAAAGTGTTACAAACCTGGTGAACCTGAGATGTATTAGGCATGTGTGCTGTGTTAGGCATCTGGGCCAATGTCCCAGGCGACACATTCTCAGGAGACTCAGCCAGTATGGGTGGCGGTGGGCCATAGTAATTCATGGGTACAAATTCATTGATCATCACCTGTTCACATATCATACAAATAGAAAATTAAATTCTAAAAGAATATAAATTTATACTAATATCTACAGTAAAGAGTTTGTTTGTTACTGATAATCTCAGTAATTGGAAAATTATCTTTGTGTTAAATAATTTTAAATTTATTGAGGAACAGGATTGTTCCTCTTCAAAATGTCTAACAAAAGTCCAGAATATCATATGTCATCTTTATAGGTTTGGGAATGTGTTTTTATTCTTAAGGTATGTATAACTATCTAAATAAATACATTATTAATTACAAGTATTTAATGTTGAATAAAGTTGTCTTTATATATTTGATTTCAATTAATATTTTAATATCGGACAGAACAGGATGTAATGGGATAGGATGGGAAAACCAGTATGATGGTAGGCACATTGAGTTTTAATATAAAGCAGTTAGCTTGCAAAATTAAATGTTTGATCTGAATATATATATATACTAGCGGCCCGGCCCGGCTTCGCCTGGGTGCAAATACAGATTCCAGTCCATATTTTATTTAAAATCAATATGACAGCCGTTGTCTAAACTGCTTATCCATTTTCAATCCCATCCTGTACCTATTCTTATGTCCCATTTTATCCACCTTATATTCTATTCTATCCCATCTCTCCAGATTCAAATCATTATTTTGCTGTGGAAATATTATAACACTGTTACTACTCCGACGACATTCATTGAAATCAATTAAAAGATACCATAGATGACCCGACCACGCTTCGCTATGGCTTAGTTATTATATGATGAATTTTATATTGAATTATTTAGCATAGCAAAAAAGCCCGACCCACCTTTGCCTGGATGCAGATATTTTTTTATTTTACTCCACACCAAATACATGTTATTTTTCGTATAAGCTCTTGTATACCTAAACATGAATTAGCTATCCTACTGTCCTGCTCAATTCCGTCCCATCCCGTCTGTTCAGTCACTTCCCGATACGTCCCGTCTTTTCTCTTCATTGACCATCCCGTCTTATACCGTGCATTTACATTTCGTCCTATCAAATGTGTCAGCTATCCCAGTCCTCTCCCCTACCTCCCACTCTATTATATCCCGTTTCTCCATATCCAAATAGTGTGCCTTATAAATTTTTGACATTAAACACTTTAGCGATTTTGATTATCCATGCAATATTCCATCCCTTATTTCACCCCCAGTATGCTGTTTTCCAAAAACATTACGCCATTACTTTTTGTTAGTAATAAAGAGATTAAATATAAATTTTCATAGAAATACACTCACACACACAATTAATGTAGTAACGGTCATTGAGTAACGGTAGTAACAATTATATATAACTGGTTTCTCAAGACACAGACAACGCCTAATTTGAGAATCCCTGCAATATTCTCCATAATTATATAAAATTGTTATTTTATTCAGTTCAGTTCAGTTTTTATTTTTATGTGTTATTTTATGAAAGATTTTTCATTTTCAAGTGACATTCTATCTTGAAAAGAAGTAAAACTTCTTATGTGTGAATATTATTTATTTGATTGTCCTATATTTATTTAGCTTCATAATATACTCTTTAGTTTACACAAATTAAATTTCTGAACGTATGCATAAATATTTGACAACCAATTTAAATGTCAACCACTTTTCATTACTGTCATTATTTTACATCTTTAAAATCTAAAATACGCCATTAATCGAATATTGTGGATATATGTTGTCGATTCGAAACCTTTATTTAAATACGTTATTTAATTTGAGGGAAGAGTTTACCGTATTGACGGTATGAACATTAAATGTTTGACAGTTACAAACCCATGAACATTTTGTATGGTATAACCAAAATCAACAACTCCTTATAAATAAGAAATTAATTGAAAAAACATTTTCCAGTAGACCAAACTGTAAATCTAAACCATTCTCGAATCTCCACGAACACACACAAAAAATTTCATCAAAATTGGTCCAGTTGTTTAGGAGGAGTTCAGTCACATACACACGCACACAAGAAATATATATATTAAGATAACAAAATATTTTTAAACACATTGTGTGGTCCCACAACCATAATAATCTCTCAGTATGGGCTATGGCCCAAAGCACCAAAAACACAAAACAAAAACATTATTTTATTGCCTACTTAATAAAATAAAAAAGTTTAGATTAGTTTTTTCATGTTTCATACAGAGTACATTACTTGCTGTTTGTACAAACATGTAGGTACCTTTTTAATGTCTTGGGGAGAAGATTCCAGAGAAAGTTTCCCCATGGCTTGATTCAGAGATCTTGTGGGGGTAGATGTTGACCGGTTCTAAAACAGACATAATTAATAAGTATTGTGTACATGTTATTTAAATTATTTAAAATGTCTTAGTAAACTTACCATGTAGGTAACCAGTTTGGATTCTTGTGGCAGGCCATTTGGAGGGGTGAACGGAACAGAATTCAAAAACATTGAGGGATCCATCTCTAGTAGGGTATTATGTGGTTGGCTGCAAGCAAAGTAAGATTTAACATCAAATTCTAGGCGAGGGTATGCGTCAAAAGTCGACGTGAAACATAATAATCATGGACATACTTACCTCCTAAATTACTTCAATAAGCCATACTCTATCGATCTTAAACAAATTAACTGGCTTAATCATGAATGGAAATAACTGAAAAGACGGACATTTTCCTTTCCTTTCTATACAGTACCGATATAACACTCTGGATTGTGATCAAGTTCAGCACTCCGTACGCTTCTTTTCCCAACAATCGTACGGGAAATATGTGCAGTTTCTAGCATTAATTCATGCGCAAAGATTCAGAATTGGTGTTATATTTAAAACATCTGATAAAATAATCAGAGTTAAAGTCACAGATACACGAAGACCACGAAGACACGGTTATTCGGATCAAGCTATACCTATCTACATTTTGTACCTACGTATGTAAATTGTAAAATTGTATGTTGAAGTGTAGGTAAATACCATAGACAAGAGTAACAAAATCAATAAAACGTCAGTCCCAGAATTATGTCGGAATCATAGTCGGAATGCATTTATAATCCATTTATCAAAATGTGACTCGCTAAGAAAATCACAAATTACACTTCAATTTAATGTTTTTGCAATGAAAAATATCCAAATTTACTTTTATAATATATAAGAAGATATAATAACAAAACACAGTACTAAATAAAAACAAAAATTGTCATTGGTTTGTCCCACCGCTTTGCTAATGCTGCTAAACAGAGACGTAAATAGTATTTCTACATAAACATAAAAGGGATAGACTGATCTGTAAGTAAAGCTCAAAACACACTGTAGGTTTTTGTCTTACGCATAGAGTAAAGAAGCGGCCATAAATACTAGAGCAACGCGTCTTATGCTGAAAACAAACTGTAGGTTTTTGTCTTACGCATAGAGTAAAGAAGCGGCCATAAATACTAGAGCAACGCGTCTTACAGCGATCTGAACAATAGATTCATTTGTTGTGTGCACACTGTCGGTCGAAATTCGAGGGCATGACCTTCAAAAACAAAAAACGTCTGAGACATACAGCGCAACTAACATAAATTGACAAGTGGTGAAATTAGGAACTAGAAATGAAAGTAAAAAATATCTACAACGCTTTCATTAAAATATTCTTTCATAATATACCGGGTATCTCAAGACTGCTACCGAAAACGAAGCCGGGTGGTAGTTTTAGTGACTACAAACACAATGCAACCAAAAATTTCGAAAAGAAACGCGTCAATTATTTTTTATGATTTTTTAAATATCTTCATTTTTAGGTGGTAAATCCATAGTTTTTGCTAAAATAATAATTTAAACACTTTTATGCCTTAGATTATTTATAAATAAAATGGTATACACTATTATTTTAGGAAAAAATGTATTTACCACCCAAATATAGTAATAAGAAAAAAATTACAAAAAAAAAATTGTCGCTTTTTTTTGCAACTTTTTCTGTTGCATTGTGTCTGAAGTCGCTTAAACTACCACCCGGCTTCGTTTTCGGTAGCAGTCTTGATATACCCTGTATACAATGTACATTTATACTAGTAGTCCAATAGTAGTAATGATAATAATGTCCAATGTAATGAAATTTGAAGAGAGAAAAAAATAACAATTTCTCCGTGCACCACAGCGCTTTTGAGCGATTTGCGATTGTGGACAAACTTGAGTTTACACAACAATCAGTTTTGTAAATATGGCTACCAGCTTTTTAAGCCAAACTAATATAACATTTCTTAAAACTTACAATTAAATTAGAATTTATAATACGTACTAGGTATAATTTTCTTTATTCAATCTGCATACAATTTAAAAATTTTGAATACAATTTGGACATTTCTAATTATGTACATGAGGTGTTGCTGGTAATCTAACTTGACTTAACAGAAATAAACACCGCAGTTCTTTGACCAGTTGTTTGTAAATACTAGACTGGACGTAATTGACAGCCTCCGTGGCGCAGTTGGTTAGACGCCGCCTGTGAAACGAGAGGCCACGGGTTCGAGCCCCGCATCGAGACAAATGTTTGTAAGACCCAGTAAGTATTGGTCTCGGGTCTGGATGTTTGAGAGACCGAAAAGTCTCTCGTAGTTCCCGATACCCACGACACAACACTTAATTGATCTTAATGTGGGGTCAGGACTATGTATATGACTGTAGGGTGTATTTATTTATTTAATTATCAGTAATTAGCCAAAAGTTCGTCTGTGCGTTCATTTAAAAAATGGAAGAAAAACGATCAGAGTATGTGCGTAATAGAGAAATTATTTATAATGTTAAATGTAAAGAATACAAATATGCTCACTTAAAGTAAGAAGTATGGGAACAAATAGTCAGTACCTATTTGTACTAAAGATAATAAAGTATCATACTAAAGATAACGGAGTAATTTTTTATACAATCAAATATTAAGTTATTGATGTTAAAATTTCAAAATACACGCGCTGTTTTAGGAATTATAATAGGAAAAAGTTAACCTTGTTATTTGTCTTCAGGTAGTCTCTTTTTTGTTTTCTTTTAAAATGACACTGGTAGTAGAAATATATAAAAAAAAGACAACAAGAACAAGACGTGTGCTCGAAACACGATCTTGCCTACTTTGGAATTCACACATTTTATACATAAGTATTTCTAATATGTGTACACGGCATTGTTGCTTAACATTTTTCCACAGTAAATTTATTCTCAATATGTAATCTATGTTTGTGTACAGAATTTAATCAATCACAGTATTATACAGGGTATATCAAGACTGCTACCGAAAACGAAGCCGGGTGGTAGTTTAAGCGACTTCAGACACAATGCAACAGAAAAAGCTGCAAAAACAAGCGACAATTTTTTTTTGTAATTTTTTTTCCTATTGCCTTATTTTGGTGGTAAATACATTTTTTCCTAAAATAATAGTGTATACCCTTTAATTTATAAATACTCTAACATATAAGAGAGTTTAAATTATTATTTTAGCAAAAACTATGGATTTACCACCCAAAAATGACGATATTTAAAAAATCATAAAAAATAATTGTCGCGTTTCTATGCGAAATTTTTAATTGCATTGTGTTTGTAGCCACTAAAACTACCACCCGGCTTCGTTTTCGGTAGCAGTCTTGAGATACCCGGTATAATTGATTGATGTATGATTTAATGTTAATTGAGTCATTGTTTTTGACAATAAAACAGTTGCAAACTCGAATGTTCTAGTACCACAGGTTATCACAGATAAGAACTGTTTATAATAAGCGCCAACTAGGATTGATTTCATTTAATAAAATATATTATTTATTTGTTTATATAAAGATGAGATAAAGAGTACATAAAAATCGACTCTTCCATCCCTAAAAGCTTAGTCATTGGCAGACGAGAAAACCGTCCTTTGTCAATGAAATTAAAAAAATAAAAACGTACGTGGGCCCACTGACGACCCGTACGAACCACAGACGACTAAAAATACAGACGGCCAACTCCATACAAATTTTTTAACACGTTATGAAAACTCACACATCGAAACCAAACATGCTTTTCTACATATATAATTCATTCAATCTTCATCGGATCTTTCTTTCTTTTCATTGATAATTTTGTCACTGACCAATAGTATTAAAGAATTTTGTTCATCGTATTTGAGCCATCTCTTTCGTATGTTATACGTATAATATTAGATGCGTTTCCCACCAGAGCTGATCTGAAATCGGTACTTTACCGAAATTACCGATTTTGAAATACTTAGGGATGTACGTTATACTTTCAGTAATCCGATTTTTACTACCGGAAATTTACCGGTTTTATATTTGGGTTTCATGCTTTTATGTTCAAATTTATGGATTCAAAATGAAAATAACAAATAAAACCAAGTTATAATTCTAAACCTTTAATCAATAATATATTCTTTGATTTATTTGATGTTATATTTTTATATAAAAACACTTTTATTTAGACATTTTTATACTAATGAATATTATAACCTCCAATACTTTTTTATACATCTTCAGATTAATTTAAACATTTTCAATTTGTTAATATCTCTTAATTTTATCACTTAAAATTCTCTTAATTTTAGGACCAATAAAACAATGCCAAATTTAAGAACATGACTACAGAATTGAAATATGCATTGACAAATAAAAGTTTAAATGGAAACATTAATAATTGCAAATTATATTTTACAATACCATGAAACAGCACAATATTACTTTGTTGGCAAATTTTACCTAAGACACAATTGACATTAAGTAAATAACAAAGCGATTTGGCTTACTTTTGGAGAAATTGAAAAGCAAAAACAAGACATACATAATTAAAATAAGCTATCAATTAACAAATAATTAGTCAAATCATGGAACGCATTAAATGCATGATAGCTATACTAAAACTTTTTTGATTAATTATTATAATATATTAAATAGGCAGAACATATGTTTAAAATAAAGTCATTTTAAAGAATGTTAATGCTATTACTATTATAGTATGCACAATATAGGTCTATAATATAATCTTATAAGCAACTGCATTGCACTGAATTTGAAAATATAACCAAAATCTTTAGCAAATGCATTTTTATGAGAATCTTAATTATATCAAGAAGTATAAATATTATATACAGATTATTAATGAACATAATTACTTCTGTTGTGATTTAACCTTCACCAATATTAACATATAAGTCTACAAAAAGTGATCCTGCAGACATAGTAGAGACTTTCTTTGTACTTCCAACGATGAACGCATTTGCCTGCAAATTGCTTGGACTGGAAATTTCACCCGAGTCTAGCCTAGAAATTATAAAACAATTAATAAAAAAATAAATATTATAAGGGCACAATCTGTTGAAGTTGACTGCTTTCGTGACTTTAGATACATATAACCATAAAAACTGATAATTATAAATTAATATGTTAGGAACTTGGAAATACCTATACCAATAGCTTTAATCTTGCACTGTACTGTGCTGGGTCGACTTATACTTTCCACTGCAGAGCACAAGCTTCCTCTACAGTCGAGAGTACGAATGAGAGGAGTAAGGGTACATAATCCATCAACTCTAGACACTAACAAAAAGTTAACCTTATCACATGTTCAGAGATCTAATAAATCTGTATTTTAATGGGTATTTATTTCAACTTATTGTTATTTCTTATATTCCTGTAGCAGATTAAACTAGGAATAGGGTCACAGCGGAATAACATATTATTATATTTACCTTAATTATGTCAGATGAGGTTAGATTTATGTTTTTCAATAATTTGGTATTTCTTGCTCCACCAACATAGCTGTTCACTTATTAAAGTGTTTGTATATTTTGTTTGTGAAGGCTGCACAGATATTTCTATGTTTTTTTCGTTTGTGCACTCGGGAACAAAACACATAACTAAAATTAATAATTATCACGTAAATCACAAGTTTTTAGATACGATTTACACAAACCAAATTATATCACGTTTGTACTGTTAAATATTTACGTTACTGATTACAAAACAGATGAAATAACATGCAATTAAAATAAAATAAGCAAATCCAAACTAAACAGCAACCGACTGTTGAAAAATATGGCGGCAATATGGCGGCGACAGCGCACGCCGGCACACGCACACATTCATAAAAGTGAAAGAGATGGGGCGAAAACGGCATATGGGAAAGCGAGAAAGAAAATTGGGTTACTTTTTAAGCCCGAGTTAAACGGGCCTGGTACGAACCATGTAAGATGTGCTCTTTACCATAGTTTTGTACTCTTTACTCTATGCGTAAGACAAAAACCTACAATGTGTTTTCAGCTTTACGTTTCGATTGTCAAGACACTTCCATAACTTGACAGTTGAATTTGCATTGGTGCTGTATTTGGGTGAGTAATTTTTTGTTGGTATTATCAGCTATACATTTAACATCTAAAATTCAATCACAAGAGCTCTGAATTTTGGTCAATTATCGTGATAACGTACTGTGTTGTTTTAGGAACTTGAAAAATTGTGAAAAATATAAAGGTTGAAAACAAACGGGAGACATTATTTTAGCGCTCCATTAATAGTGGACGTCATAATAAAGTAATTTATTATTGGCATAACTTGATTACAGGTATGTACCTAAGTGGTCTCATGTTGTAAGCCTATTAGGCTCCATCCAACATCCTGGCAAGTACAAAGTATTTTATTTTATTAGCAGAATGGAGACGTCATACCAGGGAGGCGTAACTTACGAAGACGCGGGAGATAATTTCCAGCGGCTTTCGCAAACGATAGCCAGCAATATCAAGAAAATATCCCAAAATGGTTAGTAGTTTAATAATATTAATTTTGCCATGATGTATTAAAAAACATGTGGAGCATTATAATTTCCTACATATATTTATCACTGGTTTTTTTATGTAAGCTAAAAATATATAAAGCTAATCTTTTCATATACATACATATTAAATAGGATTAAATGCAATGTGAAGTGTCGCTCTATTACTCCGATGTGTGCTCTTGCTTTGCAAAGTATTGTTGGATATTACTCTCGGGCTGTGTCTGGAGGGACATGTTAAATTATTGCAAATCACTTGCATCATCATTTAAATCTATCAATCTTTTATGAATTGTATCACTGAGTATATACAGAATTATGATTATCTATATCAGTCCATATATGTCCTCTACAATTGAGAGTATGATTATTATGTATTGATAAAATATTTTGGACAAAGTATTCTGGAAAATCAATAAAATTATCAATGTGCAATGGTAATTCATGGGGGAGGCATGTATGTAACTGAGCACCCTATGACTTAAGTAAAATATTGTAATGAATATGCACACCATTTACTATTTCTTTGTGTTGATAAGAAGTTTGTCACCATTCTTATCTCTAATCATGTATTACAAAAATCATCCATACATTGCTTTATTTTCCAATATGCTAAACATCATAAACATAATGAAGAAAGGAGCATTATAATACAACACTAATAATAAAGTATCAATGTTTTAAAATATTTACTCAATAAACAGCCTTAGTAGCCTGCTATTTTTTTGTTTTGTGCATGAAAATTCTTTACCAACACGGTCCATGAGAATGAGTGGTATTCTATCTGAAGAGCCAATTGGATAGATAAACTTCAATAGTTGTTTTAATTCCTAATATCCATTGACTTATAATCTACCGATAGACGAGGCATGTCATAGAAAATAATTGTCCCGTATTTGTCAAAAGCTCAGTAGCGACATCTAGTACGTTTACTTGAATATCACAAATTATGATCAAAGATTATTAGACAGACAAGACAGTTCATGTCAATAATAGCTTTGCCTAAGATACTGCCTAAGTATAAATACCGTCATAGCAATAATATATTTGTAATGTTTTTTTTTTAATTTACGTGAATAATTCATGGAAATGATGTAAATGAAATTAAAATACTCTTACAAGTGTACAAGTCTGTTAAGCAGTCAATCAGTGTACAATCAGTCTGACATTTATTATAATAAAATTTATGATTTTTTAACAAGCTGATAAGCTTTTTTCGAGACTAATAGATAAAAGGAATGGTACACCAGAAGTTTTCAAAAATGAGTACCGCATTTGGAATATATGAAATATTCGTGTCGAAAATGAATTGAACAAATATAGGTATGTTCTCATGGTAGCCACTTATATCCATTCCAATAATTCTGGACAAATATTATAGAGATCTCCTTTTTTCGTAACCGACGCGGAAGAATATAAAACAATTTATTGATATTAGTCTTCAATAACAATGGGTTCGAATAGTCCATTAAGTTATTCATATTAAGAAATAGGGTCTAAATACTATCCACTGTTTCAAAACATACATACAACACACATATTTTACCTATTAACCTGAGTTATTAATTAACAACATATGATTAAAATAAAATACTGAAATCAATTTGCAACTACATTCTTCCTATATATTTGTATTTGTAATGTATTCGAATAGTTCATGCCTATTTGGTCCACTGATATGAATGTCCCTTGAATAATCTATATCTTATATAGTTCGTCTCTCTCACTCGACGGGCAATTTTTATGCGCGGAAATGAGATATACGATTAAGGAGCTCACCTTGTATTTTAACGAGCTCTAAAATATATTTAATCCATTAATAAATAAAATATCTGTATTATCGGCATTATTCTGCAATATTATATCACTTACGTTGTATTCTTGAATTATATTGTAACTTCAGAAAATTTCGCTGTCGGTTTGACGGAGAAAAGTCAAAATAAATTACTTATAAATATAAACAAAGAGGCGTACTATTGCGCGGCCGTCACGCGGCAAACTGATTCGTGTGCGGTGCATTGCACCGCACTTGGGTGGGACACGTTTGTTACAAAGAACGTCTTATCTAGTGTAACATTGATATCGATGCATACAACACACATATTTTGAGTTATTAATTAACAACATATGGTTAAAATAAAATATTGAAATCAATTTGCAACTTCCTACATATTTGTATTTGTAATGTATTCGAATAGTTTATGCCTATTTGGTCCACTGATATGAATGTCCCTTGAATAATCTATATCTTATACAGTTCGTCTCTCTCACTCGACGGGCAATTTTTATGCGCGGAAATGAGATATACGATAAAGGAGCTCACCTTGTATTTTAACGAGCTCTAAAATATATTTAATCCATTAATAAATAAATGATCTGTAGTATCGGCATTATTCTGCAATATTATATCACTTACGTTGTTTTCTTTAATTATATTGTAACTTCAGAAAAATTTGCTGTCGGTTTGACGGGGAAAAGTCAAAATAAATTACTTATAAATATAAACAAAGAGGCGTACTATTGCGCGGCTGTCACGCGGCAGACTGATTCATGTGCGGTGCATTGCACCGCACTTGGATGGGACACGTTTGTTATAAAGAACGTCTTATCTAGTGTAACATTAATATCGATGCTAATATCACATTACTCTGTTCAATTTTTCTTCCCTAATAATAAAGTATCAATGTTTTAAAATATTTACTCAATAAACAGCCTTAGTCTTGCCTGCTATTTTTTTTGTTTTGTGCAGTAAATTCATTACCAACAAGGTCCATGAGAATGAGTGGTATTCTATCTGAAGAGCCACACTCTATGAACTTTATAACTTGTTATGTTAAAGCACTCTGACAATTTTTTTAAGGGACATTATGAGCTTCAGTCATTTTGTTTCTACCAACTACCATCACTGTCATAATTAATCTTAATGCTAGGAACTCTGAACTCTTATTTTTAGTACACATATATTATGTATACTGTATATATCCAAATAATATAATGGATCCTGCTAAAATTTATATTTAAAATGAACTGCCATCTATGGTGTTATTCATGTATTATTACTCATCCTTATTCAAATTTTATTGTAAATGGAACATTTAACAATATTCTCATTGCATGCAAGTCATATTGCCTGGTATATTGCACATCACAAAATGTTTATGTTTTATTTTCTTTGCCAAAAAAACAATATAATAGCTGTAAAATATACATGTGCCATGTACTATGTCTAGCCAGCATATTATGTATCTTTTTTACTATATGTAAGGTCATCTAAGGTCAATAACAATTGGCTAATGTAATACAATTCTACAATGCTATCTATAGGGTGTCTTTTATAGAGGTATAGAACATTGAAATGGAGTAAAACCAAGATGCTTTTAAAATTGACGTGAAATTGGCCTCATTCGAAAGATAATCTTCTGGCATTACAATTTAAATATGACTACTGGTTTATGACCGCTATGGCTGGCTCGGACATAGACTAATCTGGGAGTAAAATTTTCTATGACTTTTTCCAGCATTTATGGCCGTATATCGGCGAATGTATTCTAAGTGATCAATAGTTTCGGGCTTATCGGCGTGGACTTGCGACTTCACATATGCCCACAGAAAATAATGTAGCGGCGTTAAATCGCACGGTCTTGGAGCCAATTCACGGTTCCAAAACGTGACACTATGCTGTTACCAAACGTTTTCTACAAAGCTCGTGCCACAATTGATTTATTTATGGTCAATAAGCCCGAAACCATTGACAATTTAAAAGACAACATTCGACGATATACGGCCACAAATGTTGAAAAAAGTTATAGAAAATTTTAACCCCAGATTAGATTATGTCCGAGCCAGCCGAGTCATATGCCAGAAGTCATATTTAAATTATAATGCCAGAAGATTATCTTTCGAATAAGGCCAATTGCAAGTCAATTTTAAAAAGCATCTTTGTTTTATTCCATTTCAAAGATCTATACATCTATAAAAAACACCCTATATATACTGCAGATGGCCTTCTTGTTCATAATGTTCTTCATAAAAAATGTAGATTGCAGTAAGAAATATTTGAATGAACTTCTTTACTTAATTTGAAAAGGTTGCTAACAACAACAAAATATATTCACCATTGATATAACAAACAATACAAGTACATCAGAGCTTATATATTAGTTTTTAGTTTTAAAGTGCAATAACAAGAAACCATTGAAGTAAGAGTCTACTTAATACCATACTAATTATCTAATGGTTTAGATGTTGGATAGATAACATTAAGTCTTAGAGTATATAGCCCACACAACCCTCATTGCAATTTCTGTAAGCCAGAATAAATGTGATAAGAGCATTTATACAGAATTAAAGAAAATAAATTGCGAATAAATAGATATCCTTCATTTTGTACTTGAAAATATATCCTGTGTGATGAATATACTATATCAAGACATATGTTAACTTAAAAAAACCTTAAAACTTCAACTTATCCAATTTTATTTGCATTTTTGAATTTATTCATATATTCTACTATACTATGAGAACTCATTGTCAGATAATAGAAAATAAATACCTGCCAGATGATACTAAGGTTATCATAATTAACTGTTTGTTTTATAAGGGCCGATGCTTTGTTTACTCATACAGTAAAGCATGTTTTTATATAAATAAATATTGACATTAAATAAAATAACTAAGCCCCCAGACTCTGAGACGCTATTATGTTATTTATTTCTATTTTTACTCATAAGCTTTTAAATTATATATAGTACAATTTTTACATAGTATAGTAATATTGCTTGGGCCGCGAGAATTAAACAATGGAGAGTAAAGAAATATTTTTGTCATTATGCTTATTCGTTTGTGTGCATTGCGTAAAACCTACGTATTCGATACGAAAGACAACATATAATTTATCAACTGGTTTCCAGCCTAATACCAATCCTTTCGGTGCTAATTATGTAGTGCTATTCTGACATTACTTGTTAACAACATTCTTCTAAAGTACAAATCATTAATGTGATTTATTACACACTAAGCCTAATTCATGGCATATTAGCATATGATAAAAAAGCTATAAACCATTCAATAATAACGCCATTTAATATTTTTTGTTTAGTTATGTTTAATGGGCAATTATAATAAAGAGGAAAATGCATATACAACATGTAACAGATTTAAATGTAAAAGCGGAAAGTAGTACGTTCAGAATCAGCTACTGAACCGATATCAACATTTTTTTCGGTAGGTATTTTTTTTCAAAATAATTAGTTAAGACCAAGTAAATTACAGACACTCCTTCGTTTAGTACTCCGAACAAACGAAATTGAAACGTAACTCCAGCACATAAGATCATTTTTAAATGAATCACTAAACGAATACTCTAATAAACTAAATAATGAACAAAAATGAACTTTATTTCGATAGTCATAAAGTTTATTTGAGCAATCTATCATTAATCAAACGCACACAACGATAGGCCTCAATAAACGTAATAAGCTACCAAAATAAATAACTATCATATTCTCTTTTCCGCACATTTAACTACAACTAGATAGAGCAGGATGCAGCTATTGTTTAATGCAATTTGATCCATCCGACAAACGATGGCGCGCGCGGCGGTATAGGGATGCGCCGCGAAAAAAATTACTCCCGGTATTTGCAAGGCCGGGCGATCCAAATCCCGCGCAATACATGCACTTAAATGAAACAAATTAAATGTAACAAAATCAATATGAAAAGAAACAACAAATAGGTATTTCTATGAAAAATAATTTCGGGGAACGTTAAAATGGTGATTAAATTCGGTTTGTAATTTTGCTACAATGTATGCGGAATCCCGGTGTGTCAGATATCCCGTTATTGCAATCCCTAAATGGGCACCGAATATGTGAAAAAAATCTAGTCGTGCACCGCAGTTATCTGTGTCTACTTGTGTTTAAGTGTTAAGTAGATATTTCGATAACTTTCGCGCGCGATGTCTTATCGGTATTCGAATATTCAAATACACTGAAATGGTGAGAACTTTGGCACTGTGTGGTGATAATGTATCATTGGCATGTCTGACGGTATCTCGATGCTGAGTTCGGAGAGCGCTGGATAGGTCGCGGCGAACCTGTGCAATGGCCTCCTAGGTCACCTGACCTGACTTGACGTCTCTTGACTTTTTTTGTGGGGACGTAATAAATCTCTGGTATACTTCAGTGAAAGTACTAATGTGGAGGATCCAGGATGAGGAGGGTAATGTGGAGCAAATTCCTAAAAGTGAAGAGTGACACTGAAGTTTTACATAAATTACGTGAACAATTACGCAAATGTGCATCAAAGTGTATCAAGGTGGTGGACATGTCGAACATATTTTAAAAAGAAATCGCCTCATGAGTGCCATGTAACACGTAAGTTAATTTTGTTGTATTTTTTTGTGTTGTGATTAGGTTGTGATTCCCAATCTAGTATTCGTTGTTAGATATTGCGTTATCTTATTATCTTATTCAATAATAATGCAAAATAAATGACGCCCGTATCCTGCCCGCCTGTAGGAACTAAGTTTAGGGGAAGTGAAATTAATAATATTTTATAGCCGATTCATGCAAAATATTGTCTTATGTTGGGTTCGTACGCATTATATCTAGTAAGTAAAATATTTAGATTTTATAGTTAAAACACAAATGTTATGCTTACAGATTAAATAAATAATAATTTGTTTACCAAACCACCCAGTAATCAGTTACGTACGTAATTTGTAATTTGTATTTCGTATATTGTCAGCTGTTTCTGCCGGCGCGGCGCAGCGGTCGGCGACCGGCGTTAGGTACTCGTGTGAATGTGTCTTGTGTACATGTGTGCGTGTCCGGCGAGCGTGTGTAGTAGTACACTCTTATTTGTAACTCGTAAGGTGACCATGTTAAGTGCCTACATTTGGTATAACTAATTTCATAAATAAAAGATTTTGTAATTATGATAGTACGATTTCAAAGCATAAACTATGATTGCAATAATATTTTAAAGTTGGGGTGTCTGAGGTTGTGAATTAATCCTGTTACACGTTGTATTACTCATTCTTTCGACAGCCACCGTGGCGCAGGCGGTTAGACGCTGCCTTTGAAACGAGAGGCCGCGGGTTCGATCCCCGCACCGAGAGAAATGTTTGTGCGGCCCACAAATATTTCTTCCGGGTCTGGGTGTTTGTGAGACCGAAAAGTCTCTCGTAGTTCCTGATACCCACGACACAAGACTCGATCTTAATGTGGGGTCAGGACTATGTATGTGACTGTTGGGTGTTATTTATTTATTTATTATTATTTATTCTTATTTTATTTTTAATTATAACAATGAATTCTAAGATTTATTTAATTTTATTTAGTCATACCGTCAGTATGTCGATAATATTTAAATATGGTTACAAAACATCTAGAAAACGTTTTTAAAGTTGATTAAATGGAGAATGTCCATCGGTATAGTATCGGTAAAAAATATCGTTAATCCCGATACCGATACTACTTAAAGCTTAAAATTTACTATAGCTTTTTTTATGGTTTGTCCTTAAATGTTTTCCTGTTTTATAATGGGGTTTGCATACAATAATGAATATACCGAATTCTTTTACAAAACGATGCAAATGGACCGCAAATATACCAGTCAATTTTGTTATACCTTTGTCATAAATAAAATGCGTCCGTTAATTTCCAGTGTCGTCCATGTCAAAGATGGTTAATCAGCTGCAGACACCACAGGACTCGCAAGAGCTCAGGACTCAGCTGTGAGTCATTTTAACAATCTTCTTGATATCATATACATTCCAGTTGATTCACAATTTTCATATTTGAAGTTTTGACTATCATTGGTTACGCTTGTATCCTAGGATTGATAAATACCCAATTCAGTTTGAAAGTATTTATTACGTATGAAATCTTCTCAAAATTTGCTCGTAATATGCCGCCAGAATGAAGACATACATTAAATAAGTATAGTGTTTACTTTAATTTCATTAATCTAGTTCTAATTGAGTGCATCTCAAACTGTAAATTTGTTCACAGTCGTCAGATTCAGAATTATACGCAGAAGTTGGCCAAAGACACGTCATCGATGATAATGGAGCTGATGAAACTTCCAGCTGAGAACGCGGCCAGCAAGCTGACGCGGGACCGCCTCAGCGACGAGTACATGGCCACCCTCAACAGTTTCCAGGTAAACCTTATATAAAACACAGCGGCGTGCACAGGATTATGACACTGGGTATGCGGCGGAGTACTCGGTCACAAAAACTTTTTCTTTTATAGTTTTTTAGCCACAGCCAGTAAGTCGGAAACCATGCCAACATAACAAGTCTTAGATGTACTACTATTCATGTCCATCTTCTACGGCAACGCAGACAAAACAGCGATCGATCGTCGCGGCGGAAGAAATTCTAATAAGTAAAATAAAAAAAAACTCACCTAGTCAGCTTTCAATTTTCACATATTCAAGGTTCCGGTTAGTTGAGATTACTATACCTATCCCGATGTAAATAAACGCAAGATTTCGGCCACCTCATTCATTCATTTGATAAACATACATTTTTAACACAAACCTCGTAATCAAATAACATTTAAAAAAATAAACAAGCGCACTAGTAAAAGCAAATGACTACAATTAATATCGAAACTTAGTAATAAACTGTTAAATGTACACACTTTCAAATGTTAAAATGAAAAATCCGTTAAGAAATCTATTTTTTTTTACAAACATACTAGTATAAAATAGTAAACAATGCAAAAACTCACAAAAAAAGCAAAATGGCCCCCGCGAAACACAAAACATTTCTATTTAAACAAATAAAACCTTACTAACCAAAAATGCATAATGTGCATAGATGATTTATTAGATTCCAGCCTATTAATTTTACTCGGATTATAGGCAACGAACATTTACGATTTCTCCCGACAACTGCCGAACTCCCGAGGCCTGCCGCAGGAGTCGCGGCTTTCAATATTCATGGGTGTGTGCGTTTGCGACTGTGCACGGACACCAAAATTACTACACACATGCAAACAAATGTAATGCGGGACGCGGCGGCATGACTTGGTTGATTAGGTACAATAATTTGCTTTGCAGCGCCTCTTGCTTTTCGCGTGGCAAACATAATGTTTGCGTGATTGCACATAGGTGCTATTTATAAAATATTAGGCATTTTTAAGTTATTATATTTTGTTTATTCATTTATTTACTATAAATTAAAGTCATCTAAAACGTACGAACGTTATAATAAAATATTTGTGAATGGCAAGTAAAGCACTGCATTTCTGCCTACAAGGAGTGCACGCCCCTGATAAAACACAGTGATCGATTACCAGTGTCTGAGGCCCGTCCACTCGGTCTGACTGCTGTCAGTGTACTAACCGGGGGCGGGCCCTCGCTCACTTTTATATATTTCTCACACTTGATTTACATCTACCTACAACTATATTTAGTCAGTACGTCACACTTATAATATCTACAATGTCAGTAGGTTCCCACTAGTTCCAGATTTTCCTCCACTTCACACTAGAAACATGCAATGAAAACTAAATATACAGGGTATATCAAGACTGCTACCGAAAACGAAGCCGGGTGGTAGTTAAAGCGACTTCAGACACAATGCAACAGAAAAAGTTGCAAAAAAAAGCGATAATTTTTTTTTGTTATTTTTTTCCTATGACCATATTTGGGTGGTAAATTATTTTTTTCCTAAAATAATAGTGTATACCCTTTTATTTATTAATAATCTAAGGTATAAAAGTGTTTAAATTATTATTTTAGCAAAAACTATGGATTTACCACCCAAAAATGACGATATTTAAAAATTGATAAAAAATCATTGTCGCGTTTCTTTGCGAAATTTTTAGTTGCATTGTGTTTGTAGTCACTAAAACTACCACCCGGCTTCGTTTTCGGTAGCAGTCTTGAGATACCCGGTATATATAAATAATTATATGTATATCTGGGGGACGGTAATGATACCAATACGGGCCACATATTTTGACTATGGTATTTTATGAAGTTAGGCCTTGTAGAGTTGTAGAGAATTAGGGCGAGCAGAGTAAAATGTTTGGCACTACATGAGATCTGATATCTTTTTGTCAGTACGAGTGATATGGTCTCGTCTTAGCAAGATTTTACATGAAAATGTTTTTCGTGTCATATTTTTTTTCGGAAATCACTAACGGCCGATGCCAATAATCAATCGAAAAATTTAGATTGAAGACAATCCGGATTGTTTTCTGCTTTTCGATTGGTCTATAACCATGTTGCCAATAAACAATCCAGGCCACAGCCGATTGCGTCTGTTGATAGATTGAAAACAATCCGTTTCTTCTTGACAATTTTAGTTTTTTTCACATATAACCAAGACATAAAACCATTGACATAATTATAAAATTAATGTTTTACGCAGAATTTTTCATTGCATATAAATATCCTTTCAGTATTTTGAAAATAAATAATTTGTAAAAAATATTTTCAATGTTATGGAAAATATTAAGTAAGTAAAATAAAATAATTGCAGTAGAAACAGAAAGTCTGCTACTGATATCAGCATTGTGCTGAGTGCATACTCAATACCATAACGTCAACAAAAGTTGATGAAGCCCCATGTCCATGTATAGTTACAACAACATACATGGTTCCTGAAAAAATTAAAAATTTGCAATCACTCATATGTATACTAATAATTCTAAAGCTGGTTTGGACAGCCTAAATTTGAAAGAAAATTCGGCTTCGTCTAAGGTCTGCGTATAATTAGTCCTGGTTAGTCTTAACGAAGACATCATCACCGAGTTTCACCATTGCTATCAGTATCCTAATCGGATAGCTGCGCCAACCCTTCCAAATCACTGCTATAACAATTGCTTTTTTTTTTACAACAATTTCGGTGTTTCAGGAATAAATAATCCGTGTAAATTGTTAGATTGCAATTTTGGATAGTTTTCAACAATCCATCCAAACGACAACACAGATAATTGTATATTGGCAGGCCTAAACTGTCATTTCCATACAAAGAGTAATCTCAAAACAGGGATTGGTCCTCCTAAACGTAGATTGATTTTTTGGATAGTTTTTTCACTACTGATATTGATTATTGACAATGTAGTATCAGAAAAAAGATTGAGCTGTCAATCTCAAACGGCAAACTTTTGGATTGGGATTGTTTATTGGCAGCGGCTGTTAGTAGTGATGGAATTTGCGTATGTCAACAGATCCAAAACCTTAAACGGAAAGCGTGTAGTGATTCATGTGAGATACACAATGTGTAAAATACTCATTCACGGTACTCGTATTTCATATTTATATTTAATATACGTATGAACATTGTAAATATATTTTGTATTTTCCTGCTGCTGGTCTCGTATAAACTTTAAATGATAGACCGGTCTAACTGTTGCAACGGTCAACCGAGTCCACGGTCTATTACTTTATTTCTCGAGACATCATCGCACATTATATCTTTTTTTCGAGCTAGAGTTTATAATTCAAAGTAATAAAATGATATAGCTATGAAATAAAAATCAGCTATAAATGTGATCCGTGGTTACAAGAATCGTACTCATTAAGTCAAATAGTTTAGGCAATAGGAATTAAATGAGAATAATATGCCAATAACACTAAAAATTATAATACTTATAAGATAACTGGTTCAAGAACGAGTTGGTTGCCGTAGGACTGCACGTTGCGACACCACCAGCAACCGCTGTTGCATCTTATTTAAATGTTAATTAATTCACAATCATCGATACTGAGTTATAAGCACCAGTCATACGCAGATTTCATTTATTTGATATCCTTTTAGTACAATCAATGACGTTCCAAATCACTAAAATAAATATTTGAAAACAAAGCTATTTATTTAATTAGCAATTTTGCTACGGTCGACTAATGGATTTGAACTAATGGTGTGACCGATAAGGATATTTATAGATAAACCTTTTGATTTGTTATTGAAATATTTATGTGCAACTTATTTAAAAATAGTATAACTAATTTTAATAGGCACAGTAATGCCCCTGAATTCTGATTACTTTATTCCCATACGATGTATAAAACAAATACAATTTAACCCAGAGTTATTAACCTTTACCTCATATGGGACCATTTGACAACATTTCTTTCTAAACATTGACAACTCAGTCGGTTGACTTGTTTGGTTGTATGTTAACTTAACGCCGAAATGCAAATAAACAAAGGGTTTTTCTATTTATCCTTGAATAAAACAGGCATAAAACTATTTTAAGGATGGCTCCACGTATCACTTGGGATGTTTTCAAGGATGACCGGCTAAGGACCACTTAGGAACGGGTAAATTGGGATTTAACTAGTCGGGGTTTTAAACATATTGTTTTATAGTTACTTATTATTATAGTACGTCACTTGTATGTTCATGACGATGGGAAAGCCCGTAAATAGCAGAGAGTCGTAAATGGGATGATAAAGTTGGGAACGCCAATGCAGCAGAATTCTACAGGGTATCTCAAGACTGCTACCGAAAACGAAGCTGGGTGGTAGTTTAAGCGACTTCAGACACAATGCAACAGAAAAAGTTGCAAAAAAAGTGACAATTTTTTTTGATTATTTTTTTCCTTTGACCATATTTGGGTGGTAACTACATTTTTTCCTAAAATAATAGTGTATACCCTTTTATTTATAAATAATCTAAGGTATAAAAGAGTTTAAATTATTATTTTAGCAAAAACTATGGATTTACCACCCAAAAATGACGATATTTAAAAATCTCAAAAAAAAAAATTGTCGCGTTTCTTTGCGAAATTTTTAGTTGCATTGTGTTTGTAGTTACTAAAACTACCACCCGGCTTCGTTTTCGGTAGCAGTCTTGAGATATCCGGTATAATTGATTGATGTGTGATTTAATGTTAATTGAGTCATTGTTTTTGACAATAAAACAGTTGCAAACTCGAATGTTCTAGTACCACAGGTTATCACAGATAAGAACTGTTTATAATAAGCGCCAACTAGGATTGATTTCATTTAATAAAATATATTATTTATTTGTTTATATAGAGATGAGATAAAGAGTACAAAAAAATCGACTCTTCCATCCCTAAAAGCTTAGTCATTGGCAGACGAGAAAACCGTCCTTTGTCAATGAAATTAAAAAAATAAAAACGTACGTGGGCCCACTGACGACCCGTACGAACCATGTAAGATGTGCTCTTTACCACAGACTATTAAACAAGACAGACCGCTAATTTCATACAAATAATTTTACACGTTAAGAAAATGCAATTAAAAATTTCGCATAGAAACGCGACAATTATTTTTTATGATTTTTTAAATATCGTCAATTTTGGGTGGTAAATCCATAGTTTTTGCTAAAATAATAATTTAAACTCCTTTATACCTTAGAGTATTTATAAATAAAAGGATATACACTATTATTTTAGGAAAATATGTATTTACCACCCAAATATGGCCATAGAAAAAAAAATAACAAAAAAAATTTGTCGCTTTCTTTTGCAACTTTTTCTGTTGCATTGTGTCTGAAGTCGCTTAAACTATCACCCGGCTTCGTTTTCGGTAGCAGTCTTGATATACCCGGTATAATGATTCATTTATTTATTATTTATTTAATTCTTTATTGTACACAGTAAAAAGAAATAACAGTTTAGAGACAGTATAAAACAACAAGGTACAAATGGCGGTCTTATCGCTCTAAGGCAATTTCTACCAGACAACCATGGGATGGATATATGAGTAGGAAAAAAAGAAAGGGCAGTGTAAAATAAAGACAAATGAAATGGAAACATATAAATACATATTGTATATACATACACACAAGTATTGTACATATACATACTTATATACATTTTCGCAAGGACTTAGCCGAGGTAAAGAGTTTTCGACTGACTTCTCGAATCTGCGGACCCCATGTGAGGCATTTATCTATGTGCAGACCTAAATTTTTCACAACATCGCTGTATGGGATGATTACCTTCACAAACAACGCTTGGCAGTAGGGCCCAGTCAAGTTTGGAGATCAACCTGGAGCTGCCGACGATTCATCTTATATCTGTGATCTTATTTTCCCCATGGTATTGCGTATTCATTTGTACAGCAAGGACCATAAAATTATTAGTTGTGTGTTGCAATTTAAACCGTCATCATGTATTTAAGAAAAGTGTGATTATTTCCAAATATCATCACATTTTAGTGGCTTTATCGCTTTACTGGACAAATATATTACGACATGCATGTCGGGTGTTATTTTTGTAAATTAAGGTACATTTAATTGTACAATATAGCTTACTCGTCCGTGTCCTGGAGAGTTGTCTCCATAAACTAAAATATTCATAAAACACATCTAAAATGAAAATCAAGTCAGACATTCGAGTGTCTTGAATTTTTAATGCTGTTTTTTTTTCTTCAAAAATCTATTTAAATTTGAAAGGAGGTGTTCTTTAATTAAATAGTCTTTTAAATTATCCTATAAATCCTCAATGAATGCCATCATCCGCTTCGGAACTTGTTATGAACTAGTGAACAAAAGTTATGCAAAATTAAAATGCAATTTTGTTATTTATCGTAGACCAAGTGCCACATTTTAATGTACGATTGCGGTTTTACACCGACGTTGTGGTAACATAGTAGTTACCATTCGTATAAAGATTTGGTTTACCAATATGTTCTACGATCTCTGTCTTGAATAAGCAAGCGCAGCCTCCTACATACCCACAGGGTAGATAGGGGAGGTACTAAAGTTTCCAAGAATGGTGGCTATTGAGCCCCTTGAAGGAAGCCGTGAATTAATTAAATATATATCTCGGTGCCGATATCGAACCCGCTACCCCACGAAGGCTCTCCGGTTTACACGATCATGTTGTCTGTCTTTGCAGGCGACACAAAGGCTGGCGGCTCAAAAATCTAAAGAAGATGTGAGGAAAGTGAAGGCCCAGTCTATCAACATCGGAGATCCGTTTGGAATGACTAGTGAGTATTTGTTTAACGCTGACATGAACGAGTATATTATAGTTATATTTTTTTCAAGCATACTTTAATTATTTGCCTTAATTACATCGTGATATATACCGGGTATATCAAGACTGCTACCGAAAACGAAGCCAAGTGGTAGATTTATTGACAACAAACACAATGCAACTAAAAATTTCGCAAAGAAACGCGACATTAATTTTTAATGATTTTTTAAATATCGTAATTTTTGGGTGGTAAATCCATAGTTTTTGCTAAAATAATAATTTTAACTGTTTTATACCTTAGAGAATTTATAAATAAAAGGGTATACACTGTTATTTTAGGAAAAAATGTATTTACCACCCAAATATGGCAATAGGAAAAAAAATACAAAAAAAAATATGTCGCTTTTTTTCCAAAATTTTCTTTTACATGGTGTCTGAAGTCGCTTAAACTACCACCCGGCTTCGTTTTCGGTAGCAGTCTTGATATACCCTGTATGAGTCGAGTCTACTTCTATCACCGAGATATAATTTCAAACCGTGTAATATTTCTTTAATTAATCCTTTAATTAGTCAAGTACTTCAAATGGTGTAAAAAAAACAATCTTTTATATTTTGTAATATTTTTTTTTAAATTAGTATGTTGTATTATAAATGCAAAACACAAAAAGTATTGTAATTTTGTTATTTTGTGTTTAAATCACTCACAAAATGTGTATGTACTCGAAAATAGTTTTAAGGCATCTTATACATATGTGTATATATATACATATATATATATATATATATATATTACGCCCTCGATGTGATTCCTTGGATTGAGATCACAGCGGATATCCACACCAAGGATACTTAGGTCATTCCGCATTGAGAGGGGAGCACCCTGAAGAATGGGGAGGGGAGAGAACGGGGATTTTTTGCACGTTCTCTCCCCTTCAACGCACACACCTGGGTTTTCTTGGCATTCAACTCAACCATATTCCTGGAACCCCATGTAAAAATGAGATCCAAGGTCCGGTTGAGCTCAATGACAAGTTCTTCGCGTCCCCTCACAGTTTCGACTCGGCAACTTGGAGGCTCGCAGTGGTACCGCCCATGAACCGTGCTGTCATCTGCATAGCAATGAATGTTGCCAAGCGACAACATGTCATTGATATGCAGAATAAACAAGGTGGGCGACAGAACCGAGCCCTGAGGAACTCCGGCATTTACCGATATGAGCGCCGAAGCGTGTGTATATGGTTATGTGAGGAAAAAATCCATCCATCCATCATCCATCCATCAGCCAAAGGAAGTCCACTGCTGAACATAGGCCTCCCCCAATGATTTCCACAGAGACCTGTTGGAGGCAGCCTGCATCCAGCGACGTCCCGCGACCTTTACCAGGTCGTCGGACCATCTTGTGGGTAGACGTCCTACGCTGCGCTTTCCGCTACGTGGCCTCCATTCGAGCACTAGAATAAATAATAATATATGGAGGAAAAAATAAATAAAGTTTATTTATTTATTTAAATATTTCTACAATACCATTTTGCGCATCTGTAGTGGTATGTAAGCTAACAGTGTGTGTTTGTAGGCAACAACAAAGAGTTATTGGAGATGGGCGACACAGCGCAGAATCAGGAGCAGATCAACATGCAGAACGAGCGCTGTCTCATCGAACTCGAGGAGCGCGAGAGAGATATCCGGCAGCTCGAGGTAAACACATATACTAGTCAAATATATCTTTTACTGATCTCATAGTCATTCAAATTATAGTCATAACCGGCCTCGTGATTTTAGGTGGTGATGGTTAGTTCAATATAATATTATTAAGTGGTACATTATACTATAGGTAAGTAGGTATATAATCTAATTGTGCCATCGTCGAAATAAATTGGTGCCCGGGATCGAAAGGTGGTACACTAAAGCGATGTTTCGGGCGCTGTGCTACAACCTGGACGGACAACCCGGCTAAGGTCATGGAAAGTCGCTGGATTCAGGCCTTTAACAGGTCGATGTGGAGATCTTTGGAAGGGGCCTGTGGTATTTATTTAACACTTTATTGTACACCATATTATAAATAAAAATCACATAACATGAAAAAAAAAATGCTCATGTGGCGGTCTTATTGCTTGAAGCAACCTCTGCCAGACAAACATGGGATGGATAAACGAAAAGAACGAAAGTTGGTGCTTCAGGTGTACGAATTTCAATTCAATTTGTAATAAGCAGTGGCAGTGTTAAGCCGTAGACTTCCTGAGGCTGAAGAGAGATAGTGAAATGAATCGTAAAATATCGTTAAACAATTTGTTATATTTGCAGAACGACATAATGGACGTGAACCAGATATTCAAGCAGCTGGGCACGATGATCCACGCGCAGGGCGAGGTGGTGGACTCCATCGAGTCCAGCGTGGAGTACACCGCGCAGAACGTGGAGGCGGGCAACCAGCAGCTACGGGAAGCTGCCAACTATAAGGTAAACCAATTCTACCATTACTTGGCGCGTGATCTTTAGAACTACAAATTAAATTAAAATGTATCCTTTTTTCTTTAGCTTACATAATTTATAAACTGCGTTTATACTCGTAATTTAACAGTAATTAAAGTCCAATGTAACAAAAATTTTAAATCCCAAGTGGCAATTTAAAATCTATTGTTATATATACAACGTATATATTGAGAATATTAATACATTTTCAGAACAAACTGCGGAAGAAGAAGGTGTACATCGGACTGATACTTTTCATCATAATTCTGATCATCATCATCGTGTTTGTGAGCAAATAGCTCCTGCGTACTACATAAAACATTTATCGCGACAAACTTCTTGAGCACTGACGGTGTACAGGATGTCAACCAACTAGCATAGTAGAGCGAGAAAGAAGCGTTAGCGTAGTAACGCTAGGCAGTAGCCTAGGAGCGACACGGATAGAAATAGCAGTATCGCACTGCTCTTCTTGTTATCTCACTCTGTATTGCACGCTCATTTTTCTCAAGAAGTTTACCGCGCACCATACCGTCGTGTAACAATGTATTGTAACCATATTTAAAGGAACACCTTGGCAATGATCGGGATATTAATGTACTCAGTTGTACTGCGAAGTGTTTCGTGTTAGCCTTCCATTTTACTTCGCTGTATCGTGATGAGTTGTGATGACGGATTTGTGCATTATATATAGGCTTATTTCTAATTTTATGGGAAATACATCCGGGTGGTGGTGACACGGTTTTATTTTTACTTGGCATTATTTACACATCCTAAGAATACATTATGACTTTTACTAGGAAATTCACACCTTCGGACTAAAACATGCGGCTAGCCTACGCGACAATTAAATGTGACTCATCCTCGGATGAGATGTTTAATTAAATAGATTTGAAAGGGCGTGCTGTTTCTTAAAAATGGGATTTTCATTTGATTGTGACATAAAAAAACTTTGAAATATTTTAATTGACAAGCAGCGTGTTGTAACTAAATGTGATAATATCTCCACCGCCCTTCATACGTGCTTGTTACGATATCTGCTACATGCAGATACTTAATTGAAATCATTTATCGTGTTTTCCTTATAAGACATCTAAACTCATTTGGAATTCTATTTCTTTTTCATTATATTAAAACATTGAATTGTCCATGTTTATGTAAGACTAAGTTTGTGTTAAAATTATTAAACTTTAATTGAAATTAGTACCAGTATTTAGCATATATATATTAAAGTTTTTGGTTGTGCATACCGCTAACCTGTGCCCAAAATGATTAGTACTTAAAAACCAATTAATTGCAGTATTCAATTACTATTCCGTTTTTCTAGCATCAGTATTTATTGTAAATGTGTACATGAGGTGGTAAAACCTAAGCAAATATCCTATCTAAATTAGGAAGCTTGTACTTGTATAAATTATGTTTACTATAGATGTTTTTGCATGCATATTTTTATTTATTTTTAACAAGAATAAAAAGTGCTTGTCTCGAAACTTCAAAGAGATTATTTAGTAAGAAGACAGTATACAATAATCTTCTAATCATTGCCAAATATATTAGAATTAAGATAAGGGATCGGTATATAGGGTCATTAGGTCATTTATTTTTAAATTACGTTTAACATTAGCGGTGGTACATTGGTAAAATTGTATATTTTGTTTAAATGTTGTTTTGGTTCAAGTGTTCTTCCACGTTTGAATTTAATTTGGGCGGGCAATAAACGGGGAGCATAAATACATAAAAATATCTTTTTTAAAATACCTGTATAAAATAAAAGATAAAAAACCAAGTGTGATAAATATGCGGTCTTATCGCTAAGAGCGATCTCATCCAGACAATCATGTTTGGTGGTGTTATCAAACCCTTAGACTGATTTATAAAACGCCCCCGTTATTTTATGATTGTGTTATCATAGACTTAGGCGAATTATTTATCGCAGTATTTCAACCACGCGTGTAATGTATACAGAACTTGTTTGAGAGCTGCAATGAACATATTCATAAAAATCAATAGTAGATAATGACCATATGGATTTATCTCAACATCAGACTTTATACAAGGCAGGATGCGTATTAAAATTAGTAAGACTTAAGATTTAAGACTATCAGCTTACTATGAAGTGACTGACTTAACATTTTGTGTCTCATGATCACGAGCGCAGTGCAGCAAAGCGTAGAATGCCAAGCATTACTTTGTATTTCAAGGTGTTGTTTGGTTTTGCCAATGTTCATAAGCTGTCGTATCGCTTACCATCAGGTGAACCGCATCCTCGTCTCGTCCTTTATTGCTGTAAAAACAAAACTGAACAAATGAAAAATTTAGAATTTATACAATATTATATTAAATTATTATAATTTTTATATTAATTATAATTTTGAATTTGTTTCTTAAGAATTTGGGACAAGCACGGAACATTCCACGAAAAATGTCTTATACCGGGTATATCAAGAGTGCTACCGAAAAAAAAGCCGGGTGGTAGTTTTAGTGACTACAAACACAATGCAATTAACAATTTCGCTATGAAACGCGACATATTTTTTTTATTTTGTTTTAAATATCGTCGAGTTTGGGTGGTAAATCCATTGTTTTAGCTAAAATTATAATTCATGTCTTGCATACCATAGCGTCTTTAAAAATATAAGGGTGTACACTATTATTTAAGAAAAATCTATGTATTTACCATTCTAATACGAAGATAGAAAAAAAATAACAAAAAAAAATTCGTCACAAATTTTTGCACAAAATTTAGTTGCATTGTGTCTGAAATCACTAAAACTACCACCCAGCTTCGTTTTCGGTAGCAGTCTTGATATACCCTGTATACAAAAATATGTACCAACGCTCATATAAACGAACGGATAGCAATATATTTGTGTGAGCCCGCCTGGATTTGTGTGTTATAATACTAAGTTCCTGTATATTGGAGGAACACTTTATCTATTAAGAGCGTTTATACCCTTTGTGCGCTTTTTGGATAAAAAACAGGACTTTTCAAATGAGTTAATAGCCACCAATAAACAATTTTAAGGAAAAATAATTAGTACTAATTTTAGAAAAGGTTGTCATCTAGGGATTTTGGTGGAAAACATTATAGATTGATGGATAATTTGTGAGTACTATAAGGATTACTGAACACTAGTTTCGTTATTTAGGCTTTAAGTGGCAATTTAGAAGCTTAAGATATCCGAAATCACTAAATATAAGATGAAAATAAAAATATTATCCGACTAATAAGACCCTTATGGAGGGATTTGGCTAAGAAAAATAATCTTTTTATGTTTAGTTCTTGAAAAATAAAAATTTAAACTATGCGAAATTATTCAGAAACTCTCGTCAAGAACATATTTTTTTTCACCAACTTATCGTACATAATTTTTTATAGCAATTGCATATTATAATAGAAGAACATCTTATCAATAAATTGCCGTTTTTATATTTCAACAAAATTAGTTTTCATGTTTTCTACATATATTTTAAAAACCACTATAAAACACGCTGTCCGCCGTGCATCAAATCAGACCGCCGCGCCGCAAGGCCTAGAGGGAGGACGTATCGCTCGTCGCTCCGGCCTGGCTGCAGTCGATTTTTGCCGTGCGTCGTCAAAATAGCCACACGCGGACTGCGATTGCCACATCTCAGTACTTTGGTGGTAAAACATATTTTTTCTTTTTATTACCTACAATGATTTTGTAGTGAGTATAAATTATGTTTCAGATAATATAATGGGATGTAATTCCGAGGCTAAATTATGTTATGTATTGTAATATAAAATTAAATATATTTCGTAATTGTAAGGGGTTGTAAGGCCCCTAACTCTTCATGGGTTCGAACACGAAATGTTTAATAAACTTCCGTAGTGTCTACTGATTTGAATGCAACTTAACAATGTAATAATAACGAAAATATGATTAGTATCTAAATTTGTATTGTTCATTGCTTGCACAGTAATATTTGTCTACTTATAATGCAAATAAAATATTTTTATGATATAATATTACCAATATATAAATCATAAGTTACATTTCAATTGAATATTAGAATTTTGAAGCGCACGGATCAAATTTGGTTGCGCTGACTGTATAGCGAGCCGACGCGGCAGCTCTACGCACACAGCTTTGGTCGCTTATGTGTGCGTGAAATTAACGAAGAAATACCTATAGTTGACTTTGCGCGCAAGGTGTAAACGCTCTTAAGCGTTGCATCGCCCGCCATTGGTGATACAACGCTATATTGTACATATTAAAATTGATTAAATTCAAACGCTAACATAGTATATTTTCTATTTATATTTATTCTTATATTTAAATGTTCGCCATGTTAAGTTGAACGGCTAAAAAGCAAATTAACTTGTTCCATATTATAGGAATACTTAATATCACATTATATTTCACATGCTTCGTGTTGATTTGTCTTAAGAACTTTTATTTTATTCTAACGTTAAGAACTTCGTTCCTATTGGAATTATTAGTTTTGGTACAGCCGATTGTATATTCGGATCAGTTGTAATAATTTAATATGTGGTGCTAGCTGTTAATATGCGTTTAATTTGGATGCACCCGTTATGATATCAAAGCGCCACTGTGTGCACATGATTTACGCCCAAATACTCGAACGCCATTCAAATAATAAGTTGCTCTTAACAGCGCACGGCCCACTTAGCCACTACATTTAACCGGGATTTAGGTAGTTAAGTGCAACATAATATTGAAGTTGCGTTCCAGTATTCGGTTGTTAATCCTTCTTTGTTGTTTGAGTGGGTACCGTGAACATATTAGCATTTATTTATTTAATAGATTAGTTACATTCGTGCGACGCAATATCCAACGAAACTATCTACTTATTGAAAATGTGTTGTTATCTAATAATGAAATTAAAATTGGTACTATATGATTGAGAGACAAATTAATAAATACTCGCCTTTATGTTCAATAGTCAAAATTAAAGTTTTTATGTAGAAAACGTCACGTATTCTGAAGCCTCTGATGATGATGAAGATGGAAAGTGGGGACGAAGTTCTCTAGATGTAAACTTATTAATGACCCTGTGTATGTACCTGGCAACCTGTGCTGGCAACCACATTAACCGGTAGTCTTTAAATACATTCATAATCCTAAGTCACCCCATACCGTACTTCCATGTACCCCATATTCTAGCTCTTTCTATGCAGCTGACGTAATATTGCGTCCTATAAGTTCTTATTCATAATATTGTCGTATTATACCGTAGTAATAGTAAGTTTTGTACCCGAAATTGGTAAATACTCATATTTATACAACGTCATATTGTATTGTCGTTTTTATAACATTTTAAAGAGCATAGAAAGAGTACGGCAGTAGTTTTCTCGCATTAAGGCGAATGTCAGCAACGTATCATAAAGCGTTTCGATATCTCAGTTCCGTATTTAACACGGTTCAATATTACAATTATATAAATCGGTCAAACTATTTTGAAGCATCTTAAGCTCTGACGTATACGGGATCTAGCAGGCTTAGCAGCGATATTATTTTGCTATTTATGTTTAAATTATTTATTTTTCAGTTAGTACTTGGTAAAAACTGGAACTGAGCTATCGTAATATTAATAATAGTTTCGCGAAAAATGTTAACGAAGTAAATCATTCCAGGAAAAGGCTTAGACATTGCCATATAAATATTTTACATTCAACGGAAGGCGCTTGTTATCAACTTGCAAGACATAAAGAAAAGTGCAATACTCTGATAAAATCTAACGATTTCACACTATTCCAACACCAATTTAAAATGACTGCAAAATAAATTAGATGTAACGCGCCTTCCGTATATTATGAACAAATAACACCACATACAATAATTTTGTCATAAATTAGACTTTTTATATGGAAATATATGTATTTACAAAGGTGTAGGCAGAGACTATAGACCGCCACTTTGCTCGATCCTGACATACTACTTTCGCACCATCCACTTTCATCAACCTTTTTATGCATTCTCGTCGGTTCAGGTTGTTAGTGGGTTTATAGTCTCTGCCTACCCCTATGGGATACAGGCGTGACGATTATGTATGTATATTTACAAATCCAATTAGACGCTCATGCGTGTACTTTGTTTTATACATTTGCAGTTTTCAGCATTCAGTTGGTCGGTGTCGTAGACTGCAGCACAATATCAAGAATGCGAAAATTCATAAGTACATCATATTTAAAAGAAATATGAACTATACTGGTAATTTATAAGTTCTAACTGACTATGTGTATCGCATCGCATATCGCCGCTTTATACGTCCTGGGGCCCTACTGTGAAAATCTGAAACGAAGTTCGAATCTTCGGACGCTCGAAGTTTAGAACGAAACAAATGTACCTACTCTGTAAATGTTCGGATTCGTACAACGTACATCGCAACCATAAGTCAATAACGGCCATAAGTCTATGTAGGTACATTCGTATGGTCATAAACTTCGATCATCCGAAGATTCGAACTTCGTTTCGGATTTTCAGAGTAGGGCCCCTGACCCCGGCTGCGTCATAAAATTTTCGAACTAATTAATATCGCTCATTAAAGATATGTATATTGTACGCGTATTTTGTGTATTTAAGCATATTTTTTTCTGTGAATTTGCTTTTCATTATAGCGCTTATTAAAGTTATAAATCACATAATTTCCAATATAATTAATCTTTATTATAGATATTAATATTGTAAGTGAACATGAGGCGTACAATAAATTGTCGGTTCGATGTGTGAATATTTATGCGTAAGGTAACAGAGCGCAGTACAATGTAAATGAATAAAAGAAAATTATATGCCAAACATAAGGTTGGAGTTAAAGGATAATTTCATTTGATATTTTTGTATAGATTTTAAAGGGAATGATTACGGATATTGGGACTTGAAATGTAAGAAACTTTGCTAACTGATTATTTATTTTACGCCTTATTTAAAGTTATTTTGCAATGTAATTGTAAATATGTATATGTTTTATAATCACATATTGTTGACTTCAAATAAAACTTCGATCACAAATTCATTTGACTTTTCTTTATCTTTTTCCCGCACGCCATGATATAGCGATATTTTTGTGACCAATATTTTGTGGTTTATTTCTATACTATAATAATATTATAAGCAGGAAACATTTGTTTTAATGGATTTTTGTTTATAGTGAATAAATTGAAAAAATACAGGACCGATTTTCAAAATTCTTTCACCATTGGAGTGGTAGGTACATTATTCTGGAGTAACATAGGCTATATATGTATAATTATATGTAACTTTTTATATTGCAAATGATTGCAATATTTCTTTTAATTTCTTGTAGGTGTTGCCTTTGGGTCATGTAAGTTTGTTTGTGTCGTTTCGACCACACCGCCATATTTCTGATATCCCACGAATTTGTTGATTGTCTCTACGTACCGATAGTTTATTTTATAAATATGTTAGTTCAGTCAATATGTAAATTGCCTTCCGAATGAAGACCTACCCCTATTAAACATAATGAATCGTTAGGAGGGCACGTCAAGAGGTCACAGAAAAATTAAAAAGGTCGCGCTGTTTGCTGATTTTGAGAAATTCAAAAAACAAATAAAAAAAATTTTAAAAACGCTTTTTTCTTGGAAACTATTGCTTTTAGGAAAAAGTTTTTGGAACAAAAAATGTAGAAGGCATTGCGAAGTATATTTTTTGTCATTGGAGTGAGTCATCCGACTTGAAATACAAAAAGTAGAGGGCGCTAATGGATCAAAAAAGTTTTCCAACGCTATTTTCGATAGGAAAAAATGATTTTTTTATAATAATGTAAATTAAAAAGTTGTTCGTCATAAAATTAGCTACAACTTTTATTTAAACAATTTTTTTATAAAACTTACCATTTTCGAGCTGGAACTTGTCGAAGTGTACAAATTGTACATTATGTACTCATGCCATTCAGTTTTTATCTTTTTTTTAATTCAAATGAAATAGCAGTAATTGTTTTCTGATTTTGTTATCAAAAAATTTGAACTTTTGTTCAGCAAAAATTTGAACTTAGGTGAATTTATCTGTTTTGCATCACATTATTTCAAGTCGGATGACGTCACTTCAATGACAAAAAATGTAGTTCGCAATGCCCTCTACATTTTATATATGAAAAACTTTTTCCTAAAACCAATAGTTTCCAAGAAAAAAGCATTCCAAATTTTTAAATTCATTTTTGAATTTCTCAAAATCAGCAAACATCGCGACCTTCTTAATTTTTCTGTGACCTCTTGACATGTCCCCCTAACGATTCATTATGTTAAATAACGGTAGGTCTTTATTCGGAGGGCAATTAATTATTCCTTACATATTGACTGAACTATGTAGCAATCACTACATAGTATAAAACAAAGTCGCTTTCTCTGTCCCTATGTCCCTTTGTATGCTTAAATCTTTAAAACGACGCAACGGATTTTGATGCGGTTTCTTTTAATAGATAGAGTGATTCAAGAGGAAGGTTTGTGTGTATAATACGTACATATTATTGTACAGAAATCTATTTGTACCCGGGCGAAGCTGGGCCGGGCCGCTAGTAGATTATAAACGTTTGTACCTTTCGGCGGTCGAAATGGATTTAATTTCAGTTGTAATCGTAAGTCCAAAATGATTATAAATTTACACAAAATAATCGTAGGGTCTGTAAGGCTTTACCCCTCTCAATCGTACTCATGTTTGCAAACGAGGCCCGTGGCCTGCAGTGTAAGTCATCAATTAATAAATAATGGATGGCATTATTCAGACAACATTTTCAACACTGTTATGAACATTGACTTATATTCTAGTTATGAAATATTTTTTTCTGTTATAACGGCCATACTACCTAAATTTCGAAAAATATAATATCATGAATATGAATATTGTGATGATTGCTTTACATAAATTTCATATATATAAAAAATGTTATATGTCTGTCTACTTGGTGGGTAGTTATTGTTTTTACTAGTACAGCTATAAATAAAACAACATTATATTTATAAAATCGTTTTTAATAGACCCAATTATGTTGTAATACAGACAAATTTAGAAACTTAAAACATGATCTACATATTTTGTAATCTACAGAGAATTAGCGCGGACAGAAGTGGATCACTATGTAACTTGTATTCCTACGAAGCGTTCGATTCATCCACGCAAACGTGACGCGGCCGTGACGAGCTGTCGACGCGACCGCTACTAACACTAGTTGGGATACAAAACAGGGTTCTACTTAGATCTGCCTACAGATCGTAACATGAAGTTGTCCAATATCTTAGCAGCGATAACACTAAACGATACGTTACTATTAAAAATGCGAAATACCAACTCGATACCTTCTTATAACGTATGAGATATGGAAGTTATCCCTACAAATATGGATTACAGGATATATAGATAACAGTGCGTAGTAATCAGTCAAACTGCACGTCCCACGTCGCCGCCCTAACTTATCCGAGGTCTTACAAACGTCACCAAAATATAAAATACAAATCAAACAACGACTTACATCAAAAAGCATACACGCGGTACATATGCTACAGATATGACGACTAAAAGCGGTGATAGGTAGGTACTTATCTACTTATCAGATCTATAGTGACTAAAAATAATTCAATGCGTCAATAATACTGATGAACGTCAACATATTAAAAACCTAAGTCGAAAATCAACAAACCAATCACAACAATAAACAATACTTTTAAAAGTACGATTAACACAGTCAACATAATCAACACAGTCATAACATTAAAACTAAAACATATTCCACAGAATCCTTTCGAAAACTATCTTGGTCTTAGCATAGCACCCAATGACTCCGTGCGTGCGCTCGCCGCAGTGTCGCTTCCAGCTCGGGACTGTTCTGTACTGTATCATGTATGTGTACTGTACACCCACCACGCGACACACTATTATGATATGAAGCCGAGACTGAAGCTTGTGTCACCAACCGTACACAACTATTCAAATGGCAGTTTAATTTGGAAGTAGACAGTCCCCACTGCGTCGGCGCGCGCACATCTCGTTCCTCATGTATATTATATCACTAAATTACAAAACAATGCTAAGTCGCTTACATTCTTGCATAAATATATGAACAAATTCAGCCTAACACAATGTAATATTTAACGCCCAGGTGTGTTATTATATTTATAGAAATGAGTGGGTTCTAATAAAATTCCTCTTAAACAATACAATGATATATATATATATATATATATATATATAGATTCAACAGTGCGACTCACAGTGTGAGCAACTTAGCTAGATGTTGAACTGCCCCACCGGCTCGCGCACCTTCTCCAATCGCCTTCTCGGGTGAATGTTGAACCAATTTTGATAATGGTCTATGCCTTAGATTATATACTCGTCTAGATGACACATCACACCTCACCGCGCGGCTCAAAAAAAGTCTACCAAATTTGGTAGACTCGCTTCTCACGTACGTCAGTGTCATTTGAACTACATATGGATAACGTGCTCCCGAAAAATAATTAATTATGCCGGTTTGTGCTGTCGAATTGTATCGCAATTGTGTGGGAAAACTGTATAATAATACCAATATCACTTTCTATCGGTAATATTATTGTTAAACCACTATTATTTGAAGAAAACATGAACTTTTAATTCATTATTTTGAAGATGAGTTTCATTGGCCAGTGTTGTCAATTTATTACTAAGAAAATTTGTTGAAACTATGGGAGAAACTATAAAACACAAATATCATTACATAATATTTTCATAACAACAAGAAGAATGGCATTATTTATTGAATGAGTAAATAAAACTTACCTACACGATATTAATGAAACCCACGACGACATGCACTTCATAGTAATTTTATTAATTCTTTGCCTTGCATGTACCATTCAAAATTTCATAAACGGGGTACTGCTATTGTCATCTTTGAAGAAACAGCGAGAACTTATTCAAGGTCCTAATAATATTTTTAGACTTCCTACGGATTCCGTACTAGCAAATTGCTGGAGAGACATTACACAGCGGAAACGAAAAGAAGACCATTCGTAGCCTCACATGACTTCAGTTGTGTGTTCCGAACATTTTACTTATGATGATTTATATTTTACATAAATACAGAAATCAGATAACAGCCCAGGCAATAAATCCAAAGAGCTTATTCTATTCGGAAACAAACACTAGGAGATGGGTTTAGATCTTTATTGTTTTTACTAAAATGCGTTATAAATATAATTAATAGTATGATTACTTTAAATAAAGAAAAATATTTTATTTAACCTATTTTGTATATCAAATAATGGGGAAAAGTTAAGTTAATAATCTGGAGTAGGCATCCCTAAACACACACACCTTGACAGTTGGATTACAATAATTACACGACCCGTACTCACACATATCAACGAAAGTGAGGACACTTTTAGCGCATCGTTTGTTGACATTGCTCAATCTAGACGAGTATATAATCTAAGGGTCTATGCGTTGCCAAACATTAGCATGTATTCACAAACACATTTGTCAACAAACTGTACGTGCGTTAGACAATAGACTATATTTGAGCTTCATTAATTATTGGATTTCGATTTTTTTTCTCCGACAAACAACAATTTAATAATGACTTCGTCACATTTAGGCCACAAAAAACCATTCCCTGAGTAAAATCTTAGATTATAGTATACATTTTAGGCCATGGTTGTATGATTATAGTGTGGTTGGTGGTAGGTGGCGAGCGGGGTTGTGTCTGGTGTTTAGCACACCACAGCCTCCGAGATGGGGTTCTCGGTGATGCGGATGACGGACGAGTGGCGACACGGGCGGCGTCGCTCCGCGTCCGACAGCCGTCGGAACATTACTATCTTAGTGGGCGACAGGGGCGCCACTGCGAACATAAAGCATTCAATCATATTCTAGTAACATTATGTGGTAACAATCTATTTTGAACTATGGTCGCGAAAGGAGTTTGATTTATTCGTTGATGTTTGGTTAATTTTAATTAAAAAATTGTATTGCATCTATAGCTGGGTTCAGTTAAAAAAAAATATTTACATTATGGCTATTCACGATACGAACAATTTTAGATCTCGTATCGTGTTTATGACACCTTCCTTTAAAGTATTATTTTTAGCATGTGACTGGTAAAATACGCACACAAAGTCATAGGCAAAATGTCTAGCTCTAATCGAAACTAACGATATTTCTATAAATATTCACGAATATGATACATTATAAGTTGCATAATTTTTTTTATAAATCATTTTTAACTGCTCCATAAAATTTAAATTTAACAAAATTTAATCGATACTAAATAGAAGCTTTTATATTATTATACAGAAATTAAGAAGGCCTTTGTATTGCAGTATGCATCTTTGCCTTTTAAGTTCGTAATTAGTCATATGTATCAGCTTTGGATACGTTCAGAGAATCGGTTACAGAAATCTCGGTATATTTATGTGGTATTGACACTGTACAACCCAGCTTAACCAAAACTTATCGTAGTATATACAGTTTCGATTGTTTCAACCGACTTAATTTTTTTGGCAATATGTATCCCACAATCATATTATTTAACATCCCATGAGTAAATTGTGGATTAAGCAATAAAAAATACATTAATAACTTTTATGTAGCATTTAACTAATTGTTACAGCTTCTAATATTGGAGTTTAAATTGAAACAAGCGTCAATATTCCTCGCTCAAACAGAGCGAATATTTGAGACAAGCGCCAGAAATCCGCCGAGCTAAACGTTCGACCGATCTGAAAAGCCACAAGCTCAAGCCATCTTTGCATATTCCGCCATGATCTGCAACATGGCTTTGTTCCGATTCAGCACTTTTAGTATTGATGTATTTATTCTTACTTGTTAAAAATATAACATATCCAGAAAATTTATGGCAAAAGTTCCGTTAAAAACTATGTGAAATTTAATTCGTAAATTCAAATTCGCTGTGACAGTGCAAGAAACCCACAATTCATCGCATTTGTATCAACCTATCTAATTCCTTTCGAGACATTATAACTATATACATTCACAAATTGAATCATGATGGCCAACCGTGCGTATTTGAAAGTGACGTGTAGGTGTAAATCTACTCCTATATGAATGGTACACGTGAAGTCACAGGCCTCCCCCTCATTATGCGACTGTTTCATTACATCAAGCCCTCGGCGGCATTACAGTCACAACTCACACACTCGCTCTTGCTAATGATGTTTCGGAAGTGGGCACGTGAAGCGCATGCTGTACGTATTCAAATATACATATAAAACAAACACTTACGTGTATCTAAATTAACGTCGAAGCAGAAGTTGACTAGATGGCAATCGAGGTGGGCGGCTTAACAGTGATACTAGGGCGGGTGATGGCTTTCTGTATTGCTAACACGGCTACAGGGAAGGGGAAACGAAAAATAAATAAAATAAAACATGTGTCATATACCGACCACACTTGCGTGCATTACTTGACAAACAAAGTTAGCGCGGGAACTACTCCATTCCAAATTCATTGTACGTGACGTAACATTTGCTTTGAGGATAACGTATGTTACAGTTTGCAATTCAATGAGCCTAAACGGAATTATTGTTTTAAAACGTTTTATTTTTTAAGCTTCATTATTGTTTTAAGTGCCTAAACGGGGTGGAAGAACGATCTTTATTATATTACCTACGATCAACATAATATGATATCGCTTCAGCATAATAACTCAACTTGATATAAGAAACGGTCTACTGCATGGCAAATTATAATAATTAAATCTTTGATCTCTTTGGTCGAGGGATGGCTTAGTCTTCAGTGTGTAACATTCTAAAAAAAGATAAATTCAACTCGAATATAACGTTTTGATAATAGAGCTACTTTAATAGCTGGTGCAAGGAGAAAAAAATGCTTATGCTTGTGTTTCATTGTGCAAAAGCATAATTCATGTATTTTGCCTTTACCAGGTTTAAGTGTGAAGCATCAGCATGATCGTGAGAGATGTTCGTGATCTCTATATTCGGAGTCAGACTACACTTACCATCAGGAGGGGTATAGTCCTTTTGCCATGCTAGAATAAAAACATCGTATGCATTAACCGATAGGAAAACACTATATTTATTTGCTGGCAAGCGTAGTCGGTACGATTTAAGAATATAATTAAAACATGCAATAAAAAAAATTTAGAATTAATTTAAATATAACTACAAAATCAGTAGCCATTACTAGCAAGTGTATTGGATTTACCATTTCAAACGAAATATTTAATACATCTAATAACTACAAAAGTACGGAGCAATTATAATATTCAATACTTGTAATGAACATTTCGAGCTCATACGAAACATAAAGCGATCCTCTAATACATACCATGCCATTATATCGCATATCCAGGCTCAAAAGTAATCAAAAATAAAAATCATATATTTACTGGACTTTTGGTGAAATTTTAGTTCTTAGTATAAACACTACGACACATGTAAACGACACTTGCGTCACTGAAAATAATAAAACATTCACGAGTAATGTTAACAAGTGAGTAATGTTAATGTTAACAAACTATTAAGTGTCGTCTACATTAGTTTTAAGACAATCGTAAAATATATAAGGGAGCTAACATACAATATAAACTTTGTGAATAATCTTTCACATTCATATAACAAATATTATAAAGCTTTAAGCTTGCATAAGTGTTTAACACACCGTAGTGCATATTGTATCATTTAAATTGTACCAACTAGGTATTGCTATAAAAATAATATTTATAAAATTAGTAAAAAATAAGTATCAAACGTCAATAAAGTAAAACGAATAAATGTTCGTTTGCTGTTTGTAAAAATATTTTATAACAGCATTTAAATGAACAAAAACTTATTTTTCCACATTAAATGAATTGTAGAGGCTTTAATTAAGAGATCACACTAGAGGGACCACCACGAACTAAAATTAGCGGCACGTTGGTACCGCTATTTCTGTTTCTGTTCCTCCCAGGCACAGTATCTTCCGTCTCGCTCTGCCGGTTGTCGTCTGGCGGGTACGTGTGTAGTGCGCTTATATTTAGTTCGCGATGTCCGCTCTATATGGCTGTATGGTATCACGGTGACGTGCGTGGTGCGCTTGCGTCACCGCGTGTTAACACAAAGCGAAGCTCAGTGCGCTTGACTATCCAGGTGTTAGTACCCACAGTGGGGGCGCGCGGTACGGGCCGGCGGCGAGGCGTCGGTTACTTACCGTAGCCCTCGCCTTGCAAGAACAGGCGAAACGCCTCCGATACCTTGCCAGGCTGCTCCTCCATCACCATGCCGCAGTCTGAAATCTATATACGAAAGGGAATATTAATTTGCAAGAAAAATAATAAGAATATATTGTAAGCATATATGGGTTTGTTGAAATAATTTTACGGATTTTATCGCTGATTTGGATTTGTTTCCAATTTTTTTTAATTTCCCTTTCTTTACAGCTTTTTGGTTACGGGGTGGACTGAGGCATTAGTTCTCCGCCCAGTGACTGTCATAATTTAACTAAATCCCCGATAAAATCCGTAAATAACATTTTATTTCAATATACTGGTATGGCTTGAGATAAAAATTTGAATGCATATAACATTGATGGAATTTTCAATACTGAGTATATTAATCAGTCTTTATTGTTGACTGGTTTGATTGTATGTAAATACAGTACCAAAATATAAACTAATTAGTCCTATTTCTATATACATATTTAAAACATGCATAAAATTATCTTATAGACTGCCTGACGGACCACTTATGGTTCGCGGGCCACGGGTGAAGACACACTGATTTAAAGACATCGAAGAAAATTAATGTAAAGTAAAGTTACGTCAGTGAAGTCAGTTATGTGGAGTTGACGCAACTTGTATTGTCTAATGGAATAGCACACGACAGCATGAAAACGTTATAAAAGCTAGTGTATAGTTTAGAACATCGCCAGGCTTTTGTCTCGGGGATCCTTTGACATACCTTTGTTTAGGATAGACACCGCGCTTACTTTATATTGAATTAATGCTTTTAATTTCAGCGGTGTTTTTGATGTTCGGTGTAGTTATAAGTAGTTGTTTTGAAGTAGGCTCGCTATTACATTGAGATACGGAACATACAAGGCGAAATGTGGATTTCCTGGCCCTCTGCCTACCCCTTCTCGGAAAAAGGCATGAGTGTATGAAGAATACGAATTTTGACAGGTGACAATGAAAATAACGACTATCTAAAATGAAATTCGTTCTCGTGGACATCTATTTTTTAACCTTTGAATAATTCTTTATCAACTGCCAAGTGTAGTCTTTTTTTTTTCTTTAAAGTAATGTATTAAATATTTAAGACATCGTTTTAATAACGATCTAGTCTTACGACTAATAAGTTATTTAAAAACTAAGAATATGTCCAATAACACGTTTCTTATTGTAGTGCATTGCTGTCATATGACACTTTGGGTAGAGCTGGTGTGTAATTCATAATAAATAGATTTTGGCTTTAATCATATTTTGGCTCATAATGACCTATCGAGCCGTTATTAAAGAAGGAGCTATTGACACATGAAAGGCAGAAATATGTATAAATCGGTGTTTTAGATGTATCTTCCATAAGTACAAAATTTCTTATGTTACAAATCTTTAATGAACGTTCCCCAAAAATAAGATTTTTTTTAGTTCAGTAAATCTAATTCTAAAGGTGCGATATTGATAACGCGAGTGTTGCGTGGGGCGGCACTGACCTTCATCCAGGTGGAGTTGTTGGGGTTGAGGCGTCCGTTGAAGGTGACGGTGTCGTCGGCATGCGGCGACATGGCGCCGGTGATGTTGAGCACGGGCACCTTGATGGTGTCGGCGTCGCGGGCGATGCCCAGGTCCGAGCGGCGCACGTACGCTTCGATGAACATCGACAGGTTGGTCGGGTTCACGTTGCGAGTGAAGTACGTGCGGTACATCTGCGTCAGGTCGTGGTTGCGCTCCTCGGGGAACTGCCGGCAAATACGCTGTATTCGCCTATTGCGTCTGCTGACAGTGCTGTGTTTATGTTTGACTATATCTGCATCACTCAGCATGCATATAGAGTTCTGTGTATCTACAAGTCATACGTTATAAAACTATTAGAAAAGTTATTAACTTCCACGCTCTAAACGGTCCGTACGAAAAAACGGTAAACACAGTGTCGACGTCTTCGTGGCACCCCATGCGACACTCGAGCGCTCCTTATTTATTCTATTTCATGCGGCTAAGAGATATTCCCGAGCATAAATATCCCGTAAAATTATCCCTTTATGGCGAAGTTTGTATGCTCAACCTTGAGACTTCGCATCGAACGTTCGCGTACGAATCGGTAGTAAAGCACGAGGACTATTTGGTATTATTACGTTTGGTTCAATTAAGTCTACGGTCACGCACCAAATGTTAATGTTTCGAAAACTTGTGGGCGCGCCCTGCGCCGCACTGCTCCGGTAATATAATACTCAAACGTCATAATGCAGATCAAATAGCCGAGAATAGTGTTTATGGGGATTATAAAATATTATCCTTGTGGGCTGTGGCTATTGAACTGATTTTGTGGAATATAAGCGCACGTATAAGCCCGAAGGCAAGTTCACCGGTTTTAGAGGAACTATTCTTATGTATTTCGCCTTTCCATCGCTTTTAATTTAATTGTTTGGCAGAGTCACCCTTTGTTCCTAGATTTAAATATTATTTCATTCACACACACCATTTGTAGCGGCACAGAAAGCAGTACCAAAATTATACTTCTGTTCAATTTATATTTATTAAAACAAAATATGTTTTTTTTTATGGAAGAAGCAATTTTTTTTAGTTTCCATCGATATTGGTCGTTAATATTCAGCTTTCACAATGATGAGGTTAGACGGTCACACAATAATCAATTTCATGTAAATGTAATAACAACCAACGCATCGTCTAGGAATACCTGATAAAATATTACCACTGGTAATAAATATATTTAAAAACGTTTCCAAATACAAATACATATTTTAATTATACTCATAATTACATTGACTGTGGGGTTGGTTATTAAAATACTATTTCATTCAACTATGATTAAGGCGTAATTAGTTCTCTTTATTCCGGGAAAACATAATTAAAATTTTATTGCAAAGTAAGTAATGTCTTTGCAGAGCTCAAAGAAAATCCTATGTATGAAAAAAGCTGAACTTGTTTGTTTTCTTTAATCCATAATATGATCGGCGAATTGGCAAACGGTGCCGTTGACTTTAGTGACCTAGTTTTTTTACACCTACCTAGTTAGTTTATAAACACCCACAAGCCACGTAATGAAAACCCATGGTGTTTCCATGGGTATAGTATTGTCTAAATGTAGGTAAAATAAATAAATAAAAGCAGTAACTTCACACACATTGGCGACATAACATGGCTCAATTTCGTAAGAAGTAAAACGAGGATTGTTATGGATATATTTTCCGTATACTCGCTCAGAAATAAGCACAGATGAGTTCTTGAATCGTGTGGGACGGTGCCAGTGTGTGAGCCATCACGCACTCCAGACCAATGCGGATTAGAAAAATAATGGATTTCTTTAGTAGACAACGGACAGTACAACGCTAGGATAATTATCTACCTATCCAGATATAGCCTTTACAACGACTGGCGTCGTTGGAGTAACCGAGATCGTTGACTATGTGCTCTGAAGTGTGAGAACTTAATACTGTTGACATCTAATATGTTTTAAATGACCAAATTCTTACGACTTATTATCACAGCGATATCACAAATTACGCTGTACGTACGAGCTAAAACCTTTTGCTAGTCTAATATGTATTATTATAAAGTTTCTGAAATAAAACTCATTCAACGTTTTATTACAGTAAAATATCAGACAGTTGCGTTGACATTAAAAGGATATACAAAAGCGATGTTCATTGAGTAACACGTCGACACAGAAATATGGGGTCGGGTCGAGACGCATACAATACTCTTTTTAGTATTTATCTCGACAGCATGTCTACAGCGCAAGAAAATTTCATTTGAATGAAACCGTTTAGGAGTGCGATTTCCCGCGCACGCTTCGTATAATCGTGTTCGTTTACGTCGCGGCGGGAAAACATGGTTAATTATTGTCATACTCAGTAACGAATCATAAGCCTAATACGAGTACCGGTGAAATATCCACGGATTCTAACCGTGTTGTACAACGAATAAGGGGTAATATAATAAATAGTGTTATAAGATAATTGATTTTCAAAAATTGGATAAGCAAATTTTATCATTGGCACGGCTGAAAAACACAATCAATTACAATAAACATACACAGTTCAAACCACACAACATGCACACAAATACGCTGGAGGGAATTAGAAATTCGCGAGGCTATTTCGCAAAAGCATTGTGAATTTTGTGCGATTAATTGGTTATTGTAAATGCCGCAACATTTATTGTTTTGTATTAAATTAAACATGGTGGATGACCAAATATTTAGTACTTTTGTATGAGAATTCGCTGGTTGCTTATATTTGGAGGTTAGGTAGGTTATTTATTTATTGCTGGTACAGATAGCACATATCAACATGAAGATAGACGAAATAACAAAAAACTAGAAAATTATAACATTAAAATATATTTTTAAATATGGTGCGATACAATGCCTAATTATATACGTAGTGACAATTATCACAGGTTTATTTGTATGCTAATTGTGCCAACAACAGGTACCTTTCAGCTTCTTGCTGCAGTATGGCCTAAGCAGTAGGTACACAGTTGTTTTTCAATGTATTATAATATTGAATCATACCCGTCCGAAATGATGCCACATGAGGTAGTCGAGCACGCCCTGCGTCATGCCTCGGGAGCGCAAGGAGCGCGTGTTCATCTTCTGGTAAGCCCACTCGATCCAACCGGCCTGGCTCGACGTGCAGTTGATAAGAGCCAACACGTCCACCTGCGAACATATGCAGTATCGGAACTGAACGCCGACCCTTATAAATCGCACCCCCGGTCCAACAATGTCACTTGCAAAAAATCAACTTTCAGGAAAAACATTTGAAACTTTGACATCGTATAAATATATGATATTTCAAGACATAGAAGTTGAACAGCTTCTATCACAATATCAACTTTTAATTTACCATTAAAAAATTACGACCACGTAATATTCTAAAAATATAAGATTTTCTTTATACCTTCTAACCTTGCAATTTTTGCATAAGTAACATTGTTGCACCGGGGGTGGGATATATTGATTGCAACTCACTGTTTAGAAGCTGCATCGGTCAAACTTTAGTGAACCCAAATGACTTACTTTCAAGACGGTTATAAGGTTCCTTTTTTCGTTCATAACTATTTCAATCTCAGCTTCCATCTCACTAGTCAAACGTCGAAGTAATCCCAATATTTTTTTTCAGAAGAGCTATTTGCTACTCGTATAATTAATATAAATTTACCTTGCGCGGGTGGAGGAGAGCGAATCGGGACAGGATGTTGGCTCCGGCGCCGACTCCAAATCCGATGAATGACTTGATTCCGAAGTGGCCCATAACGTAGTTCAGTTGGTTAGCCAACTCGTCCATGCTTGGGTACAGGTAACTGAAACAAAATTCCTAATAAATAAACACGATAAGCAACTCGACCTATCTCTATTTATCAATACGTGCATAATATTCTACACATTTAAAAAGTATAATAATTCAAGCGGGGTTCGTTAAAATTACAATAATGTAAAATATATTTAAGTATATCAGAGCATTTTTTATACATTCTTTCAACGCGTGCTTTCATTTCCCCTTACACCTATATCATCAATACATCAATCAAAATTATAGTTATGAAAATTCCGGGAATCCTGATCCCTGCGGCAGGGTATTCATATCGATCCGGATTGGGAACACTGTACATGATGGTATTTTTTTTTGTTTGCGCCTTTTATTTACCAACTAGAAATAATAATTGTAGAATCACGAGATACAACAATGTCTCGCTGCTGCAAGTGAATAAAAAATGAATAATAAAAAAAATTCACACATTGGTTTAGAATAACATATCCAAAAACTGTACAATTATGACAATATTACATACATTTTTTTTGTATATCAATGATACATACACATCGATACACATCGAATTGATAATCGTCTTTTTTAAAGTTAACATAGCCATAAAATATAATTTAAGAAAAATATATTTAATGATAATTATTAAATTGACAATTATTATGATGAAAATTAGAGCATGTCTTGAATCAGGATGTAATATTTAACAAGCTAAAACAACAGCAGCAGCTCACAGCCTACGACGTAGCAACGGATATTCTTCCGCTTAATATGATACTTTTACGACTTGTATTGACCATAAATAAAAAATCAATGTGTTCGGTTTCGTCGTGTGGTCGCTTTGCCGATACTGCCAGTCATAAAAAAAGCCATTGACCGTCTCGAGCACATGACAATATTTTATTTCTCATTAGCAAACGCCATGTGATACGTGGAAAAATAATAGTTTATATTTTTTAGGTGTATATGAGTTATTAATACAGTTGCTTCAAAGTGATTCCGCGTGAAGGTCGCGTAAATGGGTCGTCACAGTATTTGTATTATTCAAACACCTGAAGGAAAATTCAAAGAATACCCCATTGTGACCTGCATGAAATACTTATCAAAGACTTTTGGAATTCTCGTGTCTTTCTTTTGCAAAGAAACTAGGAAAACAATCTTGTGTGTTTGCATTGTGTGCTAAGGCCACGACGCAACTGTTTTGCTCTTTTGTTGTCGAGCGTAAAGAAAACGTTGCAAAAATCTTTGATCATCACATCGAACACTAAAATCTTGTGACGTAGTTACTTAATTTAAAATTACACAGCTGCTCTCTTAAACATAATACTGTAAGTTTAATTACATTTTTTTCATTTCGCTAATGGCATTTGCTTTGACAACTATTGCATGAATTGGAAACCGGAGACGCGGGAGGACGAGCCGCTTTCTTACAAATATAACTACTTAAACGCCTTCAACGGACTAAAATTAAGAGAAAATTGTACAAATCTACAACGTAATGCCGACTTTCATTAAAGCTATTTCGTTAAGGATATAAATTTTCAAATACGCCATTTAGTTTGATATCGAAGTTTACCCTGATCAAACTCTGATCAATTATTAACAATAGCCTTTTCAGTGCGGAAGATAAGCATTTTATTCATCAATTTAAATGATTATTTTAAGCGGTATTGATTGCTCAAACGTCGAAGCAATGTCAATCGCATTTATTAGTCATGAAGTCTCAGGAAGTGTTTGTGCAGACGTCGTCGAGGGTAAATAACAGTCAGGCCTGATGACAAATTTATATGTAATGCAATCACGAAAGGAAACCGAGTACGGTGTATCGATCCGCGTTACATAATACTGCGGTGGCAAATGAATTATGTCCTACTGCTGACTGCATAACTTGTGTCAACTTCTCATCGCGCTCTATATCAGCCTAGTCAACTCAACTATATCACATATGCTGCTGATATGTCATTTATGATTGTTCAACATGTCAGCTTTTCTACATAAAAGACCAGCGTGCTACCTCGAAATTGGATTCATACAACGGAATTCTATATAAATGGATATTGAATAATTAAATTTGAATAACTTATTGCAAAGTAAGCAGGGAAACATTATACATGAGTCGTGTTAATAAATTACAACTGAGTTGGAAACGTGTTTGCTTTGAATAAAGTTGAAGTAGACTCTACTATGTGTATTCTGGTTCATTATTTTTATTATAGTTAATGAGATGTATAGATATTAAAATTAGATTACATATGTTTACATGTATCCAAGTGTAATGTTATTAAAATAGAAAAGGTACTAATGCGATTCCAATTAAGCAAGCGTACTCACGCAATTATTTCAAAATATTCCAGCTACCAAGGTTGAAATCTCGCTTAATTAACGAAGTCAAAAGTTTAAACTACGTGAGTTTTAGTCCAACTGAAACACTTCACTGTTCCAATTAGTTAAATATTCATTGTTTATTTCAAAACACATATCGGCATAATTGTTTTACATACATACATAAAGTCACTCCTTTTTCCCAGAAAGGTAGGCAGATGTGACAGGAGACCTACATTTCGCCTTGTATGTTCCGTCCCAGTATGTGATGGGGGCGAGCCTATGGCCATATCGGGCTCAAAAATATAAAAACATGTTTTTATATTGAATAACAATTATCGCAATTGTGTAATATTGCAGAGAAAATATGTAATGTTGGCTTTAAAATTCTTAGTTCTTAGGAAATTGCTAAAGGGATCAATCTATTGACAGCAAAGGGTTAGCAAAATACTTAGCGCTTGCAGGCAATCTGTGCGGAGTAGCGATCTATCGAAATCATTGCGGGAGACATTTGTAAAGTAGTTAGTGTTATATTTATAAATATATATGTTTGTGATTACTTAATAATGTGACAAAGTACAATAATATCATAAATGGAAATCCAATACCATTAGACGGCTCGATTCACGCGATCATGGCTCTATCAAAACTATAATAGCTATACGTATTGTTTTATTCACAATACAGAATATAGAAAATTCCACAGATATAGGGTCGATTGACTTGAGGAGGAATGTCGGCAGTGCTATTGACAGGTTTACCAAGTGTACAGTGGTTTGTTGCCGGCAGATATTTGTGGGCGGGCGCGGCGGTGCAGTGGGCCGGCGAAGTGATCACCGCGAGACATCTCTGCAGCCAGCGTGCCCACTGAGCCGGCCAGCGCGTCGAGATATGATGCATGTTCATTACACTAACGAACCATACGGCTCCGGTTCCCCACTGCATCGATAACGCTCGTGATTTTAGCAAAATCTTGTGTGGAGTATGATACTTTGGCGAAAATATTTCATATCGCAAAATGTTGAATTTTCACTACAGGCTACGATAACAGGCGACGTGACGACGTGCCCACATGCCAATATAATATAGCAAATTCAGCGTTCTGTTTTACATAACCCCTATAATAAATACGAGGTTGGATACGTGATCTATATTATTGTTAATAACATTGACTGAGGTTCTCGTATCTGAATCGCACTATTCACCCTTTTCTAGTTATACGTACAAACATTTATTGAAAAGTATCATGCAATAAAACGATAATCATAAAAAGGTCAATTGAAAGCTCTACAACCCCATCCGAGCGTAAAATAAAATTATTACACAATCAGAATTTATCACAAAAATTGTTGCACACATTATTGCCAATTAGTAATGAATGGGTGTAATTTATATTTTTGATTTTTGAGCATTACATTTTAAGTACTTGGTGAGTGTTGTGAAAATGTGCGTGATGGTGTGGCAAAACAATTTTACGGTGAGTGATTCCTCAAGTCCCGGAGGACATAAAGCCGCATGGCCAGACGTCGTCAGCGCTCGCCAGCCGCCGCGCCGCCGTCGCACACTCCTACACTGCCAGTAGGTAAACTCTATATCGAGCGGCGAACTGTTACATAACACTGCGGTACGAGAACTGCTGCCGATTCTATTCCGCCTTACAAATAAGGATTCTTCGAACAACACGTGTCCACTCTCTACCCTGCATTAACACTTCCTCCTCACCGTTTGTGATTTATTCAATCTGAATGCATTGATGAACGTTAAATTACGACGCTATTTTCCTAAGAAATATATTGTTACGAAAGTTCCTAAGAAATATACTAACGAAATGAAGTAACGTGAAAATATTGAATAGAATATAAAATGTACTCTTAACACTTTTGGTAGTTCTATGAACTAAAGTGCCCGTTAAAAAAGTTATTAATATCAACAACGAGAGAATGACAATGTTTAAAATCACTCAAAAGTACATTAATAAAGAATGTTTCAGTATCTAATTTGAACGATAGACAAGGTTAACATAACTAGTGCCATGAGTTCGCAAAACGTCTGGACGAATATCACTATTACGCAAGGAGCAAAAAATATAAATGAACTTCACATATTTTTGGATTGTATTTATCTTAATCTATTAATTCGATAATTTATAAATACCAATAGGTCGAAAACACGATAAATGTATAGGTAGCCAAAGGCGCCTTAGTCTATATGAGCGGATTTAAAATAACGTATGCTCAATTAACACCAATGCGGGCGCCAGTACGGGCAGCGATGAGCGAGTGCTGGCGTCCTGCGTTTTTTTTTACAATACTCATGTAAGGCTAATTATTGTGTTAATTCGTTTATAGTGAACTCGCTTCCTGTGTTCTATCCACGTCACATTTTACTTTCCTGACATGCGCGCTGGTGGGCGCCACTCTGTCGCGACGTCGCCCCATTATGCAGTTTATTCACCTACCCTCCACAAGGAAAACATTGTTCTTTCGCGTTTCATTGTCCCTTGCTGGTTGCTACATGTGTAGTTTAACTGCAATGAATTGTCTTATCTTTGTTGTATTAGCAAGGGTAGAAAGGCAAATAATATCCTATCAGTAGCTTTATGTAATTCTGATATAGGCAAAACTTGACCAGTGTGTTTATATTGGTTTAGGCCATAGGGTAAATTTAAATTTAAAAAGTTAAATCATTTTTATAATTCAGTTTATCCCTTAATCGTAAAATACGATGCCATGACGATATTATAGAACAGCCATTTAGTTAGGTATTTCTCTTTATAAGATTTTGTTATATTGAAATAACTATAACATAAGAAAAAAAAACTTTCATATCCACTTCAGGATCATTTTAAAAATGGATTATGAGTAAATTTGATTGATTTTTAGATCTAAATGCCTAGTCACTTTAATAATCAATTAATTATTTATAAGACACAGGTTCATACATTGAAATGTGTACAAAGAACATATTAAAAGAAGTAAAAACAGCAATTTAAAAGTCTGAAAAATAATTTTATTTTCTTTTTATAAACTGTGCCTATAAATTAATCATAAATTCGTTCATTGAAATATGCATAGTTAATTTTTAAACAAGCTGCAGTTTGCTTGACGTCAATAAAAATGGTTATTCACAATAACTTATACAATTTATTATGTACTCTTTAATATACACGTTGGTAGAAAAAATAATATAATAATAAATAACAACCAACAGTCACATACATAGTCCTTACCCCACACTAAGATCGAGTCACTGTGTCGTGGGTATCAGGAACTACGAGAGACTTTTCGGTCTCACAAACACCCAGACCCGGAAGAAATATTTGTGGGCCGCACAAACATTTCTCTCGGTGCGGGGATCGAACCCGCGGGCTCTCGTTTCACAGGCGGCGTCTAACCAACTGCGCCACGGAGGCTGTCAATAAAAAAAGATATTGTTATATAATAAATGTCAAATTATAAGCACCGTTGTGTCCCCGTAATGTGATTTGAATTGTCAATGTGCAAATATTTGTTCTCACGTAAGTACAAATATTGAGTTCGGTTCTCATACACGTGGTGTAAATCTCAGAAAAAGATATATGTAAATAATCCTACAAGTCAAGTCTTCAGCCCGCGACATCAAAGAACCTCCCCAGATACTCTTCGCATATCAATAAATAAACGTGAGTGAATTCCCTTTTCGAATTTGTTGCCTTAACGTATTTCAACTTGAGGCGAATCGAAGGTGTAAACATTTCAATCGGGTTCAAACGCCGGAGAAACGAGACATCTTATATTTTTCCATAAAATCTTGCTTCAGTGTAATATATTTTCTAGATAGTGCGACAGGAAATAGTCACACATTTTGATTGAACAAAATTAGTCTTAGATAGGCTAGGCTAGTAACCGTACATACATAAAAATACATGAATGAATGAATGAAATGAATGAAAATATTTATTGAATCCATAAAATGTCATATATCGTTTAGATTCAGTCACTTTTTTTTCACTACCACCCGGTTCACAAGGCTGTTTACGCCAGAGAAGAACAGGCAAGAAACTCTAGCGTTGCTCTTTTCAAAATAAGTTTACAATACAGTGATTATACAGGATTTGCAATTCAGAGCAGTTTATAAATAATGTATAATAATAACTAATTGATAATTTTACTGTACGGCTGAGTGTTGTGTTTCATTCCCAAGCCTTACTATCTTTAAGTATTCTGAAATTTTATAGTATGCCTCATTACACAACTGTCGTTTTATAATAGATTTAAATTTATTTATAGTTAAGGCTTTTATATGAGTGGGAACTTTATTATAGAAATGTGTACAGTAACCCTTAAAAGATTTGCTAATTCTGTGGAGCCTCGTCTTATGACTGACTAGATTATTTCTATCTCTAGTATTTCTGTCATGAATATCGCTAACCTTTTGAAATTGTTCTATATTTTTGTGGACATACATATATTAGATTAAAATGTTTAAGTTAAACAGACTGAGTTTGAAATATAAAAATTATGTTTAACTTTGGTTCGTTAAATATTAAATTACATTGTCACATTTATGAAACCACAATTGTTTAAAAAAAATTGAATACTATTATGCTTCTTCTCTACAAAAACAACTTCCTCTTGAACACTAATTGATCATAATTAAGTTCATTTGTATATTTTGTATTTCTCCTACTTTTCTTCAGTGAAGCATTCTTCTTCCAAACAATGTAACGTATTCTGAATAAGCAAATGACCTGTCTTGGATTCTTTAATGTGTTTAAAATGGATTGTTGCATTTATAATTAGATTTTTATGTTTTATATACGGTAAACAGACAAATTAATAAAGGTTTGCCTTAAGATTTATTGCTTTTAAGCAAATTTCAACGTCTGTTTAGACTATAGAGTCTATTGACATATCGGATAAAATTGGCGCCGTAGACGCTACGGTTCCGCCGTAGCGCCTGTTCACTTTTATTGTCCCTCTATACGATAGCAAAATGACATTAATTTCGGTTTATAGCAAATGGATAACATATTTTGTGTTCATTATCAAATGAATAATACACAGTCGGGTCATAAGTATTGTCACACAGAAAAAAACTTTTCTTTTAGGTTGCTGGCCACAAAAAAGTTTATTGAATTCTAATTTCGAATTGTTCATGAAAATAAAAATGTATACTTTTTAGAATTTTACTCATTTTTAAATATGGAGTGGACGCTTAAAGACCGTGCTGCAGTTATTGCGTTGCATCGTTGCGGTTACGCGCCAATTCAAATTTTTGACATACTGAAAAATTTGAATATAACCAAAAGATTCGTTTATCGTACCATCAAACGATACAATGAAGACTCTAGTGTAGATGAAGATCTAGTGTAGGTCAAGAAGTGGTCGCCCTCGGTCTGTTAGGACTCCAGCAGTGATAAAAGCTGTGAAGGCGCGAATTCAAAGAAATCCCAAACGTAAGCAGAAACTGTTGGCCCTTCAGATGGGGTTAAGCAGAACCACGGCGAAAAGGGTGATAAATGAAGACTTAGGGCTTCGGGCATATCGAAGAAAAACAGGACATCGTTTGAATGCTCGTTTAATGCACCTGAGACTGAAGAGATGCCGCGCTTTGTTGAAGCGTTACGCGGGAAAAAAAATATCGGGAAATTCTTTTTTCAGAAGAAAAAATGTTTACCGTAGAAGAGAGCTACAACAAACAAAATGATAAGATGTACGCACACAGTAGTGAAGAAGCAGCAACCGTATTCCGTGTATCCAACGAGGTCATTTTCCATCCTCGCTCATGGTATGGTTGGGAGTTTCTTATTGGGGCTTAACAGAGGTACATTTTTGTGAGAAAGGTGTAAAAACGAATACAGTTGTGTATCAAAATACAGTCCTGACGAACCTTGTGGAACCTGTTTCTCATACCATGTTCAATAACAGGCACTGGGTATTCCAACAAGATTCAGCGCCAGCTCATAGAGCGAAGAGCACACAAGACTGGCTCGCGGCGCGTGAAATCGACTTCATCCGGCACGAAGACTGGCCCTCCTCCAGTCCAGATTTGAATCCGTTAGATTACAAGATATGGCAACACTTGTAGGAAAAGGCGTGCTCAAAGCCTCATCCCAATTTGGAGTCACTTAAGACATCCTTGATTAAGGCAGCCGCCGATATTGACATGGAGCTCGTTCGTGCTGCGATAGACAACTGGCCGCGCAGATTGAAGGCCTGTATTCAAAATCACGGAGGTCATTATGAATAAACTTTGGTGTCATAAGAATCTATGTTTTGTTAAGTTCATTTTGGTATATAAATGGTTACATAATGAATAAACTTGTTTCAATTATTTTATATTAAACATGTGACAGAATTTATGACCTGACTAGGTATATCCACGTGATAGAATTATTAACAGTATAGATATGAAAATAAAACAAGAAAACAAAATGCAATTCCATCTTTTGCAATAGTCAATACATATTTTGTATTTTATACTTGATATTATTATGATCACAAAAAGCATAATGGTTGAAAAGCGTTATGAATATATAACCTTAAGAGATAATTACAAAAAAAGAAAACAAAATGATATCGCCTAAGTAAGAGATAGGTAAGATTGGCAGAAATATAAAGTAGTATAATTTTATATAAATAATAATTCATGGAAAATTAAAACCAAAATGACTAATTAGAGATATGACAATTAAGATCCGTGATCATGACTATAAAGTAATTATTTCCAATGCAATTAGAATATTGGTCAACAATTGCTTAGAAACCATTTTAGTAACGAAAAGTGCACTTACCCTTTTGAAACTTAATTTAATACAGATCCGATCCTAAATACACACTCAGAGAGTACTCCAAAAACAAATCGGATCCACATTTCCAATTACTCGCATAGCTTACAGTTACCATTGTGAAATGAAATAGGTTCTGATATATTAAACTGGTAACCATGCTACATGTAGTGTGAAGTAGTTATCATTCATATTATAGAGTCCCAGTTGCGGGTCGTTGAAACGGGGACGCTATTGCAATTAGCTGATTATAAAACCATATCGCTTTATTCCGTTTATAGGAGTCGAAGTCAAAAATATAATGCACTACATAGAAGGTGTTCACCCCTGTAACTAAGCAACTGAAGCGTACACATAGCAGTTTTTGCATGAAGTTAACCGCAACGCGGTTCCTCGCGGGTCACAACGGTCATATAAGTAATATTAAATTTGCTATGGTAATCCAATCAATAAATGAATATCGCGTGTGCTCAATATGGTAATGTGTTGAGTCAAGTCTCCATCATGCCACTTTGAGAGCGTTAGAGCGAAAATATTAAGGTTTCAGTAATGGACAAGGAGTAATAAGGTAAAAAACACAGTGCGGAAATCAATAATTATTTATTTAGAAATATAGTTTTTGTGCTATTTACCTTAATCGATATCGTAATAGTTTAGTGCACGAACAAATTGCAAACATTTAGACAGGTTCCTCATTTTTCTCAGTAATCTTATTATACACCGAGTGCGGTACTAACTAAACAGTAAACTTTCAGAATACCATACAACTGCTGCCGAGCGAAGCATTCGCGGCAACTAATCACGGTGAATAACTAAATAGTTTCTAGTTGGGAGTCGGCACCGCTTATTACTTTAGCTGCCTGCGCGGTTTTGCGCGTATCTCAACTCTAAGCCCTCGTCAGTTTGACGTTCGTCATAATTAAACATAAATATAACTTTAAAATGTCACATAATTAACCTATTTTAGTAAAATCTTCACTAATGTTGTCATATGGCTTTTGGTCTGTTCATATTTATTAAATACTTAGTAATTTCAATATCAAATATTTCGCGTTATATCATATTTAAGGTAAAACCCTGGTACAGTCTGGCTTTCTAAGGCATAAGAATAGTTGTGAGATGTTGACACAAAGGAAAGGCGTGGTAATTCGTAATCACGTTATTAAAATAAAGGCTAACTTATGACAACACGTATAACAGGACCGGTCCTTCCTGTTCAGGTTTTTATTTAAAATTATGGTTATTCATCTTTGACATTGAAGATAAAAACGTTAATTAAGATAAAAAGTGGAGGCTTCATGTGTTCTGTTACTTTACAACAGAACACACGAAGCCTCCACTTTTTGTGTTCTCCACTTTCATTTTAATTGAGAATACGCGGCATTTGGAAATCGGAATCGGATTAAGTGTGAAAATTCATTCAACTAGTGGCACGGCACATCGTATCGTCGGTCTCGTATTTGGATTAGTCTAAAGTGCGAAGGCGTCCGAAGGCCGTCAATCGTTATTGAATGCATATTGTTGGTAAAGTCGGGTATTCGTGAGGACATGTCCTACGTAATGAAATTCTCTGTTGAATGCCCCGCTATCCAGACCGGTGCACCTCGACGCCCACTAAACAATAGGATTGGATAATAATTTTGTGTGAGGGATTACGTCATACAGGCCATCGTACGTGAAATAATAATCCCAATCCTTCAATAATGTTTAAAACATGTTGACCTCACTTCAGAGTAAGGACAAGGAAATATACTTAGATGAAAAGCGTTCTTTTTTCTTTTTGTAACATATCTTTCAATATCCATTATTTAATTATATATACCTACAGTTTCTGTATTATCTGTTTACTAAGTAGTAGCATTTATTTTTATTTTGTTTTGATATTTTCATGATATTATTTTATTGACTTCCCTTTTGGCTGTATGTTGTATCTTGTATATGTTACAGAAAATTAGGTAATCCGTAATTGTATACAATTTCTAAGATATCTATGCATTTTCTAAATAGCGATCTGAATTGAAGTGATATTCCGGCTTTTAATGACTAAATATATGTTTAGATATATATTTCCTAGGAAATGTTATTTTACACATAGCTGAAACATGTAAGTGTAGTTATTGTGTAAGATTCCTAGTTTTCAAACATTGCTGGTAACATACAGGGTATATCAAGACTGCTACCGAAAACGAAGCCGGGTGGTAGTCTAAGCGACTTCAGACACAATGCAACAGAAAAAGTTGCAAAAAAAAGCGAAAATTTTTTTTTTGTTATTTTTTTCCTGTTGCCATATTTGGGTGGTAAATACATTTTTTCCTAAAATAATAGTGTATACCCTTTTATTTATAAATACTCTAAGGTATAAAAGAGTTTAAATTATTATTTTAGCAAAAACTATGGATTTACCACCCAAAAATGACGATATTTAAAAAATCATAAAAAATAATTGTCGCGTTTCTATGCGAAATTTTTAATTGCATTGTGTTTGTAGCCACTAAAACTACCACCCGGCTTCGTTTTCGGTAGCAGTCTTGAGATACCCGGTATATCTGAAGGCGTTATAACGATAAATCAGTGGTCAGCCTGCGAATGTACTGGCGGTGCCTGCTTGGGTTTAGTAAGTCAACGACATCTGAGATATATAAAATCCCTAAGAAGCTTTAAGTAATTGCAATGAAATCCCAAAGGGAATTAAACGAAATATGCCCTTCTAATATTGATAAATTAACCATTAAACGAGCAGTCTTTAACCAAGGCCCTTTTATTGCGACCAATTTAAAAAACTTGCTAGAATATTTGTGTGGTAAATATCGTACTCAAATTAAAATTTGAAATATTTGTATAGAGTATCAAAATTGCCCAATCAGAATATTTTAGGAAGAAAGTCTGCATTGTATCACTTCCTACTCCTAATAAAACAGATGAATTACAAAATGAAACCACTATTTAAATATTCATGTACTACACAGGGCAACTGATTGTGGCTGAGTGTCGTATTTTAGGGAATAAAATTTATCAGCACTTAAAGGCTTAATATGGCCTAATGTAAAGCAGCCTTGATGGTTTACTTGACTCGGTAGAATGTACTAGAACAAAATATTTACCATATTTTCTTACTCTATTTCAACGTGCGCTCATTTAGCATTAATTAAATCTCTGCGCTGTTTCTAGGTGAGATTTCAAAAGTATTATTGAGAGTAAAAAGTTTTACCAAGAGAAAAGTTTATTCGCAGAGGGCATTATGAGTATTGTTCATACATCATATTATTCTCTGTACTTTCCGGTGTCTGAAAATTTTAAGTTTCACCCACATCGAATGTTAATAATAGTGATTGAGTATGCGATGTGTAAGATCGTGCATACGGGGAGTGTTGGTCAAAAGAATGGTACATTATTCGCTATATGTCTCCAATATCTATATAAAAATAAAGTGTTGAAGAATGGAGGTAACGGTTAATTCCCCCAAAACTCTATGTAAGGAGCACAAATAGTACATCAAATTATGGATCCAAATTTGTTTTTGTTATTGCCATGAATGGCGAGACGAGCATGCCGGTCATCTGATGGTAAGCCGATACGACCGCTCATGAACAGTGGTAAATCCAAACAAAACATTGAATTACAAAGCAATGCTTGGCACTGCGCTCGCCATCCTAATACATAAGATGTTAATAAGTCTCAATATGTCCAGTAGGTACTCTGGCTACAATATCGTTCAAAGCTAAACATAACAGTGCATTTACCATTATATTTGGCGGGTATATCATTCGAATGTGACTATTTAATATTTTTAATATTTATTTAATATTTAAAAAAAAACAACTTATGAACACGAATCACGAAAACTAACTAAATTAAGTAAATAAATTATGGTTTGACTAACACTACATTTATTGGAAATATATTTGTACGCGTAGAGAAGTTGCACTTAAATACAGCGGTGTTGACGATAACGAGGGAAAAATAAAGAAAGACTCGGCGCGTGTGACACAATGCGTGGTGACTGAAGCGCTGCGCGGCGAACGAGCCGAGATCTAGAGGTTCCGCCGACTAATGAGTGCTTCATCAGGCGCAGACAGATATAATAAAGCCAACTCGTTAATTCATCTGCTCGTGATCATTTGTGTTCCTTTTTCATTGTATTGTTGCGCGAAAATTTTCTCTTTATTACGTTTTTATCAGACATATTTTTCGGAATGTATTGTTTGTGACATTTTAAATATTTTTGGTTAAATGTTGAATACTGGTTGTTATTCAAAACGATTTGCAAAATAAGTTTAATTGATGTTTTTTACTTTTCTTGTGTGCATTTATTTTAATATTTATATTTTACTCGTGAACTTCCTGAGGAATAGTAGAGACGATGCTGGCACCTGAGGATGTAGTATCAAGAACGATCAGACGGGAAAAGGAGCCTTCCTTTTCCCGTCTAATTAATTAATTGCCGTAATTGCCTAATTAGGTTTATTAGATTTTTGATTATCTCGCCCATCGAATGACACCTCACTGCAAAGCTGTTGACAGGTTAAACCCCGGCCGAATCAACACCATGACTATAATACAATATCTTATTACCAAAAAAAATATCCTCTTTTTAAATATAATGCTGGAAAGTAATTTCCAAGAACTCTAATGATTTTATTTACCTTCGGAGACAATAACAATATCAACATACATGCCAACCAAAAATGACATTATAATTGTTTGCAGAATCATTACATATCTACACACGTTATAACTAACATTGCAACTTCTGTTCATTACTGTTTACGTGGCACAGTTGCAGCCTTTATGCCAAAGAAATAAAAAAGAACTAGGCCACGTAAAAGGACAATCGCGGCCACTAGTCAGACCGGAGATTATCAAGGCAGCATCAATCTGCGAGAACACGCGACACGCACACAGGTGTACTAAACGCGTCAGTCGCAAGCAACACTGGCGGTACGCTACCCCAGACCGCGCGGAACTAATGACTGACCCATTACGGGCATGACGATGATTGCTTGAGGCGACTGTTCACTGCTACTTTCAACCGCATGTTATAATCGGCATCTATTTTAACTTTATTTAAAAAACTAGGTCATGTAAAAAGAGAATTATATAAGCCAGACAGGGTCTATCAAGGCAGCATCAATCTGCGAGAACAGGCGGCCCGCAGACAGGCGTACGAAACGCGTCGGATGCCGCAACACTAGCGATCCGCCACGCTACGGCCCATTACGGGAATAAGGACGACTGCTTGAAGTAAGTATTCACCGAGACTTACAATCGTGCACATCATTGTTTTCTCTAATTTTCATCCATACTATGCAATATTGTAAATTCATAATTATGAATAAATATGGTCAGTAGTCACTAGTCTTGTGTCATTGATATTAAACAAAAAGATACTTTTCGGTAAATACTGGTGTTCCATATAAACTTTCGTCTTGGAGCTAGGTTCAAACCCGCATTCTCTCGTTTCACAGTCAATAGTTTCCTATCAGTTTCTAAACACATTGTCTACTTGTAGAGTTGGCTGCACTTATCGGAGGATCGGATCGGTTGTCAACAAATAACAATAATATAGTATGTCCTGTTAAAACAAATAATCTTTATTTGTTTCAGTGTAGAATAAAATCGCATAAAACGTTGTTAGTTGCGTGACTTCTTACTGTTTTTTTTTAAAGTAGTACCAATACCTATCTTATTCAACTTTGGAATGAGCCTGAATTTACTTCAAGCTTTTACGTTAACTCCTACAAATATGAAATACAAGTGCAAAAAGATTGCAGGAAATAGCAATTTAAGTCTACAAGTACCGTTCCGATGGATGACCAGCTTTCCGAACGCAAATTAAAACGAAAAAAGAAGAGTCTCCTAAACCTATATCAAAGCTTTACCATACCTTTGGCTGCGATGCGATGAATAAAAAAAAAGAAAACAACATGTCAAAGAGTTTCTGGTTACAAAGACAAATGGTGGTTCGCACTGAAACCAATATCGCGCAGTAGTTACGTAGTTAGTACGTAAGTAGTAGTAGTTAGTAGTAGTTGCATACATATTTTGCAAGCTAATAATAAACATCGTCTGAAGCTTTTCCGCAGTACAACCAGAATAATTTAAATTTATTTAAAACTACTTTTTTCTTATGAATAAAGTAAGCGATATTTTTCATTACTAATTAATATCAGTCATTGCTCATAGACGGCAATGAATTGACAAAATGACTCATGGCCAAATGGTAAAATGGCCAAGAATTGTGTATGTTATGTATTATTCATCATATATATTATTCATCGTAGAACCGATGGCCGTTGGGGCCGAAAGGTTCTCGAGTGGAGGCCACGTACAGGCAAGCGAAGTGTCGGACGCCCGCCTACAAGGTGGACGGACGATCTGACTAAGGTCGCAGGAAGTCGCTGGATGCAGGCCGCTTCCAACAGGTCATTGTGGAGATCATTGGGGGAGGCCTATGTTCAGCAGTGGACTTCCTGTGGCTGATATGATGATGATGATGATGATGTATTATTCATTTTCGTTCATACTGATGACTTTAACTGCAATAAATACTTTGTTTTATAATAGTATATATCCGTTTACAACCGACAAGTTTCAACTAAGTATAAAAATAAATAAATATCAGCTTTTTCGGTTTTAAATATCAGCGCAATGGAACTAAGTAACAAGAGCTGATCTTTAGATAGTTCAAAAGCGTTGATAAGTACATCGATAGCTAGAGCTACTCGGGACAATGCTATTATCTTGATCAAAGTTATATTGTCGAGATGCGAACCCCGAGTATTTCAATTGTGTAGATACTTCTTGAACACGAAATACTGATGCAAACCTTTTAAACAAAATAGTATTGATATTGATGAGTAAAAGGAAGTGGTTTTATAATAGTTGATGTTTGCGTGCACCAGATGATTGACGGGAATTAACGTTGCGGGAAAACGGGGGGTGTGGAAGTGTCCTTAAAAGAGTAGCACGTGCGTCAGGTCGGTGTGTGGGCGGGCTGTCGTCTTGTGACCACCGGACATACACTCAACATTTGATTACCGCCTTTAAGTTGGATGTTATTAGGTTCCAAAAATTTAATCAAATGTAGTAAGACGAGGTAAATTTATATATTTATTTAATTTATCTTGCACAATCGCATTTACAAAAATAATAAATTATTATACTTGTATAAAATATAAATGAATTATAATATACATATTTAAGTCGCATGTAAAAAGAAATTGCAGCGAAAGTTTTTATGGATTAATAAAATTTATTAACGAATATTGTCTGTAAATAGCGCATAATATCAATGTATATGAATTGGATTTAAAATTATAAGAACACTATTTAAGACGTCCGAATCGTGTACATGTACAAAACATAAACAATATAAACTCATAAAGCCGAACAGATTTATCTTGGGACTGGTCTAGTCAGTGTCCTGTCTACGATTCAGTCTGTATAAACAAGGTCGGATAAATGGAATACTTATAAATAACTGCAGAAAGTTAATGAAATAAGAGTGCAAGCGTCTCCAAAATAACCTGGCTGCTTAAGCTTCTGCGTTGAATGCGCCTGTTGAGTTTACTTCGTAAATGTCCGTGATTCAGGTCGCGGTCAGGTTTGACAACTATTATGTTAAATTAATATTAAAATTGGCGTGAGTTGTTGCTAAATTGCGATAGGAGTGCGGGCGGTTGTCCGCAAGCGGGGCCCGTGCTCGAGCCCGACTGACTTTGTTGTGGGCAAACATTGTACATGTGCCCGGAATGTCGGCCCACTTCGCATCTTACACGATGTTATGCAAATTCATAATTATGTTATGAAAGCCTAGACGTGCATTACGAAGTCTAGACACGTTTGCTACGAGCACAACATCACAACACCCTGTCGCGTTCTCGTGTTTGAATCAAATACATTCCCAATGATGATGTGTTCTATGAATAGCATTTAGTAATCTCGTGGACTATATTTGTTTACGTGAATATAGTCGCGTGGGCCAACCCGCACTAGGCCAGCGTGGTGGACTATATGGCCTAACCACTCTCAATCGTTCTTTCGATTGTAGAGGAGGCCCGTGCCCAGCAGTGGGACGTATATGGGCTGATACAGAATATAGTCCGCAGTTTAATAACTCAACAAATATAATCAAATTTTCCAGGACGAGGTTATTTGTATACTTGGTTTATATTAATTTAATAAAACTTGTTAAATTTCCATTTCCACGATATTTTATTCCATATGCACATTATAAACGACTCTCCGAATTCTGCCCTGCAAATTTTCATTGAATTTTGTCCATACATCCCATTTGTAATTAATTGTTATACCTACCTCTTTTAAATGTAATCCAATCCAAATTATAATTTAATTAAAAATACGAGGAAAGCGACTTTTTTGATATTAAGAGTATAGACAAGTACGGAAAAACGTGGACGCAAAATGGAGACCACATTATGAATCTTGATGGGATGTAAAGATTTCCATTAAGTTTGGATTCTCTGGTCCATCGACAGAATACCATTAAATCAATATTCAGTGCGGTGCTCGACGAAATTAGCATTTCCTACAAAGACGTCTAAACTACTCTGTATTTGTTCACAATAGCTATTTACTTGTCGCCGCTGAAGGTGCGACCCTGCTCAGTTAACTCGTTAAACAGGATCTTCACGCCATTTGGTCCCCAGACATTATTATTTTTGTAAAAGATTGTATGTGTGCTCTGTGACATAAAATTGCGACACGTATTGTTATTAAGCTTACATATAACCAGTGACGCCTGTATCCCCGAGAGAGAAGATAGAATTTTTACTACTGACACGAACTTGTGTAGAGGTAATTTACCTCATGTGATTGCAAAGAGAATTTCCGACCTGAGAATCGAACCCATGACTTCGCGACTCACAGTCCATACACATACTCCAGACCACCGAGGCGAAGATGTATCGCCTTGGAGAAGTACGTATATCTAATTATAAAATATGACATTGTGTCAGGTGTGAGTGATATCGTCACACCAGCTTGTTTTGTACAACACAGATACTGAATTAACACTTGTTATTAGCTTCGTTTGAGTTGCGGCGGCGAAACTTCGAATAACTTGGTAACTTGGAAAACTATGCGGCTCTTTTATTCATCGCTGCCAAAACTTGTCGATCTAGGCAACTAAATTAACAGTTTTAATTATCGATTTCGTAATATGTTTTAAGTTTAATCTTTGTGACTAGATCGCTAGACGAATACAGAAACCATTACAAAAAAATCTCAACTGATAGCGTAAATAGTACATTGAATGGAAATAAATTGCCTAAGTGATATCGTAGGAAAACCGGAAGGTTTGTGCATATGGAAACATGAATAAATATGTTATTTAATACAGAAGACAAAATAAAATAAAAAACAAAAAAATTGTAACCAGACTCAGAAAATTTTAGTATAATGAATTAGGGAGAGATAAGACTGAAGTGAAAATAATTTACTGTTGAAAAATACTTACATTCGTAGCGACGCGTAGTGTTTCAATGAGTAGATTAGGAAAGTGCAAGCTGGATGGCAATATCAATGGACAAAACTAAATTATGTCCCAGTAAAGCCTAGCTGGTATAAAAAGTATAAAAAATATTTTAAAAAGTTATTTTACACTTGACTGTTGGCTGAATCGCCGATTTCAGGGAACAATTACTGAGTTCCGATTATTGCAATGTCAGGACCGATTTTCAATAAAATAATTTTAAATAGAAATAGAGGTGCTTTACTTTGTAACGGAAATTTACTTCAACGTTGATTGTCTGTTTTATTCAACTGCTCTCCAATGTTCAGTTGCAATTAGCTTGGAACAGTGGCATCAACGTTAACAAAATAAACCTGTCATGATGAGTTGTATTTTAGAACGAGTTAATACCAGACTGCTTTGTAAGTGGTTGCTACCATCGTAGCTGACGTCTCATCCTTCCTGGCTCCTCTCAGCTATTTCTAGACTTACTAACTCAATCATTTATTATATTAAAATTCTTTGTTCTGCTCCCATACCGCATTTACGGACGGCAAACTTGATTTTCTGAAGTTATATTACAAGCGAGGAGTATTGAACTGTATAGTGTGTTGACACTCATACTCTAATATTATACATACATATAGTAGCCTATTTTGATTGTATTTAGTTCCCCACAATTCTTACAACTTGATCATTACAAAATGTTTTTTAGCTTTAGCCCACAATAATTATATTATTTTATTATCTCCGTTAATATATGTTAAATTAATGTAAATATTGTTTTCTGTAAAACGGTCAGTTCTGTTACTTGGAAAGTAACATTCACATTAACTACCCTTTGGATTGAGTTTTTATGTTGTATATGCCTTTTTATCATAGAATTGTAAAACTGATGACTATTATACATATCATAATTATTTTATCGTGAGAAGTAATATTTAAATAAAAGCTGACATATTATGTTTAAAATTTAAATCATGTCATAGTATCAAATATCGACCACATATGTTGGTCCAGGTTATCCGTGGTTCTTAACTTTTTTAGGTCCGTTACCCCTATGATCTGAGGGTGACTGATGTTACCCCTCCCTCCCGTCTAGGGTGACTGATTTTACCCCTCCTCCCAAGGATGATCTCAAACAACACGTGTTAATACTGTAAGGTTAAAAATTTTGGATACAGGTGTTTATAAATAATTACAATTATTTTTATAAACCAACACTCTGATCTTTAAAAATATATTATAAAAATTAATTATTGAAGAAGTAATTTATTTTAAAAAACTGGCAAGACAGAAAAAAACAAAAAAAAAAAAACAACTGTCAGAGTGATGGTGGTGGGAGCGAATATAAAATTGGGGAATACAAACGGAGTGGAGGTATTTTTCTTGACGATTTGGACACGAGAAGAAAAGATAGAAGTTTTTCAGAGAGTGTATTAAGCCAGATTGGCAGTGTATAATCACAAGTGTAATTAAATATTTGGTAACGAGCTGGTGGAGTTTTATTGTTTGAAGCCCCTGGAGATTATTTATTACAATACTTATACGTAGACTTTATTAAACTAAAAACAATTGCACATAACCAATAATTAATAATAATTAAATAATAATTAATAATAACTAAAAATAAAATAACTTAGGAGTGATTTTACATAAAAATTATTTAACTTATTATGCTTTTGAAATTTCTATTAGTTTAAAATTTTTATACCACCACAGTCCCACGAGCTGCTACTGCTTAGCTTTTACAAGTTTGGTAATATTAGGTTTTGTTTCACTTAAAACGATAACCAGCTCATTGTTACCCCCGCAAAATACAAGTTTTACCCCTGCAGGGCTAATTATCCCCAGGTTAGGAAACACGGCCCTAGATCGTGAAATGATAGTAAATATTGAATTAATTCATTATCGATCCTCGGTTAGTGAAGAGTAGCTCAAGAAAGCGCGTAATTCTGAACCAGTTTTTCCAAACCACCAAAAACATGATTTGAAGATAAAGGATTTATGAGAATAAGCAAAATCGAATCAAAATTATAGCAAAAAAAAAATTACTCACATGTGTCTTTGTAACCAAGAACTGCACAAATACACTTGCCATGTAGAATATTTAGTCACCCTCGATGCATTATATTTCGTGCTAAATATAACATTAGAGTAATTCATTTGCATTAAAAAAATATTTTTGGAATAGTATATGTTTGCCAAGTAAGCGGTTTTTCATTTAGTACACCTAAACCATGCGTTGTAAAATACGATTTGTGTGCCCGCTCTCATTAGTAGCACTTAAAGTGGCGCACAGGCGTTGCAAATCGGCATAATTTCATGAAGGAACCCCGTACGACGCAGTATACATACCGGGGAGGATTTACTTTATTTAAACGCTTCATATTTTCAATAGGTTTATGGCTTCTTCGCAATTATTTTTTTCCAAAGCGTGTCGTCAGACACATTGAGTGTCTATGTAACTAGAGATACAAATATCTGTTTTATACATATGTACATACATGACAGAGATATAGTGCTGTATGACCTGACTTAAAAATTAACAACCGACCGCACCGTCCGCTAGATTTTAGATATCCATTTATCCCATCGTAATCGGTAAAAAAATGATAAAAATCTATATCATTACATAAATCAGATCTAACAGTAATGAATGTGCCCTGGATTCACGTGGAAAACGGGACCTTCGGTTTAGCAATCTAGTCCGCCTGACTGAGCTATCTCTCGCCTCCCACACAAATAACAGGCACAACCGTATCTTAAAAGAAAATCACGACCTAATTTTCCGAAGATGAGTATTATACAAATTCGTTGTATTGTAATTTTTTGAGGAAAAATCAACATAATAGATATATTTCATATTTTATCGGAAATTTACTGACTGAAACCGTGTCAGGATGAAATAATTTATAGGCACTTTATTGTTAAAGAACATTGGGAACTAGAAAATATTAATGATTTTATAATTAAACCTGTGATAAAAGCAAGAAGGCAGAGTGAATCTGTTAACTTTTTGCCATTCCTCCGGGTATTCGAAGACAAGTTAATTAAACAATAATCTACAGCGACCCAGATAGACAAAATTCACTTCTTACTGTTACAGAAAGAAACAGCAGTGCTATTGGTGAATAAAAATAAACCAAAGAAATTAAACCATAAATAATTATAAAATAATCTAAACAAGTTTGTTCGCATATATCTATCGGTGGAAACCTTAATAACCTGTCATATTATTTAAAACTATGTTTTCTTTAATCTGTTAGTTATCTAAATGGACCGCAATGTCTATTTCTCCCGTCAAACAGCAGTTTAAATGCACTGTTGTGTTTCGGATTGAAGGACATTGTAGCCAGAGTAACTACTGGACATATTGAGACTTAACATCTTGTGTCTCAGGATGGCGAGCGCAGTGGAATGCCAAGCATTGCTTTGTAAATCAAGGTGTTGTTTGGTATTGCTACTGTTCATGAGCGGTCGTATCGCTTACCATCAGGCGAACGGCATGCTCGTCTCGCCATCCAATGCAATAAAAAAAAAAAAAAAATGGAAATTAAAAATAAATAAAATCCTACTAATAAAATAAATGCGAAAGTTTGAGTGTTTGTTACTTCTTCACGCTCAAACCGCTCTGGACCAATTTTGGTAAAATTTGGTATGGAAGTACCTGACACCCTGGACTAACACACAGGCTACTTTTGAATGGGACAAAATGTAGAGATCCCTTTGGATGTGCAAAGAATTGAAATATATTCGATACTCTTTCACACCCAAATGATAGAAAGTTTAAAGTACGATTGTAACGTTGAGTGTAAATATTTTAAACTAGCGGTCGGGCCCGGCTCCGCCCGGGTGCATACACGTTTTAAAATGGTGATCAAAATATTTAATTCTGACTATCAGTTTAGAATATCGACCAATCGGACCAGGAAAAACGAACAAAATTTCTTCGTATTTGCTAGAAATATCACTACTGCTTCCCTCCTATAGCCTATAGCCTTCCTCGATAAATGGACTACCCAACACTGAAAGAATCATTCAAATCGGACCAGTAGTTCCAGAGATTAGCGCGTTCAAACAAACAAACAGACTCTGCAGGTTTATAATATTAGTATAGATAGTTAGCAGTTCCTGTTTCTATAATTGACTAGATTCAAAAAGTATCTGCAGTCTGCACCCGAGCGAAGCCGGTCCGGACCGCTAGTAAAATATATATCGGATAAGATTTATTGCATTTATTGTTTAGTAAATGATGGTTACTCTCATACGTGCAATAATTGATCTTGAAAGGCGCAATCAAACCTAGCTTAATTGCCAATGTACATATGAATGCGCTAATTATAACCATGTTACTGAATACTGTCGTCGGGCGTCGAAACGCAATATTAATAAGGCTCTTGACAGTCATCTTTCCGAAAAAATATTCAGCCACATAAACTTTACTGCTGAAGACAGGCCTCTCCTAAAATGTATACAGCGTTTTTTCGGAACCGACCTGCATCCAGTTACTTCCTGTCGTTTTACGATATCATTCCGTCAGCTGATATACGTGGCTTTCGCTTGATTTTTTGTCTCTACCGGACATTAGTTGTCCTTGCTTTGTGCCCACTTCCACGTCAAGCCAATCATTCGCTGAAATATTATGTCGTTTGCTACTGTTTCATGGCGGATCTCCTAGTTCCCGACTCACTAAATTCCCTAAATAAATACAATTACATTTTATTGTTATTGTTTTTATAGTGATTTACAATTATAAAGAAGAATGCCCATCCACAGAATTGGTAAAATATATGCTTGTTCCCGATACCGATACTGATTACAATTAATTATAGCAATTTTTATGGTTTGTCCTTAAACGTTTAAAATAAAATAATTATCATTACATTTTAAAGGAGATCGGTCGATTTCCTAAGGAAATTGGGCCTAGTAGTGAAAACTTGACGGACACAAATGAGACCTAGAATAGAATTAAATAATAAAGATCCAATATCCTTTAAATATAATATAGTCTTTTTGAGCTACGATATGGGCTATTTAAGATACATCCTCTTAAAGTTTTACAAAAACTACCATATTCTACTATCTTCACATATATCTTATTTGGACAATATTTTATATTTTCTGTAACTATGTATTGTTTAATAATATTGTAAAATGTATTACGTAATTATAAACACGTTAAATACTAGTAAAATATAAAGTTGAAGTTCGATATAAAGTTGATAAAGAAAGTATTTCTGGGGGTAGAAATATCCGTTTCAATAGAAGGGAAGTCATTCTAAAAAGGGAATGATGACGGTAGAAATGTTGGTATCGCCACGAACTCCGGCTGCCGACCATGGCGGCGACCACGGCCGGCAGCGAAAGGTCGCTTCCAACGACCGCAATGAGAACGCTGCGCTCCTCGTCCCAGGCTGGGCACTCTTCCAGCGTGTGCTGGGCCGTGTTCTCACGGCAGTTGCCACAATGGTGGACACAATCGCGTGGACCGTCGACGGGCCCCGCCGGAACCCGAACTGGCAGTCTGCCAGATCCGGGCCCGTACCCTCCAAATGCTCGACGAGGCGCGCTTTGGTACCTAGCCCAACCAAGGTGCCACATTATAGTCATTCCATGTGCACCGCATCCTACTGTCCTCTTGATTGCAATGCAATTACAATAATTTTGTGTTATTGCATTGTGGCCATTTTGAGAGCTGTCGATATATCGATATATCGAATAACCAACACCACAAAAGCACATTCCTTTCGCGACCAAGCACAAAGAATATAATTTGACAAACACTAATTATAAGACAGATGTCAATTCTGATAATATTGCAAACAATGCAAAAAGTGGTAGAATATTTTATGATATCCTTTTTTTTTAACAAAATCTGATCCCGGCGGTGAAGGATAAAAATAAATAGAGAAATGAATCTAAAAAAAATACGCCTGATTTTTTAGTCATACTTAATTTCTTGTCCGTACTTGGACCAAATCGACTGATCTCCTTTGTTCACAGACGAAAATTAAAAAAATATTATTTCGGTTTCAAGTTCATTTCTCCAAGAACTTCGCGCCTGGGAATATATTATATTTATCTCTACACAAAAACGTAGGTTTCATCGAGGCACAAATATCTTCGCACCGATACTAAATATCATAGTAAAATAGGCATTCTCCTTTACAGGTACAACATTTCCTTAAAACGAATATCTGATATGTTTGAAGTGCACCAACCTGTACGAGCTTGGTGACTTACACTAACAATGTACAGCTGTCAGCTCTAGAGAAGCCCCTGTGCTCTACAATTTATGCGCTGATATGATAATTTACTAATATATGTAATTTAAACTGAATTAAATTGCGATTATTTTCATTAAAATAACGACAAAAACATCTTATTATTATTATATTATATATAATAAACATAAAAATAATCAGTTAATGAATCAATGAGCTCGTCAGTTACTAAGCTTCAAAATAGACAATAAATTTTATTTTAAAGTACGCAATTTTTACAAAGGATTTGTGCTAATATCTTACAAAAGCGGCGTAAACTGTAGTACTTTTCTTAGGGGAAGATAAAAGGAGGATTCTAACAAGACGTGTTGAGAAACAACTGATAATTAACTGTGTGTCTGGTGAATCAATAGCCAATTTATTAGTACCGCGCTGCATTTTCAACATAAAGGCTGGATTAAAAAACAAACGATGTAATCTTAAAGCTGATATCGGCTTACTAACAACGAAAAATATTCTCTACTTTTATACTGGTCGGTCATTTAACAAATAACAAAGCGAGACAAATCGCAGTTAAACATATAAAGTGCAATTCACACCATAGTCGCTGATCCGCCGACATATGCGGGCTGTATTTTGCAGGCGAGCTAGTTGACGACTTTACTCGTAACGTTGTTGAATGTCGCCGCTGAATTGCAACTAAGCTGACCGCTTTCATCGCTGACATGTCTCCAACATATCGGCGGGCAACACGTGCGGGCGCTTGATGCCGACATGATGATTTTCTTATAGGTAGTCGGATTCCGTCGGCGGGCCGTGTCGCCGTTCCGGTAGCTTTGGTGTGTAGTGCGCCTTACTTAGGTTTATTTTTAATAAATTGTTTGTTTTTTTGTTTGTTTTTATTTTTATTCCTGACAAATAGGATCAATATTGGCATGCAAAGAATTGGCACCGAGTTCCAGTGTTCAGCGAGTCTCTTAGAGATGTTAGCATTGTTTTAAACCGACATCAAAATAAAACAGAAACGAAGTGGAAACAAATGATTGTAAAATTCGCTCCGCAGCATAGCGGGTCAAAAATGATTGAGCTGAGAAGAATAATTCTTAGATATAAAGTTATAACTGGGGAAACTAGAAGTACCACGGGACAAACAATTATAGGGCTCCTATAGTATGAACTGTATAATTTGGGTCTAATAATACGTATGAACCAGCCAACTGCCTGCTTTACATCAACCCTTTAAGAAATACTACTTCAAAGCTAAATATTAAATAAATTCACCCAACAGTCAATTACATAGTCCTGACCCCGCATTAAGATCAATCAAGTCTTGCGTCGTAAGTATCAGGAACTACGAGAGACCTTTCAGTGTCACAATAACCCAGACCCACAAATAAATATGGGCCTCACTAATATTAGTCTCAGTACGGGAATTGAACCTGCGGTCTCTTGTTTCACTGCCAAATTTTAAGCAACTTCGCCACGCAGGCTTTCAAAAATCCAAAACTACTACTGGTAGTCAGTCCGGTCGCGATATCCGTTAGTATGCCGGAATCAAGTTCGGTGACACCGACATACACCCCTTCAGCTTTTCTCGAGGTACCGGAAGAGAAACTTAAAAACTTTCCTCATTTATAAAAAGGGTATCTTTTGTTTATTTATTTGGTTCCACAAGGATAGTTTTTCTATAAAGTAGCACAAGACTCGATGTCTAGTGAAGTTTTTATTGATATGGTTGCGTCGTCGTACCGTCTAGCGCGACTTTACTCACAGACAGAAGGCGCCCCTAATTATATATTATTATCTCGTAGTATTTTTTTTTTCTGGCCCGGCATAGTGGCCGCATTGCGCCTGATGGTGAGCGCAAATGCCGCCCAGGCAGAGTGTCTACTGGCATCGGACGGCAGTCCCATGTCAATAGACACAATTATGCTGGCCTGCTACGGCGGAAGGACCCAGGATTATAGGAAGGAGGGAACACGTGAGACGGCAAACAATTCAACAGCCTGACGTGCGGCACAAAAAAGAACTTGAGAACCGTTTGGTTCGCGCCGGGATGGTGTGGACCGTCAAGCCATGGCTTCGCAAGCCAGCACGCGTGGTTCTGGTTAGGAATGGAGAGGAGGGGATCAAGTTGAACAATTCTTCAGAGCATTCACCGTGATACAGGTGGTAGAACACGCTTAGAGAGGTGACATCCCTCCGGAGTTGTAGCGACTCTAAGTTGCTCGTAACGTCTGCATCATTCACAATGCGGATGGCCCGCTGCTGCAATCCATACAAGGCATCGAGCAGGTACTGGGCGGATCCATCCCAGAGGTGCGAGCAGTACTCCATACCCGGCCGGAAGTTTGGAAAGAAGACCACGGTGCAAGACCCTATAAACGCCTTGGCAATATCGACGCTCACAGCAAGAGCCTCGCCACGCCGGTCAATCGCCTCACCCCAGCGATGCAGGTCAAACGATAGAAGATCACCCGTCGATCGATATTGACATTGAGTATATAGAAGACAAATAAAAGTTTGGTATGAAGGGTCTTGAAGAAAGTCTTTTTCTTTTTTTAGACAGTGGACATTCTGTGGTTCCAGATGATAAGGACGATATAATTTAACATACAGGGTATATCAAGACTGCTACCGAAAACGAAGCTGGGTGGTAGTTGAACCGATTTCAGACACAATGCAACAGAAAATTTTGCAAAAAAAAAGCGACAATCTTTTTTTTGTTATTTTTTCCTATGGCCATATTTGGGTAGTAAATACATTTTTTTCCTGAAATAATAGTGTATACCATTTTATTTATAAATACTCTAAGGTATAATGCAGTTTCAAATATTATTTTAGCAAAAACTATGCATTTACCACCCAAAAATTAAGATATTTAATAAATCATTAAAAATTAATGACGCGTTTCTTTGCGAATTTTTTAGTTGCATTGTGTTTGTAGTCACTAAAACTATCACCCGGCTTCGTTTTCGGTAGCAGTCTTGATATACCCGGTATAGTATGATAAAACATACAGGATGGTATTACAAAATTATGGCTGATATCACAAGGAAAAATGTACCCAATGAATTACGTTTATTACCTAACTATTACCTTGCGCGCTTTCCTTCGCCGAGATATAATTACATACAACTGACAATAACTTACGACAATAATGAAACGTATTATACGTATACTTTTCTCTATATTATATAAATAGTAAGTGAAATTTTGTTCGTGTACAACTTTTTGTTTATTATCTATCAATCGTCGCTAGGTTGTACAACCACAAAAGAACAAAAAACTTGAGAGGTGTCAGCGAACACCCGGATGGAACGAAGTTCCTTTCGATTAATTAGTGAAGGAATTGTAATAAAATTTTATTTCTTAAGTTATAAAAATACTATTTTTTTTATTATTAACAAATATAATGTAATATAAACTTTATCAGTAGGCTCTTTTCGTGAGAATTTGTTCCGTATAGCCCCCTTTCACACCGCGCGATAAGGAACTTCGTTCCAACAGTGCAAGTTTGAGTAAGATGATGTTATTCGACACGTTTCGCCACCACGTCGCATTAACTAGGTCGCACTTCTATCACAACTTCATCAAAGTTATTTCGTTACAAGCCCAGTATCTATCACCAACCATACACCAATTACTCGGCGCATACAACTTGCAATTGAACTTCTTTATCCAAGAGCAAAATCAATTATCTTTTAACAACGCTTACCGCTTAAAAATATCATCGCCAGTCTGGGTATGAAGTTTTTAATGGCACCCTATTGAGAATTTATAAACGGCATTGGATTGCATTTACCCAAACAAACAAAAATTAAATTAAAATCAACATGACGAGAGTGACACGCCAATCTGTTTGATTGTTTATTTAAAAGCATCAAAAGTGCTACAATAATAATTGATGTCAGTTGAATTCGCTTACGCATCTGTAGATAGCTCCAAAAACACCGACCAATACTATCACAATAAGGTCAGATAAGGAATCAAGATTGAATAAGAATTCACACGCGTGAAACCTTGACGGTTACTTATTATGTATGTACATATTATTTGTTAGTAAGGTTTTCTGAACAGCTGAGCGCTTGGGTTTTCAAGTTTGCGGTTTTTGACCCATAAGCCTTTAATTTTCTTAAATATACTGATTTTTACAGGTGATGTTTATACCGTGAAGGTGGCTAAACGTGTCATGGAGCGCTCCATGTTAGGCCTATATCTAAAATGTGTTTACAATGAAGAAATCCAACAAAAAATAAAAACTGACTTCAAAACAAAAAACAAAAAATAACTAAATAATAAGTACCACTGCAAAGCAAAAAAATAATATTTGTTTCATGGAACTTGCGCTTGTTGATTAATTTGCTTAATGACTTGACTAGCCAACAAATCAAAATATATGCATAACATATTGAAGGCGGGTCGCCCAGTACCAAACATATAGATATTTAAATTATTTTTTTGCTTTGCAGTGGTACTTATTATTTAGTTATTTTTTGTTTTTTAGCGGTTTTTTGTTTTGAAGTCGGTTTTTATTTTTTTTATTAAAAATTTTGGTTATTTTTATCTTTTTAGTGTTGATAGGAATCAAAATGAAGAAGATTTGGTCCCCACAAGGAATATGTTCTTTCCGATGATAATGAAATCGCTAAAATTGGCTAAAAGCTGCCAATGATATTGGAGTATTCATATGTTTATTATTTCCCCTCCTCCCTTTGCCCCTACCCCCTTTTCCCACCACCACTGTAGCTTAGCTTTTATACTGAACCCAATGCAAAAAGAACCATTGGAATCCTACTAAAGTTTGAAGAGTTCTACACTCCAGGTCCGAAAATGATCATCAGATCTCCATGTTGTGTTCCTGAGATCAACCTGTCAATACATTCTTTCCAATGAAAAAGAAATCACTAAAATCGGTTAAAAGCTGCCGAAGATATTAGAATTTACGTGTATTTTAATTTTATCACCTACCCCCCCTCACCCCCACCCCTTTTTTCCTCTCTCACTGTAAATTAACTTTTATAATGAACCTAATGCAAAAAGAACCATTGGAATCCTACTTAATTTTAAGGAGTTCCCCTCTCCAGGTCCGCTCAGATTTTCACCATATTTTTATGGGACCAAATGACAAGCATCAGCTTTCAATCAAAGAAAGAACGGTCGAAATCGGTTCACACAGTACAGAGAAACGAGGTAACAAACATAAAAAAAAGCAACATACAGTCGAATTGAGAACCTCCTCCTTTTTTTGAAGTCGGTTAAAAATACAGGCGTATTTGACGTGAGACAATGAGTTGCTAGGCTCAAGTGGAGATCGGCAGGACAATTAGCTCAAAGAGACGACATTCGATGGACTAAGGCGGTCACGAAATGGGCGCCTAGAGCGGCCCAGAGAAATAGTGGCAGCGTGTAGATGCATCTTAGCGGGCCGACATGATTGTGTCGAATGGCATGAGACCGTCGTCTGATGCCATTTGATACTCTATCTAATTGGCATTTGCTCTTACCACCAGGTTCAATGCAGTTATAGTGCCGTGACAGAAGAAAAAATATACGCAGACCATCTGTTAGATGAAGTGACGACATCATGAAACTTCAGGGCAAGACATGGGCGAGATTGGCCCAAGACTGAGCAAAGTGATGCAGTAAATAGGACGTCTATGTCCAGCTGTGGATGAATATGGGCTGAAATGATGATGATATGTATAAAATCAAGATAATAAGTGAATCAGGATGTAACAGGATTTTTAAAGACATTGTTGCCACCTAATTTAGGTAACTTTTATCATGAATGGTAATTTATGAATTGAACTACAATACAATATGTTTGACGACTATAAAATTGGGAGAAATAGCGATATAAAAAGTTTGTGAATTACCGAAGTTTTGCTGTCGCAGATGAATGCCTTGTCGCCGTACTGTCACCGTTCTAACCATCGTTCGTCGCGTCGCGTCGTTCCGATTGAAAAACAATCAACGAAATAAATTCAGCGGTTTTTCAGGAACCTTATGAACACTCACTTGTAAGAAGTTGCTTAAATATGTTGTTGTATTGAGAGTTAAAATTATGGAAGACAGTCTATTTTTAGCTGACCCCAAAATGTGAATGAATTAAAAAAACATACGTAAGGAGGTAAGATGGCATTATTCAAATGACATTACTTGGAGGTGGCAGGAGGCGCGTGGCGTTCAAAAAAATCAATACAACCCGCACGCCCCGACTCGCTCGCTCGCAAGGACACCGAAAACTGGTTAACTAGCTGAGTGTTACAAAAACTTACGTCACTACGCCGCTACTTCTCTATTGTTCGAAAATCTAGCGACATGTCCTTTGTTTGAAAATTATTTTACAAGAAAATGTTTCAGTATATTAGCGAGAAATTAACATTTCCGGTGGGAATTGAACATTACTAATAACTTTTACTATCAAATTAGTATGCATAAATATCGCGAAAATGATTAAAAAATATAAACTATAGAGTGATGATAAATTACACGCGCGTATCTAATTTAACGGGTAATGGGTTCATTAGCGCACGCAAATTTCGTTCATCGATATTTTCAGGTTGTATGTGCGGGCGGCACAAAGCACGAATTGTCAATTGGTTTACGTAAAGCTAACCGGCCCGCACCGGCCAATTCACGTCCACGTAAAGGGAACAATTTGTTTACTTTGCCAACTTTGATTTGTATGGTAATGTACAGTACTAACAGCGACACGATTTTTTGCCCCAGTACGTATATATCTCTAATGCTGATAGGTAGAGACAACACAGTCAAATTTAGACCTTATTGACAGTCGATACAGTACGGTAAATGGACTGGGAATGCGGTTAAACGTCCCCTGACCGTGAGCAGATTTTTTTTAACTCAATACGAGACCAGAAGTATTTAATTTTAGTACTTACAACTCATCAAGTTTATCTTACTATCTATTTTAATAATGCTCCGATTTAATCGAATATCAAATAATATTGCTATAAAAACACGTTCTTCAAAATTATTAATTAATCGACACGATAGCTTCCATTCTGCCTATCAACTGTTTTTTGGAGCGCGTAATTTTGATTTTCTAATGTCTAAGGTATTCCTTGTAATGACACGAATAAACTTATAGCAGAAAATATAATAGCAAATAATTTTTTTGCTATTATATATTATCGCAAAAAAATAACTGTAATAATTGCGTTGAGTAAAGCTTAGAGCGTACACATTTTATATAATAGAAGAATTTTCCATATGCTCTTATAGAATCACAATTCTTAAGTAAATAACTTTTATGTGTATCATAAAGTTAAGCCATCGTAAAGTATGTAACCGCACAATAATCGTTTTTTCGACAGCTTGAATACAAAGTATTCAATTTTATCGAGTATACATAAACTAAATTAGAATGAGTCTCCATATTTACTCTTAAGAAATCTGTAGATGTAGGATTGTAAAAATAGTATCAAAAGTCGTTGCGTGATTTTAGATTTAGAAGTAAGAGAGTAAAACAAATTTGAGCATAAACGCGGCGACATTGTTTTATATTATACAATTTAGAGTATCAGTTAAGATATCAGTCATCATAAACTTATAAAAGTCATGGTGTTTTACTGATCTACTTGAAAATATGGCCAATACATAATAAATTTCAAATAAAATGCTGCATATCGGATAAAAGAATGGAACATAATATCAGAAAACTATCGGAATATAAAAGCTGCAATATGAACGCTCTCGTGATAGCAGAGTTGCGTAACACAAACCAACTATGTACATACATATAAAGTGATATCAAGAGAGACACTTTTGTTGTTACTATCAAGAAAAGGATTTATAATAATGAACACAATATTAAGGTCAATAAGTTTCGAAGCCTTTGGCATTTTGCTCACAAATTATGTACATTACATAATATTATGTCAGACCTTAGCTTACATCATTTTTAACTTTTAATTATACATATGTGTTAGTTATGGTTTAATTATAAACCTATGTTTATAATGCTCTAGGATTGTAGGAGTTTAGTTTACTCCACTACATGAGATGAAATAGTAAAGGATAACAGTAATATCTGATAATGTAGAATCCGCAGCGGGTACAGTCGGTAGGCCGAGCCAGCCGGCGTACCATGGGCCCTACTATATAAATCCGAAACGAAGTTCGAAAGTTCGTGACGTTTTTCGTTTCGAAACCTACTCTGTAACACGAAATTCGAATCTTCGGAGCGAAGAATGAATTATTCCAATATATCGGCAATACGAACATTTACAGAGTAGGTACATTCGTATCGTCACAAATTTCGTTTGTCCGAAGTTTCAAACTTCGTTTCGGATGAATACCTATAGTAAATAAAAGTGTAAATGTCCGGATTGCCGATATATTCGAATCATTCATTCTTCGATCCGAAGATTCGAATTTCGTGTTACAGAGTAGGTTTCGAAACGAAAAACGTCACGAAGATTCGAATTTCGGATTCATATAGTAGGGCCCCATGATGTAACAGACGCGGCAAGCGCCAGCAGCCTGGGGCAGCCTTACATAAAATACATACATGTCTACATAAACTCACTCCACTTCCCAAGAAGAGTTAGGCAGAGGTGCAACCAGGTCACCCACGTTTCGCCTCGTATTTTCCGTCCGGCCATATCGTACGCAAATTCCTGACTCCGGTCTGATAATTAATAGACAAATACAATATCTCTTTGCCCGACCTAGGATTGGAACAGCAGACCGTAGCTTTACAATAATACTTGCATGTAATTTAAAAAATACTGCCTCTGTTGCATTTAATTTTTAAACTAAAAAAAGCTGCCTTATCGTCAAATACAGTCAACCTAAAAACAAAGTCTATTACATTATATTCTATTCACACAGTAAAACATTATCGATGCGGAATATTCGAAAAGTGAAAATTCGTTTTGACACATCAGTGTTAAATCAACAATCATTATCGTAGTTGAACACTACAACGTCTGGTCAATAACCTTGGTATCGACAGACTACTACACAAATAAACAGATCAAATACTATGCGATCTCCTTGAACCGTGAATCTAATCCTCAAAATATCTCATCAGTTTCAACACACAATACATCGCGAACTGCAATCGCCGATGCGAAATAAACTCACAGTCACAAAATAATGAACATAAAAACACAAGCTGGGATTTGTATTCGTATTGTTTAAAAATAACAACGCTAGTATTGAAAGACAATTAATTGGCATTTATTGTTCCCTCGGCTATAATACTGTCCTTGGTGTTAATTAATACTATTCCGACGAAATGTTCGGATCCACGAGGTTTATGTTTAAGTAACTAATTATTATTCGATAAACAAGTTGTGTAACAATAAAGTTGAGTTCAACAAGACATATACGTGAAATATCGATATAATTTTCATGCTGTGTTTTGTATATTTTTTATACATCCAAATAATAAATCACGTTGTATAGTCTGAGCTCCCATTCCAAGACATGGTTCTATAAATAATACGATTGAAAGAGTTTCGACTGTACTGCACCACGCTTGCCTATTGCGGGGTGAGCAGATCAACTGTTCTGTGGGTTGATCTACTTCAAGTATGTACAATATAAATTCTTTATAATCCCCATCATTGTGAGAAAACTCACAATGTTTTCCTTACAATACAAACATGACTCCGATAACCAGGTGTGTATATTGATTTTTGCGCACCTGAGTTACAGGGGATAAAATAAATATTCAGTGGTAGAATGAAGCAAATTACCGCGTCGCAGGCACTATTTATTTTGATTAGATAGGAAAGTGAAAACGGCCATTGCACTTAATCTCAACACGTGATTAATTATTGGCGAACGGCCGAATTTAATGAACGATCTATATCACTGGCTAAGGATTGGTCTTCAAATTTCACTCATTGGCTCAAATATGTGTTCATACAACTTTCTTCAAACGCTTCTTGCTTCATTCTGCCCATATTTGAAAATTTAGATTGGTTTATTTTCGGAGTCGAGTCTTAGATAGAGGTTTGGAAAATGTAATGAATATGTGTACTACAAAAGTAAAAACCAAACTAATGGGTGTAGAATAGACGATAAGATCGTCGTATACCAAACATACTTGATTTTCCAAATTACGCGCACATCACATTTACAAAATAAAATTCCCATTTTAAAAGATACGTGTCATATATTTTTTTATAGAAATTACATTAGCTGATCCAAATCTTTCCAGTTCCATATTTGAATATACGTAATTGTTTCGCCGTTCATGGCAGCGGAATGGCCTATGACCTACATACTGCATCCGTTTAATTTAAGGAAGGGCCGGGAGCCGACAATGGCGACACATTCTATTGAAATACTTCTGAAGTATGTTGAGTACATTCTTTAACCGATATTATTTTAATTAAAAAATGAAAATGTTTCGGTTATTGAAGCAGAATTTTATTTAGATTAATGGAAATTGACTAAATGAAAATTCTTCAGACTTTCGAAAAAGAAAATATTCAATATATTTGGTTGAAATAGAGTCACAAATGTAATTTGTTTAGTCAATAGATTAGAATTGGCATCATTGTACTTTTGCCAATAAAATATTCACGAGTAAGAATAGTACACGTGTAGGAACGCGGTTAACGCGATGTATGAGCCACATATCATGCTCTCATCCGTTATGGAACAAGATAAATCCACTTAACACAACAATTCTACGTGATTTGTAATATCAGCTCAAACACTGCGCACCGACCGCTCTTTATAATGTTACAAAGTGTGAGTTTTGTAGTTACAATTGATTTGCCGGGTGGGTCTTCGTGAACGGCTCGCTTAACTATTAGTTTTGAGAACATTTTTATTTATTAGCTGCTGTTACCAGCTCTTCGCTTCACTAACAACTCCTCGCTTATTTATGTAAAATCTTCAGTAGTAATATATCGCTAGATTCACGATTGCAGTACAATTTCCATGCGTTGAAATAAACTACAGAATGATATCTAACTATTATTTACTTAACTATTCATGAAACTACAAACAGATACTCTTCAACCGTAATATACTCGTTCAGTTAACTGACGCGTGTCTAAGTCAAGGCACAGTTTATAGCCGCGAAGAGTTTAAAAATGTACACGGTTACTTCCAACAAAGTGATTACCATAATCTTGTTGAATGCCCAAGCAATCGATCATAGGACAAACGCAGTGGCGTGTATTATATTACATCACTTATATCGATTCGCCGCACTGTACGGCATCCATTAGGATCGTCTACCCTCACAACAAAAGGGTAGCAGTAGCCAGCTGGTGCAAATGCTCTGAATTCTCGACATGTTTAAAGTTATTGCGTTCCGCGACGTTCATTATGGCACCGGGGGCGGGAAAGACGGAGCTACCTTAAAAGAAAACCAGAACAAGCCTCTTACTTGACCTGCCCTCTTTTACTATAACACGTTTTTAATGTTATACTTTGAATGCTTACATTTTAATTCTCAGTTTGGCATGCTAGTACTCGGTTTCAATTCTATAATATAGAAATAATCATATTCCGAATTGCAAAAAGGAGTGCGTTACGTAAACAAACAAGACATTTGTAAGGAATTACACGCTAAGTGAATCCTTTTAAGTTAGACAGGGCAAACGAAACTCATTCGACATTTACGTATTAGCATGTATGCCTCATTATTTCACTCCTTAAGGGTGCTCAGGAAACTGATAATTATGTTACCTCATACATACCTCATAGGTAAAGGTCGCGGGACGTCGCTGGATGCAGGCTGCCTCCAACAGGTCTCTGTGGAAATCATTGGGGGAGGCTTATGTTCAGCAGTGGACTTCCTTTGGCTGATGGATGGATGGATGGATATATACCTCATATACGTCATGGGTTTACGAAGACAGTACGAAAATTGTTTATAGAAATTAATCTATAATTAGAAAGTCTATTAAATCCTTTTAATTCAATCGTGGTGTTCAAGTAGTCGTTGTGGCCCAGCGGAGTATCGTGTAACATGTATTATTAAAAGTTCCCTATGAAATACTCGGCAGAACTGAGAGTAAACGCGGCTTCAGTAATACGACCAAGCGGGAATCTTCCCGTTGGCTAGCTTCACGAGAGATTAAAGAATCTTGTGAAAATACTTTAGCAAATCTCAATTGTAAAAACAAGACATATAATACTATTTTATGTTTATTTTGTTTACTTCTGAAGTACCTACCCAATGGAAAATATAACATTCATCTATATGATTTTTGGAACTATTAGTATCATTAAGTGCTATAAAAGTTGTTTCATTTGTCGTTTCGTAAGCGAACCTTGAAATAATACGCTGGACTCTAAATATAAAGAGCATGATTTTCCTTCAGAACGAGTTATATTTTTTCAATGTAACAAATCACCAGACTGGAACAGTTCATCTGCCGAATCAACTTTACTTTGTAAATTTCATTTGTTTCACGTAACCTGCAATAAAATATGAGTTTCACGGTATATTTTATCATTTATTAATAATTTTTACATTCTTTACGAAACTCTCGTGACAAGTTAAAAATACATTCAAATACTTCTAAAATATACTACGGAATCAAAAGTAAATTTGCATTGCACGTGCTTAGACAATAGCTGTTTGATTATGTCGATAATATATTTTAATTTACTCGCTGCTTTGAAAATTGTTCATCAAATATGTTCGTCTTACAAGTCACAGCTACCCAACATTAATTCATTTCAATTAATAAATTATTGGAATATAATGTAATATACTGTGTGTGTAATGTATATTGTTTAATATCCATAATTTCATACACAACACAATCGTATTCTAAGCAGGTTCATAGGAATCCATATAAAACATAATTTTCCCTAAAAGCAATAAATTGCAAACAATATTCATTGTACGAAAACGTAACAAAAACATATTATTTACATTATTCGTTATTAGGCATGTACAGTGGTGTAACAGACTACAAACTTAGCATAACAGGACGGTGTTTTCTCCTCATATTAATTAGATTACTGCATACAGTGAACATACGCAGACTGCGTATTAAACAGATATATAAAATCGTAGCCCTCGTACAGTTAAGCATAAGTTTACAATAAAAGAGGCTTACAAAAGCATACTATTTGTTACATTTTCATAACTGTGTAAGTTGGTGCGTTATTATCACCGAGGGCTGGTCTCGTCTGGAAACAAAGCTAGTGTTTGCCAGACCAGCAACTTTGCGCTTATCGTGCCGTGCAGACGAGGTTAAGCCGCTTTGTTTAGGTGCGTTTGCTCATCTTTTGTCATTACTGATGCATTCAGACTGGCATTTATAATACGAATAATGTATGTTATTTTTTCTATATTTATAGGCGTTTGAGCTCTCAATTTGACAGCTATTAATATAATAACTATTGTTTGTGGTTTATTGAGTACAGCGCATTACATGACTATGAGTAATACTTAATAGAGATCAAGTTATTTATTAGAGTCTATTACAGGTTATATTGATACCATGAATACCGGTCTATCTTAAATTTCAGGGCATTTTATTTTACGAATGTATTCCATGGCACGTAAAAATGATTGGCTGACATGAATATGTGTCGCTGTGGCATTGAATGGCTGGCAGTAGAAAAGGTTATGATATTTTTTTCAGAAAACAATATAATACTAAAAGAAACGAAAAATATCTAAGCGTTAAAACAGCAACACAATGCTGTTTTTTGATATTCTGTAGATTGGGAATATTGTTTCGAATGTTAAATAGCCTATACGTCATTCTTGGATCCTTCAGAAAATCATGGCAATTCCTGCATTCCGACGTAAAAAAGCACTTAGTCTTTCGCATTTACAATATGAAGCACCTTCTGTAGATAGCACAAGGGTAAGTAAATTACTGATGTGACGATGCTCGCTATAATTCACAGGTTACGTACATGACAAGGCTAGGCAGGCTAGTTGCAGGCGTCGACACTATTGTTTCAGTGTGCGGGATTACTACAGTACTTCATGCGTTAACAGCCTAATCAGTAATCATCCATCCATCCATCCATCCATCCATCCATCAGCCAAAGGAAGTCCACTGCTGAACATAGGCCTCCCCCAATGATTTTCACAGAGACCTGTTGGAGGCAGCCTGCATCCAGCGACGTCCCGCGATCTTTACCAGGTCGTCTGACCACTTTGTGGGTGGACGTCCCATGCTGCGCTTTCCGCTACATGGCCTCCATTCGAGCACTTTCCGACCCCATCGGTCATCAGATCTCCGCGCTATGTGCCCATTGCCACTTCAACTTGCTAATCCGGTGGGCTATGTCGGTTATTTTAGTTCTCCTACGGATTTCCTCATTTCTGATTCGATCTCGTAGGGAAACCCCGAGCATAGCCCTCTCCATAGCTCGTTGAGTGAATTTGAGTTTCCTAATAAGTAATAATAATAATAATCAGTAATAATACCAGGTAATTCCATGAAATTAACTCTGCATTAACTAATTAACCAAAAACTGTATACATAACACTCAATACTGCTGTACTGTCACTAGATATTTAACACTTTTTCTTCTTCCATAGAAATTCTTAGAAACCGCTATGGTATGCAGGTTTCCCCACGATGTTTTCCTTCACCGTTTTAGTGCGTGGTGATTGACTATCAATATACACATGACTCCGAAAAGTCAGAAGTGTGCCCTGGGATTTGAACCCGCGACCACCGTGAACATGTTGGCATCCGCGTCTGGTCCGTTTACCAACAGGCTACCACGCACTTAATATCTGATCTCATAAGTCGTGTTAAATCAGCCCGAGCCATAGAGTACCCACGTCAACTGTCCTAGCGTCCCGCTGGGAACGAGCTGGATAACTGCACATTTTTAATTCAAGTCGGCCTACATTTCCCACGAGTTCCCGCACTACTAGAAAAATACATCAAGTGTGAAACCGATGAAGATCGACTTATGAGAATTAAATAATTAAATTAAACAATGCCACGACGGCGGGGGAGTAGCAGTCGGCGTTAGCGTTTAAATTGGTTAAAGAGGCTGAGATAAGCGAGTGCAATGAGTATATAAACAGGAGCTGACGTCGGCTTAACGAACCGCGGATAAAACTTATCTTTTCTTCTGAAAATAATTGACGACGGAAAATGACAGATTTTTATCGAATTGGAAGAGGAATTAATTTCATTAGTTCTGATCATATTATAAAAGTCAATCTCCTAGAGCAGGGGTCGGCAACCTGAAGCACGCGATCCCGATGCGGCTTTAATTTCATACGCCAATACAATTTATTAAAAAAAAGGTAGGAATAGTCGTCGGAAAAAAATTGTGGCTCTTCAAAAACTTAGAAATGTTGTAAATTTGTAATTTTTGGCTCTTCTGGATCAAACGGTTGCCGACGTAATGAAATGAAAATCGTATTGCTTACAAAAAACTACATTACACTTTTGCTTCGTAAAGAATTATTAGTCATTAAACGATCGTATATAAAATTATTTCGAGACATTACCGGGCACATCCCACGAGACATAAGTTGCGTAGAATATAAGTTCGGCTGTGGCCCATGAGGATGTTTTCGTTGTTATTAAGTTACCATACTCATGTTTCGGCAGTACAATAATAAACGGTCTTTATCGGCGCCTGTGAAATGGGCACGTGCCTGGTCCCGCCTTCGCTCGGCACATACGTGTGGTGTTACCGCCTAACTTGATTTATGAAACTTTGATGCTCGCGGAGGGCGCTGGCTGCGTTGAATAGTCAAATAGTATTACATGAAAATCAATCCGTAAGCATGATATTACTTCTTGGTTTTTTTCAACATGAGTGTTATAAACGAGATAGGTTTAAAAAAACAGTTTCACTGCACGAAGGAGCCTTTTAGTATTCAGTAAACATCAGTCCTTTGGTTGTAGATTTGTACGAAACGACTCGATGCGTAGTATTGTTCCTGTTTAAACATCGTAAAAATAATTGTTTTGGGTTCTATTACGTTAATACATTCCCCCATCTCAGTTTTTCTCATTTATCTTCCATGTACAGACATCGGTTGATTACAAAAATATTATATTTATAGATACAGATTAATGTTTTTGAAGTTTTTGGAAAATTAATTTTTATATGGCAATCGATCGGTATCTGCGATGTATACGAGTAGTATGTGTGCAATTCAATAGGTTTCAATAATAATTCACAACCATATTGCGGAATATGATGACGGATTAAAGTGCAGAAATCGTATATTTGATCTCGCTATCAAATATACTAATGGTTCCGAGCGAATTCACTCGTATACTGTTAGATATAACAGAACTGAAATGTTTCACAGAAACCACATACTAGTAGACAAGTTCAACAAACACTACTAAGTGATGACTTATATAATGAGCGAAGCAAGGATCCGAGGAAGTACGGAATGCAGAGCCGCGGGGCAGTGTACCTAACACCCACACAACATTATGGAAGTATATTAATGTCTGTTTTAACACATTAATAATGTTAATGCGATATAGTCGGTATTTGAATTTTTTAACTATGTTCTTTGTTACTAATGCGATATAGTCGGTATTTGAATTTTTTAACTATGTTCTTTGTTACTAATGCGATATAGTCGGTATTTGAATTTTTTAACTATGTTCTTTGTTACTAATGCGATATAGTCGGTATTTGAATTTTTTAACTATGTTCTTTGTTACTAATGCGATATAGTCGGTATATGAATTTTTTAACTATGTTCTTTGTTAGTAATGCGATATAGTCGGTATTTGAATTTTTTAACTATGTTCTTTGTTACTAATGCGATATAGTCGGTATTTGAATTTTTTAACTATGTTCTTTGTTACTAATGCGATATAGTCGGTATTTGAATTTTTTAACTATGTTCTTTGTTACTAATGCGATATAGTCGGTATTTGAATTTTTTAACTATGTTCTTTGTTACTAATGCGATATAGTCGGTATTTGAATTTTTTAACTATGTTCTTTGTTACTAATGCGATATAGTCGGTATTTGAATTTTTTAACTATGTTCTTTGTTACTAATGCGATATAGTCGGTATTTGAATTTTTTAACTATGTTCTTTGTTACTAATGCGATATAGTCGGTATTTGAATTTTTTAACTATGTTCTTTGTTACTAATGCGATATAGTCGGTATTTGAATTTTTTAACTATGTTCTTTGTTACTAATGCGATATAGTCGGTATTTGAATTTTTTAACTATGTTCTTTGTTACTAATGCGATATAGTAGGTATTTGAATTTTTTAACTATGTTCTTTGTTACTAATGCGATATAGTCGGTATTTGAATTTTTTAACTATGTTCTTTGTTACTAATGCGATATAGTCGGTATTTGAATTTTTTAACTATGTTCTTTGTTACTAATGCGATATAGTAGGTATTTGAATTTTTTAACTATGTTCTTTGTTACTAATGCGATATAGTCGGTATTTGAATTTTTTAACTATGTTCTTTGTTACTAATGCGATATAGTCGGTATTTTGATTTTGATAACTATGTATTACTTGTTGTGACAAGATTTTAAGCCAATATAGAAGATGTATCTGATTGAACGGGTCTTGTAACACCTGTTGTATGTAGACGATAGGATATCTAATAAAATTGTATCCAGCGTAAACCTTACCGGCTAAGTTAAATTGAATTTTATTGGAAACTTACATATCACAAACATGCACTAACGGGCAAGTTGATGTTACATGAGATACATGAGATTAGGTTCTTTTTTATTTTTATGCAGTTATTTAATTAAACTGATATTAAAATATTTCTGAATTTATTTTTGCTAAAATTAATGATATGCTACTTTAAAACTAAAGGCACTAACCTAACATAACCTAACCCGTTATTTGAATAAGAAAGTAAACAAAACAGTTTCATTAATTGGTTTAGTTTAATAACGCAATGTCTTTGAGCCCAATAACAGATTTTTCGAGAAATGAGAGGAAGGAGCCGTATGGATTGTTTGCATTTTACAGTGCACTATGAAATTTTCCACAAGAACGTCGCGGAGAATGGCAATAATATGGGATTCAAACAGAGCGCGTCGTGCATAAAATGCGCAGTGGCTATATCTTCTACTGGATGCCGCCTTCGCCTCCATACACGAGCTCGGCTAATACTTAAATACTTAATATTGCACTTGAGTATCAATTGAAAACTAACTCCATATTATTCTGTTTTTTATATCATGTTCTGTTTGCGAGCTAGATAATTTATGGATGTTTTGTTGATGGTTGTAAGTTGTAACGTATTGGAGTGTTCTTCAATAGTCTAGGCCTAGAGGCTAATAATACAAAACGAACGAGCCTTTGACAGTTGTCGCATACAATACAGTAAATCCCAAAAAAATCGGGTATGATTTTAAATAATTTTTATCGAATAATTATGTCCTATTAAATTCGAGTAATCTAATTAATTCAAGAATTTGAATGTTATGGAAGTATCGATTGAGTGTCATACCTTAAAATAATCATAGATAAATAAAAGAATACAACATTTCGTAGCATATTACTTTTGCAATTACATAAAATATCATCAGCGCAACATTTCTTTAAAATTTATTTAGCGCAATAAATCAACAGTAATCATTGAAAAATACAGTGACATCGCAACAAGATGTTATTAACGTAGTAAAAGAAATGCTGCTGAAAATGCAATACAAAAACAATTGTTATTGCGTTCAAGTAACTTCAAAATTACACTCGCCTTCAAAATTGAAAAACGTAGAACTCTTCCGTCGAAAGCACTTACCTTGACTCGCCAACACGCAAGTACCTTATAAGTGGCGACAACTTGCGCCCTCATAAGTTCACTAAAGAAGTTCGCCCCAACGAGTCTATTTTTAAATCTCTCAATGCGTGGGACAGATTTTCTGCAAATGGACGCTTCTATATGCATTTTACCCTACCGTGTGATTGGAAATTTGTTGAAGCATGCGGAACAAAATCTAAGCGCCGCGCCCCGTATTTGTGAAAAAAAGTGAACGAAATAAAACCGACTAAGAACCTTGTAGAGTTACCAATGAGTCTCTTGGCAGTGACCACTTGATAATCATAATATCACACGAATTAAATAGACCGCAACAGAGGATCCGCAAAAGAAATTTTAAAAAGGCTCATTAGTTGAATTATACTTCATATATAGAAAATATTATTATTAATTCCGAATTTCCGGATGATCAGACGGGATACGATTTTTTTAAAACACCTTACAAGAAGCAGCCAATTTACATATACAAAATGTTGATATACCACAACATGTAAGTAATAAATTTAAGCCTAAGCCATATTGGAATGCTAATATTTCCAAGTCAGTAGGCGAATGTAGATTAGCATTAGCTAGATTCAGATAGAATTCGACGCCTCATAATTATAAACTGCTTCAGGATAAAATTCGAGAATCGCAAAGATTAATACCTACGCAAGGCAAAATGCGAATCCTGGCAAAAAATTTGTTCAACTATTGATGATACCAATACGGCTAATGACATGTGGCGTAAAATGAAATGGGTTAAAGGATACGCATCGAAATTACCAAGCATTGATACAAAGGTAGCAGAAAGTGTACTGAATGGTTTAACTCCCGATTTTGTTTCATTACCCAAACCTACTTTCTCATCTTCTAATTTAGAATTGGAATCAGAAATTACTGTTAAAGAATTAGAAAATTGTATTAAAGATAAAGACACGGCCCCCGGATGTGATCAAATGTCCTACTCTATGATCAAAAATCTCTCACCTGTTGGTAAATTCGTTTAAGCTAAGATGTACAATAAGTTTTTCAATGATGGATATACACCAATTCAATGGAGGAATATTCAAATTATTATCTGTTGCATATGCAAAACGTTTCACTGTATTCTACAATAACGGCTAGAATGGTATGTTGAAAGAAAAAATATCTTTAGCGATAACACTATAGTATTCCGTAAGACAAGATCCTGTCTGAATAACTTAACGGAATTAATTTCTACAATTCGATTAGAATTTTCTACAAATTTATTAACTGTATGTTGTTTTATAGACATTAACAATGAATATAACAATGTAGATGTTAATCAACTAGTTCTCATTTAGACAAAATAAGCGTCAGTGGTAAATTATGCTCATACTTATGGATTTTTTTAAAAGAGAGATTTATTAAATATTCTGGTAACAATTTTGAACTCTGTAGAACTACCGGTCGAGGTTTGGCGCAAGGAGATCCTCTTTCACCTCTGCTGTTCAATATAACCACTCACGATATCTGCAAAACCATCACAAATGTTGGTATCTCGCAATATGCCGACGATTTCGTTATATTTATGTCGGGCAATGATGCTGACTCAATCACTAAGGAACTACAGGATGCAATAAATAAATTTAATCTGTTAATAAATGATACCCACGACACAAGACTCGATCTTAGTGTGGGGTCAGGGCTATGTATGTGACTGTTGGGCGTTATTTATTTATTATTTTATATCAAATTTGGGTTTAGACGTGTCGACTAAGGCCCGGCGCCCATTATCGGCATCGGTACGACTGAGGATTTTAGGTGGCAAATAGCAATGTACTATAACATAATGGCAATAAAGTAGAAATTTCCGTGATATGTGGTCGTAATAATAAAAATACCGCTTCGGTATGCTTGAGGCTGGTGTATCGGCAGCCTTGAGAATGCTTCGGGATGCTTCGGCATCCTTCGGCAACCTTCGGTACGCCACCGGCGCCGAGGCAACACTCGGGGGATAGTTTGCCCTGCGGGGCGAGGGGAGGCATCCGCCATTTGCATCATTTGACTCACACAACACCAAAGAGTAAAGTAAGTATAATGGAGAAGAGTAACAACTCTATAGTAAAATTTGCATGTATGGAAAGTGTTGCCCCCTTGAGATCGGTGGTACCAAACCTTAACACTAACAATACAATTCAGACAACTAGCTTGTAACAACTCTGAGACTGTTATGAAGACAAATACGATATTGAGACGCTTCGGAAAGCTACAGGACGGTGCGGCATCCAGCATCCTTAAGGACGCCTCGTCATCCCTAAGAACTTTACAGCATGGCAAAGCATAATTGCCGATAGTGTGCGCTTGCATGTAGGATGCCGAAGGATCCTTTTCCTTGCCGATGCCGATAATGGGCGCCGGGCCTTATAAAACTAATATCTGTATTTTTAAAAAAGGCAAATTTAACTTACCTATAAATTTGTATATTGACAATTGTAATATAAAAATAGAGAATGAAGTGAAGTACTTGGGTATGTGGCTAGACTGCTCACTTAGATGGGGGAAACATATCGATGAGTTAATCAAGAAAGTATCGAAATATTTAAAAATATCAAAACTTCTTGCGGGACCGTCTTGGGGAGTCCACCCAAAACATTTAAGACGTTTATATATTGCTATAATTAGAAGTAGACTGGATTACGGTAGTTTCTTATATGATTGCAGTTTCAAATGTCACTTAGCAAAACTTGATAAAATTCAAAATCAAGCTCTTAGATTAATAGGATGCTATGTTAGAACCACTCCAATTCAGGTTATGGAAGCCTAACTCAGTTTACCCCCTCTAACAATTCGTAGAAGATATTTGGCCGCAAAATTTTGTCTTAAATCGAAATCTTTGTTAAGCAATAAGTCAGGTGATCTTCTTGAGTCACTATCAACTAACACTCATTCTGAGTATTGGCGAGTAAGAAAACAGCCACTATTAGTGTCAGTGTACAATATTTATAGAAGTTTGCCAATTCACAGTGTTACCTAATATGAATATTTCTCCTTGAATACTTGGGCTAGTAATATTAACATGATTAAAAATGTTAAAACCGAAATAAATGCTGTTGATATGCCTAAAAGTAAATATGAAACTAGTAAACTGAAAAATATCTGTATACAGTTCATTAATGAACAATATTACGATTGCTACAAAATTTTTACAGATGGTTCCAAGTAAGGTACTCAAGGAGGTGCAGCTTTTTTTGATCCACAAAACAACACATCAGCCAGATTTAATATTGAGTCTAATATCTCCATTATGCACTTAGAATTAATTGCCATACTAGAAGCTTGTTCTTATATTAATTCCATTGAATTTGATAAGTTCGTGATTTTAAGCGATTCCAAAAGTGCTCTTTTATACTTGGGTCGGTGTACCTCGTATTTACGAAGCATACCAGATACTAGACTTAAAGCATAAATTTGAATCTAGCTCAAAGACGGTCATTTTGCAGTGGATTCCGTCCCATGTTAAGATAGAAGAAAACGACACGGCTGGTAGGTTAGCTAGAGAGGCAGTAGGTAAGTGACGGAATTCCAATAGGGATAACGCCATTGTATTCCGATTATTTAAATTTATTGAAACGACACTGTTTTGAAATTTGGAATGAACATTATGAAGTATTATCGACACAAAAGGGAACATGGTTTAAAACCATTCAACCACAAATTCCTAAAAATAATTGGATAGACGAAAGCGCCTTAAACAGGAACACTCTCATCACTGCGTTAAGAATTAGATCGGGACATATTCCTTTAAATCAATTTAGATATGTTATGAGGTTGTGTAGGTCGCCGAACTGCGACGAATGTGGAACTGTTGAGGATGTTCAACATATCCTACTGGAATGTACAAAAAATAATTATTTAAGAAGAAAGCTGTTTGAATCTCAACTGAATTTTAATGTTGGTTTATGTAATAGTATTTTAACTTATCCGGCAATAGAAAAATTTAGACTTTTATGTAAATTAGCACACATATGTTTAAGATAAGTTTAGTTTTATATGTAAGTTAATAATTACGGTTTGAAATTTGTTGATAAGTTTGTAGTAGTTTTAGTGATGATTTTATAGGGCGTCATTGTTGCTAAGCGATAAAGCCCTTAAATAAAGAGAAAAAAAAACCTTGTAGGGTAAGCAAATTCAGGTTTTTTGAAAACTTATTAACAAAGTACAACGCGCTGTGCCCGCATGCACACATAATTTTATATACATATACTAAAATTTCTTTAAAGTTGTATTACAATTAATTATATTAAAAAAATATTTTCTACTTAATCAAACAGTAGTTAAGAAACACACCTACGACCTACATAGTACACGAGTAGTACTGAACAATCAATGACTTTCGTGATAAAAAGATATAGGTCAAACAGAAAAACACATTATTGAAATTTTAAAAATTTAAAAAAAAAAACATTGTACTAGACAGTATTGTGTCATAACACCCCTGTCATGAGGGTATTCTTACATACCCTAACACCGAAATAGAGCACAGTGTAGCGTTCTGTGGCTATGCCTTAATTGTTATACGAGAACCTACGGCGTCGTATCCCGTCGTCTCAATATCAAAGTATTTCACAATTAACTTACTCTGCATCATTTAGTCATTTAAGGTTATCTCATTATACTATTTTTAGCTCCGCCTTTGTTGTTCTACGAACGAAATCACGAGAAGAAATATTTTCAAGTTTATCCAATTAGAGGCAGCACTAGAGGGACCGGTGCAATATTAAAATAAGATTTTACTTGAAACGTCATTTTGTATGTTTTCTAAAGTCAGAAGCGGGAACAGGGTTCACACAGAATAAAAATATACGTCGGAATATTGTACACATGACCTTAAGATGTAATTCAACGCGAAATGTATGAACTGTGATTTACTGCAAAGAATACTTCTTAAAAGAGTAAAGTTTTGTCGTTCTTTAAGAGAGTATTATATGCGGAAACTTCTAAAGCCACAGTAAAGGTATACGACAAAATAGAAGGTTAAGGGTTAAATAAAAATTGAAATGTACATGTTTTACAGAAATCTTTACTCAGATAATTTACCACCCCAAAATTCCAACCCTCAATACAGTTACGACCCCGATACAATATCGCATATCACAGAACTTGAAGTCAATCGAGCATTAGCATACATGAAATTTCACAGAAGTCCCGGAAATGATGGCGTCACCACGGAAGCACTTAAAATAGGAGCGAAAGTTTTAGTACCTCACTTATCACATTTATTTAATAACATACTACAAACTGGACAATTTCCTCCGGAATTCTGTCATTCAAATATCATCCTTCCATATAAAAAGGGCCATAAATCGGATATCCTCAATTATCGTCCTATCAGACTTGTCTCCCACATTTACAAATCGTTAATTAAAATAATAGAAAAAATAATTATTACACAGTTGGACCTCCATCAACCACCAGAACAAGCTGGCTTTCGTCACGGCTTCTCTATCACTGACCACATGCACTCTCTCAATCAGATATTAGAAAAACATATAGAATTTAAAATTCCACTTTACCTGGAATTTGTAGATTATTCAAAAGCATTTGACAGTCTAAAACATATAGAAATATTTCAATCATTAGAAAACCAAGGAATTGAAGCCACTTACATACACCTATTACAAAATATTTACACTAATAGTATGGCATCCATTCTTGTTCACAAAAACGGACCATCTTTCCCAATACAAAGGGGAGTCAAGCAAGACGATCCCTTGTCCCCTAAACTTTTTACAGCTACCCTACAGAGAGTGTTCCAAAAACTAACTGCTGAATGGAGGGATTTGGGTATTGCCATGGGTGAAAAAAGATTAACCAATCTTCGATTCGCCGATGATATTGTCCTTTTCTCATCAACAGCAGATAATTTACATACAATGCTTCAAAGCTTAAGTCGAGCGAGTCCCGAGGTTGGCCTCAAAATGAACATGGCCAAAACAAAATTAATGACGAATAACACGCAGAAGAAAATTGAAGTTGAAGGTGTGGAGATTGCATGTGTCAATGAGTATATTTACTTGGGCCAATTAGTCTCCTTCCAGACGAGACAAGATAGAGAAATCACTCGACGCACTGTAAACGCCTGGAAAAGCTATTGGTCTCTAAAATATCTTATGAAAGGACCGTTACCACTCTCCCTAAAGCGCAAACTCATGGACATGTGCATTCTTCCCATTCTCACGTACGGTGCCCAGACATGGTCATTTACTAACATCCAAAAATCCAGCCTTGGCGTTTGCCAACGAGCCATGGAGCACAGCATTTTGGGTATTAATCTCTCAGATCACATTAGGAATACCGAAATACGGTCCAGAACCAAATTAACCGACGTTGGTCAAAAAGCCGCCAGACTAAAGTGGGATTGGGCTGGACATGTGTGTCGCATGCCAAATGAGATGTGGGCGAAGATCACCACGGAATGGGTCCCGAACGGCCGTCGACCACGTGGAAGACCTAGACGCAGGTGGCGAGACGAGTTGGATGCATATTTGAAGGATTGGTCTTATAAAGCTCTTGACCGGGATGCATGGAAGGCAGAAAGAGAGGCCTTTGCCTTGCAGTGGGACGCTACAGGCTCATAATAATAATAATAACATATTTTAAAGTTTTGAATTAAATTTTCGTTGAAGTGACATCAGTATCTATAATATTACCACTAAAAATCACACATTCAATAGAACGTTTTACATTACGCTAGTAAAACAAGTGAGGAAGACTTATCTCTTTCCGGATTGAATCTATGTAATCCGCGTTAGACGAATGAATGAACATAGAACTCGAGCTGTATTTCTGCGTAGGTGTAGCAAGACACAATTGGTATTTGTGATGCGCCGTCAACTGATTTTGAATTCATCGTTTATAGTAATATTTCATGCGTTCCGTGATTAACACGAAAATTATATTTTGGAACACTAAATACTTTCAAAGAATTATTATATATATTTAATAATAAGCGTTTAGTTAAACGCCTGTTTAGTTTTTATGTAAGGCTATAAACTCAGAGTACTATATTATGATAATGTCTTGACTACGCGTTAAATTTTAATAGTTAAAATAAAAACATGATGCGAACCACATTACAATAGATATTGCATTGCATTATTTACGTTGACAAAATTATAATTCCCTATTGATGAAGGAAGATACAAAACACCATATACAATGCATATTTTAGGCAGTATATTTCTAGTAATATTTTGAGGTTATACTTACTCTTCGGGTAGACTGGGAGCCCCTTCCTCTTGACCAGGAGCGTTCACGTGATAGACGCAGAAGTTCTCCAGCAGAGCGCGCATGTCCACGTAGTTGAAGAACGGTTGGAAGCAGATGTCTGTAGAAATAAAAATATTTGAATAATACGTCAATACAAGAACGCATCTAGATCGGCACTCCTATTTAAACCAGTAGCGCCGTCGATTCATGGCTCATTTGTTTATCTGTTAAGTGAAGTTCAAAATAACGATATGCACCGTAAAACCCGAAAATATTGAATAGATAATAATGTAAAACTTAAATCGATGTTCACAGTCCTTATTAATTGATGACATTTGACAAGACTGGATGGTCGGACTGTTAATGAATTTAATAAAAGCATAATATGTTTAGTGGTGTAGCGTAAAATATTCACAATTTATAAACGCTGTTTCATAAGCCTTTCATTAATTATGAAATGACTATGATGCCGCTATTTATGAAATGCTTTATTAAATTGCATGTGGAATTTAGTTTCAATATGGTTTGGACTTCAATGTTGAAAGAACATCGGTCACGTCCATACATTTTGGGACCTGACAAAGAAATATATGGTACACAGCTGGAATATCGTTTATTGTGTTGTATGGTGCATGAGGAGTGATGTCCAGTTAGAAAAAGATTTCTGCAAAGCCGGAGATTTTAGAATATTTCATATATTTGTAACTTTTTTAGGCTACGAATAAACTAATAAGTTGAAGTGGCAATGGGCCGGGCACATAGCGCGGAGATCTGATGACCGATGGGGTCGGAAAGTACTCGAATGGAGGCCGCGTAGCGGAAAGCGCAGCGTAGGACGTCCACCAACAAGATGGTCCGACGACCTGGTAAAGGTCGCGGGACGTCGCTGGACACAGGCTGCCTCCAACAGGTCTCTGTGGAAATCATTGGGGGAGGCCTATGTTCAGCAGTGGACTTCCTTTGGCTGATGGATGGATGGATGAAACTAATAAAAAATAGCACATTATAATGTCATTGTCATTGTCAAATAAACCTAATGTAGGGTGGTCTTATGGTTATGGAAGAAAAGTGTACTAAATCATAATGATGGCTTAGTAATTACTGTGCTATATAATTTCCCTTGTCATAAAACCAATTAGCCGTTGAATATAGTGTACACCATACCTGTGTTACCTTAAGGTAATGAGAGAAAATGTAGTATTTTGCTGTCATTATTTCGCAGAATTTTATCAGAATTTATTAGTGACTGTTTGGAGTATTTTTCGTTATTCTTCATAATTTCGTATTTGGCCATCCACACACACTTGAAAAATCCCCCTATATGTTAGTATAGAAATATAATAAGCAGTGATCACAAAAATAAAACACATAATAAAATAAAACACAGAAAACATTTTTTAAATGTATTATTTCTCATCTTCTCTTATTACAATAGAATCTAAGAACTCTGCAGGGGCAGCAACATCAAAGTCATGACGTGGGCACAGCAACATTACTATGCGACATCCTACTACACAGTTAACAACAATACTTAGTTATTCCGTCTCTTCTTGATTTGGAAGTTTTGCATCATTGTTTTTCATCAAAACACACACACTTTTCCTGTGGGAACTCCAGGATACTAAACCATATTGACTAAATGGTAAATAGGATACCTTGTAGATTCATGGCTAAATAAAAACTTCGATTAGTGGGTAGACCCACTCACTGATTACAGCAATGAGTATAATAAGACGAGTATTGCATTGAACACAATGCAAAAATTGTTGAGGAGCACACTGTTGCTCCGAGTTCATGTTGGAAATATGGTAATACTTCACACTTTAAACCAAATCACAAAGCATTATCGTTATACAATGGTTAATCTTACAAAGTGGTCAGAAATACAAGGGTATATCGGAGTCCGTGATTAAAGCCAAGTCACAAATATAAACAGAGAAATAACAGTAGTCGTCGGAAATCAAAAGAAAGCAAAATGACAGCGCAAAGAAAAATCATGTGTCATAGAAAATACCTACACTTTATTTTTAATTTAATACTACCTTCAACGTTGTAGTTAAAACCTTATTTTAAAACAAAGTATGACTGATGGAACACACTCATATGCGTTCAATATTATTAAAAACACTTAAAGTTTTTCTTTTCTATCCGGGTTTTTTAAAATAAATTGAAATATGCATTTTGACTCTATTAAATTATAAAAATTTTTGATGTGCCATTCATAACTGGTCCCGTTCATGGTCCATTTTCGCCGATGTTCTTTATCTAGTCGCACAATGCACACTGAGCTTTATTTATATGTACTACTAAGACCGAACCTCCCACACTTTCGTGTTTATCTTTTGTGCGTTTTTTTTTCTTTATGTGAACCTCGTAGAATGGTGAACAAAAACGATCACATGGTCACAAGAGCGTGACGTGTGATAAACAAAATTACTTTATAAAACGATAGAGTCCAATCTATAGTTGGAATTATACTAATATTTATTTGTAATTATATAAAGTGACTATCATTGCGATATGCAGATGTAGCCGCTATTTTTCAAACGAATGAGACAATACGAGTACTTATAGAATACAACAGTTCAATATATTTTCTGATTCGTCGATTAATTTTCGCCTACGTACTAGCACTATGTGCTATAAACCTCGTGACATTTGATATTATATTAAACTTAAATGTTCGTAACAGTTTTAATAACGAACAAATATACCCATTACCCAACACCCACATGCGTAGTCCTGATCCCAGTTTAAGATACACCACTGCTATCGCGGCTATTATTAGAACATACGTGAATTTAGGTCTCACAATTATTTATAGACACAAATAATATTACTTATATTTTTTCCTTATCGGTTCGTTTTTTGGGTGTCAGGTACACAGGATGTTTATTCTTATATTAAGAACATGATTTTACCGCTGTTTTGCCCAATTTAAGAATACGCTTACACTGTTTTCAATTTAAATCAATAATAGACAAGTTTGTCTTTCAAAATGACAAAAGATGTTACACTGTGAATCTTTTTAAAATTAAAAACTATGTGTGTTTCAAGCTGACTCCTTGTTTAGATTTTTCAAGTGGAATATGTGAAGAATGTAACGTAGTAGGAAATGTACCATTTAAACTGCTGGTAAAGTAGTGGAGCTAGCCGCTAGGTACGGTAATGGATTTAACGAAGTTATGTCACGTCAAGTGTGGCTCGACGGGCGCACAACAACCGACGTCCCGGACTCCCGCCGCTCTTTTACCCTTCCGCTATCAACTCAATTAACGCGTGCCTATCGTGTAGTATCCCTTCTGGTCTAAGAATTTGATTGGATAGCATCATTTGTAATTTGAGCAGTGATAAAAGTAAGTACTAAAAACCAATCCGCACTAAGCCACGCGTTATACGAAATCAACTCTGAATCGTACTCTGGATTGTAAAGGATATCCATGCCCTGCAGTGTGACGTATATTATGGGCTGATACAGATACAGATAAAAATAAATAAGCTTGCGTAACAAAATATTTGCCTTAATTACCTGGTTGCTTTTCCTTCGAGGTTAGTAAATACACATGAGGTTATAACAACAAATCATATAAACTTGTTGACAACTGTATCACAACATCGCATTTTATGAATTGGAAGAAGCAATAAATTCTAAAGTGGGGCGAGTAACTCAATTTTGTCATCATTTCTGATACATATGTGTATTTCTGATTTCTGAAAACATAAGCTCGATGACACTCGGAATATTGTAATTCCTCAACTATGTGACTTATATTAGACATACACACATTAGACATAAATGAAAGTAATGGCTAATTCTATTTAAAAAATAATCGGAAAAATATTCATAAGACGAATGACATTTCCAACCACGTTTTTCCAACTTTCAATAATAAAATCTACGTATTTTTAACCGAATTTTCATTCGTTTTCTATACTACTAGCAACTCAATAAGTCAGTGTAGGCAAACACGCCGAAATGTAAAACAATCCTTCTCCCTGGTAAAACTTCAAGCTCAATAAATATTGAAACTGTAGTAAAATGGAGAACGAAAATCAGTCCGACTTTCGCAACTGAAAATTGTCCTGTTAATTTTCAACGAAGCGGTAAACTTTGCCTGTTTTCTATTGGTCTATTAGTGGCATGGCAATGAAATCGGTTCCTAGTAAACGGAACAATGCCGATAAATACAACTTTCTAGTACACGGATATTACAAACATATGTAACCAATTGCCTTTGTTATGATTTCATGTATTTTAGACATAAGTCAATATATTTACACAATGTCATGGGAGTAATATAGTTTATGAAACGAAACGTGTTATACATAATATAATTTCGCAAAAAATACGAAGAGCCAATTATAACAGTAAAATAAAATTTTGCATTTATATCTTAGATTCTCAAATAATTCAAAGGGTATGGTGTCCACGGCACCATAAAAGGGTCCTGTTTAAAAAATACCTATCTCGGTTATAGCACATTAAAAGATTTTAGCTATGTTTCTATATAATATTTCATTTAAATATAAAAACAAAAGCATATTAGCGTGGCCTGTGATCGCCCAGCATTGAGAGTATATAAAGTTTTGAAAAAATAAATTAGTGCTTACGGTACAGTTACGAAATACTTTCGCATTGCAGTATTCATGAACTCGCATTGTACTTGTATTATGTGTAGGCATGTGCTATTTGCACCAGGTCGCAGAGCAGTGGCTTAATGCAATATTTTCCAATATCACACGTCATCTAAGGCGGTGTATTGGTTCATGTTTTAATATCATGTAAATATGAGCATATTACGTGTCATGTTGTGTGTAATATGATGATATCTCGTTGAGCTTATAAAATTTATTCGCTTTTTATCAGTATGTCTGACGCAAAAAAGTGCATGAGAATTTAAGGAACATTCTTGAATATTCCCAAATGAACTGTTATGATTGTTATTGAGATAATAAAGCCGGAGTAATGATAAATCAGTCAGTTAGAAACATACACTCATCCACACATTTCCCATTGGATAATTCGTAATCAGAAAGTCAAACTAATGATGAATTCAAAGAGATTAATTCCGTATAATTCGGAAACTCGCTCGGCGTATAATTCGAACGTTGCAGTAGAAGCCGTTCAGGGATTTCCAAGTGCATTTCTTGATTTCAACCTATTGGAGTAGAATTAGTAGATACCGACCATGAGAACGCAGTGGTTATCTACACATTATTCACGAGCATTATCTTACTCTATTCTCAAAGTAATATTGTATATGAACGAATTTTTATTATTAAATGGAAATATTATACGTCAACGACGTAGTACACCTTTTTCATAAGACTGCTGGCAATGGCGAAAATACAAACTCCATTATAACAAGATTAGTTTGCTTTTATGTTTGTGACAAATTTACTTACTGATCGCTTGTTAACAAATTTTTGTCGAGCCTTTGTTTATCAGTAAATAAGAGGACGACATGATATTTCGTTTGCCCGAAGAATTGGATTACGTCGGTGGAATTATCTTTGCTTAAACAGGATTAAATACCTACAAGGTTGTTTAGATATTACGTTTGCGAATTTTATTTTGTTATATTTGTGACAATATTTTTGTACAGTCGTATTGTAATACATTTTATGTTAAAAATAATTTCTACTCGAATATCTAAAAACTGTTAAATTGATAATACATTTTGTCAGTATGTGTGTTCCACTGTTTTTCGATATTTGGTAGGGAACACATAGGCAGTATTCATGATACGAGCACTAATTTGGGAGATTGACGTTAAGTATTATGGAACTGGTTCCGCGTAACGCTGCGAATGATTTATATTGTCTTTATGACATGTCATAAAGACAGAAATGTCATGACATTTCTGACGGGTAACCCAATTTCATGACAAGGTTTTAAGGAAATATGTATACTTTGAAGTAGTCATTCATAACGCCGACAGTGAGGGTAGATGTAACAAACTGACCTCGGACGGAACAGGCGCTTACGCCCTCAAGATGCGGAAAACACCGCTCTACCTCATTAGCATTATTATGTCAAACAATGAGCAAATACTACCAAGAAGAAAATAAATGATTATTTTATATTGAATAAAGTGTTATTAAAGCTCCATTTGTATTGTTTAATCACGCAATTATAATTTATTATTTAGCCACTTGTATTCAATCCTTTTGAGCGGTAATATTTTTCGAATTACAAATTGTGATACGGTTGATGGGGCGCATGTCATAAACTCCGACGGAGAAAGGATGAGTAACGGTGGCCATTATATTCTTTCATGCATAATTTTTCGATCAAGTAGCCGCCGTAAGTTAGGCATATTTACGGAGCTTGAACTTCTGAGCTGCTAGACTCTGTGGAAATGTTTCCAACGAGCCCGACTATACATTAAAACTTCATTTTAATGGAATTGGCATCGAGTTTTTTAGTTTAGAAGAAAATATAGATTTTTAATCTCGTTGAATTACCTGTACATTTCCTTATTTCTGAATTATTATAAACTATATGACTGCTGTATTTCTGTGAGTAAAGTTTTAAAGTTGTACTTTAATTTTGAGTTTTAATCGTCCTGAGGTAAAATTGTATTGTTTAAAAAAAATTGAATAGAAATTAGTAAAATAAGATGAAAATTTATAGGACTTATTTTTTTTTTAATTCATAAAATTCGTACAAAGGTAGGCAAACGACCCAAAATAGGCGTATTTGCGCACAAAACAGTCGCATAGGAACAATACTCACATTTCTAAACAATGTGGGCGCAGTGTCTGCGTTAGTTGTCAGAATTTCAAGCTCATTATTCGGGTAGAGCTTGTTAACCGAAAGTAGGCCGACGGCGAAACAAACGTGCAAGTATGTATCATCAGGACGTCTGCCAGGGTGCACCCTCCGAATAAGGTCACTTGGCCTATCTCTTCATTGCCACACTCCATGCTGTATTTTTGTTTCGCTTCCTTTCCTTTTTAAGTGCATTTCTAAAACAAGAGCCTATTCTTGCGTACAATATTGAATCAACTACTATCGTCTTATGAAACTTCGAACAGACAGTGGCCTTCTTTAACTTTTATAAGGTTACTGATGCATGTATTTTTAGATTAAATCGCACGGACACAAGAATAAAAAAGTGTAGGATAGTAGATCATAATATGTTTTATTACATTTATAATAAGCATATGTTTCAAGACGATTGAATAATTTCACTTGTTAATATTGGTTAAAATGTAATCAATTACTTTATTTTAACATGAACGAGTGAAGGAAGCGTCGCGGTTTAAATAGTCTCCTTCATTCGAACTAATAAGTTTATCCCAGGTATAAAGACAACCGGGTAGTCTTAAGTTTACGTAAGCTCCGCTTTTAATGTAATTGGGTACGTGTATGTGCAACGCAACTTTATATTAAATAATTACGTGATTGAAAACCTTATAGGTACATACATTTTTACCACATTTGCATAGTTTTGCAAAATCCTTATATTTTTTCAAGTGGTTTACAACATCTTTGCGATGCATCAATCTATCTAAAATAGGAATAAAAATATTATTCCACGTACTTCTGCTCATTCATTTTCTCCTATTAATTACAGTGTGGGTGCATGGTAAAAGCCAGATATTAAATGATAACAGAGGAGCACGTCAGAAGTTATGATCTTTAATTAGCAACTCTCATTTATGAGCGCTAGACAAGAATGCACCACAGCGTGATTACAAACACTGGAATATTCGCGCTATTCACGTAATTAAGGGCCCTTAGCAATCGAATCTGAACCGGGCGCGCGTGAGGCAGTACGCGGACTCGAGATATTATTTTTTTTATTTCAGGTCTATTTACAAAATGAATACCCAATTTGGCTTTTAAAATAAGATAATATTTCTATAAAATGGAAATAATATTATTAATTTTATTAAGAAGAAATTTACCAAATACACCTCTCAAGATATACAGGCCACTTTGAATGGCCCCATATTATAAAGGAAAATATTGCATATTATATCAACTAGTTGTGTAGAGGCTTTCACAATTGTTCAATATCATAAAGTGTCATTCAGGACTTAGAATAAAGTTTTGCAAATCCTTTTATAGCGAACTAAATTATTACAATAACCGCACACACAAGCAGCCGTCTTTTTAAAGTTGTTTCTTATTGAAAACGTCTCGGTTTATGTGGAGGAATGTGATTTTACATCTTATGGTAAATCCGGATAAATCCGAAGCTATTCAAATCTTACGCTGATATGAACAATAAAGTAACGTATTGTTTTATATGGAAAAATATACTTATTTACCTTTGAAATATTGCGATACATCCATGCATGATTTAACAATTGGAGTAAAATTAAATACAGTAAATATATTTTGATGATAAAGTTAAGCCCGTAATCATTTGTAACTTTAATCAAAAGGTAATATATCGATCAGGGCGATGTTTAACAAACTCTGCACACATATTTATCAAGCTCCAAAATAATCACGTCATACCGTTTTAGTAACAAATAGGTATTCAGAGGCGACGAGCAAACAACGAGTACCTGGCTTCCTACTTAATACCCTGTTAATTATAATGGAAACCCTAGCTAACTGCGGCAGCAGTGACGTCAAACACCATAGTTGCTCAAGGTGAAAACTGTGTAATATCTTACAAATGTAATGTCGGCTTTACCTTAATAAAAAGGCTGAAATAATATGACTAATGATATTTTTAATGTTCATATAGCATAAACTTTTATTGATTATCTATATATTAATACGTGATGCAAAAACTTTGGACCCCTTTTCACAAAAATTGAGCGGACGCAGGAGCATAAAATTTGGCACACTTATAGTTTATGTGTAGGAGAAGTGCAGAACGCTAATATTTTTCGATAATAATGCTTATAAAGAACATTAAATCAAAAAATAATACATTACACAAACCAGCATGCATTTGACACACGCATTTGTACACGTATACATACTCTTTGGTCAAATTGTTTCTTTTTTTATTATAGACATAGCTGAATGTCAAATAGAAAAGTTTGTTTACTGTGGTTTTATTCAATGTCAAACAGAAAAGTTTTATTTGACGACTACTACGTGAAATACTGAGCGCTTATACAAATTGTGTAGCAGTAAGATACATTGACATGGATACGGGCTATCATTATATGCATAAAGAAAGTTCTGTAGCAGCAATCTGCAATAACAACATTCAGGTACAAAAAAAATATAATTTGCTATTGCTGGTTCAAAGCAATTATTGTAGTTTACGATTTCAGTAATTGCATATACTTCAGGATAAATAAGTGATTTTGAGAGATACGTACATTTAAATGTGCACGAATTATCAGAATAACAACATCATTATAAAGGTAAAAACTTTTTATTTTCTTGATTTGGTCGAATTTCGACCACTAGGCGACCACTAGTATTATTTAAAAGGAAGTTTTAAAATAAAACATTTGAACTTGACAATATACACTATAAGTCATGTTGTCACTACTGAAGTTAACAGCATAATACTCGTATATTTACGTTTTAAATTAGACAGATCTGATAGAAGCTTCTGAAGTAATTATAGTTATTAAAATTCGCGAAATCACAAAACACTGCCTCGTAGTGCACGAACATAATAATTGACATAACATTAAAAAAATATCTAGTTACTCAATAAAACAATGTAAACATTTAAATCATTCGTATTTGTAATATTCTGTATCAAATGTTGTGCTCCGTGGAATTTTTGATAAAATGGGGTGTTGCCTAAAATAATGAACATGCTTTTCAGAATTCAGTTTTAGAATGCTTTACGATACAAAAATGCGAAGCTTTCAATACACTACGTATGCCTGCCAGCGCTTGCAACTATTTACTAATTTCTGTTTTCATGTCATCACGAAATAATTTATGATATTTTAATAATCGGCGGAATTATTTATATTCAACAGTATATGCAGTGGAATGTTCAATAATATATGCCTCTCCGTTAGCGTTGAATTCGCACTCATCTTGTACCTATTATTTTAATATTTTAGTTATCAATTAGCGAAAATATTTTTTTTTTTTATTGCATTGAATGGCGAGACGAGCAAGCCGTTCGCCTGATGGTAAGCGATACGACCGCTCATGAACAGTAGCAATATTCCACTGCGCTCGCCATCCTGAGACATAAGATGTTAAGTCTCAATATGTCCAGTAGTTGCTCTGGCTACAATGTCCTTCAATCCGAAACACAACAGTGCATTTAAGCAGTGTTGTTTCACGGGAGAAATAGAATATATTTTTTTGGCAGTTTGATTGTTGTTGAAAATATCGTTTTTGGTAAGTATATTCCAAATATTAAAAATTAGTAATTTACTTATCTATAAACAACGACTTTTCTTTCCAACTAAATACATCAACAAGACAAGTTATAATGAACACAAAAAAATCAATACGCACGACACAATCTTGCCAGTGACCTAAAATTCATTGCTATAAAGCTTTCAGCGTACCCGCGCCACTTAAAACCAGTAACAAATACCGCAGGACCCTTCTCGACGATTCTTTTGCGTTTTACACAACATGTTTAAATATGATGATAAATACACCCAACAGTCACATACATAGTCCTGACCCCACAATAAAATCAAGTCTTGTGTAGTGGTTTCAAGAACGACGAGAGATTTTTGCCCCACAAACACCCAGTCCCTGACAAATACTTATGGATCACACAAATATTTGTTTCGGTGCGGGGATAGAATCCGCAGCCACACGGCTGCAGTACATTCAATATTAATCAATCCAACTTGTAAATAAAATCACATGTGTGAAACTTTGTTTTGAGAATAACTTTCAATATAAGAAAGTTTATTCAGGAATACGTTCCTGAATTAATTTCTTATTAATTCAGTGAAGGCAGGTGCTACATTTCTCAATTATTATTAATACATACATATTCCAATCGACCCGAAGAACTTCTTAAAATCACACTTAATATTAATTGCATGATTACTGGTAGTGGACGACCAACTATTAAACATTATAAGGATAGGAGCCATGGTTTTATTGATCAATCGCCAATATCGTGATGAACTGTTCACCTAGTTTGCCTCGAACCAATTGATTCTCTTTGACAATGACCACATCGAGTAATATACAAGTAGATTATGGATAAGCTGCGTAGGTAGATACAGTCACTAATTACTAATCCCGTCGGTTGGATGCTTAGAACATGAAATCGTTTGATCAATATGTGATCTGGGAAAAGTTTACATTGAATCATTGTTAAGTCCCTGTGGGCAAACAATCAACAACAGTGAGTTACCTCAACCTTGTACTAGAACATAAGTAATAAAGCAACTATGCTTTACCAATATAAAGAGAATTAATGGTTATATAAACTTACAGTATTTATTTACAGATATAACAGCTCGCCTTTTTTCTAGAAACAATAGGCAGAGGTGCAACCATGACAAACACGTTTCGTCTTGACGAAAAATATGTCGTCCCACAATTTGAATGCCGGGGACTAGCCTATCGCAACACCGGACATAAATTCCTGACTCCGGACTGATAATGAATAGAAAATGATGGTTCGAACCGTGTCAGCGTTGTAATTATATTGTTTTATTGTGCAACTGCGCCACTGCGGCAATCAGACATTAACTAAAATACAACTCGCTTTATATTTTAGTTGGATATCTTCAAATTGTTCGTCCTCCATTGCATCCTGCTCTTCTTTTCGCAATTACTAATATTTATAAAAAAAGCGATGTAAAAAGACCAACGGAACAAGTTTGGACGACGGATTTATGTGTAGAAAGCGAGTGGAAGTGAAGCAAAATGTTACGTAACTCGTCTTCCAAATGAAAATGAAACTGGAATGGACAAATGCCTTTACGAATTCTCCGACAATATTGTTTTCTTTTGTAAATTATTGTCTAAATGACATTTAAACTTATCAAAATGGTATTTACCTACTTAATTAATAAGCCAGGTTTTAAAGCATTAATCAATGAACCGAGCACGCTAGCTGCTTGCTCGTTTTTATCCAGTTATTATCAAATCAATAAAGGTAAATGCCATATCATGTCGCTAACTACGTACATTTTAAACTCTGAAACTCACTTAACATAGCTGTAGAAATGATTTCCGGTGAGACTCCAATACGTATGTGACACCGATGTAATTTATTAAAGGCGGGTTTACATTTCTGCTACTTTTAGGATATAAACAAGTAAATATATTTTTATTAGGACAATTATTATTAGGTTTGTTATATACATAAATATATTTAGAGCCAGGAATGTGTGCCCGATAAGGCAATAGGCTCGCCCCCTATCTCATCATGGGTAAAGGGGGAAAATGATTGTTGTTTGCAAAAAATGATGTATGTATCTATAACAACTATATAGTCAATATAGAAATTAGCAATACAAAAGAGAACATTTCAAACGACGCAGGAATGTAATTTCGTAAACTCACGACAATTTAACTCGTTTTGATGTATGGAGACTTATAAAGAAAATATGTAGCAGCTATAATTGCGAGTACTGTTAAATTCGCTTTTCGGTACAAAATCACGTTCCAATCGAAAACGACGGTTTTAGCCGAGTTATCAACATGAAAAGTCGTGTTCTTTACCTACGCCACGCCAACGATATAAAGTTACTGCGTTTAATTACTGTAGAAACCATTGCGACAATCTCTTTCTTATACAGTTGTCCCAGAACTAGACGATAAAAGCACAGCACGGCATAGCAACACAAATACAAAGTGTAGCTTTTTGAAATCTGGATTTACATATTTTTGCCATTGACAAATTGGCTATATTTTTATCAGTATGTCGTGCGGTTTTCTTTGTCAAAGTTGATCGATAGATAATTCGAAATTCCTTAAGTGACGAATTTGATCATATTACTTGAAAAATCGACTTGTTTCGATATAATTTTGAATGTAGTTATTGCTGAATCCTTCCTGCTAATATCATAAATGCGAGTTTTGTGTGTTTGTGACTTTTTTACGGTGAAACGGCTGGACCAATTTTTATGTAATTTGTTATGAAGTAACCTTATAACCTGGATTAACACATGGCTACTTTAAATGAATTCTACTATACACTTATATTTATTACTATTTCAAACTCAAAGAAATAGGATGGGAATTGGGATGGAATACAGAACGGATGAAATGGGATTTGAGAATTGAGAGCACAGAATTGGATGCTTTAAGTCATAGAACGTAATGGGATGGGCTAAAATAGAATATAACGGTAAAGAGCAGGAAAAGCAATATGGCAGTCACGTTAAGTTCAAATATGAAATAGTACTCGAAATAATATGTCTCTGATGTGGACTGGACTCAAAAAGTATCTGCAGTACGGGCGAAACCGGTTCGGGCCGCTACGGTTTTTATATAATAAACAACAAGCGTTAGTACTCATAATCTAAAAGTATTACCATGTCCTGTGTAATAAAATGTGAAAACAGAATAAAATTTTCTTATTTTTTTGACAGCAACGGATCGGACGCCAAAAGATCGTAGAAAATTACTGAAAAATTAGTTATACACAACGTACAACTGTTTGTTTTTCCTCAATAAAATAAAATAGACGTTCTATTCGGTGTTTTTCTCTTAATTTTGATAATGTTGAATACATTGCTGTACATGTTAAAACATTGGCAATGGTTTCTTGAGATGGTTCTATCCCTTTTAAATGAGGTAGGAATACTTAATCGAAGCTTTTTGCCGGAGTAATATGATTATGGAATTGCCATTTTTCGCTTTCTTAAAGACATTGCTTTTGGAAGTGATATTTTTGATGCGCTGGGATAAAAATTTAAATAAGGCATCAATATTGTTTTTAACAACAAATTGTATTAACAAATTATAATGCCGTATCTAAACATTTGAAGTAATATTATAATGTTATATACTTATGGCATGAAGGGTTTGTTTATATGAGACGTCAGAGACGTTTTAAATTAATAATAATGGTATACAGATAAATCGCGGTCGAATTTCGATAGCATAGTGACCCCTAGTCATTATAAGCCAGATTGTTAAAATGACTTCATTTTTGTAGATATTATGTTACAGCCTTAAAAACCTCATTTCCGCATATACATATATACCCTTCATTGATAAATACGTAGACTTTCATTTTTATTTTTCAACAGGAGTATAAAATGCAGTCGTTGGCCGAAGCTCGGCAAGTAAAATACAGAGTCGAAAATCCCAGTATATTACTCTACTCCTTTGGCAATTTTTGAATACAGCGATTCTCTATCCTCAAAGACCTGCCATGTAACCCTTGCAGGTCTTTGAGGATAGAGAATAATGGCGCGGAGGAGTAAGTTGAGCATCAGTGGCCAAGGCCCATAGATATGGGCTACCTCAATGAATGAAAGAAACGACACTCAGTCTAGAATGGAGATAAATAAACAGTGGAGATATGTAGGCTTATGTACTACACAACCCTAAAAATTGGTGTGCATGGTGGAAAATTCATTATGCTAGGTTTTTTGCCGTAATTATAACACATTACGTGTTGCCCAGAGACAGACAGTGATGAATTCACGTATAACGTTCTACGAAGGTACTGATACCGTCAGGTATAACATAAAGCTCGTAATTTAATATGAATACAATTAACAACATAATAATTAACAATTATAATCTACGATAACATCTTTTTGGAAAAAAATTAAGTGAGGTGAAGTTCATTAACGTGGAGTAACTTTTAAACTAATTTTTTTTTTCCCAATGCAGATTTAATGCCTTCAAAACAGCAAAAATATTATAACTTTGGTATTCACATATATTTTTACATATGAGTTCAGTTTAATCCAGCTAGCATTTAAAGAATCACTTCTATAAGTGCTAACGAATGAAATGCTTGTGGCAACCTGAAGGCGGGTAAGAATCAAAACATGTATCGAAAACGTTTGCATCATACACTAATATAATGCAATTTGAACCCCAAACCTCCTGACTTTCTAAACTAAGAGAGAGACTGAAGAACATTGGTCATCAGTTCATTAATAAACTTTTCCAACGACTTTCACATGTTTTCAAATTATTATACATAGTTGCGAAAAATATCTTACAAATTATATAAAAATATGCAGTGCGTTGGAGTAAAACCCTAATAATAGTGAATAAGGGAGAAGAACGTAAACTCTTATATATTATAGGAGTTTATGTTCTTACCCCTTTTATCCGTGTATTACCCCAACGCACCTTATAAGTACTAATATAACGAAGAAGCGTTCAGGATTCCGTTTTGGTTATATAGAAAATTTATTAAATTTATTGATTAGTCGGCGAAAGAATAAATTAAATCGCATTGTGAATTGTTGTTCCATTCATAAAACGTTAGCATATCTCTCGACCATTCGAAACTCCAGCTTTGACACAGTCGATAACGCGACACGCGAAAAAAAGGATTTGAGAGGCGTGCCAAATATTTTGTGATACAAGGCTCACTGCATGACTAAACACTCGACAGAAAGTGTTTATGTTAGAGCTGTAGTATCTTTAGTGGAAGCGCTGTGGTGTTTTTTCGCCTGAAAGTATCAAACTTACTTTTAACCAGGTTGACTATGAATGTCAAACAAACCGAAACAATATTAAACAGGGAGCTCTGAACAAAAAATTCATTTTTGTATCAGTTTGAAGACGTAGCATAGATTCTATTCATTGCTGTTATTCGGTTGGTAGTTGAAGACAAGCAAGATAAGTCTATTAAAATAAAATGTAAATACACTCTACGTTTTTATAATCACGTTATTTCTATACTCATAAAATATCGTGGCGACGACGAGGCGACGCGACGGCGCGGGCGTTTACATGCATCATAAAAAAATCAACTGCATTTACGTAACATTTTCTGTTTCATCGGCCTAATGTAATGCAATGGCGAACTTCGTTGGCAAAACGTCATACCAATATGGAAGGAGTTAAAATAATTGTTCATAGTGCGGTAAAGTCGCGTGAGGCAAGTGCGGGCGCGCGATGTTCATAACCCTTTACGTAACATACTGACGCTACAATGCACCGCCAGTCAGGCTTACTGAGCGTCCTTAAATAATAAAAATATCTGATAGGACCAAAGTGTTCATGACTTGAAAGACTCAGATGGGGTGCCACACAGAGCAAATTATACGAATGTGAAGTATCGGCTTCGTCGAAGCTTACTGGATCTAGTAAGATTACAGAATGATCCAAAACTTGACCGTAATTGGCCAGTCGGTTCCTAAAATATTTCATCGACTAAGGATTATAGTTTATAATGCCAGTAATAAAATATTTAAATATATTTAGATACATTTTCACGGTAACAAGTAAGGAATAATTCGTCTCTCATCATCCATACTAAATTGAATCATCCTCAACACATAACTGGAAACTATTATCTAGTTTTGATTTTAATAAATATTTCTATAATAAGTAAAGTTAATTAATAAGTGCGGTATGTTATATCATGACATTACATGTGGTATTACCAAACATTCCGATTTAAATGTGAATGCATCAACACGAAATGTGACGCCAATAAAATTAAAATTAATTTATAAATCATATGCGCATATTAGGGAGACCTGACATAATTTAATTTATTACATGAAAATCACTAACTTATTGTTACAAGTAAAACATTGATACTTAATAATTTTTAACGCCATATTGCACAAAATAGGGGGCACGTTTAGCATTAAAATTTAGTCAATAAAATTAAATAACATATATTACAACAACAATCTTATTCCAGAGTTTCTTGGCTTACAACGTAATGTAAAAAGGGTGAGGATACAATTTATGAAATAGACAATATTTTTTTAAAACTTTTTGCACGCCGGATGCTAGTCTTTTATTATAACGTTGATGAGATAATTGCTTTCTAATGTTCCATTATACATGCACTACAATCCTGCTTATCAAAGTTCCTGCGACATGCATGTTTTCGGTCCTACGGTGTCCTTTACAACAGAAGTGCAGCATATCACAGATATATGTATTTCCAATTGTATAAAATACAACAAGGTTCCGCTACACTCACATAATACCCAGCGGTGAGCAATGGAAATTTCCATGATCATTGTGTGGTTCACAATAAGGCTTTCGGAATTGCTGGAGGTGAAAGTCGTTGTTGCCTCTAACATAGCTTCTATTATCAACGATAAAATGTATCTTCAAGAAATATGTTACTTAGGAGATTTTTCATTATAAATATGAAATATTTATTATTAAACTCTGCAGTTTGGGATGAAAATAAACGAAAATCTACAATTAGAACGTACCTGTCCAAAATGGAATGATAAATTCAATTATGAGCAGTGTCCTAGACGGCTATGGAATTGTAGTGGCTTTCCAGTTCATCAGGCTGCCATTCCATATTAAAACAGTCGCACGAATTGCAGCATGATATGTTGGAGACAAATTCTTTCAAATAAAGTGACATTAATTTTGGAGCAGATATAATATAAAAGGGCTAAATCAGACCGTTTGCTGGAGGGGAGAATATAATTGTCAGTCGTCGCCCACCATCCGCAGTGCAGCCTCATAATGATGATAAATGTGATATTATTAGTGGTCGAGCTTTTATAAAATAATTTTATACAATTTCATGTGGCATACTTGCTACTGGTCGGCATCATTAGTGAAAGGTCAATGATGATAAATATTTATTCGGTAAAAGTGTAGTCGTTTCCATATCTTCTCTTTGTTATTGTGTAATCGAAACGCTATAATGTAGACCATTATTAGTACAAGAAAACACACACAATTGCTTTCTTTTACAAGTTTCAAGGTCTATACCTTAATGGAAAATTAATAGGTGCTTATGTACCTACTCTATTGTTTGGCATAATGGATTTTTCACTTTGCATTGCCAATATCATATTAATGGGTCTGATATGTACAATAATATTTTTTTATTTGACAGGTTAAATATATATTAGTCTATTTTCTAGCAAAGTAAGACATAGAAATACTCCAGGGCACTTCAAAGTCTTTGAAGTTTTCACTAAATAATAATGACAGTAAGCAATAACGTAAAATTAAAAAGGCTGTCTAAATTGAATTGCCCTTTTGCCGATAATAATCAAAGAGGACAGAAAGTTCCCAGTATCCTGTCTACGATAAAAAAGACTTAAATTAATGGTAAGTTCTAGAGGAAAAATCTCATGATTCGTGAGCTGTATAGCAAGCAATTTCTCGTCGATTCCTATTAAAATTTCACCTCTTCTGTCTGAACAATTGGGAAATTTATTTCGGAAACCCCTTCGAAGTTTAATATCGAAGTCTTGCATCGACGTATCGAAAATGTATGTGTATGTAATGAACATTTGGCGCCCATGATTTCGGAGAGCCAACAACATTAATCATTTCCAATAAACGCTATAAAATACATGATTCAGCGCCCTATTTTAATAGGACGCGCGACTGGAGTGGCCTGTAAGCGTTATGAACAACTATCTCGCTCTATACATTCCAAATACAAATTACATTTCGCACAATAAATTGAAAAGATACTATTTCTATAGTCCTACGTTCATATTGTCAGCATATTTCGTGGTAGTGACGGCCATTTCAGTAATATTATCTAACGTACCGAAACGGCACCTAGAGTATATCAATTAACCGTTGCCTAGTCCACAAACCTCTTGATTTAAGTATATAAGTTTTAATGATTCGAAAATTACCAAGTTTAGTGACACCGTATAGATATTGCTTGTGATGAGTCCACGGTTAGGATAACCCAATTCAATTAATGTTTGTCAAGTAATCATATAGAGATGACAAAAAGCGAAAGAGAGGCAGTGTCGGATGTTTATTATTATATGCCAACTCCTTTCCTGGACATGAAAAATTAAATATGCCGATTTTATCGCACGCGGATTTCAGTTCCAGCACGTAGAAGAAAAACTTTTTGACGCACAAATGAAGAACACCTTACCAAATACATGTACTTATGGAATACATATTTTTCCAAATATGTATATATGTATTCCATAAGTACATGTATTATATATGTATATATATATATATATACAGGGTATATCAAGACTGCTACCGAAAACGAAGCCGGGTAGTAGTTTAAGCGACTTCAGACACAATGCAACAGAAAAAGTAGCAAAAAAAGCGACAATTTTTTTTTTGTACTTTTTTTCTTATGACCATATTTGGGTGGTAAATACATTTTTTCCTAAAATAATAGTGTATACCCTTTTATTTATAAATAATCTAAGGTATAAAAGTGTTTAAATTATTATTTTAGCAAAAACTATGGATTTACGACCCAAAAATGAAGATATTTAAAAAATCATAAAAAATAATTGTCGCGTTTCTTTTCGAAATTTTTGGTTGCATTGTGTTTGTAGTCACTAAAACTACCACCCGGCTTCGTTTTCGGTACCAGTCTTGAGATACCCAGTATATATATATATATATATATATATATATATATATATATATACTTGTTTTATGATAATAATGAATAAAAATTGAAAAAAGAAGTGAAAGTCGCCTTTTGTTTGCATTGATTCCATTGAATGAATTCATTTCTACAGCCACTCCGATCGATTGTGCCATTGACACTATTTTTACTTTAATTGCTGTGCTATCAGTAGTAATTTATTAAATCCAAAATAAGTCGAACCCGAATTTGCAATAGCGTGCGAAAGACCGGCGCATCAAACCATACTTAAATACAAATTTGAATGTACATGAACTTGTGTAAAACAAAAACGTCGAACATTCAGTGAAAACTCGAAAAGACATTTAAGACACATTGTAATTAAATCTCTCTGTGTTGCCACATAATAGGTTTGGGGATTTCTAGAGTCTGGACGCTAGAGCTGCAGACTGTAACTGCCAGATTAAAACTGCGGCCAGACATCGGCTTTCACCAGCGCTTAATTCTGATTCTGAAGCTCTTATATAAAGTGAAGTAGCACATAGTTCTGTATGAATATGACACGTATTGACTAAGTATACCATTTTCGCACTTTAAAGTAAATACAATAGTTAGAATATAACACACACACACACACAATCGATGTACAGCCCACCACTCCTCGGCGCTATTCGCCGCGACCAGTTTATTTGTTCAGTCGTATTAAACGCTCTGTGTGTTTACCATCACAACAACGAGCATATTGTGCTTCGCTTTTAATTTGTTTCCTCATGCAGTTACTAATGAATATTAATTTCATTATAAAATACTTTTTCAAGCAAATTGTACCTTTATCCAGTCACTGACCTGTGAGATTATTTGAATCACACAACAGATGATTCAACTGTTCTGTGATTTGAATGAAGTGACTTTATATGTGCAACTTTATGTGTGTTTATTTCATACACATATCTCGCTGGCATTGACTTTGAAATTGTCTACTCGTACCACTTGAAGTCTTATTGAAGTTGTAGAGCTACGCTGTTGACTCTCATGGCTGAGCATGAATGGGTAGGCTCGTCCGCGGCTGTATCACTGTCACACAGGAGATCGACGTGAAGTGACAGCTTTGCCGCGTTTCATTCTGTGATTGAGCCGGTCGGTCAATTCTCCTTTCCTCTTCCCATCCTTTTTTCTTCGCGCTCTCCTCCATTATTTTTTTATGTTATATGGGGCAAACGAGCAAGCAGTTCACCTGATGGTGAGTGATCACCGCCGCCCATGAACATATGATTTGATAGGACGACAGTGTTGCCGGCCTATCAATGTTAATTCGTTAATCAATGAATGATCATTAATTAACGAATGAGGATCCATCTATGAGGATGTGTATCCATGATCCAGGCGTTGTGAATGTTAATGGGCGTTAGTGTTCCGTTACCATCAACTGACATGTTTGCTCGTTTGCCGGACCTATGTAATAAAAAACTAAACTTGACATCTCTAACGCATTCGCTTAATAAGGTTTCCATTGCTGTAAATTTAATTAGCAGGAAATTAGAGACGAAAATCAAGAAGGGGGAGCGTTAATGAAATATTTCAATAGCAAGAAGTTATTATTGGAGCGTGGTGACTGGTGAGTGGCAGAATTTCAATTTTCACGAGTAAATTGTAATTTTCTAGCGGCGTGTAGTTACGATCAAACATTGATAGCTTCGTGTCCAGAGCGACCTCGGCCGACGTGTGGCGTGTACACTGTACATCGCAGACGGAGTGTTAACACAAGTAATATCCGTCCTAGATTAACCGACGTCCGCAGCTCGTGTTATCACTATTGAATTACGTTTGCAATGTAATAATCTACAATGCAATATTGACAATATTGTGTTCGACGCATGTTCACGTATTAGACACAGCGCTGTACAAGGCGGTAACATGAAGCGAGCGCTGCCGCGGTACCATCACGTTTGGCACATAACATCGATATTAGCTTGCATATTGAACGATGTTAAAGTTCACGTCATCGGAACTCAATCATGTTCCATATTCAATGCTGTCTTCAATATGTTAACGAAGTTATCGGTGAAGCGGTTTAAGAACTGAATGTTTGATATCTATATATATTAAGACATGTATAAACTTATAATAAATAATACAGCTTGCGCTTTACATTTTTGCCTAGACGTTAATTACAGATGGCCCACGACTATACAAATGAAGGATGCGATGTATGAAGATTTTGAAAGAAATAAATGGAAAATTGTTATGTTGTACCATCTGTAACACTCGTAATTGTGTTCCGGTGCAATCAAAGGCGATTCACGGACAAACAGCCAGAGATAAAAGAACGATGCCGCGCGCCGTGCCACGCCGCGGGCGCACTAGCTACATGTTACTTCGGATAATTAACAATGCTTCTCATTATTTGTAAGAAACCGTAACAGAACAAATGTCTCCTAATATAGAAATGGAGATACCTACAGTCGATTCACGATTGTTTATTTACATTAAAGCTATTATTAGGACTGTGTATAACATTGGTCAATCTCAATATTAATTACGTACTTTATAAAGATATAAACAATCATAGAGGCGATTTCTTTACAACAGCGATGTAAAAAGTATTTTCAACATTATCCCTTAAAATCATGGTTTTTAATCATTATTTTTGGAAATGACTGCACGATATTACTGCATTATTTTTTCAGATAAAAGGTAGATGTTTTGCTTTTGATAGTTTACGTTGTTGTTCACGTTAATCTTTCAAATCCTTTTTAGCAAATATTGTTGACATACAAGACCAAGTGAAACCAGGGCATGAACATGTTAGCGAAAAGATGATCCTTGTCTAATATAAAGCACCCACAAAGCTGTTCAGAAGCGGAAGTCTGCTCCCATCGCCACCCTGATTCCATTACGAAGCTATATGAACATTTGTAACTGTACTGGGTCGGACCGAACAGTGACTTCCGGTGCGTTAGTTGACATGCTGCAACTAGGCCGAGCAAACACACTTGCTAATTAATTTACTACTTTAAGTTCAGCTGATTTTCTAAATATTTTGAATGCTGGTTAGATTAAAATAAAAAATCGTGTGTAACGACACGCCTTAAATTAAACCGATAACCATACCATAGCATATGCATACTATAACAAATTATAAGAATTTCAATAGTTTTCAAAGTTCCCCAACCCGCACTTGGCTAGCGGGGTCGACTGTATGGCCTAACCCCTCTCAATGCTATTCACGATTATAGAGAAGGCCCGTGCCCTGCAGTGAGTCGGATATAGACTGATACAGTACATTATACACTACCATCGGGCGCATACTATTACTGGGCACGATTGGCAGCTGGAAATCACTAAGTTCCGAAGTTAAGTTGCAATTTAGAACTATCTTGAGCCCATATTGAACATACAAGAGTAATCAATTTGATGTCTATCAATTTCAGAGAATATTTTGCATTACTATGAATATGATGACTAAGTTATGTAATGAAAATATAAATAAAAGTAATACTTATAATAGGACTGATAACAGTAACGAAATGGTGTAGTACTGACCGTTTGCAAAAATAGAAAGCATTAACTAGATGAACATAAAACCATCGCGCCATTTACTTTACGATGGCTCTAGCGAATTGGCCGTTCGTTTTAATGACTTCGCGATACTTTGTCATATACAAGACTAGACAAATGGGACTAATTATTATGTGTTCTCCTTCAGTTTAGTACTCTATACGTAAAATCTACTCAAAAAAAGCACTTAAGAGATGTATCAGTTGGTGCTCTTGTACTCGTACTTGAACAAGTATAGACGATTTTATAGAACAACAAATTCAAAAAGACAGTTGCGTAGATTTTTCTGATTACTGTTAGTACTTTTAACACATTGTTTCCATAGTACACCAGCTAGAGGGATCAAGAGGGGAAGAAAAAAAGATTTTTGAGCCTTTGACAAAAACTATGTGAAAACTATAAACGAAAAAATTGGAATGAATTTTCACTACTGGGACGAATGTGGCAGACTAATATGGGCATTTTTATATGTCTATTCGGTTGCTCAACGTGGGATTTTTGTGTAACACTGAGCTATGGAGTATCCCTACAAGTTAAAATTTTTGGAATTTCCAAGCATGTCTGTCGATATTAAATTTCACAATGACATAATGCTGGGTTGGCATAAAATTATTGCGACACACGGAATACACAGAAATGAGTAAGCCGGGATTCGTGTGTTAACTAATGAGCTGTAATTTTCGGTCCAAATAGTCGCTAAACAACATACGAAACAATTGTCTTACTATATTCCAACATGTGGTTTTAGGATTTATGTGTATATGTTATGGGCCAAGTGATTAATGCGGGCAGTATTCATAATGCCCGGGCAGTATGAATATTGCCGAGCCATATCTGGCCAAGTGATAAGTTACAATCTAAACTCACCTATTTATTACATTGCCAGGGCATTATGAATATGGCTACATGATGATCGGGCAATGTGATTAATAGGTGATTTTTTACGTGGTGCGCTGCCGAATTGTCGCATCTGCGATAGACCCATAAATTAGAAAGGTTGAATTGATCTGCTTATGGTTAGTTGTTTTTTAACGTCCGAAACATTATTATCTTCAGAAGAAAATTAGTGTACCCACTTTAAGGATCAGTTAGGTCGATTGTGCCCCAAAACCGACTCGGAACACCCCGACTTCACGTAGTCTTTTGGCTACCGACCCTACAGTGTATATAAAAAGCCGGAGGCGCGGAGGGAGAGCAGCCCCCGCCCGCTGTAACGAAGGATATCTTATCTTTTGTTACGCAAGGGCGAAGGGGCTGATCTTCCCGTAGCGCCGGAGACGATGCAGAAGCTAATTTGTATTGACAACAAGTGTTTTAAGGGCTAGGTTGCTATAATAGATATTTCTCAGCCATGGTGCGTTACCTTTTCATGGGAGTGGTACCAGGGGAGGTGCGACACTCCCCCTCCCCCTCCACTCCTCCTAACCCACTCCCTCGTGCTGCCCTATTCTAAATTCTACCACTTCGGCTCATTTTGATTCGCTTTACATCACTCTGCCCAATAGGCACTTTGCATTATTCATAATGCCCGGGCAATGTGATAAATTGATTGGTTATAATCACATTGCCAGCTCTTATTGGGCATTATTCATATAGCCCGGGCATTATGAATAATGCTCGATTAATCACTTGGCCCATAACATATATACTTTGGTACACGGTTGGTTAGCACTATACCCTTGTGTACATTGTCAATGGCGAAATATATAATATGGATATACATACTTACATTCCAACATTGTAATAAAGACTAAGGGCCTTATTCATAGACAGTTTTAAAACCTATTTTAGCTAACGAATGTTTTGGCTTCTTCGCTCAAACTGAATTCAAAACTATGCAAGGGATGCAACAGTCGATAACTAATATTGGTTTTTAAACTGTCTAGGAATAAGGCCATAACTATAATAAAGAGTTTTTGTAGTAAGTATTCTGTGACGTTTAAATTCTATATCAGCCTATATACGTACGACTGCAGCGCACGGACCTTCTCTACAATCGAGAGTACGACGTTTCAATGAAATGTAATTAAAAACGACTAACGATTGTCAACAAGACGCGAAAATCCAAATTGCATAACACAATACGGCATATTCTTCACGCCATTGCAGTCATAGTATACATTTATTGAAAGGTTTTTATTAGAGGTTAAAACAAAAGTTTTCTTAATTAATCCATAATTTACTAACGATTAAATTAAAAAATACAAAGAAAATCGAACAATGTACATAAATTGATGTCCGTAGGATTTCACATTAGTGAAATAAATGAAATAAGGAAAATAAAACCTTTTATTTAAAAAAAAAAAAAGAAACTTTCAATACCAGCTAGTTTCCGCATCGAACATACTTTTTACTTTAGTTTGAGCAGAGTTTTTACACAATCCGCGCATCTTGTGATAATGTTAAACTTACATACGTTTTAAAGGTTTACGAATGCTACATTTTAAAGCGATAACTAATAGTTTATTATTTCTTCCCTACAAGCAGATTTTTTATTTCTGTTTCGTGAATATATCGCAGACTGGATATATCCTGTATGTACGTGGCTAGATCGTAATAATTCCATGTCATCGGCATATTTAAAAATATAAAATGACGCCATTCGTCAGACAATGTAATGACGTTTTTTTAATGTAAGGATTTTCTTTTAAATAATTTTGGAATTGCTGGAATATATAGTACCATGCACTTAACAGTTAAAACCGACTTTAGACTTCGTATACTTGGAAAACAATTCACGTTAACAACAGAGTGCGCTGTCTTAATGAGATGTTCGATAGTCTCATTCCACGCGGAGTTTTCTCTCCAATACTGAATTGAAAATGATTGCGTAACTTCGAGGTTATGCATGCTAATATGTCGTATTAGCATACGCTATAGTAGGCTTAGTACTCATGGCAATAGCCTAACAAATCATCATCATCATCATATCAGCCACAGGAAGTCCACTGCTGAACATAGGCCTCCCCCAATGATCTCCACAATGACCTGTTGGAAGCGGCCTGCATCCACCGACTTCCTGCGACTTTAGTCAGATCGTCCGTCCACCTTGTAGGCGGGCGTCCGACACTTAATTAATTAATTAATTAGCCTAACAAATGCTATACTAAAATATGCTACTTGTCTTGATTGGCTAGCAGTTTTGTAGCAGCATCAAATACCCTGTTCTTGGAAAGTCATAAGATAGCCACATAAACTCATGAACAGTTGTAACGCGAAATTGTACTTTCTTAGTGAACATCAGTTTTTAGTAGTTAATGAACTGCTATAAATTCGTTCAAATAAACATTTAATTTTGCCTCAACTATAATGTAACTCAAACATTATCATAGATATTATATAAATTATTTATTTTAATACATTTTGATTTTTTTTCATATAACATAACAGGCCAATATTAATCAAATGTCCATAGGCATACAAAGAATATTACCTGAGAAAACTGCTATAGAATTATTTCGGGCATTCATAATTCAAGAAAAAAAATTGAAAAATATCGTCGAGCAAACGCCAACCATGTCCCACTTTCTTTTCTTTGACAAAAATGAGTGGTTTCTAAAGAATAATTTTTCATGCCCACGTAAATTGCGGTCATGAATTAACTCAATCATATTATTACGCAATACTGGACCTCGTAATAACTTGCTAACCAGTATGTATCATCATGATATTTATCAGTAATCATGTGTATACCTGATTGACCATACGCTCTGAAGTATTGAGATGTTTATTGATAAATATTAAGATGTTTATTGGCGCACGTGTTCGCTCCTTCCTACAATCCTGGGTCCTTCCGCCGCGGTGTGAAGAAGCACCTTAGCAGGCCGGCATAATTGTTTCCATTGGCATGGGACTGCCGTCCGATGCACCTGCTCCTGTATGGACTTGTCTAACTTTGTCCGAAATTCCCAATTAATGAACTTCAAATTAGTTATGCTTGTTTATTTTTTTCTTGTATTACATGGAGCATTTTAGACTCACGTAATGTTTACTAAAGATCATTACATAAAAAGAAAGATAAAATAGGTCCTTTGTTATTGAAAACTTTAATTTCGCTAAATCTATTTCCTAATCGCTTTATCACTTTAGCAAATGCGGATCGCTACATATTTAAGTCCATATGGAAAGTAAGTTTCTATTTACAAGTTAACGCCAATAAAAATTTTAAGGTTTTCCGTTCGGGCCGTGACGCCCACTGGTGGCCGACGCACAATATCTCGATATAAACCAATAAAACAGTGCCGGTTTTAAAAAAACATATGATTTTTTTATTATATCTATTCATTAATAAAAAAAAACAAAACATGCAATTTGGCAAAATTTATGATTTTTCAAAGTATCAATTAGGATGATCTGGTGTCGGTCAACAATGACCGCCCTGGCGTTGAACGTGTTAAACAAGTCACGATATATCTTAGTTTATTACGGAAACAACATGACAAAATATATGGTATGCATTTTTTTTACAAAACTTAATTCCCACTAGCGAAGTGTAATATCTTTGCAAGATAAATTAAAAGGTTAGATACATTCCGTACATTCCGAACTAATACATGTCTCAAATAAATAGGTACTTGAAATCGAAGAGAGCAAATCTTGTAGTTTTAGTATTCTATTGGAATTCCCTGCCAGATGTTACGTCACTTCACAAAAAAAGGAAGTATTCGGGCGCAATACATCAGCAACATGAATTGCAACGAATACTCTTTATGTTAGTTATAAATGTACAGCAAATGCTCCGAGAATAATAATAATAATAATAATAATAATAATAATAATAATAATATAACTCTGGCAACACCTAAAGATCATCCTTTTGAAAAATATATATATTTTATGTTTAATATCAAATATATACAGAATATTCACAATTTATATCTAAATAGTAACCAAAATTATTCTTTTCTACAATCACATAATGTTTTATAGAAGAAATAGTGTAAATAAACAGCATAATAAAAAATAATAGAATGACAGTGTGTGACAATGTCAAATTATTTTACAAAACATGTTAATAAAAGACCAAAAGGATGTTCCATAATAAAGCCAGGAAGAAACGGAACGCACATTTAACATCTCCCAGCTCGTCGAGCTCCGCGTCGTGGGCGTCGGCTTCGGACGTATTCGAAGTGACACCGGACAACGACGCGTCGAGCCAACACGGCGAGCTGCAGTCGTCCCCGCCGCCACCAAGACCTGCGCAGCGAAGAGGACGACCCCCTCCAGCGGTGGGCTTGGGACCTGTGGGGCCGAGTGTCCCGCCTACGGTCCCCGCTACCGGTGGAGTAGTGCGCCGCATGAGATGGACACGTGAAATCAATGAGAATGTCATGCGGGCCTACTTTGGGGCAACAAATGGAGGAATTAACCTCACTGCCTATCGTGTTAAAATGCTGTCTCTGTTTCAGGCTTTGGAACCAACGGTTGATGTATCATCCCAACGACTGTCGGATCAAGTGCGATTTATTCAGCGGCGTAAGTTGTTGGATGATGACACACTTGAGCGGTTGCGCACAGACTTATGTTTTGTCCAGGAAGACCATGTATCGCCCGTCAGTGGAGATCAAGCGGCAGGCCCAACACCAACACCTGTTGCTGATTTCGAGCTGACGGACAATTTGGATGACAACGTAAGTCCCCAAGATAAACAGCAACTGAGAGGAGCTTTGGAGTGTGCGATTTTGGAGTTTGCGTCTTTATCGGCGTCTTGTAGACCGCGTCTGCCACGTTTGCCAACGCATAGAAGAAATTTGGCGCTGATGGGAGCTTTGGACTCCATGTTACCTACATACTTGGAGTCCAGTCGGGATCTTGTTGATACGCACTCGATCCTTTACTGCGCGGCCGTCGCAGCATGTCGAGTGGCTAATGTTCAATTCCCAAAAGAATATAGAGCTACTCGAGGTGTTGTGACTGTGCCTGCCTGGCAGCGGAGGATAGAGGATCGTATCAACAGGGCCCGAACTCTCATCGGCAAGCTAATTTCTTTTAAAGAAGGAAACAGCAGGCCGAAGATTATGCGTTTTGTGACGCAGGCTTTTTCGGGGACCAACACAAGTCCTCGAAATTATAGGCTTTGCGTCACAGAACGCATAGACTTCTTCAAACAAAAAGTCTATGCGTGGGCGAACCGCATTCGTCGCTACAGGAGGCGATGGGATCGTTTCCAACAAAATCGCAAGTTCCAAACTGACCAAAAGAGGGTTTATAGATGTTGGGAGAATCCTCCACAAGGTGTGGTGGATGGGCGGCTTCCCAGTGCTCACGAAATGCGTGAATACTGGACGAATATCTGGTCGTCGCCTGTCTCTCACACTGAAGCCTCCTGGTTTAGTGTTGTAGATCGAGCTTGCGAGGCAATACCGGCTATGGAAACCATTTTAATCAATCCAGAAGATGTGCTAACTGCAATTAGACAGACGCAAAACTGGAAGTCACCGGGTCCGGACGGTCTGCACAACTTCTGGTTAAAATGGTTTCCAAGTTCGCATGCTCGATTGGCAGTGCAATTCCAGGATGCGCTTGAGCGGGGATCCCTTCCAGCATTTATGGCAACAGGTGTTACTCACCTTCTCTTTAAGTCCGGTTGTACCACGGAACCAAAAAATTATAGACCCATCACATGCCTTCCCACTATTTATAAAGTTTTGACCTCCATAATTAGATCTAAAATTACAGACCATATAAATTCTAACCAAATTCTTTTTTCCGGCCAAACAGGTTGCATGAATGGGTCCCGTGGTACTAAGGAGCTCCTTCTCATTAACATGACCATTTGCCAACAGGCTCGTCACAACCGACGGAATTTATCGGCTGCCTGGATAGATTATAAAAAGGCCTATGATTCGGTGCCTCATACATGGCTCATGAGGGTGTTAAATTTGTATAAAATTAGTACAAATTTATGCAACTTCCTTGGGTCTTGTATGGGGCAGTGGACCACTGTCCTAAGATATCCAGGTGGTACGGTTCCTCCTGATTGTGACGAACCGATTAGAATCAAGCGGGGTATATTTCAGGGCGACAGTCTGAGTCCACTGTGGTTTTGCATGGCCCTGAATCCCCTCAGCACTCTGTTGTTGGATTCAGGGTTAGGCTACCGTCTACGGAGAGGCTCTGAGCCTATATCTCACTTGCTCTATATGGATGACCTCAAGTTATTTGCATCGAAACAAACCGAATTGATTGAGTTGTTAAAAATAACGGAAAGATTTAGCAATTCAATCAATATGGATTTTGGTGTAGATAAATGTGCGGTTATCCATGTGAAGCGAGGGGAGGTTGCGGTCTCTGATGACATACTAGTCTCAGAGACTGTAAGGCTCAGATCCCTCTCTGTGACGGAAACCTACAAATATTTGGGTATGCCTGAGGCTCTAGGTATCATGGGTGCAGATGTAAAACGATCGTTGAAAGAGCGTTTTTTTAGCCGCCTGACAAAAGTACTTAACAGTTTTTTGTCCGGTGGAAACAAGATTCGCGCTTTTAACGGTTGGGTTATGCCTGTACTCATATACTCTTTTGGCATACTCAAATGGACTCAGACTGAATTGGACGCCCTGGATCGTAAAGTCCGAACTCTCCTAACTGCACATCGTATGCATCATCCACGATCATCAGTGATGAGATTGTACATCCCGCGGAGATGTGGGGGCCAAGGTATTCTTAATGCTAAGGACTTGCATAATCGCGAGGTGTGCAATCTCAGGGATTATTTCCTTCACAGTGATGTGGATATGCATAGGGTTGTAGTTATGGTAGATAAAGGATTTACCCCGCTCTCTTTGGCGATTGAGAACTGGCGGAAACCTCTGGTGGTAGGCA